>OX104069.1:84781301-84826498 GCA_944474145.2 Dicrocoelium dendriticum | reverse complement strand
TGAGAACCCTAACCGGCCTCCTGTCTAAACCTGGACAACCTGACA
The DNA here is from genome assembly GCA_944474145.2 of Dicrocoelium dendriticum. Lineage (NCBI taxonomy): Eukaryota > Metazoa > Platyhelminthes > Trematoda > Plagiorchiida > Dicrocoeliidae > Dicrocoelium > Dicrocoelium dendriticum. Next base: position 84,826,453 of record OX104069.1, on the reverse strand, counting down.
GTAGCCTACCCACACAATACAACTCCATAAACTCCCCCCCCCCCACACACACACACATGATTCCTTGATGGTCTGGCCGTCGCAAACGGCGCCTGTTTGTCATTGTGGCCTACGTCAACACAAACTGCAGTCCTGATACAGTGAAAGAGGATTTCCAGCACCAACTTCACGATCTCCATGGTTACAGAAAAGTACAGATAATTTGGTGCTTGCTTGTGAGCTAAACGTCAAAGTCGGAAAATTGTCCTCTGATGAGCTTCATCTAGGCGGCCAAAATGGTGTAGGTTCCCGTAATGATAACAGTGAGCGGTCGATACACCTCTGGGAAGATGCTTGTCTCTTTCACGCGAGAACCAATTTTCGACATAGCAGCCGCAGAAGAGTGACTTGGCTCCCACCAACCATGGGCGCAAATCGATCACATCGCGATCAGTTACCGCTGGAGAGGCTGCGCCGAAAACTATCACTCGATTTGGACTACGGGAGTGGACTCCGATCACGCTCTTTTGTGTGCCGACCTTCGGGTGCGTTTCAACGGACGTCGGCAATGGCGCTGTGAGAGCATAGATATTTGCGGATTAGTCAATCCAGATGTTCTGAAAGTGTATCAAAGTACGTTGGCATACGAGCTGAGTAAGAGCACAATGAAAACAACTGAATATCACTGGTTGCATATCCGCTAGACGTCATTAGCAGCAGGCGTGTCATGTGTCAAATCAAACTGCCAACCTAGACATTGGGTCTCCAAACAGTCTCTGGAACTTATGGATGCTCGCCGTATTTTGGCCGGAAAAGAATACAATGAGACTCGCAAAATTCTCAGGGCAAAACTGCGTGCTAGCCTGAAGAAAGACCGCATGGCCTCATTGTGCCACGGAAATGGAAACAGCCACTGCCGTTGGTAATCATTCTAAGTTATTCTGTCTGATACGGGAAACAGGCAGCAGGAGACCTGGTGTTAGCGAGACCATACTCGACGAGAGTAGACAACCGATCCACAGCTTGTAAAAACGTTTGGAACGTTGGGCCGAACACTTTGTTACCTAAGTTATCGCTTTCTTTTTCGGGCATTGAGCGCCCTTCTCCGTGGCCCGTCTCCTTGGATCCACTCTCACCCGCAGAAGTCGAACGTGAGAACAGGCTGTTGAAATTGCATAAGGCCGCGGGGGCAAATAGAATCCCCCCAGCCCTCCTCGAATTCGAGGGAAATTCTCTGGATGATTTACACGAGTTACTAGCGAAACACTGGGAACAGGAGGCTATCCCGACAGACTGGAGCCGCTCTGTCATAATCTCAATTTTAAAGGGAGGCTCTCATCCGAAATGCGGCAATCACAGAGACCAGATCAATTTCAACTGCATTTAAATTTCTTGCGTCTGTCGTTCACCACAGACTGGCAGTCGTGAACGCCAGATTCGTGAGCAGCAAGCCGGGTTTTGTCGTCGAGACCGCATCGACCATACGGTCACTACGCACCAATTGTTGGAGCACCGTCATATTTATTGGAAACTAACCGTTGTCGTGTCTTCGATGCGCTGGAGCGATGTGCCGTTTGGGAATGTCTGTTCAGGAGAGGTGCGCCAGATAAATACGTAAACATTATCACAGCGCTGCATGCGCATAGTTCAGGCGGAATGAGGGTTTACTGCAAACTATCGCCGCCCTTCAATACCTTCATCGGGTTGAGACAAGGTAGGCCGCTGTCACCTTTAATCTTTAATTTCACCTTTAAAGCGGCCGTTGCCTTTTTCGCCGAACATCATTTTTTAAATCATCCACTGTATATATCTCAGTTTTGTAAGATTACACTGACATATATTTTGTTCAATCAACTTCCAAGATTACTGAGACCCTCTACTCTACCCAACATTGAACAAAAGCGCGAGATATCGTGTACGATGCCTAAACGTATGTATACTGACACAAAAATATACGTCAATTAAAACAAATTCCGAAGAAACGCTTTTATGAATCTTTTTTCGTTTTGAATGGATACAAATTCCGAAGATTTAGTTCAACTTCTGTGGATCGCTGATCTAGCGACCAAACACAGTGCATCTTCATTTTGCTACTCAATTGTAAGCCTAGGATTTTCAATGGTAACACTGGCGTAGATTTACAGCTGAATATGTAAAATGCTGAAAATGTACTCATTTGGGTAAAAAAAGCTTATACAGAATTGGAAGTGGAAGAAACGGCGTTCACTGGACATGACCTCCGTTGATGAAACGTGGCTCCCATCCGCATGCCTCCCGGTCTTAGTCTTTCGGGTTTACACTGGATATGGGGTGTGTGGTTGGAGCTGTGGGTGGTGCAGCGCAAGCCACCCGTGGTCCCTCTGTATGCGCAAGAGTCCTGTGGCTGACCACAGCACACAAGCAAATCTGAAACCAGATGCCGCCAACCATATATATACATATATATATATATATATATATATATATATATATATATATATATATATATATATATATGCCCCATACTGAGGCTGACGTCGCATTCATGATGCTTCTTCACCGCGGTTGGGATAAACCAACTTACACTTAAGCTAGGTCCTTTTAATGTGGATAACATTTATTACATTTAATTTTATTTTTATTCTGCCTACTTGATAATCTTCTCCCAACTTACACACGTCGCCCATGCAAATTGTGGTAAACTTGCGTAATTTTATCGCGTGGTATTTTTTAAATAACTTTCGGACATTTTGTACTTATGGCGTATTCACATTTAACGAATTTCTTCCATATGCTCATTTGGCGAGTAATTATGTCGTCATATGCGTTTACTTTATTCGATATCGGCATTTCGAATGATTGGCTGTTGTTTGACATCCCAGGTGTGACTGTGCTTGATGTGCATGTTGACAAGGTGTCTACCTGTCTATTACCCACTACCTCGTCCATCGGGATCCAGGGGACAGTTGCTCATTGCTGGAGGGGACGGGGTGCACGGTCCTTGTGGCCGTGCTAGGCTCGAAGAGTGGTTCCATGCAGTCAGTGTGGAGCGGACTACGGTCCAACCACCGCCTCGTGTGCGCTTGATTCCCCAAATACAGCGTGCTTGTGTTTGCCTGTGAAGGAGTGTGGGCCGGCTCCGTTGATGAGACATGGCTCCCATCCGCATGCATCCCGGTCTTATTCCTCGGGTTTACACTGGATATGGGGTGTGTGGATGGATATATATATATATATATATATATATATATATATATATATATATATATATACGGTATTCCATAAATAAACATTGAGCCGTCAGAAAAGCATGATGAAAAAACCATGAGAAAGCACAAAGGTCAAGAACAGGTAATAAATATTTTGTGGGCTTTTGGCTTTCCGTACTTTTGCATACGCCAATTTGTTTTTTTTTGGGCATTTTGAATGGTATGGTTCTAAACATATTGTTCACAGCGTTTCAATATACAATCCATCGACTGATTCCGATTTTGCACCATATCTCCAAGTGTGTCGAGCCATTTGCAGTCCTTATCCTCGAGGCCTAAACCAGGAAGACGTACTTGGTCGAAAATTGCGACCACAGGAGGTTAGCGATTTCATGGTTTGTCGCCAAGTGATTGGCCGACGTTCACGTGATCTCTACCAATTCAATACCGTGTGAGCAAATTGTGCACGGTGTAGTAAGCGCTCGCATGACATACGTAAACTGTGGTCAAGCCACCTCGACTGACGCACTGCGAGAAAGGGTCCATGTTTCCCAAGATGCGACACCGGATTTTATGGTTATGAACCCGGTGCTGCCACCATACACGGGCTATCCACCGCAAACATGTGTTGTCGAAGATCGAAAGCCTACGGCATGACCGATTACCACTGGTTATCAATCGCTTTAAGCTATGCTTTGCTCCATGGTAATGCAAAGTCTTACTCCAAGATTGCCAGAGACCCACTCCTGCGCTGACGCTTGGCCGGGATCAGCTAGAAGTCGTGCAAAAGTTCAACTACCTATGTAGTTGTATCAGCGCCGTTGGAATTGAAGACGCGGTTACAAACCGCGTAGAAAAAGCACGAGGCGCTATTGCCAGCCTTCGCTACCTAGGGTGCCGACGCGACATGACTCCAGCAATAAAAGGCAGAGTTTATAATGCAGCTGCCCATTCAAACCTATTATACGGTTGTGAAACCTGGCCCACCAGGTCGATAAACATAAAGAGGCTATATACGCTCGACCATCGCTGCCTTCGCAGCTTAGCACATGTCTGGTGGGAGCACCGCGTAAGCTATGAATGTGTTCGGCGTGGTGTACTGGGTGTATGAAGAGCGAGTGAACCGCTCAACACCATTATATCACGCCCCAGACCTCGATGGCTGGGTCACGTGTTGCACATGCCAGCATACCGACTCACACGACGTGCGTTGTTTTCGCACCGGGAGTGGGGTTTGATGAGGAGAGGCCAAGCGAGGACTTGGTCGAGAGAAATCAAAACCCTCACTTCGAAACTGGCGTCGGTTGGTGCATCCCGACTGTCTGGCCGAAACTCTAAGGACGATGAACACGTTTGGTTGGACACACTTGCTGAGATGGTGAAGGGCCGACCTCAATGGCGTTTGTGTTGAGAGCCTCTTTGTCCACCCGGTCCTCTTTAGATTCCCCCTCCAATTACAATCTCGTTCGAATTGAATAAGATAATATTTAACGTTATATTACCTGCATTTTGAATTCTTTGTAGGGTAAATTTTTAGTAGTTGACATTTTTGTATTGCGACACACTACCTGAGGCGTGTTATTCACTCTCAACTAACGTGTATTGATGACGGCCGGAGTGCAAGTCAATTCCAGGCTGTCATCATACACCGCAGATGCTGTCTCAGGAGGAGAGATGTCAAGAAGGTAAGAACTTCCCGGAAGTCATTATTTCAAGGATTAGTTGATTGGTATCGATCATCGCATCGATTTCGAACATAGTGGAATGTTCCAAGACTTGTACGTGACTGTCAATTGAAGATTGGTTGGTTGGTATTGCACTGCTAATTTTGCCGGCTGACCTCGCAATTCCAGTAATCAAAGGTCATTAGACAGCTTAAAAATGCGACCAAAGTCTACTTCCACTTTTGGCGGCGGCTGACGCGTTATTTCCTCAAGGTCGTCTGCGTACTGAAGCTGCCATCGTTGGGGCCAGAGGTATTGTGGAGCAGTGAAGTGAATATTTCGGAATCGCAACAATTGGGAAGGTTACAACCGTGGTCAAAACAATTAATGTAGGTGATGTGTGGGGTGTGAGGAAATGATCAGCAGTGTGTTGAAGTCCCGTATCGACGCTACGCTATGATGCAAACCAAAAGTGATTGCATTGGGGTCCGGATACCGCAATCGTGTGTGGCTAAGCAAAATTCAGCCAGTAATCAGCGAAGTACAAGCCAAATGGTTGAACCACCCCGTCACCGATCCTAACGGTTGTGCTTGAAAAAACAGATAGACAAGAACTCCAACCGCACGAATTCTTACTTCCAACTCGGATACACCAAACTTCACCTTATGTTAAATAGTGTTGTGGATAGATAAGTCAAGATAACAGTCCTGTACACGAAGCTTAAGTAACCAAATAAACCGAAACAACTGAGGGAAGAAAGAGTAAAGTTCCGCACAATTCCTTGATCAATGTAAAATATCGATAGACACTTCCAAGAGAGAAGACAGAGGGCATTTTTCGCGATAAAAGTTGCACTACGGCATGATGAGGTTGGAAAGAAATATGTCGTTCCGTAAAAACGTGCTACCTGAAAATAATTACTAGGAACTGGAAAGCAACATAGAGAGAAAACGGTGGGTGTGGATGAAACGTTGTATGCAAACGAGCAAGCAGAAAAAAGCCGATCAATATGTGTATATGAATTATTCGTAGCCAGCCACGTATTCCGCTATGGTCCAATCGCATTCCAATTTTAAGGGGCCTTGAATATCTACACCGTCCGGTCGAACAAAGGTCATGTGGTATTGATTAAACGCCCTAGAGGGGAAAAGCAGTTGGAGGGAATTATCAATATGCAAGCTTTCAAGACTAACACCCAAGGAGCAATTTCAAGCGGTCATTAGAGAGCGTAGATTATGACTCAATGTAATGATTAAAAAGAAAACGCCTAAGTACCATAGAATAGTCAAATTCACAAAAGAGTTCAGCGATGGAATAGGCACTAGGGAAAAGCCTACATATTTTCACCAACAAGACTCCGAGAGGTATTAAAAACATCAGACTGGAAAGGATGCACTCGCTAACGGTAATCGCGAGTGCATGTAGACGCAAACTGATTGGGCATTCGATCAAATGTTTAAAAAACCGGCCATGGGACTAAATTAAGCACACTTAATAGAGGAATACAACCAGAAAAACTGTAACATTAATCGAAGGTGTTGTGGCGAAGTAACCATTACAAGATATCAGTAGAAGACGGGGTAGCGTAAACTTTGTAAGTGCAACAAAAGTCAATACGTCAGGGAAAATTTTTTAATCAAGATGGAACTTTAAGTCTAACAGATATTTGAAAGCGACGGCGATGTACTGATGTAATTCGCACCGATATGAAAACAGGAAGGAAAATATCACGAATGGGGTTTACTTGTGATGTATTCGTCTGAGGAAGGATCACTGAAAACGAGCTAGTTGGCTAACATTTGTTCTGAAAAAACCACGTAAGAAAACGGCAGCCACAGAAAAGGTAATGGCATACAAAATTTTTATGTACGAGAGCTTTCATCTGTTACCATGGGATTAGCAACCCACTAGTCCAATGTGCAGAAATTGGTTACCGTGTTACGGCAAGCCCTAGGACATGTGTTGGGATATTCAACATCATCAGCATAGTCATTGTAGCGTCCAAAAGGAACTTTGATGTATCCCCAATCTCGATTGCTTATTTGATGACACGGTATCTCAATTCCCTAATTATCCTGATTATTTTGTGTAGCTTCACTCTGTACGTTACAATCGGTTATCATGTCGCACATGTACTCATTGCATTTTCGACCAATGACATATCCTTGACGTTTCCAAGTCATCTATACTATTCTGACACTGGCTAAAACTCGCATGCTGACGCCCCGCGTCATAATTTTCGCGTTCATTCATTACAATCGCAAAAACCTATATGTATGTACTATGGTTAAAATACCGTAGAGAAAAACAGTTACAGGATAACTGGTTATATTCTTCTGTCTGGACAGCAAGTAAGACAAGCTTTATTTGTCGTAGTTTCTAGTAAACGTTTGGTACGACGCAGTTAGCTTAGGCTTCGTATCCTTGATAAAGGCATCATCATCATCAATCATCATCGTCAGCAGCAGCAGCAGCACCAGGATCAGCATAATTAGCATCATCCTCAGTATAATCATTATCAACACTCACCATCATAATCATTACCATCATCCAGCATAATCATCAAAAACAGTCACCACCATCAACACCATCTTCATCATGCACCAACACCATCAATGTGCGCCCGATTTGTACCCCTTAAGTATCGGAAAGTTGGACCAATCAAACCACATTGGTTCGACAAGGAGTACGGCAAACTGGCCCGAAAACGACAAGTGAAAGTGTTCCCTCACCCGAAACCCTGACTCAGCAGATCAGTGAGTTCCATTATGATGCTGATGCCGGTATAACATTTGTTTCTTGGTCCCACAAGTATGAAGACACGTTCCAGGTTGAATTCGCCAACCTTCCAGCAGAAAAGAAGACTCGACTAATGCTACGGAAGTTGGGTGCTGCCGAACACGAGAAGTTCACCAATTTTATCTTACCTAAAAAAAGTATCAATCTGTCGTTCCATTAAGTGGTTGCAGTCCCGTCGCAGATTTTCGGAGAGCAGACATCTTTGTTCAACATACGGTATAAGTGACTGACAATACCAAAAAAATAAGACGAAGACTGGGTCGACTACTCCAGCCGTGTGAATCGAGAGTGCGAACGGTCACAACTGCACAAGATGACAAGTGATCAGTTTAAATGTCTCATATACGTTTGTGGTCTACAAGAACCCAAAGACGCCGGTATGTGAACACGAATACTGAACAAAATTGAGCAGAATCCGGATGTCACATTGCAGCAAGTGGCCGGTGAGTGCGAACGCATGACGAATCTGAAGCACGATACCGCAATGATTCAGCTGTTGTCAAACCAGAAGGATCAAGGTTTTGTCTGTGCACTCAGCCGCACTCCCCAAAAAGAAGCTCCCCAAGTGAGGTCACCGCATTCTAAACCTCCCACTGCATGTTGGTTTTGTAGAGTGGCACTTTGCCCGCGAGTGCCCATTCAAAACCCACACTTGCAACCGTTGGGGCAGAAAAAGGCGTAAGGAGTCATGTTGCCTGGCGACTTGTCCAATTTTGTCCAAGTAGATGCGTAACAATGCCAGATAGTTCCGGCGTCCCAATGTGATCAGATCTATCACCGCAACTTTTAAGGTTAACGGGGCCAGCAAGCGAAAATACACAATTGTGAAAATCAACGGTTTCCAAGTCAAGTGACAAATCGACACGGCTGCAGATATCATCCTGATATCTCGCGACACTTTGTGTATGCTGGGGCGACCGACACTCATACAAACGGGCCACACGGCACGGAATGCTTCAGGAGGTACGTTAAAATTGCTTGGCAAACTGAATTGTCACCTAAACTTCCGCGATAAACAAATCCAGACGACATGTTTCGTGATAAATCAGCCGGGGTTAGATTTGTTGGGGCTTGACTGGATGGATGAACTGAAACTGCTTGATAAATCAGTGAACAGTATATGTCAGCCAACACAAGTCAATCTGCTGTCGCAACCGTCAACTTCAAGCCCGATGTTTCAAAGTCAGATTGCCTAGATAAAACGAGGTCACGATGCATTGTTCCAACTGGGTCTCGGATGCTGCAACATAGCTACTGTCGCATTAAACCTCCAACCAGACGCCAAGCCAGTCTTTAGACCAAGAAGCCCGGTGCCCTATGCAACCCAGTCCTTAGTGGAAGCCGAGTTAAACCGATCACAATCTGAAGGCATAATCGAACTAGTTCATTATTCCGAATGGGCAGCACCTATCGTGGTGGTAAAGAAAGGAAACAGTAAAGTCCGTATTTGTGCTGATTTCTCGAAAGATTTGAATTCTGTGTTAGAAGATCATCAGTATCCCCTGCCGGTGCCAGAAGATCTGTTCAGCAAACTCAATGGGGGAAATGTTCTGCAAAACTTGACCTAGCTGATGCGTATCTGCAAATCCCAGTTGCCCGTCAGTGGAGAACATTACTGACAGTAGATATCCACCTCTGACCATTTCAGTACAACCGACTGCCGTTCGGAGTTAAAACCGCAACGGCTATTTTCCAACAAATAATGGATACCCTGCTGAGTGATATCCCAAATACAGCAGTATACATGGACGATGCGTTGCTTATGGGCTCAGATCCGCAAGACTTGATACAGACACTGGAGAGAGTGCTTTCGCATCTACAGGAAGCTGGATTCCGCCAATTCTGAAGCCAGCAAAAAGATGAAACCACCAGAAGACACTGCAGAACTCCGTTCGTTTCTTGGGCTCGTTAGCCAGCACAGCGCTTTCTTACCAAGCCTTCATCAAACCAGAGGTCCACTGAACCAGCTACTGACAAAAGACAAGGGTAGGAAATGGACGAAGGAGTGCGAGCAGTCTTTTGATGCAGTCAAAGCAGCTCTCACTTCTGATCTACTCTTGCCTCACTTCAATCCGAAGTTCAATATTGTCGTTGCTACAGACGCTTCCAATTATGGTGTCGGTGCCGTTATCTCCAACGTTTTTCCGCATGGAGGAGAGAAGGCTATCGCGCACGAGGCACGGTCACTAACGCCAGCTGAAAAAAAACTATAGCCAGGTAGAGAAGCGCTCGAGATCGTTTTCACAATGAAACGGTTCTATAAGATGCTGTATGGCAGATATTTCACGCTCCTGACTGACCACAAGCCACTTCTGTCCATATTCGGGTCAAAGAAAGGAATTCCAGTTTTTACGGCAAACCGATTGCAACGATGGGCGACCATAATACTGACCTAAGACTTCAGTATGCAGTACAAACCGATGTAACTAATCGGTCAAGCGGATGCCCTGTCTCGTCTCATCAGTTTACACCCAAAAGAGAATGAGGATTGTGTGATTGCAGCTATCAGTTTCGAATCAGAATTCCAACGAATCCTGGCTGATAATGTAAGAGGACTACCAGTAACAGCCGAAAACATTCGTATAGAAACATCACGGGACAGAATCTTGGAGAAAGCGATGCAATGTGTACGAACATGTTGGCCAAACGGAGGCATACCTATGGAGTTTCGGCCCTGTCAGTCGTGGACAAATGTCTGATGTTTGGAGATCGAGTGGTAATGCCTACGAAATTGCAGCAGTTCCACAAGGGGCACGCTGGTACCAGCAACATGAAGGCCTTGGCGCGCAGTTTTGTTTACGGGCCAGAAATGGATTCGGAAATTGAAAAATTCTGCCAACAGTGTGAATCTTGTTAACTTGCAGCGAAGGCTCCTCCCAAGTGTCAGTGGTAACTTTGGCCTAAAGCAGAGAAACCGTGGCAACGATTACACTTAGACTATGCAGGACCTATCAATGGCCAATCCTATCACCTTTTGGTTGATCCATTCACCAAGTGACCTGATGTGATTCCGGTAAACAATCCGACTGCACAGCACACTGTCAACGAGCTGGAGAAGCTGTTCTGATATTTCGGCCTGCCAGAGGTGTTAGTGACAGACAATGGAACACAATTTACCTCGACGCGAATGGTGCAAGGAAAAGGGAATTCAGCAGATGTTCTCACCACCATATCATCCGCAATCAAACGGACAGGCGGAAAGGTTCGTGGATACGTTCAAACGTGCACTCTGTAAAGCAGGGCTTTACAGGATGCAATTCAAGCTTTTCTATGCATGTATCGGAACGCTCCGAATCCAAACTCCCCTGATGGGAAAGCCCCCACAGAAGTACTATTAGAAAGAAAGATCCAGACGTTGTTCGATAATTTTTTTACCAAGGAGAATAGAAAAACAGGGCAGTAGTCACCTGGAGGAAGATCGCAAAGTCAGGCTCCGTAATTTCATTGTCGGTGACATGGTTTACGCCCGGGATTTTCGAAGGAAGAAGGGGTGGTCGAGCGGAACTGTTATCGGCATGAAAGGCAAAGTTATCTACGAGGTGGTGGTTGGACGTGAGAGATGGACTAGGCACATCAATCAGTTGAGACCGAATCATGGCAAAACCCAAGGTCCTCAAGAACCACCAGCTTTACATTGTGACATCCTAGTAGACACGTTGGAGCTGGAAGTTAAGGGTCAGCAACCCGGTGAGACAAAACAAATGCCGCAGAAATCAGATGCACAATGCAAGCCGACTCGTAAGCGAAGAAGGCCACAACGGCTGTAAATCGATCCCAGGATGAAAAGCTACGGACACAATCATGTTGGCAGGGTGTGCAAGCTGACTCAATTCGGAAAGGGAGGTGACAACTGGGCGAAAAAGCTAATTGCCAACACGCGGCTGTTTACCCCTAATCGTGCTTGGGAAAGACACTGCGAGCGTGTTGCCAGGACCAAGCCGAAAGCTGATGAAATCGCGCATCAGACAGCAGGCGTGTTGCTAAGGCCTGACCGGAAGCTGATGAAATCGCGCGTCAGACATCACGTGCGCCGCCATGCACCGGGTAAGCGGACGAAGACTGGAGTACCCGAGAAAGACGGTGAACTGGACAGACGGAGTGGACAAGCAAGTGTGGTGCGTGGGCTTACAGCCAAATCCGCCTGGTGATGTTTGGAGGGTTGGTGAGACCGACATATAAATATGAGCGTTCTCTGTCCTAATACAACTGGTCTGTTGAGTCTTCTTCTATCTTCCTTCCTGTCGGGTTTGCCAAGGCGTCAAGCAGGGCAGGCGTAAGGGCGCAGATTTACCAGCAGGAGTGAATCAACCGGTCGATTGCGGGCACAGCGTTATAACAGATGTGATGGTGCTGAGCGCTTTACTCGCTATTCCTGCATCAAATACGCGACACCGAACACGTTCTTTAGTCACATGGTGCTCCCACTATACATGCGCTAAACTGCGAAGGCAGCGATGATCGAATGTGACGAGTCTTGTTATATCTGTCAACCTGATGGACCAGGTTTCACAATCATGTAGGAGGGTTGAACGGACGGCTGCGTTATAAGTTCTGTCCTTCAGGGCAAGAATAATGTCGCGTCTGCGCCACCACGTGGCGCAGATTGGCAAAAGCACTTCCAGCTCTTACTATACGGTTTGTAACCTCATCTACGATCCCACGGGCGCTAATATAGCTGCCCAGTTACTTGAATTCCTGAACGACTTCTAGCAGATCACCACAAAGCGTTAGCGCAGGGTGGGTCCTTGCCAATCTTGGAGTACTTTGCATTTCGACGGAGCAAAGTATAGCCCAAAACGATAAACAACCAGTGCTGATCGGTCCAGTGCTGCTTAGCATGTTTGGGAGCTGTCACAAATTAGGGCAATATTGTCCGCATACTCCAAGTCAAGAAGTCGCTTCCCCCACTCCCCAGGAAGTAGCTGCACACCTTCTAAGTCGTGTCCAGCGAATGCTGTTTCCATGACTTTGTCAACTGCGAAGTTAAATAGGAAAGGTGACAGCGGGTAAGCTTGTTTCATACCGCTGGTGGTACTGAAGGGTGACGACAGTTTGCCACAAGCCTTTCATAAGGTTTACGCATTTATCAAGCACACCATTCCTCAGCTGACATTCCCAAAGAACACATCGATCGAATGCACCGAAGACACCTTTTATGTCAAAAAACACGACAACGGTGGGTCGCCAATAAACATGGTGGTGCTCCAACAATTGACGCAGGGAGAAGTGGTCGATGCAGCCCCTACATCGACGAAACCCGGCTGCTCTTCACGGATCTGACTTTTATGAGTGCCAATCAGTCCTTGGAGAAAGACAGACGCAAGAAATTTAAAGGCAACTGAGATTAAACGGATTCCTATATGACTGCCGCATTCCGAACGGGAGCATCCCTTGAAAATTGGGATTATGACGGAGCGGCTCCAGTCTGTCGGGACAGTCTCCTGCTCCTAAAGTTTCACCAGCAACTCGTGTAAATCATCTACTAGAGAAGGTCCCCCGAATTCGAAGAGGACTGAGGGAATTCTATTTGCCCATGTGGCCTTATGCAATTTCAACAGCCTGTTCTCACGTTCGACTTTTGCGCGAGAGGGTGGATCCAAGGAGACGGGCCAGGAAGAAGCGAGCTCAGTGCCCGAAAAAGAAAGCGATAACTCAGGTTGCAAAGTGTTCGACCAAACGTTCCAAACGTTTTTACAAACTGTGGATCGGCTGCACACTCTCGTCGAGTATGGTCTCGCTAACACCAGGTCTCTTGCTGCCTGTTTCCCGTATCAGACGGAATAACTTATGATGATTGCCAACGGTAGCGGCTGTCTCCATCTCAGAGGCACGATGAGACAACCAGGTTTCGCGGTCTTTCTTCAGGCTAGCAAGTAGTTTTGCCCTGAGATTTTTGCGAGCCTTATGGTATTCGCTTTCATCCGGAATACGTCGGCGAGCATCCACAAGTTCCAGAGACTGTGTACAAACCCAATGTTCGGTTTGGCGATTTGCTTTGCCACATGAAGACATGCCTGCTAACAGTAACGTTTGACGAATATGCGACCAGTGAGCTTCGACGGTGTTTAGTGGGGCGCTTACTCAGCCCAGATGTCAGCGCACTTTGATACACATTCAGGACACTTGGGTTCGCCAGCTGGCTGGTGCCAATCCGTCTACATCGATGTTGCGGACGTCCACCGAAACGCATCCGCAGATCGGCGCAGACAAGTGCGTGGTCAGAGTCCACGCTCGTGCTCCAAATCGAGCGACAGCTTTGGACACAGCCTCTCCAGTGGTAACTAATCGCGATATGATCGATTTGCGTCCATGGCTGGCCCGAGGCTGGTGGCCGCTAAGTCACGCTTCTGTGGGTGCTGTGTCGAAAGTTAGTGCTCGCGAGAAGAACGTGAGCATCTTCACACAGCTGTAGCAATCGCTCGCTGTTATCATTACGGGAGTCTACACCATGTCAGCCGCCCAGATGAAGCTCATCAGAGGACAATTTGCCGACTTGGGAGTTTAGATCGCTACCCAACACCACAGCATCCGTGCTTCTTCTGTAACGAAGGAGCTGGTGAAGCTGCTGATAGAAATCATCTTCCACCGAATCAGTGCTACAGTTTGTAGGGGCGTAGGCCGCAATGACAAACAGGCACCGTTTGTCCCCGCGCGACTTCGTGGCACGGAACGAACCAGCTAATCCAACGGCGCACATACTACTGTTTACTGGGACCCAATTGATCAGGGCAGCTTCAGTCCGGGGACTCAAAACAATGCCGACGCCAGCTTGACCTGCATTTGATGCTGCATCATCGCCAGACAGACGCTATAAGAATGTGCCGCCAGTGTCGCATGTGGGGGATCGCAGAGTAAGCATGGATCTCGAATCTTGCAAGCGGGTTTCCGATAAACAGCAAATATCGATGGAGAGGGTCTCGAGTGTTTGGGCGAGTGCTGCCTGTTGGCCAACCTGTAGCAAAGTGCCCACGTTGAAACATGCCAGTCTTTGTGAGGATCGAAGACTCCAAAAGGAAACGGATGAATTGACGTTGTCCACTTGGTTGAACATGGACTTGTCGACTGAATTGGAGCGACACCATGCGATTGAGTGTAAGTTGAAACTAGAAGACAAGCGACTATTCAAGCAAGGTGGGGGAGAACCAAGAATTGGGGATCGAAAACGGGGAGATGAAAGTGAAGTTCGAGAGGGACGATAAGGATGAAAAATTCAAGAGGGATAAGAAGACGGAGAAGCTTGAGCAGTAGCACCCAAACCCCTATCCACCAGGCCAGAGCATCAAGAAATTGTTAGAAGAAAGGTTCATAATAGTGCGTGGACAGAATGCTGCAAGGTTGCCCAGACCTAGACAGGAGAACGATTAGGGTTCTCAATTAAAGCCTTTGGTTCAAAAACCTTACCGCAAGTCAGCGACGTTCTGATACTGTACTACAGAGAGCCCATTTTATGGAGTGAGGAGCCGACCACACTTCAACCCCCAACCTGCAGGGCTAGGAGAGTGAATTTGTCTGGTCTATAACCATTGGCCAATCTGGTATGAGTGGTTCTGAAGGTGTAAAAGGCACCAACCAGCATAGCTCAATGAATGGATCACTGAGACACACAAACCATCGCACGACATTAAGGTCCAGTCTTGTCGCTATGGTCGAGTCTCGTCGTGATGGGACAAGGCGCCTAAATAGCATTACAAATAGATCACAAAAAGTGGCTGCTGAGTGACTATAAAACGGAAGCGGTGAGACAGATTCATTGCGGCTGTCACTGTTCCGCGCCACAATCAGCCACGCCAGGCAAGTAAATAAGCAACAGCAGGCATTCCGACTGGGAGATGACAAGAAACGCGCCTCAAACCGTGCTCTATAAAGCCTCGAGCCAAGCAGAGGATGTATACTGTGGACACCAGCCTGATAGGTTAGAAGAATGAGCAAAAGGTAGCTTTCTGTGAAGATTCACCACAGGAAAGCGTTAGACGGCCGTTTCGTCTTATTGGGACTCAACAATAACGCGCGCCCGCCGAATGTTGCCGAATTCGAACCTACGACCTTACACTTACGAGCCAGCGACTCATACCACTGAGCCATGGGCGACGGCAGCGGATCGCTATGTTTGATATCTAACTGTGATATAGCGTGACTCATCCTCCATTGTCATGCATGTGATGAATGTGCAGAGGACAGGGCAATGATCTTCCTACTACTCGCTAAGATAGCTTGGTCGTCATTTCCCGCTACCAATCAAATAGTGCTCACTTTCGACATTGCACACCACTCGACATCTGGCAAATAAAACAAGACCCTGCGGTGAGCGGTTATATGTGGCACGTGTCCAAGACTACGCAGTGTTATTTGATCTGGGGAAATAACGTGGTAAGTGCCGCCTAGAGCGCGACAAAATAACAACCGTACAGTATTGGACTACTGGTGGCAGAGAGAGTAGTACGTTGACGGAGTGCAGTTCACTAAATGTGGTCAGAGCGTTAAGATGCGGATACATCCAGTGGCAATGCATACTGTCGACATAGTAGAAAGTTTCCGACATTTCGACTGCTCTCCTCGATCGCGCAAACCAGAAAGGAATAAACAAATGAGGAGCAGACAAGCCTATCTTCTTCCTGCGTCGATGAAACGATTAAGAAAGAATCAATGTATCATAACCAATGAAGGAGAAGGACAGAAGAAGATAGGATAGAAGAACGTGAAACAGTAACGGACAGAATTTTCATGACGTATGGATTGCGCAGATAGGAAAGTAAAGATCAGATGCCCGAACATAGTAGATTACTCACCGACAGTCGCGGAAGTATAGCTGACGCATGGCATCTGTGACAGCTTGAACGGCGTGCGCCTCGGTTAGATTGTTTGGATCCCCTCCAGCAAGATCATCCAGGCGTTGGCGCAGTAGTGGAGTAACCAAATATGTCCCAAATCCGGTGGCTATACAATCACCTGTGAAAGCTGACATGGAAACAGGAGTAAGCACAACAATGATGAATGTAGAGGAAACGGCGAATATTTTAAGATACGATTTTACAAAGGAAAACAACTCATTCGGAAAAGTGGAAAAAACGACAGTGAGGACCGATCCTGAGAAACCAGTAGAGCGCCTTCCCTTGAACTCACGAGCAAACAGTTCGCGAAACAGAGTTTGCGACGTGAGTGATGTCGGTCAGCCCATATGAGTACATGATGCGGAGCGTGTGGAACAGTACAGTCCGTTTTCTGGTGTTATGCACGTTACCGTAGTGGAGGAGCCGCAGAGTTGACTCGTACGAGCTCTCTCGCAAAGGAGCGAAATGTCATATGGCACTGTAGATTGCTGGAAGGATCAATGAGAGGGCAGGTTTTTAGGTTGGTCTCGTCCGGAGTATATGTGCCCGCATTGTGGTGCAGAGGAGAATAGTCCACAAACGGATCAATCGACGAATTGTAAAACAATTAGTTCCCTTCAGCAATTTGAACAATGAAATGAGAAGACGAATATTGGTAGATGCTAGCATTTCGTATTATCTCGTGAGTACCAATACAAAAACTGGGAAATCTCACAGTGCAGAGTCAAGCCAATCAAATGCATGATTGTGGTCATTGTTGTTGGCATTAGAATCACGGCAACCGCACGTTATTGTATTGGTACAACGAGATAATACGAAAAGCTAGCATCTGCCAATATTCGTCTTCTCATTTCGTCATCTGACGAATCTCTGGAAGCATAGGTTGCGCCCAAAAATGCAACGACTGAAAAGAATCCGAATTTAGGTAAAGTTCCTACTCAAATATAGTGAACTCTGACATACTCGTTTGAGTAACCCTAAGACCTTTACAAACTACAATCTGAAAGCCAAGTTGAATATACAAATAAAAAGAGGCCAATTGGGAAAGGAAGAGAGAAGCGACAAGAAGCGGAAAAAGGAGGTAAACGAATAGAGCAGTTGGGGGATTAATAAATGGCGGGCATGGGTGAAACTGGAGTCACGAAATTCGTAGGCCACTGGAGGCACTGGACGTGTGGAGCTCGTCAATGCAATCCTTTTGAGAAAATTCATCCTCCTAACCTTAATGGCTGGAAACGCAACACAGCAATGCGGCGTATGCCCAGATGAAAAGAGCCACTACATAGTGACAGGGATAGCAATAGAATCATTTCTCGGCAGCAACAAATGCAGATCTTCAATTGCACCACATGCTCCAAAAACGTCAAATCTAGGTCGAGTTTTAATGGAGTTTCATGTAGTAGTCCGATGTGCTCTGAAATGGAGAAAGCAACGGAAAATGGTGGCCGACCATCGGGTTCTTCCACTGCTAGACACCCAATTGTGAAGGACTACTCGACCCCAGTCAAGCTGAGTTCAGAGCAAACAGATGAACTTCTAGGAAAGAGGACATTTGACTGTTCATCTATCCACTGACAGAAAGTACCCGCAATAAGTGATTGTGAAAACATCTGAAAAGTGCCAGGTTACGGAGATCTCGATCTAAGCTTGATAGGAAAAATCAGGATTTCAATTTGAGGGCATGCTGCTAGTCATTTGTAGCGGGCACAAAGAAAGACACTATGAATGCTTGTGCAAGAGCGGATACAACTGGTATGAAAGTAGGGAAAACAAACGCCGCTATCTACTCAACGTTTATCGAGAGGAAAGTTATCCCGCTGATCTATTACGTAACAATGACCCGCAAAGCAAACAAGAGGGAAAAACGCAGGGGACAGGAAATATGTACCAATGAAAAGCGACGGTATATTTTCTAAAGTCATAATAATTAAATATAAAAGATGACTGCTTTAATACTGATCATATGTGCTCCTTGTCTAGGGCTCCGATTTCAAGGGATTAGATACACCTCTGGGTGGACATATGTTAGAGTCACATCGCTTCCGTTTTTGATCTGACGTCCGACTATGCTCTGCTGATTGGCTACCAGGTGCGCTATTTCAGTTAGCTACCGCCGTGGCTAAGGATAGCGGACTCACATGTCGAATCGCTAGCGCGCCGTGCGGTTGTGCATATGCGCTCATTCAGTGAGGCCATCAGATAGCAGCAAAGGGAGAAAGATGCGCAGAAATGCGATAGTGACTGCGAGATACTAGAAAGTATCTAAAATCTTTGAAAATAACCGGTGGGAATAGTTTATGAGCGTTTCGCTTTTGACACAAAAGCTTCGTCGTAGATGGGGTACTCCATTACAGTTCAGGCCAGCCAAAGCGTGTATGCTGGAATCGCCCCATCTCTGTTTCACAAAGTCCAGATCCTGTGCACAGAGGAAGAAGATTGGAAGGTCGACTGAAAAGAAGCAACTAATGGTTGGTAGTGAACACCCGAGGCGGTTAGTGAAACACCAGTTGCAGCGAATTTTAAATCCTCATTAACGGAGTGGATTGGGACGGTAGGTATTCCTTATAAAAATGGAACTTCGGAGGCCATCCGGAGGGTTCTAGATAAAGAAAACATAAGAGGAATTTTCCAGAAATACCAATCGCTCCGCTCTACACCGGTGCACTTAAAAGACCCACTTCTAGCAAATAGGACAATTCATTGCGTCTACAAGATTAGTTGCAGACTGCGAACACGTGTACATCGCTCAACGCGCGAGAGAGCTACGCACATGGATAGCAGAGGGCAAGAGATGCGTAACACGGCCACCGAGAAATGGGTCTGAATACAGGGCTCTACGAAGATAGATAGATAGATAGATACGGCGAAATCGTTAGAAAGCGGTTGCGATCGACGCCCAAAGATTGAGGTGCTGAGGTAGTTGAGATTCGCAAAGTGAACAGCTGCGTGAATAGAATGGACGGGGCAGAACTTTCGAACGTGTGGCGAGCTGCCTTAACCCGACCAGTGTGAGGAACGCCGACGGACGGATCCAGGGCAAAGTATGAACACCACATCATCCCCGCAACCATCGTTAACAGGGCTTACGTGTGTGACCTTGTAAGGTGGACCACTTGTTACCGTTCCATGCACTATTTGGAGTGATGCGTTGACCTGTAACGCGATTGATCTACCTACATCACATTCCTCGTGATGATCATCCCAGTTCTCTATAAATGCGATACCAATCCTCGACCGGTTCACTCAGCATGACGAGTCTTTTGCATCAAAAGCGAAACGTTGCCCAGAAACTATACCAACCGGTTATTTTCAAAACTTTCTGAAATCATGAGTTCTCGATCGGTTCCAAGTACTTTCCAAGATGAGTATTTAAAACCTTATTTAGTTGATTTATTCGGGCTATTTAGTTGGACAAACTGGGCCCAGCTAGACAACTATGACCCGGGCACCAAAGTGCGTGGAGATTTAGCTACCACGACAATAACACCAATGAGAAAAGGAGACAGAGGGTAAGAAATACGATTAATCACGGAGAAGGTTAAAAGTTAAACTCAAGAAAAGAAATGTCGGGGCCCTACCGACTCAGTGATTGCGCTATGACAAGTAAGGCGTTGTGGCCCCATCAATATGAACGGCAAAGGTACCAACTCTCGGTAAATTTCCTCACTATTTTTGTGTTATGATATCGGCCGGTGATTCCGCAGTTTCGCTCAACTAGGCGCAACCACAGCGCATTCGAGAGATGACATTTTCAACCAATCAAATAGGATTTTTGACAAGTTACGCCACCGCATTTCCCTAACAAACTGAGAGCAGTAACAGAAATTAAAACCGACAAGGAGGCTGAGAATAAAAAAGCCTAAAAAAAGCGTGAACGAGAAAGCGACTATCGGAGTTCAAAAGAGGAGATGACCTGTTTTGCAAATCTCAAATGATGGATATAAGTGCTGTTCGCAACGTCATGTAAACACGCATGGCCAAGGATCGTCAGTTACTTGAAATCTCCTATGCGCATCGACAGTGTCTCGGATCCATCCAGTGATAACGCCTGCAGTGCAGTGTTGTACACGATGGTCTGATATCAAGGTGCCTCCATTGTGATAGACGCTTAGGAAAGCCCAACTGATGCTACTCCTGCGAACGGTAGTATCACCGACCAACCAGCCACATGGGATAATACAACTGCTCAGGAAATAATTTAATACCCCTTCTCTAATACGTGTTTGAAGATTATGAGAATCGGTAATAGAGCAGTTCAGACCTGCGACAGCATGCTGCAATCTGAAGCAACGAAGAACATAGCGGAACGTGCAGTGCACTATCACAGTCGACACAAATGAAAATGACTACGCCTCAATGGGAGTATGCTGGTCGGTCGGTCACCAGGTAGAGCTTTCACACCGGAATCATAAGTAACAGAGGAGCCATGACCGTTTCGAGCACACTAGAAATTGCCCTATCGAAAAAGGCACGAGCCTCAGAAATAGATGGCGCCAAACATAGATACGAGCTGACTCCAAGCAAAGGATATCCGTGTCACAGTTTAGCGACTACGGAACTAACGCTCAGTGGTTGCCTCGTAGCTGAAGTATCATAAGGTAAAAAAAGCGGGCACACAGAAGGCAAAACTGTATTCTAATCAGCATGTGGTAGAGCGCATCGATCCAGTATTCTAAATTAAGCCAATCGATGAGCGGGTGAGCGGGTTACTGACACACACCAGCAGACGTAGGCAACGAATAGGAAGGGCTCAGTACCTTAGCCGTGAGGATGCCACACTCCTTCTCCCTTTAGATTGGACCACTACAGATAGCTTGGTATCGATCGATGGGTCGGCGTAGCCGAGTTGAACGGCGATATTACTGAGCCTCCGGTTAGCCTGAGTATTGAGAGTTCTGCGCCTATGACAACTCAGTATGCTGGTTTGAGGACGCGTTACCCAGCGAAATTGAAAGAGAACGATGTTGGACATGATCCATGTGCTGAGTAACTACTCTGCCATCAGGTAAAAACACCGTATGTTGTCCCGCAACTTCGCGCAACCCTTAAGGCTGCCAGCTTGCTTCGTTGGGAAAATTGATGTGGACCGGTTCATTCTCGCAGGATCTTCGATCGGAAGCCTTCTGATCGTACCCTGTCTTAGATTTATCTTGCTTAGTCTAGACACGTAGCCGTTGGTCAGGAAACAGAAGATTCAGCCATGTCCTTGACATCCGTCCGAACATCAACCCGCCTGGGCTTTTCCCAGTAGTTTCGTTTGGCTTGATGCGGCAGCCAAAAATAAATGTGTCTAACTTTGTTCGCAGTGGAGCATACGCTTGTTTTCGTAACCATTTCTTGACCGTCTGGACGGCTCTTTCTACCAACCCGTTCGAAGCTGGGTGATGTATGTCGTTGCTTTTGTGGAGCTCTTGAAATTCTTGACTAGTAAATATAGAACCGTTTTCTGTTACCAGTGTATATTGTATACCGAAGGTAGTGAAACACGTCCGCATACAATAAACGGTCGTCTCATAAGTGGTATGTGTAAAAACTTCCATCCATTTCGAGTAAGCATCAATCGAGAGGAAAAACATTTTTCCATCCAAAGGACCAAAGAAGTCTGTGTGTATGCCTTCTCAAGCTTTACTAGGCCAATTTCAAAAACTATGTGGTACCGGAGAGGCGTTTCTCTGAGTGCTTTGACACACGTCGCAGTGTCGGATCAACTCTTCGATATATCTGTCAATTTGATGCCACCACACATAGGATCGCGTAATTGTCTTCATTCTCGTGATTCTTGCGTGCGTTTCATGAAGTTATTGTAAAATATTCTGTGGCCACCATGGTGGTATAATCGATTTAGGTCCCCATAACAGACGCCCATACTCGAGACTAAGCTCTGTGCGTTGGATAAAATAAGGTATTAGTTGAGGTTCATGGCCGTCAGGCCATCCTTAAGAGACTACACGCTTGACTTTGGCCAGTAATATGTCCCGTTCAGTTTCCTGACGAATATCTGCATTTGACACCGGATTTTTGCTCAGATGTTGCAACAGATGGACAAGCTAAAAAGGGTTAAGCACGCAATCTGTTAGGTGATTCGACGGTAACCGGCTCAGAGCGTCCGCGATTCTATTTGCTTTCCCAGGGACATAGATAATCTTGTAATTGTAAGCGGAGAGCAATAAAGTCCAACGTTGCAGACGAGGTGACGCCATCTGGTTTAAGCCAATTTTCTCACCAGTCAGAATTAACAGAGCCTTGAGGTCGGTAAAGATTGCGAATTTTCTTCCCCCCAGATACTGGTGAAATTTCCTGACTTCAAAGATAACCGCTAAACCTTCCTTGTCGAGCCGCGCATAGTTCTTTCCCGCTGGTGCCAAACTTCTGGACGCAAAAGCTATTGGTCGCTCGGTCATGTCTTCCATTTGGTGTGATAGTACGGTCCCGAGCCCTGTGGTTGACGCGTCGCAACGAAGTGATCAGTTTTCTTGGGTTAAAAGATGAGTCGCTATTCTAAGACAACCTACAAATATCCGGTTGATGCATATTCTTCCGGTATGGAAATCGACTTCCATTCACTTGATGAGTGAGTCACCGTAAAGGGATACATGTCGACAGCATGGAAGCAGAGGGTGCGTGATTCCTTTAAGAATGGGGGTGATGGTCGATAACCACCATTCTGAGAACACGTTACCAATGCATACCAGTGGTAAAAGGAGTGCGTCAACCAAGAGTCAGGACAATAAAACGAAATCGTGCTAAGTGAAGAGGATCCGGGTTGCGAACGAGAAGTAACAGACAAGCTGATTGGACCTTAGAAATGTGCTGGTGGATCTGAAATCAAACTATTTTTCGTTATGCACAGATATCATTTCATTCACCGAGTCTTCTGTTAGTCAGTGCGATTGTTAAGATAGCCCGCTCATAGAAACTTTGCATGCCGGTAAACTGAGAAGTTTAGACCAACCCAGCTTCAAGCCCACCGGCCAGAGAGTAGCCGATCAGTGCTCTAGCGTTGCAGTCAGCTAATGGTCTGAGATAGTCAACGAGAGCAAATAACGGTTACAGGTGATTTTGAACTGAACGGAACCACTTCCGTTAAATGTGTCGAAGGATTATTCAAGGTTTTGTTTTCTGAGTATGGAAGGTATTGTTCGGAAATTAGCAACAACTGCATCCAAAATCCGTACTGAATGTGAAAACGTAACTGCAATAGTGACAAGCATTTAAATAAAAGTTCGCTACTTTTGCTGGTCCTAACTGTCCACTGACTATTACGACCCGCCCTGAGAACCACAGCTGATGCCTGTTTCATGATATTGTGGAAACCCTGAGGTAAACGGATTGGTGCATGAATCCTATTTATCTGTCGGTCCGTAGTTCTAAGGATCACAAAAGTGCCTTGTAATCCGAATGGGCCGGTTCGAGCCTGAGTAGAGGACCGGGCGACCCTCGCAGTGTTCTTAGCCCACGCGCGATTGGTGGTGATTGCGCGGCAGCGAAGCGTGGATGCTGCGTACCGGCGTACTACTAATGTCTTCCTTCCTTCCTCTTTATCTACTTCAGATTGACAGACGAGCAAGATAACACTCCACTATTTGTCTAGTCATCATCATCAGTCATCATCACTATACACGTCAGATAGAGGTGGGAAACCCCTCAGCTACTGTGCCGCAATACATAAAGGAAAAGGAAAATAAATACAACAGTTGCATGCCAGCTGAGCTACCAGCAACGGATTGGCATCGTGCCGGTAAGCTACCAGCCGGCTACTTGACAAAAAAAATTATGTTTCACACTATGAAATGAGATCGTAGGTTGAGGGGAAGGCTAAAAGAGGTGGAGAGGGACAAAGAAACTCCCAGCAGGAACGCCACTGAGGTCGGCTCCTTGCCATGTCAGCAAGTGTATCCAGCCAAAAGTGTTCACTGTTTCTTTGACCCCAACCAGGGAGCCATGACGCTCCAACCGAGGCCAGCTTCGAAGTGAAGGCCTTCATTTTTCTGGACCAAGTCATCGCTTGGCCGCCCCTCCTCTTCTTCCATCCACATCCCCGGTGAGCAAATAACGCACATCGTGGAAGTCGGTGGGCTGACATGTGCAACACGTGGCCCAGCCATCGGAGTCTGGTGCGTGAAATGACGCTGCTGAGCGGTTCAGATCCTTTTTCTGTGCCGTAAACAAGGCGTCGAACAAGGTCGTTACTCACGCGGTGTTACCACCAGATGTGAGCCAAACTGCGAAGGCACCGATGGTCGAACGTAACTAGCCTCTTTATGTCCGCTGATCTTAGGGGCCAGGTTTCGCAACCGTAGTGTAGTGAGAGGTTCTTACAGCGTTGTGCTCCATCATCCAACCTGCCACCAACAGCTACCAAACTATCTTAGATTGATGATCATGCAATGTCTAGTGTTCCAGACGTAACCTCAGTGACCGGAATAACGAAGGCGCATTTCAAACTAGTACTTACGATACTGATTATTGTACTGTGAGAGCAACTGGAAAATAAAATCTGTGTAACTCTATTTAAAATGGTCAAAAGTGTTTAAGAAGGCATTTGTCATCCGTTGAGATTCTAGTCGTTCTTAAGTTGCTTAGGTAGCATGTATAAATATCTGAGATACAATAATACTGGGCTCACAAATGTGAGATGTCATTATCGAATGATAATAAAATAAACATGAATCCAACGACGCCTTGAACTGACGCACAGATTTGACCCCCATGACATGTTATGGTAGACTGCTCCAAACGTTTACAACTCCGTTCGAAATTCCGAGGTTTGGAAACTCGCTTCAGACCCGGCACCACCACCTCGAAGCGGTATACGCGTGTGCACATGACATTCGCATGTGGAGCAGCGGTTTTAAAATGGGGAAGACCGCGGTCGGTCACGATTAGATCGACTCGCGACCGACAATAGGTCAAAGTAGAAAGTCCAAGTTTCTTGCACTGGTCTTTGTACAGCAAGCCTCGTAAACACAAAATGAGTCTGACAGCAACGTGCTGTACCCGTTCGATCATCTGTGCTTTGCACGGGGTGATTGGAGAGTAGGCGGGTGAGCTATGCTGAGGTAAAAAGTTGGTATAGACCAGAAAGAATTTAGACCTTAGAGTAGGCCACTTGTAGAGGTATACCAGCCGGTTAGATGGTCGTCGATCTGTACCCTTCAATTTCTTCCAAGGAGGAACTCCCGGATCCACTGGTGCAGTGAGCCACCAGCGCCATACACTCTGAGCTTGTCGAGGAGGACCTTATGGTTTACCTTGTCGAATGCCATACTGAAGTCGATGTAGATCGTGTTGATAGACTTCCCCTGATTCAGTGTCTGCAACCACTCATGCGTTGTCACAAGCATACTAATCAGAAATGAGCAGTATAAGATAAAATCGTGCTGTGCGTACTTCCGTATATCTTTTTATAGGAGCAGCAATATTGGTTATAACAGGTGTCTGACAAAGCGTCCCGTATATGTCCACTCTGCTGGGGGTCACCGCGTATCGTAAACTATTCAAAAAATGGGCACTGTAAACAAAACCAACCATGCATTTTAAACCGTCGCCCACAGCTCCGAGATGTACTGGTAAGTGTGTCTACCGGTAATCTCTACGCCACCGATTTGATTCCCAATTCGGTCGTGTCTATCTGAAACGTACAGATTGGCATAAACCCGGTTGCTGAGTGTGCAACATCTAACACTAGTTTAGATGCACTCATCTTTCCGAATTGGGGCCAAAAAGCGTAGGTGCGTCCGATCGATGATGTCAAATCGGCAATAATTAATAATGAAAGTTATGAAATGAAGGCAAACGATGAGAGAAGTAGGCAAGAAACAAAAAGCGGTTAAGTTATTTAGAAGTAATACGAATACTTACATACTCCAAGTAAGTTACAAAAACCCAAATAGGGTTTTCCATCATTTTCCAGGCCCCCAACGAGGTAGGTGTTCCATAACGGATTCATCTTGCTCCTTCTGTTATATAAAACACGCGTTATCCAGGAGTGAAGACCTTTGGGGCTGAAAAATTATCACATACAAATTTACATCGTACCTAAGCGTGAAGCCATCCGCCAAAAGGCCATCCATATGTGTCTGTTCATCAATCCGCTTCTTGAGTAGTTGATAGTCAGCGACATCACCACTGAAACCGAGCACTACCTTGTTGTTTATCTTCAGAACCAGATAAAGTGTAACACATAGGATACTTTAACAACGCGTTCGATACCCATGTAGCGCGCAAGTGATCCATACGAGACCAAAGTGTCTGCGGCCATAATAACGCCGTCTGCGTATTTAATTCCTATCACAGATGTCCCAGTACATGTAGGGTACAGAGTATGTTTTTGAGTGTCCACTGAAACACAGGAGTTGTCTAGAATATCAAGCGACATCGTGTCGGGTGCAATGTGAAGTGACTCGAGTGGGAGGTGGAGTGATCCCATGGGGCTGGAAAAAGAGGGAAGATTTGCTCTTGAGTTAGACGGAAACACATTCGGGCTCCGTAATTGGTATGTACACTCATACATCGTGGCAAAAATCAAAAAATGTGCACTACAGTGTGATGAGATGAAAAAAATGCAACGCGATCAAGGAAGCTATGTGGTAATTGCGGTCTTAATGGATTAGCAAAGTAGTCCGACGGGAAACAAACCTAAAAAGCGTCAATGTGGATGTAACATAAGGGAAATTTGAAGAAGTAATAGGTAACATCACATGTTAATAAGAGTTATTGCACCAACCCACTCCCAGAAATGAGTGGCATACGCGGAGCACAAGTGAGCCAGGATTGTGATGAACGTGAATCCAAAGGGCTTGATGACGTTCTCCTTTAACACCAGCATTTGGAAGGGAATTCGATTGAAGTAGCTCACGACCTACTATGGTCTCCTCGGTCCAGAAAGCGACCAACAAGAAGTAAGCATGTCTGTGAATAAAATAGTTAGCAGGCTGTGCTTTAAGTGAATGGATCACAAGATAGGAATTCTCGGTGCAGACCACCAGATCCCCGTACAAGCGTAGTTCGACGTCTGATTTGATGTGATCCAACCGAATCGGTATACACAAAGGTCATATTGTCAAACAGTGAATGAGACAGACAGCTAAAATGTGGTGTCATTTTAGAGAAAGAAACAGAAAGCTTTAACAGGTTGAGTGCAAAAGATCAACGTGAATGGCACGTGTAAAGTGCAGACGCCATAGATGTCTAAATAGCATCTGCATCGAATGTGTGTAGGAATTTAGACATGTCGTAATATGAAACTCACAAGTTTGTTCGTCTTCTAAGCCATGAAAAGATTTGGATTACGCTAGGTCTTTTTGCTGTGTAACATAACCAGAGCTGTCTTCGGATTTCCGAGAAACTCTAGGCCTATCAGTGAAGCTACTGACGACTACGCACTGATGTCACCTTGATTAATGAAAAAACGCTTGTAAGCGAACAGCACAGATCGGCGGACAAGTCAAAAGCCAAGCTGAGCTACTAACAGTTAGACTTACTACACAGTCAGTCCGTCTTTTCAGAGGCTCAACCGTAGATATGTCAAGTACTTTGCCTTCCAAATCAGGAAGTGGCTGATCCGGAGTACTCCGCAGCTATAGTAGTCATTGGTGGAGTCAACGAAAAAAACATGATCAAAAATCATCTTACTCATTAGTAATTAAACATTCGCCCACATACTCGTCGTCAAATGCTATGCGGATATAGCCGTTGTGTAGTAAAACTCATGAACTCTGGAGGCCAGGCACTGCATGGCAGTGGAAAATAGGTTGGGCTATATTGTAGTTAGAGTGAACTGGAGCTGAGAAATACCACAGCTATCGTGATGCAATAAACAACCGTACATAGTGGAAAAGAATGAATGAGAAAGGCGAGAACAAAGCTTAGTTCTTATGTTATACATCAGTAGTGAGATGAAGGTTGAAGAAAGAGGCTAAGTGGGATGGGGCAAAACAAAGAAACTCCTAACACAAACGCCACTGAGGTCTGATCTTCGCCACATCAACAAATGAATGCAATCGAACGTGCTCATTGTTCTTGGGATTCAAGCCCGACAGTCAGGAGGCACCAACCGAAGTCAGATCCGAAGCGAGAGCCTTCGTTCTTCTTAACCAAGTCATCGGTTGGCTTCTATTTAGCCTCGTTCACGCGCAAAGGCACTGTACAAGAGTTTGTTTGCCGTCATCGGATCCTGGTGCGTGAAATAACAGTGTTGCGCGGCTCAATTACTCTGCTTGCGACATAAACAAGACAACGAACACGCTCAATACACACGAGGTGCTCCCACCAGATGTGAGCTAAACGGTGAAGGCAATGGTGGTATAACAATACTAACCTCTTCATGTTTATCGACGTGTCCCGTTTCCCAAACGTACAGGGTTGAACGAACGGCTACACTGAAGATTCTACTCCCCAATGCGAGAGTGAAATCGCGCCTATGCCACAGATGTCGAATATTTGAAAAAGCCTCTTGAGTTTTTGCTATACGATTTGGTACTTCGCCTATTCCACTGCTGATGATATAACTGCCCAGGTAGCAACATTTTTGAACGAATTCTAGGTAGCCTCCAACAAGCACCAGTGTAGGAGGTGGACGCTGACAATCTTGGAGAAAAAGTTTGCATTTGGAGAGTGCAGTGTGCAGCCCGAAACGGCTGACAACCAGTGTTAATATGTTCAATACTGTTTGATACTGAGACTGAGACTGTAGTTAAGAGCAAGTAGAAAGGTTTCTGTACAACTCTATCGAATTATGAAAAATCAAAAACATTTAGTTGTGAATCATCAGCAGTTGTGCCTGATCCGTTAATCGTTTATCTTTGTTCGGTTAGGAATTTGTACTAGTGTCATTATTTCCGGGCATACAATGTCTTTGTTTGGCACAGTTTTCCAAATAATCATCGATACGGGTTTTAAAACACTTCACAGAATCGGCCTCTATTAATACTTCGGGTAGTGTATTCCATAAGTTTACCATTCTTCATTCGATACAAAGCTGAGGTGATACTTTGTTCATGTTGGGGACCCTGAGTTTGTAACGGTGTCCTCGGGTGTTACAGGGTTCCCGCAGGTAAAATATTGGCCGCAGTATGGGGAAGTGATTTAAGTGTAATACTCGATGGGTCATAATAAGGTCAATTCTTACTCGGCGGTAGGAGTGTGTAGAGTCCGAGCTTTTCACAACGTTTTTCATACGGAAGCTTTTGTAGACTCGGTATCATTCTAGTTGCGATATGCCGTATTTTCTCCAGCTTTTCAGTTTCCCATTGGGTTATCGGATGGTAAGCTGGGGCACCGTATTCAAGGATTGGTCTAATGAGTGAGGTGAATAGACGAGGGACGGTTTCTTCGGACCATGTGGAGAAACTGCGTCTTAATGCCCAGAGCATACGAAGTCCCGCAAGGTACAATTTCTCTGTATTTTCTAGTGATCACAAATCATGTCGTGAGAGAACTCCTAAGTCTCTGACAGATGTGTTGGGATGGAGCAACTGGCCGTCCAAGGTGTATGATCGAGTGGCTGGACGTCTGGTGATACTGATGAATTCCGACTTGCTTGCGTTAAGAGGGAGTTGCATTTCAGTGGACCACGTTGACAGTCGCTCTAAGTCACGCTGGAGGCGAGTGCAGTCGTTTTGGTTCTCAATGATCCTCCGGATTTTCAAATCATCTGCAAACAGGGTACATGGTGATTGGAGCTGCTGCGGAAGATCGTTGATATGAATAAGAAATAATACTGGCCCAAGTACAGTTCCTTGAGGCACGCCACTAGTCGATGGGAACCAGTCTGTCAGGTAGTCATTGACATGTACTTCAAACTTTCGTCCCACAATAAACTTGTGTAACCACTGAAGTAACGTGCCACCAATTCCGTATGTCCTCAGTTTACCAAGGAGTACCTCGTGGTTCACTCTGTAAAACGCCTTACTAAGGTCGATGTACACCACGTCAACATCCTTCCGTTCGTTGAGAGCTTGTACCCACTGGTGGTTTGTGTACATCAAATTGGTGATGCCAGCTTGCCCTTTCGTAAAGCCGTGTTGTGCTGGCGTCAATACGTCCATCGATTCGAAAAACGATGGCAGACACATTTTCACAACCTTCCAGAGCACTTTGGATAATACGGAGGTCTATAGTTCTCTAGCTTACTCGGATCACCACCCTTGGGAAGCGGTCTCACTATTGAGCATTTCCAGTCCTTCGAGACAGATCCTTCAGAGAGCGATTTATTGAAAAGGTTTGTCACGGCTGGTGAGATGATAATCGATAGGGACTTGAGTATTAGTGGGTGAAGTCCGCCTGGTCCGGGGGGCTTTGCACCATCGAGGTTTACGAGTAGCTGGTACACTTCGACTGCATCACATTGTAGGCTGTTGAGCAAGACTAGCGCAACCTGTGCCGGTACTGAAACTGCCGTCGGTTTACTGGAAAATACAGTGAGGAAGTGCGTAGCCAAGGCGTCCGCGCACTCCGCGCTTGAAATGAGCGTCTTTCCGTCTCAGCTCTCTAAGACCGGTAGGTCACCCCCAGGTTTCAGTTGACATCTCAAGTAGGCAAATATTCTTTTGGGTGCAGTTGTGGCCGTGGATGCTAGCTCCTCTTCGAACTGCCGGCGTTTCTTGACCTTTGTGGCGTTACATAAGTTACGCTGTTTCTTGTACACCGCGTAATCTTCATCACAACCCGAGCTGATGCATCTATTCCAAAGTTTGCGACGCCGTCGCGCTAACTGTCTATATTCCGTATCAAACCAATGCGGTTTGACAGGTCCGATCTTTGAATACTTAAGGGGAACAAACCGAGTACAGAGCGAGTTAAGCTTCCCCTTCATTAATGACCAACAGGCCTCAAGTGACGCATCCTGTGGTAGTGTCCAATCAGTCTGAGTTGCAGCTTGGACGAGCCCATTGAAGTCCGTCTTCTAATAGTTGAATGTCGGCTTCCGTGGATCGTAATATGGTAACGACAGTTCTAAGCTTGCCACAATGGAGCAGTGGTCACTGTTCGCCAGAGGTTCGATGACTCTGATCTCGTTCAGCTTCTGCTCGCAGCTCGTAAACATTAGGTCCAGACAAGATGCCGAGTGCGGAGTTACGCGCGTCGGATGGATGACATGTTGCGTTGCCCCGATTTCAATAGTCATTTTAGTGAATTGTGCCTCAACGTTGTCATGACCGGAAAGAAGTCGAACGTCTGATCAAAATATTTTTAGGTAAATTTAGATCCCTCATCAGTAAGAACTGAGAGCGGCTCATGTGCTTCTGTACATGTGGTAGGCAATCGCAACAACGGTCTGATGTGCTACAGTAGATAACCCCCACTATTAGTTCTGCGCGCCTGAGGCGGATTGTGCACCACAACTGCTCGCATAAACTATCCTCGCTCCGATAGGTGCTGGTAAGTTTGCCAGATAGTGACGATTTTATGTACAACAGAACACCACCATGAGACTTTGATTTTCGGCCGCATCGGAAACAAGTGTATCTTGACAACATGACTTCTTGGGGTATGACGTCGGTGTTCAGCCAAGTCTCTGCAGGTCCTAAAACGTCCGGCCGCTCCGAGACAACGAAGCGGCACAGTTCGTCACGTTTGTTCATTAGGCTGCACATGTTGGCGAATGCTACACGGAGGTCCTGGGAGGTACTGCGGGACGTGCCTGGAGGTTGAGCAACCGGTCGATACGGGTTCGTACACCCTTATTGATCACCCGAAAATTTACAACTTGTAAGTCAGTCTCACCTTCCTCTGTACGGCGTTTGAGCTCAATGACCGCAGTCTTCAAACGATCCCTGTCTTTGGGTTCCAAGTCTCGGCGGATGTGAACTTTTATGCCTTTCAGCCTTGACAGACGAGACAGTATGAGCTGCGGCATATTGGAATTTGCAAAAATGATTCTCAGAGGTCGACATGACTGGTTAATTTTCTGGCCAAGTCGGATTACTTGTTTAATCGTCACACTGTCTTCGCCCACATCCAAGAGTCTATCGATGAGCCCCTGGAGGAATTCAACATGGTGATCATAACGTATCTGAGGGTTTTCATCTTTTGACTCAAGTATGTGGAAGACCATGAGATTATGATGCTTCAAGGAAATCAGTGATGAATCTGTTGGAGCAGAACTAGAGACGCTTAACTGGTTGGGCTGTTGTTTATCAGCAGGTGACGTCTGAACTCGATTACGTGGGCCCTTGCGCTTTTGAGTGGTCCATGGATTCTCGGTGTTCAGAAGTTCACAGACAGGTTCTGAGAAATTCACGGACCGATCAGTGAAGCCGCATTTCGTAGCTTCCGAGTCTGAGTCTTCCATCGGTGGGGAACATTGAACCTGGGGCTAGGCCGGGGTCGAAGACGCTGGTGGTGGTGCAGATCGCGGAGTGACAATAGAAGGCGAGGTGACAGAGGTATTTTCACGAGGGCGTTTGATCCTACGTGGTGAACAGTTTGTTTCTATCTGAAAGAGAGATTTTCCCGTAGATGTTTGCGGTCTCTGCGTATTCTGATGTCTTGTACCGCGACATTTATCACATACAACTTGAAAAAAAACGATGGCGGATGTCGAGCGATTTTCGAAACACGTCAACGGATAAGCTAATGCACGAAATGTGGAACAAATCATCACAGCCGAAGCACCGAAGTGCATGAGCCTTATTTCCCACAACTTTCGAACACGAACCACAAGTAGCTTGAGACGGTATCACAAGCTAGAGCAAATCCAAGATGGCGGACAGAGGTGGCAGTAGAGCAAATCAATGAGATCTCCGGAAGTAGCCAAAAAATAGTCGCCAAATTTGCACCGCTTGGAAAATACGCCAAAGAATATTGGTGCACAATTCACACAGATAAAACGCTGATAACACAGTAATCTGAGGCAAAAGTAGTATCCAGCAAACGCTGATCCAAAAATCCGCGACGTCCGTGGGATACGTCTGTGTACTGTTACAGACTAGGGCAATATCTCCGGCATACTCCAACTCAAGAAGTCGATCAAGTGGAAGCAGCGCCATACTCTCAAAGCCGTAACGAGATCGGGCTTTGAAATAGTATGCGACTAGCATAATCAAACAGTCCCAAACAGCACACCGATCCACCAAATCGAAGAAACCTCTAATTTTCACGAGCATTCTACGGTGGGTCGCCAACATTAAAGGTGGTGCTCCAACAACTGACGCAAAATGAAGATGTGAGCGATGCAGCCTCGATTTTCAGGAGAATTGTCTTGCTTTGCACGAATCTGGTATTCAAAGGGCGCAAATCAGCGTATAAAGAATGACAGAGGCAGGTTATTTGGAGGCGATAGAGACCAGACTTACGCAATTATGACTGCGGCATTGCCAAAATGAGTTTACTTTGAAAAACAGGGTTTTAAAAAGTGGCTTCAGTCGACTGGAACAGTTTTTAGTCCCAACAGATAACAGTAATAGAGTGCAAATCGTTCACAAGAGACGTTTCCCTGAAGTCTAAGAGGCACAGAGGTAGCCCACCAGGTCTTGCGGCCTGATGCAATTTCATGTCTGACCTCAAGTTCAGGTGCCGTAGGAGGGCGGATCCAAAGAGACCGCCCAATGAACGGGGTAATCACTGGCAGGCAACTAATCTGGAATTTTCGGAATGTTCAGCCTAACGCTCCATGCATTTTGAAGGTAAAGGGTAGGGTACCCAATCTCGTGGCATATAGCCACCCTAATACCCGGTCTCCTACGGCCCGTTTCGCGTAACAAACGAAAAAGCGTACTATAAGTACCAACAACAGCGGTCGGTCCCATCTCTGACGCACGATGAGAGCGCAAGACTTCACGGTCTTAATTCAGGCTAGCACCCAGTCTGCCCTGCGGTCTTTACGAGTACCGTTGCGTTCGCGTCCACCTTGAAGGAGTCGGTGAGTGTATAGAGGCTCAAGAGACTGCGTAGAAACCCAATCGCATACTGCTAATGGGCTTTGTCGCGGGAACACATAATTGCTGCTAATAACGTCTAGTGAACATGCGATCAGTGATTGTGCTCAGTGGGTTCTAACTCAGCTCGGTGGCAAACGTACATTGGTAACCCTTCAGAATATCCCGTTCCCCAGTATGCACCCGGGGTAGAAAGGACTACGCGAAGTAGTCGGGGTCGTGCATTTGGCGCAGCGATAGGAACGTTCCCCAATCTGGTCAGCTTTCTGACAGTGACACCAGTGAAGCTAGGTGGAAGCAGCTTGCTGACACAGTTTCAGCCACTTGATGTCATCCAAGATGCGTTCCCTTGGGAGAACGGCCTCAGATTCAGTAACGTTACGAATTAAGCTACTATCCGTGAAAGAGTCGCACGACGGGAAGTGTTTACCCCACGTGCCTTGGAGTCGACACCTATACCAGCTGCTTCCACCACTGGCGGTGGGACTGTCCCTGTCTTCACAAACGATGCCGAAGCAACGGTAGCGTAGGTTTTCCGCCCTATTGCCGGTGTCTTACTAGTTCCTGGGTCTTCAAGCCCCTTCAAAGTTTACGAGCAGCATTTTCGGAAAGTTCTGTATACAATCGTCAGACAACTTTACGACTGTCAAAGACGGCATCTTTTTCGATGCCGTGGCAACTAATTCTCTGGGTTTAGCAGAGAGCTTTTGGTATTTCCGCACCCTATTTTTCTTCACTTTGATCGGCTCATGAGGAGAGTCAGCAATGCTACCTGGATTGGCCGGTAGGATGTGCGACTTTATGACCGAGTGACAGACTCCAGTGGATGGATCGCCAGCAATGTTGCCGTCTATTGCAGTGTCTTCAAACGAAATATTCAGGGATTTAAAGATCAAATCCATTTTCGTATCGAGCGCCACAATAGAGGCGAGTTCAGTTATCGCCTCCTCAACATCTGCCAACCTTGAAGGCAGCGCTGAAAGTTTAGCACCGGTGACAGCCGGGCGCGTCGATCTTTGAGCGCAGCATTCAGCACAGCTGAAAAGAAAGTGAACGCTTGATGATAGCATTTTGTGCTGGTCAGCTTGTAGGCCGGTACAGCTTTCGTGATACCAGCGGCAGCAGACGTCACACTGCATACCGCCAGATACATCTGTTACTGGCTCTGAACAGTTAACCTGTCCGCAAGCTGCAGTAGACCCATCAAACGAGGACCCCATAAGTCCCTCCGATTCGGAGAACAGAGCACTTCGCCCTATTTATGGGCATCAACCATAAGATGGACCATACCCAGAGCCTATCCAAGGCACGCTGAATTGCCTCAGGACCCCCCGGGATATTCACAATATTCCAGAGCTTAAGGCCGTCAGCAAACATTAATGATGACACCCCTAGCTCCCCCGGCAAGTCATTTACATAGATCGCGAACAACAATGGCCCCAATACCGAGCCCTGCGGAACGCCACTAAGGACAGTTTGCCAGAGCGAAAGGCTACGCCCCACCCGTACGCACTGTTCCCTCCCCTCAAGGAAGGCAGACACCCATTGAAGGGCGCGACCAGATATCCCGTAAGATCTCAACTTTAGTGAGAGCCGAAGATGTGGAACAGTGTCAAAAGCTTTCGAAAAATCTACGAATAGCACGTCTACAGCTTGGCCACTGTCTACCGCTTCGGCCCAGCTTTCACGAGCTACAAGTAAATTAGTCTGACATGAAAATCCTTTGCGGAATCCATGTTGTGCAACACTGAGAAGGTTGAATCGATTCAGGTGGTTCTCCACTGAATCCCTCATCAGCTTCTCGAACAACTTGACTACTACGCTTGTCAAACTGACAGGCCGGTAGTTCGCGGGTAGAGCGCTGTCACCGCCCTTAAAAATCGGACAGATGATTGCCTCCTTCCATTTCGAAGGTAGGCTGCAGCTGTCCAGCGATATTGAAAATACGCACGTGAGCGGACCACTCAGCTCAGTGGCCAGTTCATGCAACAGCTTCGGATGAATTGAATCAGGACCGGAAGCTTTAGAAGGATTAATGCCTTGCAGTAGCTCGAAGACCTGAGTCTCCGTTATGCTAAATTCAGCTAAGCAAGAATCCTCTGGAACTCTTGAAACCAATTCAACCTGTGGTAAAGAGGTCTCCCGAGCAAAGACCCCATGATACTGATCACTCAGTATACAAGCCTTGTCATAGTCCGTTTGCGCATGGGTCCCGTCTGCACGCAATAAAGCTGGTATAGACAGTTTTGCCCCGCTACGTCTTTTAATGTAAGCAAAAAAACTTCTTGGGATTAGCTGCGGCCGAGTCCGCTAAACCCAGCTCGTATTGGAGACGAGCAGTTCTGAGATGTTGCTTACATTTATTTCTATTCTCTCGATAACTATCATAGGTACTGGCTGATGGAGCTGCTTGGTAGGTTCGCCAGCATCTAGACCGTTTCTTGAGTAGGAACTTGCCTGTGGTACCTATCCATGGAGGCTGTGCCCTTAACCCTCTTTTCCCCATGAGTGGAATATAGGGAGTGGAAACCTCCGTAAGGTATGCCTTAAATTTATCCCAGGCTAACTGGACAGAGTCAGCCATCGAGATCTCACAGTTCAAAACTGAAGCCTTAGTTCGCATTGCACTAAAGTCCGCCCGCCAAATATTCGGAAGTAATTCAACAGCGGTCTCTCGGTGCCTTGAAAGAGCACATCGAAAGGATATGCATGCGTGATCGCTGGACCCTAGAGGTGCACCGCATGAAACGTCAGTCACGAAGTCCAGGGACTTAGCGAAAACCAAATCCAAAGTAGATGGTATTTGGTTGTCCATATGCCTAGTGGGAAAGTCAACGAACTGGTGCAAAGGCACTTGGAGAGTCAGTTCAAGGAAGTCTGCACCGAAAGTTCCTAATGCCGAATTGCAAGAAAGATCGGCCCAACAGACTTCCGGGAGGTTGAAATCCCCTAGAACTAAACACTTATTCGCAGACTGAGTGCGAATAAAGTCAAGTATCCCCCTGGAGGAACTTCCAGGACTTCTGTATATCACTATAACTGTAAACTGGGTAGAGGAAGTGCACAGAACAGCCGATAGGGCTTCAACAGTCTGATCCGATGACTGGAATGTGCAAGTCCTCAACACATCTAAGTTACAGCTCACATACAGTACAACGCCTCCGCCTTGGCGACCAACGAAGCGATCAGTTCTAAGCAGCGCGTAGCCAGGTAAATATACCTCACCGTCCGTGATATCCGGAGACAACCACGTCTCAGTGAAAGCAAGTATGTCGGGACGTGATTTGTCTACAAGTAGACCGAACTCGTGCACCTTGTTCCTTAGACTACGCACGTTGCTAAGTACCACCTCAAGGAAGTCGGCACGACCATCCCTGGGTCCTGCGCCATCAGGATTGGTTCTGATAGGGCGGAAAGTAACTTCCGGCTGACCACCTGAAAACCCACCAGACGGAGGCCTTGCTCACCAGCCGCCCGTCTAGTTTTGAGGTCTTTGCTAGCCTCCTTTAACTTCAACCTATCTGCCAGTGGTAGGTCCGGCTGAACGCTGACACCACTACCCTTATGTTTGAATGCGAATCGCGGTAACGATTTGCGTTCCTCCAGGGTAGAAAGGACTACGCGAAGTAGTCGGGGTCGTGCATTTGGCGCAGCGATAGGAATGTTCCCCAATCTGGTCAGCTTTCTGACAGTGACACCAGTGAAGCTAGGTGGAAGCAGCTTGCTGACACACAGTTTCTGCTACATGTCATTCAAGATGCGTTCCCTTGGGAGAACGGCCTCAGATTCAGTAACGTTACGGAATATAACGCTACTATCCGTGAAAGAGTCGCACGACGGGGAGTGTTTACCCCACGTGCCTTGGAGTCGACACCTATACCAGCTGCTTCCACCACTGGCGGTGGGACTGTCCCTGTCTTCACAAACGATGCCGAAGCAACGGTAGCGTAGGTTTTCCGCCCTATTGCTGGTGTCTTACTAGTTCCTGGGTCTTCAAGCCCCTTCAAAGTTTACGAGCAGCATTTTCGGAAAGTTCTGTATACAATCGTCAGACGACTTTACGACTGTCAAAGACGGTATCTTTTTCGATGCCGTGGCAACTAACTCTCTGGGTTTAGCAGAGAGCTTTTGGTATTTCCGCACCCTATTTTTCTTCACTTTTATCGGCTCATGAGGAGAGTCAGCAATGTTACCTGGATTGGCCGGTAGGATGTGCGACTTTATGACCGAGTGACAGACTCCAGTGGATGGATCGCCAGCAATGTTGCCGTCTATTGCAGAGTCTTCAAACGAAATATTCAGGGATTTTAAGATCAAATCCATTTTCGTATCGAGCGCCGCAATAGAGGCGAGTTTAGTTATCGCCTCCTCAACATCTGCCAACCTTGAAGGCAGTGCTGAAAGTTTAGCACCGGTGACAGCCGGGCGCGTCGAGCTTTGAGCGCAGCATTCAGCACAGCTGAAAAGAAAGTGAACGCTTGATGATAGCATTTTGTGCTGGTCAGCTTGTAGGCCGGTACAGCTTTCGTGATACCAGCGGCAGCAGACGTCACACTGCATACCGCCAGATACATCTGTTACTGGCTCTGAACAGTTAACCTGTCCGCAAGCTGCAGTAGACCCATCAAACGAGGACCCCATAAGTCCCTCCGATTCGGAGAACAGAGCACTTCGCCCTATTTATGGGCATCAACCATAAGATGGACCATACCCAGAGCCTATCCAAGGCACGCTGAATTGCCTCAGGACCCCCGGGATATTCAC
Source organism: Dicrocoelium dendriticum (assembly GCA_944474145.2). Lineage (NCBI taxonomy): Eukaryota > Metazoa > Platyhelminthes > Trematoda > Plagiorchiida > Dicrocoeliidae > Dicrocoelium > Dicrocoelium dendriticum. The sequence goes on along the minus strand of OX104069.1, from coordinate 84,787,351 downwards.
AATATTCCAGAGCTTAAGGCCGTCAGCAAACATTAATGATGACACCCTTAGCTCCCCCGGCAAGTCATTTACATAGATCGCGAACAACAATGGCCCCAATACCGAGCCCTGCGGAACGCCACTAAGGATAGTTTGCCAGAGCGAAAGGCTACGCCCCACCCGTACGCACTGTTCCCTCCCCTCAAGGAAGGCAGACACCCATTGAAGGGCGCAACCAGATATCCCGTAAGATCTCAACTCTAGTGAGAGCCGAAGATGTGGAACAGTGTCAAAAGCTTTCGAAAAATCTACGAATAGCACGTCTACAGCTTGGCTACTGGCTACCGCTTCGGCCCAGCTTTCACGAGCTACAAGTAAATTAGTCTGACATGAAAATCCTTTGCGGAATCCATGTTGTGCAACACTGAGAAGGTTAAATCGATTCAGGTGGTTCTCCACTGAATCCCTCATCAGCTTCTCGAAAAACTTGACTACAACGTTTGTCAAACTGACAGGCCGGTAGTTCGCGGGTAGAGCGCTGTCACCGCCCTTAAAAATCGGACAGATGATTGCCTCCTTCCATTTCGAAGGTAGGCTGCAGCTGTCCAGCGATATTGAAAATACGCACGTGAGCGGACCTCTCAGCTCAGTGGCCAGTTCATGCAACAGCTTCGGATGAATTGAATCAGGACCGGAAGCTTTAGAGGATTAATGCCCTGCAGTAGCTCGAAGACCTGAGTCTCCGTTATGCTAAATTCAGCTAAGCAAGAATCCTGTGGAACTCTTGAAACCAATTCAACCTGTGGTAAAGAGGTCTCCCGAGCAAAGACCCCATGATACTGATCACTCAGTATACAAGCCTTGTCATAGTCCGTTTGCGCATGGGTCCCGTCTGCACGCAATAAAGCTGGTATAGACAGTTTTGCCCCGCTGCGTCTTTTAATGTAAGCAAAAAAACTCCTTGGGATTAGCTGCGGCCGAGTCCGCTAAACCCAGCTCGTATTGGAGACGAGCAGTTCTGAGATGTTGCTTACATTTATTTCTATTCTCTCGATAACTATCATAGGTACTGGCTGATGGAGCTGCTTGGTAGGTTCGCCAGCATCTAGACCGTTTCTTGAGTAGGAACTTGCCTGTGGTACCTATCCATGGAGGCTGTGCCCTTAACCCTCTTTTCCCCATGAGTGGAATATAGGGAGTGGAAACCTCCGTAAGGTATCTCAGGCTAACTGGACAGAGTCAGCCATCGAGATCTCACAGTTCAAAACTGAAGCCTTAGATCGCATTGCACTAAAGTCCGCCCGCCAAATATTCGGAAGTAATTCAACAGCGGTCTCTCGGTGCCTTGAAAGAGCACATCGAAAGGATATGCATGCGTGATCGCTGGACCCTAGAGGTGCACCGCATGAAACGTCAGTCACGAAGTCCAGGGACTTAGCGAAAACCAAATCCAAAGTAGATGGTATTTGGTTGTCCATATGCCTAGTGGGAAAGTCAACGAACTGGTGCAAAGGCACTTGGAGAGGCAGTTCAAGGAAGTCTGCACCGAAAGTTCCTAATGCCGAATTGCAAGAAAGATCGGCCCAACAGACTTCCGGGAGGTTGAAATCCCCTAGAACTAAACACTTATTCGCAGACTGAGTGCGAATAAAGTCAAGTATCCCCCTGGAGGAACTTCCAGGACTTCTGTATATCACTATAACTGTAAACTGGGTAGAGGAAGTGCACAGAACAGCCGATAGGGCTTCAACAGTCTGATCCGATGACTGGAATGTGCAAGTCCTCAACACATCTAAGTTACAGCTCACATACAGTACAACGCCTCCGCCTTGGCGACCAACGAAGCGATCAGTTCTAAGCAGCGCGTAGCCAGGTAAATATACCTCACCGTCCGTGATATCCGGAGACAACCACGTCTCAGTGAAAGCAAGTATGTCGGGACGAGATTTGTCTACAAGTAGACCCAACTCGTGCACCTTGTTCCTTAGACTACGCACGTTGCTAAGTACCACCTCAAGGAAGTCGGCACGACCATCCCTGGGTCCTGCGCCATCAGGATTGGTTCTGATAGGGCGGAAAGTAACTTCCGGCTGACCATCTGAAAACCCACCAGACGGAGGCCTTGCTCACCAGCCGCCCGTCTAGTTTTGAGGTCTTTGATAGCCTCCTTTAACTTCAACCTATCTGCCAGTGGTAGGTCCGGCTGAACGCTGACACCACTACCCTTATGTTTGAATGCGAATCGCGGTAACGATTTGCGTTCCTCCAGGGTAGAAAGGACTACGCGAAGTAGTCGGAGTCGTGCATTTGGCGCAGCGATAGGAACGTTCCCCAATCTGGTCAGCTTTCTCACAGTGACACCAGTGAAGCTAGGTGGAAGCAGCTTGCTGACACACAGTTTCAGCCACTTGATGTCATCCAAGATGCGTTCCCTTGGGAGAACGGCCTCAGATTCAGTAACGTTACGGAATATAACGCTACTATCCGTGAAAGAGTCGCACGACGGGGAGTGTTTACCCCACGTGCCTTGGAGTCGACACCTATACCAGCTGCTTCCACCACTGGCGGTGGGATTGTCCCTGTCTTCACAAACGATGCCGAAGCAACGGTAGCGTAGGTTATCCGCCCTATTGCTGGTGTCTTACTAGTTCCTGGGTCTTCAAGCCCCTTCAAAGTTTACGAGCAGCATTTTCGGAAAGTTCTGTATACAATCGTCAGACGACTTTACGACTGTCAAAGACGGTATCTTTTTCGATGCCGTGGCAACTAACTCTCTGGGTTTAGCAGAGAGCTTTTGGTATTTCCGCACCCTATTTTTCTTCACTTTTATCGGCTCATGAGGAGAGTCAGCAATGTTACCTGAATTGGCCGGTAGGATGTGCGACTTTATGACCGAGTGACAGACTCCAGTGGATGGATCGCCAGCAATGTTGCCGTCTACTGCAGAGTCTTCAAACGAAATATTCAGGGATTTTAAGATCAAATCCATTTTCGTATCGAGCGCCGCAATAGAGGCGAGTTTAGTTATCGCCTCCTCAACATCTGCCAACCTTGAAGACAGCGCTGAAAGTTTAGCACCGGTGACAGCCGGGCGCGTCGAGCTTTGAGCGCAGCATTCAGCACAGCTGAAAAGAAAGTGAACACTTGATGATAGCATTTTGTGCTGATCAGCTTGTAGGCCGGTACCGCTTTCGTGATACCAGCGGCAGCAGACGTCACACTGCATACCGCCAGATACATCTGTTACTGGCTCTGAACAGTTAACCTGTCCGCAAGCTGCAGTAGACCCATCAAACGAGGACCCCATAGGTCCATCCGTCTCGGTGTTTAGCGAGACAGCCATGTTCATGTGGAAAACAGAGTAGAATTACAACATGTATACAACAGGGAAACGACCGCAATAAAAAGGCAAAACATCTTTGGTTTCCTCCTCCTTGGCGGTTTTACTTTCAAAGTGTGTTTACAAGTGTCGTGCAAAAAATTTGACTTTTGTCAAATTTCTCTTGATCCAAAGAATTTTGGATCATCGTTTTCCCCGGATTACGTCGTATCCGTTTTCGGGTATATATATATATATATATATATATATATATATATATATATATATATATATATATATATATATATATATATATATATATATATATATATATATATATATATATATATATATGTATTATACACAATCTGTGGTACAGATATTGTGCCATCGGAATCATGGCTGAATAGGAAAACAATATGGATAATAAGAAAAGAGCAACAACAAATACTTTTTTGTCTATTTTACCACTCACAGTTTTTGAAATTATTTTTTCACTTTTTTTAGGGGGAGGAAGAAGGGACACCACAACAAACCGATGCACACGTCCGCCATTGACATCGATCTTGAGCCATAACTTCCAAGGTCTTCAACCAGCAAGTATCCTCATCTCTCGGACCCCAACCAGGTAGTCGACAACAACCGGCCGAGGCCAGCTGTTTCGTCAACTTTTTCATGCGGCTTCTCCATGTTGTAGGCTGTCCACCAGACCGTCTCTTCAAGCCCTGTCCAGCAAGTGCAAACAACGCACGACGGGGGTAACGCTGGACAGGCATGCGCAATACGTGTCCCAACCACCGCAGTTGATGCAGTGAGATGAGCCCCTCGAGCGAGTGGCTTCTACGCCCCAAGACACGCTGTCTAACTTCCACATTGTTTACGTGGTGCTGCCACCACACACGGGCAATGGACCGCAGACAGCAGTGCTCGAAGACGGATAGCCTGCGCAAGTCATCTTTGCGAATGGGTCAGGTCTCGCATCCGTACAACAGTACAGCACGAACAGTTGCACAATAGACCCGCCCTTTGATGGAGAGACCAATGTCATGGCGACGCCACAAATGCCTCAGCCTAGAAAAAGCGAGGCCTGCTCTCGAGATGCGCATCGAAATCTCGTCTCCAACAGCCCCGCCAGCAGTGATGCAACTTCCCAAGTAGACAAAGCTCTCCACAACCTCTAGTGTCTCACAAGCAAGCGTGAGTGCAGGCAGAGGCACCTGCCAGTCTTGAAGGAGAGCCTTGCATTTGGATGGCGAAAAGTACATACCGTACTTTGATGCTTCAATCGCCAAGCGGTTTAATGCAAGTTGGACGACCTGTGGATCGTCACCCAGCAAGACGATATCATCAGCATAATCCAAATCAACAACTCGACTACCTGGGAGGAGCTCAACGCCAGCGTTCAACGAATCGCTCACAGCGTTCTTCAGGACATCCTCAATGGCAAAGTTGAATAGGAACGGAGAGATAGGGCATCCTTGTCGAACTCCACTGGAGACCGCAAAGGTTGGCGAAAGCATGCCATAAGCCCTAACCCTGCCCGAGGTCAGACTATATAGAGCGCGCAGTATGAAGACGAACTTCTCGGGGACACCATTCCTCAGAAGGCAATGCCACAGTACTGTACGATCGACAGAATCGAAGGCTGCACGGATATCCAGGAACACAGCCATCGTTGGCCTCTGATACACATGGCGGAGCTCGAGGATCTGGCGAAGTGTGAAGATTTGATCGATGCACCCGCGACCAGGGCGAAACCCAGCTTGTTCTTCTCGTTGCAACGCTTCGCGTGTTGGGGAGAGCCTGCGAAGTATGATAGACACCAGCAGCTTGCAAACGACGGGGACTAAGCTTATTCCTCTGTAGTTGGAGCAGATTGTGCGCAGGCCCTTTTTGAAGATGGGGACAACTATCGATTCACCCCAAGGTGATGGAACTTTCTCTTTCGACCAAATTTTCGAGAACAAAGCGGTGAGTTCTCGGACCAGCGATACGCCACCATCTTTAAATAGAGCTGGGTGAAGACCATCAGGGCCGGGGGCTTTATAGCGCTTCATGTGCCGGAGCTCCTGCTCGATTTCCTGGGAAGAGGGAGGGTCTGTTGGGGTAGACCACTCGGCCCCAGAGCGAGCGCCAGAGGTAGCAGATGGAGCTGGGGGCCAACAAAACTGCGAGCCAAAATGTTCGGCCCATCGCTCCAACCGTCGTTGAAGATTGATGATTAAGGTGCCATCCTCTTTGCATATTGTTTCACTTATACCAGATCGAACACCTTCGGTGACTCGAATGAGATGGAAGAGTTTCCTGGTATTACCACAGAGACTAGCAAGCTCCATCTCCCTAGCAGGTTCACACCACCAAGCTTCGAGGTCCATTTGCAGACTCCTGCCCAACTCTTGACCAAGGTATTGGCGTTCCTCACTGTGTCTGGAATCCGATGGGATCAAGCGGCGTCTGTCCATCAGCGACAAGGAGTCTGCGGAAATCCAATGTTTCGGTGGGTGACGGGTAACTCCACAAGTGTCGATACTGGCGGAAGCTAAAGCATCTTTGGTATGCGCCCACTGCGAATCGAGATCACTGTCAACAGTTGAGCCAAGCAAGGTCGACAGTGAGGCTTGGTGCCTGGTTAAAATCGCAGTATCGCGGTATTTTTGTGTTTTGTAATCCGTTTTGCACTTTGTTTAACCTATAACTGTTGCTGTTGACTGCCCTGCAGGTAACAGCTTGTCGGTTTTACGTCTTGATACTT
>OX104069.1:84716786-84781203 GCA_944474145.2 Dicrocoelium dendriticum | reverse complement strand
TGGCTTTCTTTTTATTTCTGTATTCTGCTGGAATTAACTCCTTAGGTGGCCGCGCACTTGCAAATAGATCCGATGAGCCTCCAGTAGCTGGTAGACATTGTTCCGGACTCATTTATGCAGAAGTAGCATCTCATATTTTCACCGTCTAATTGTTACGAATTCTTATTTTGCTAAGGTGGTTTATGTGAAGGTAACATTCAGTCTACAACAGTGTTGTCACTAACCCTTTTATCATTTGCTGGGATAACATTAAGCAACTGTCGAAGCGCCACCAACATTTGAACACGGTAGCCAGTGCATTATGCACTGCTGTCGAGATGTTGCAAACCACCAGCCAAAAACGTCGGCATCGACCCAATCTGAACTGGCCGGTGTCGAAATCGTCGAGGGTCATTAACATATTTCAAGGACACATGCACCGATATGCGTCCTCACGTCGTATTCACACCCCCAGACATGCGTGGGTGAGTAAATACAGTAGACTTACATGCCATTGGTGGGTCGGCAAATTAGTGCGTTCCAATCTACCCCTGACCAGCGCGGCGACTGAGCAAAAACGACTTGTCAATTCCCGATCCGACGATACGCAAAAGAAGGAACATTCACGGGATTATCCTACCGTTCCGGTCCCAACTGAACTTGAGGGTGCCAAACGGGATTAAAACTGAGACCAACCGGAAAAATTAACAGTAAGCGCCAAAGCCGCTTTGGCCAATACCACTTTGATCGATCTTGGATCAGAGAAAATTTGACAATAGTCAAATTTCGTTAAAGTGTTTATTCAAACACTGTTTTCCTCGTTATTTCAGCTGAAAAGTTCGATCAGTAAGGCACGCCAAAATATCGACTTACCGCGTAGTACTCACGGAGCAAGCGGCGGGCTAAATGGTTCAAGTTCAAGTTCAAGCGGGACTGGAACGACAGGATGAATCCCGTAAGTGTTCCTTCTTGAGCGGGTCGTCGATCCAGGAGTTGATAGGGGTGCTGGGACTTCTTGATGGGTCTAAAACGAAAACACCCGAAAAACACCCTGGTCCACCAATTTAATGCCCACGTTCCTTACATTAGCTGTTCCAGCTATATCAGTTACGTGAAGTAAGTAAGAGAGGAATATATATATATATGTATATATATATATATATATATATATGCAAAAGTCTGTTAACAGACATAATGCCAACAAAAACCATGGGATTCAAACGAAGGTACAGAAACAGTAAAATAAAACACAACACAACAATGTCCATGGTCTCCTCAGAGGGCGAGATACTACCCGGTTGCCCAAGCCGAAGTAGGGTGTTGACTTAGGGGACACCACCCCGAGCCTTTGGCTGAATAGCCTGCCCGCAAGGCAGCGGAGCGAATTCAGGGAATCGCGCCCATTGGGAGCCGGTGACTGATTGCTCAGTTCATACGCCTTTCGTTTGTTCCTTTGTCAAACAGGGGCCCAATGCTCCCCAGAAGTACAGCATAAACTTGCTGGAATACAATGCTTCGCCAAGATGAAGCAAGGGGCAGTGACTTTATTTAGTGGCGAGTCACGTCCGCCACGTCACAGTGTTGTTAAACGGACATATGTGGCTTTTTATAAGGAGAACGCTTGCCAGGCGAAAACCCACCACGTCCTGGAACACTGCCGCCGAACCACTTGCTGGAACGGGAAAATCCCGAACCACCCAGCTGAAGAGAGGAAGAAGAATTGAAGGTAAGAGAGTAGGGGAAATCAGTTAAAAGAAGAGAATAATACCAATGGCGAGGAAAAGTAAAGAAAATAGAATCGAAGTATGAAGATGGGAATTTGTCAAGAAAACGGAAAGGCTTCGTGTTGACGCTCAAACCCCTTAACCGTAGCTTCTTTGACATTTTCTGGAAGCAGGTTCCAGCGCTAGTTGACTCGACGTGATAACCGTGTCTCCGCTCTAACTAGATCGGACCGCGGTTTGTCCAGCTTCATACAATGCCCGCGGAGACCAGATAATCTAGCAGGACTAAATAGCATGGACAAATCAGGGCCAACCTTCCCAGTCAAAATACGGTAGGTTAGGATTAGGTCCGCTCTAATTCTCCGATAGTGCATTGACTGCATCTCCAAACTAAGTAGGCGTTCGGGGTACGTTTGCCATCGTAATCCCTTGAACAACCTAGTACCGACACGCAACACCCTTCCTGGTGCCATTTTGTCCCAGACAAGGCATGGTGGACAGGCCTGGACGCAATATTCTAGGTGGGGTCGCACAAACGCTGAGAATAGCTTCACAAACACATCCGCGGTTAGGGTCCCAAAAGAGCGACGGGATAAACCACAACATTCGGAACCCTTTACTAGCCGCCTTCCAGTTGTCTCCAGAGTGTAATGTGGAACAGTGGACGACACCTAGATCAACCTGATGAGTCACGTGAGGAAGTACAGTCCCATCGAGCACATAACTTGTGGAGGAGTCAGACGCTCCGATACGCAGCACTGAACACTTTGCCCGGTTTATAGGCAGCAACCACAAGACAGACCATTCCCAGAGTCTATCCAGAGCCCGTTGAAGAGCCATAGGACCTCCAGGGATATCAACAATATTCCAGGGCTTTAGGTCATCTGCAAATTAAAGCGATTGTACCTCAAGCTCCTCCGGCAAGTCATTCACGTAGACTGAGAACAGCAGCGGACCTAGGACAGAGCCTTGCGGAACGCCGCTAAGTACAGCCTGTCGAAACGAAAGACTGCTTCCCACACGAATACACTGTTCCCGTCCATCCAGAAAAGCTGACACCTACTGGAGAGCACGACCAGCTATTCCATACGACCTCAACTTCAGTGAGAGTCGCGAATGGGGGACAGTGTCAAAGGCTTTGGCGAAGTCAATGAACACCACATCCACCGCATGTCCACTGTGTACGGCTTCAGCCCAGCACTCTCGAGCTACCAGCAAGTTCGTCTGACACGAAAATCCTTTGCGAAAACCATGTTGCTCGACGCTAAGCAGGTTAAACCTATTTAAATGGTTCTCCACTGTATCACGTACTATTTTTTCAAGTAACTTAATGACCACGCTAGTCAAGTTGACAGGCCTGTAATTAGACGGTAGGTCTTTGTCACCGCACTTGAAAATCGGGCAGACAACAGCCTCCTTCCATTCGGTAGGCAAGATACAGCTGTTGAGTAACTTCTGAAACACACAAGTCAGAGGTCCACTGAGTTCCCCTGCCAAGTCGTGCAACAATTTTGGATGAACAGAATCTGGCCCAGAAGCCTTAGTTGGGTTCACCTCTTTTAGCAACCGAAGAACTTGGGACTCCGTCACAGGAATTTCATCCAGACAACAGTCCTCAGGGACTCTTGGAGCTAACTCTTTACATGGCGTATTTGTCTCGCGGACAAAGACGCTTGAGTACTGCTTACCAAGCACGCATGCCTTGTCATAGTCGCTATAGGCATGGGTCCCATCTCCTCGAAGCAATGGTGGAATGGGCGAGTTTGAACCACAGCGTCGTTTAACGTAAGCAAAGAATCTCTTGGGATTTTTCGAAGCAGTATTAGCTAAGCCCTTTTCATACTGAAGCCGAGCCAACCTAAGATGTAGCTTGCACTCATTTCGAACCAACCGATACTTGTCAAACGTGCTGTTTGACGGAGCTGTTCGGTAAGCTCGCCAGCATCTAGACCGCTTCTTTACCAGGCCCTTCCCCGCGGAATCTATCCACGGAGGCTGCGCTCTCGATTCCGTTCTTTATGCCAGTGGGACTTGAGGCGCAGAAATGTTGACGAGGTGAGCCTTAAGCTTTTCCCAGGCTATGTGAACAGTGTCGGTCTCAGATATCCCACAAGGCGATGACCTAGCTCTATCCCGCATCGCTTGGAAGTCCGCGGCCCAAATGTTCGGATACCAATTGGTAGTAGCTTGGCAAGACCTGATAAGGGTACACTGGAATGACAAGCAAACGTGATCGCTAGCGCCAAGCGGCGAGTCGTATTTAATGTCATTTACAAAGTCAAGTGACTTAGCAAAAACAAGATCTAAAATGGACGGCTGCTGATTGCTCATGTACCTAGTGGGGAGGTCCACCAACTGGTGTAGTGGTACCTACAGTGTTAAGTCCAGCAGTTCTGTACCGAACGATCCCAGAGCAGAACTGCAAGATAGATCATCCCAACAAACCTCTGGGAGGTTGAAGTCTACCAGCACCAGACACTTGTTCGCAGAGTGAGTGCGTATAAACTATAATTCCATTTGAGGTGCTCATAGGGCTTCTATACACTAACACGACCGTAACCTGAACCGAGGAAGCGCAAATCAATACTGCGAGTGCCTCAACAGATTTGTCGAGAGACTGAAAAACGCTGGTCCTCAGTACATCGATGTGATAACTCACATAAAAAGCTACACCACCCCCTCGACGGCCAATGGAGCGGTCAGCGCGGAACAATGCGTAGCCAGGCAGATTTACTTCGCCATCTGTGATTTCCTCAGACAGCTATGTTTCAGTGAAAGCAAGTATATCTGGACGAGATTTATCTACAAGCAGACCCACCTCGCATATCTTGTTCCTCAGGCTACGCACGTTAATAAGTACTACTTGGAGGGCTTCGGCATGACCAGCCCTGGGTCGTGCGCCAGTAGTATAGGTTCTGGCAGGGCGGAAAATGACCGCCGGCTGACCACCTGAAAACCCACCAATCGTAAACCTTGCTCGCCAGCTGCACACCGGGCTTTTAGATCTCTGATGGCTTCCTTTAATTTTAACCTATCAGCTAACGGAAGGTCTGGCTGCACACTACCCGTGGTACCTTTGAGCTTGAAGGCAAATCTCAGTAAGACCTTGCGCTCTTCTGGGGTGGAGAGGACCACGCTAAGCAGACGGGGTCGAGGATTTGGTTGACCAACCGGAATGTTTCCCAATATGATGAGCTTCCTGACAGTAACGCCAGGACAAACTGGTGGGCGGGTCAACAATGCCGTGCGAGGCATCTGTCAGTTATATCCACGTGAACTGGAGCGTCCGGTAGGATGAACGCCTCGTCAACGATTAAACTGTTAGCAGAAGGACAGTCCGTTACAGCGTCCACATTCGCGATATTCAGGGATTTCATAATCAAATCCACTTTAGAGTTGAGCGAGGCAAGTGAGGCAAGCTCGGCTAATGCCTTCTCAACAACTGTGAATCTGGATGCTAGTGCTTTGAATTCAGCACAGGTGAAAGCCGGGAGCTTCGCTTTCTGAGCGCAACAATTATCACATCTAAACAGAAGATTTTCACTGGATGATAGCATGTTGTACTGATTTGCTCGGAGGCCGGTACAACTTTTGTGATACCAACGAGAGCAAACATCACACTGCATACCACCAGATGAATCCGTCACTGGCTTTAAACAGGCAGAATTGCTGCAAGCTGCATTTGACTCATCAACCGAAGACGAAGGTGTTCATTAGCCTCGGTTTTTCGCGAGACGACTACGTTGAAGTGGAAAACAGCAGAATTTAAAAACTCGTATACAACCGTAAAACGACCACAATAAAAGGGCAAAACAGGGTGTAAAACGTGATTAAAATGGGAACAACCGCAAAATTACCAGTAAGCGTCAGGAAGACGCTTTGACCAGTACCACTTCAGACGATCCAAGATAGCTTGGATCAGATGAAATTTGACAATAGTCAAATTTCGTTCCAAGTTTTTATCCAAACACTGTTTTCCACGTTATTTCAGCTAAAAATCTCGATCAGTACGGCACGCCAAAACATCGAGTTACCACGTAGCACTCACAGAGCAACTCAAGTTCAAGTTCAAGCGGGACTGGAACGATAGGATTATCCCGTGAGTGTTCCTTCTTCAGCGGGTCGTTGAACCAGGAGCTAGCAAACTTTGACATACTGATGGACCTAAAACAAAGACCGCATCACACCCTGTCCAACCAATTAAGGCCCACGTATCCTGCCCTAGCAGTCCATACTGGGTCGGTTACGTAAAGTAAGAGAGTAAAAAGTAAACGCAGAAGGCAAAAGAGAAAGTGGTAAGAGCTAAGCAAGAGAAATACCAAGATATTTGTGTCAATAAAAAAGAACTGAAAAGTGAAGGTCAGCCAGCTAGGAAAAAGGAAAGGTTTGCTGTTGCCACCCAAGAGCATCGAGCTGGCGCGCAAAACCCTTACTGTAGGTTCCCTAACCACATGATCTGGAAGCGAATTCCAGCGATCTATAACTCGGCGCGATAGACGAGTTTCCGTCCTAAGCCTATCAGACCGTGGTTTATGCAGTTTCAGTGAGCGACCGCGGAGATTAGGTAACGTAGCGGGACTAAAAAGCCCTGACAAGTCCGGGCCAATCTTACCCGTCAAAATACGATAAGTGAGAAGCAGGTCCCCTCTGATCCTTCGGTAGTGCATGGATTAATACCCAAACTGAGCAAGCGTTCAGGATACGTCTGTCCCCGTAGACCCTGCACTAACCGAGTGCCCACTCGTAACACCCTCTCCAAGTCCATTTTGTCTCAGTTAAGACATGGTGGAAAAGCCTGAATACAATATTCTAGGTGGGGTCGGACGAATGCCGAAAATAGCTTCACAAGCAACCGGGCCGTTAAGATTCCGAAAGAGCGGCGGATGAACCACATCATACGAAACCCTCGACAAGCAGCCTTCTTCCAGTTGTCTCCAGAATGAAGTGCTGATGCGTGTACGACTCCTAAATCAAACTGCTGAGTGACAACAGGGAGTTCACCACCGCCGACGACATATCGGGTGGGAGGATTTGCAGCTCTGATTCGGAGAACAGAGCACTTCGCCCTATTTATGGGCATCAACCATAAGACAGACCATTCCCAGAACCTATCCAAGGCACGCTGAATTGCCTCAGGACCCCCGGGATATTCACAATATTCCAGAGCTTAAGGTCGTCAGCAAACATTAATGATGACACCCTTAGCTCCCCCGGCAAGTCATTTACATAGATCGCGAACAACAATGGCCCCAATACCGAGCCCTGCGGAACGCCACTAAGGACAGTTTGCCTGAGCGAAAGGCTACGCCCCACCCGTACGCACTGTTCCCTCCCCTCAAGGAAGGCAGACACCCATTGAAGGGCGCAACCAGATATCCCGTAAGATCTCAACTTTAGTGAGAGCCGAAGATGTGGAACAGTGTCAAAAGCTTTCGAAAAATCTACGAATAGCACGTCTACAGCTTGGCTACTGGCTACCGCTTCGGCCCAGCTTTCACGAGCTACAAGTAAATTAGTCTGACATGAAAATCCTTTGCGGAATCCATGTTGTGCAACACTGAGAAGGTTAAATCGATTCAGGTGGTTCTCCACTGAATCCCTCATCAGCTTCTCGAAAAACTTGACTACAACGCTTGTCAAACTGACAGGCCGGTAGTTCGCGGGTAGAGCGCTGTCACCGCCCTTAAAAATCGGACAGATGATTGCCTCCTTCCATTTCGAAGGTAGGCTGCAGCTGTCCAGCGATATTGAAAATACGCACGTGAGCGGACCTCTCAGCTCAGTGGCCAGTTCATGCAACAGCTTCGGATGAATTGAATCAGGACCGGAAGCTTTAGAAGGATTAATGCCTTGCAGTAGCTCGAAGACCTGAGTCTCCGTTATGCTAAATTCAGCTAAGCAAGAATCCTGTGGAACTCTTGAAACCAATTCAACCTGTGGTAAAGAGGTCTCCCGAGCAAAGACCCCATGATACTGATCACTCAGTATACAAGCCTTGTCATAGTCCGTTTGCGCATGGGTCCCGTCTGCACGCAATAAAGCTGGTATAGACAGTTTTGCCCCGCTGCGTCTTTTAATGTAAGCAAAAAAACTCCTTGGGATTAGCTGCGGCCGAGTCCGCTAAACCCAGCTCGTATTGGAGACGAGCAGTTCTGAGATGTTGCTTACATTTATTTCTATTCTCTCGATAACTATCATAGGTACTGGCTGATGGAGCTGCTTGGTAGGTTCGCCAGCATCTAGACCGTTTCTTGAGTAGGAACTTGCCTGTGGTACCTATCCATGGAGGCTGTGCCCTTAACCCTCTTTTCCCCATGAGTGGAATATAGGGAGTGGAAACCTCCGTAAGGTATCTCAGGCTAACTGGACAGAGTCAGCCATCGAGATCTCACAGTTCAAAACTGAAGCCTTAGATCGCATTGCACTAAAGTCCGCCCGCCAAATATTCGGAAGTAATTCAACAGCGGTCTCTCGGTGCCTTGAAAGAGCACATCGAAAGGATATGCATGCGTGATCGCTGGACCCTAGAGGTGCACTGCATGAAACGTCAGTCACGAAGCCCAGGGACTTAGCGAAAACCAAATCCAAAGTAGATGGTATTTGGTTGTCCATATGCCTAGTGGGAAAGTCAACGAACTGGTGCAAAGGCACTTGGAGAGGCAGTTCAAGGAAGTCTGCCCCGAAAGTTCCTAATGCCGAATTGCAAGAAAGATCGGCCCAACAGACTTCCGGGAGGTTGAAATCCCCTAGAACTAAACACTTATTCGCAGACTGAGTGCGAATAAAGTCAAGTATCCCCCTGGAGGAACTTCCAGGACTTCTGTATATCACTATAACTGTAAACTGGGTAGAGGAAGTGCACAGAACAGCCGATAGGGCTTCAACAGTCTGATCCGATGGCTGGAATGTGCAAGTCCTCAACACATCTAAGTTACAGCTCACATACAGTACAACGCCTCCGCCTTGGCGACCAACGAAGCGATCAGTTCTAAGCAGCGCGTAGCCAGGTAAATATACCTCACCGTCCGTGATATCCAGAGACAACCACGTCTCAGTGGCTACACCAGCCTCTGATACCTACTTTTCTTGAGCCACTATCTCTGCTTAGCAGCAGCTAGTCGCCATATGTTCCATTTAACTTTGCGGATACCCGGAGCTTGCTCCGTTCTTACCATTTTCATCTCTTTGATTGTTTGCGTCACAGCTCAGCTGTTTGTTGACCCATTCTGTGCCACCGTAGGACCCGCAGGTAGCTGAAGCCTTATTTCGAACTTTATTGCTGGCCATTCAGCTCTCCTAGCGCGCCATTATCCGTCGTCTGTCTTACTCGCGTTTACTTGACTTGTGGTCAAAATTCTTAATGATAAGGTTGAATCAGCCACTGATACCTCCATTCCTTTAGCCACTATCTCTGCTCTGCGGCAGCTGTTTGCTGTATGCTCTATTCAACTTTGGGAATACTCCTTAGCTTGCTAGGCGTCAGTCCTTCTGTAGATTGTTTATTCTCCTGGTATAGTTTTTTCACAGCTCAGCTGGTTTGCTGTCCGATCCTTTGACACGGTTGTTATTCATTGGCACCTCGAATGATTAACCCAACAGGCACCCTTGTCCACTGATACCCGGTCCAGTATCGATATCTTCTAATCGTCTTACCTTCAACACTTAGTCTTCCTTTGATATCCATTTACTCTTAGCCAGCTTCTAATATGCTCAGCTTCCTATATTCATATACCTATGTACATAGTAGTTATGGTGTCTTAGGTAATCCTTATCCCGTGAGCATATATAAATACGGCCACATCGTCACTGTCCTTGGGTATCCGATAACAACCAATCGTGACTACACACCCACTTTCTAGTCTCAGGTAGAATTCGAACATTGTCAGCTTACACCTCATGAATATCTTACCGGAATCCTGCTCTTCATCGCTATGCACATGAAAGTATTCTACCCATCAGGGCATGCCTTCCGCATAAGTAAAAACATCTTTAGCGTAATATCTGTTACACCTTGTACACAAGTTGTCTCAAATAAATGTCTTAATGTAGGATTTTGATCAAACGCTAGGTACATCGACTGTTCCTTTTCGGTCTTCTCTAGGCTTGTTCCTCTCTCCCTTTTCTCCGAGGTCGTGAACATCGGAGAGCTTCGGGATTGAACTGAGGAACTGCCTCCGTCTGGGATGAGACGAAATAACCAACAAGTACTTACCTGGACCATGGCCTCACTTCCACTCTTACTATTTGCACCCAACCACCGATGTCCAGTGAGGGTAGCTGGACACGAATTCTTCGCTCCCCGGCAAATATACATAATCAGAGATGACTTCATGTGGTTCTGTGAAGGATCAACACATTATATTCAATAAGAATGTTTAGTACCTGACCTACCAACGGACAGGACCCAGGAACGCAATAGGCAACCAGTTATTGCGTCAACCAGCGGAAAAAATGGGACGCAACCTGACTGCGAATAACCGAGCAAACAGACTTTTAACAAGAAACATAGCCAGTTACAATTTGCCATTCAATGGATTGGTGGCAGTGTTCCAGGACGTGGTGGGTTTTGGCCTGGCAAGCGTTCTCCCTACAAAAAGCCACAAATGTCCGTTTAACAACACTGCAACGTGGCGTATGTGACTCGCCACCGAATAAAGTCACAGCCCATAACTTTACACTGGCAGGTCAACTAGCGTCACAATTCTACATAGGATCGTTACACTGGGACTTCTACATCTGTATATACTGTTGTCGTTTTACATCCTACCATACGTTGCCCTTTTCCTTCCTTGTGTGCGGGCTCTTCCATTACCTTTCAGTGGATCATTCAGGTTTCTCAATCTCTTATTAGCTGAGGTCCCGTATCTCATTACAGCCAACTTATTGTTTCGCATTTTCAACATTGTACAGTTCCAATCATGGATATTTGAACAATTTTCTGCGTTACTGTTACAATTGCATTATAATGTTTGTACCGTTGTACATATCTGATCATGCCTCCATGAGCGTGCCTCGCATAGTCGAGCATAAAATATTTATTTATTTATTTATTTATTTATTTGTATGTCGGGACGAGATTTGTCTACAAGTAGACCCAACTCGTGCACCTTGTTCCTTAGACTACGCACGTTGCTAAGTACCACCTCAAGGAAGTCGGCACGACCATCCCTGGGTCCTGCGCCATCAGGATTGGTTCTGATAGGGCGGAAAGTAACTTCCGGCTGACCATCTGAAAACCCACCAGACGGAGGCCTTGCTCACCAGCCGCCCGTCTAGTTTTGAGGTCTTTGATAGCCTCCTTTAACTTCAACATATCTGCCAGTGGTAGGTCCGGCTGAACGCTGACACCACTACCCTTATGTTTGAATGCGAATCGCGGTAACGATTTGCGTTCCTCCAGGGTAGAAAGGACTACGCGAAGTAGTCGGAGTCGTGCATTTGGCACAGCGATAGGAACGTTCCCCAATCTGGTCAGCTTTCTCACAGTGACACCAGTGAAGCTAGGTGGAAGCAGCTTGCTGACACACAGTTTCAGCCACTTGATGTCATCCAAGATGCGTTCCCTTGGGAGAACGGCCTCAGATTCAGTAACGTTACGGAATATAACGCTACTATCCGTGAAAGAGTCGCACGACGGGGAGTGTTTACCCCACGTGCCTTGGAGTCGACACCTATACCAGCTGCTTCCACCACTGGCGGTGGGATTGTCCCTGTCTTCACAAACGATGCCGAAGCAACGGTAGCGTAGGTTATCCGCCCTATTGCTGGTGTCTTACTAGTTCCTGGGTCTTCAAGCCCCTTCAAAGTTCACGAGCAGCATTTTCGGAAAGTTCTGTATACAATCGTCAGACGACTTTACGACTGTCAAAGACGGTATCTTTTTCGATGCCGTGGCAACTAACTCTCTGGGTTTAGCAGAGAGCTTTTGGTATTTCCGCACCCTATTTTTCTTCACTTTTATCGGCTCATGAGGAGAGTCAGCAATGCTACCTGGATTGGCCGGTAGGATGTGCGACTTTATGACCGAGTGACAGACTCCAGTGGATGGATCGCCAGCAATGTTGCCGTCCATTGCAGTGTGTTCAAAGGAAATATTCAGGGATTTTAAGATCAAATCCATTTTCGTATCGAGCGCCGCAATAGAGGCGAGTTTAGTTATCGCCTCCTCAACCTCTGCCAACCTTGAAGGCAGTGCTGAAAGTTTAGCACCGGTGACAGCCGGGCGCGTCGATCTTTGAGCGCAGCATTCAGCGCAGCTGCAAAGAAAGTGGACGCTTGATGATAGCATTTTGTGCTGGTCAGCTTGTAGGCCGGTACAGCTTTCGTGATACCAGCGGCAGCAGACGTCACACTGCATACCACCAGATGCATCTGTTACTGGCTCTGAACAGTTAACCTGTCCGCACGCTGCAGTAGGCTCATCAAACGAGGACCCCATAGGTCCATCCGTCTCGGTGTTTAGCGAGACAGCTCTGTTCATAGGAAAAACAGATTAGAATTACAACACGTATACAATAGGAAAACGACCGCAATAAAAAGACAAAAACAGAGTGCAAAACGGGAATAAAACTGGGAACAACCGGAAAAATTACCAGTAAGCGCCAAAGGCGCTTTGGCCGGTACCAATTTAATCGATCCAAAATATCTTGTATCAGAGAAATTGTGACAAAAGTCAAATTTCGTTTCAAGTGTTTATTCAAACTCTCTTTTCCACGTTATTTCAGCTGAAAAGCTCGATCAGTATTGCAGGCCAAAAATCGAGTCACCGCGTAGTACTCACAGGACAATACTCGATGTGAAGGACATGTTTAGGTGTCGCCTGGTTCATAAGTACCAACAATAAAGGGTATTTGATAAAATATATTAGTAGTTATTCTTGCGCAGTTTTAAATGAGGTTAATTGGAGGTGGTTTAATTAGTTATCGAGCGTCATGTTTTAAGCCACTGCAGTTCTTTGCAGTATGGTGTTCATTGGATCATTGGATCATTGGATGATAGAAAGCAGAAGGAAGATCCTTTGTCAGCTCCTTCACTTCCCGATCATTGCGGAGATGGCGTGGTTCACTGCGGTAGAAGTTTCCGCAGAGGACCACTGTAGCTGCCTTAGAGGCAGCAGAATCCCAGCGCGCTCAGGTGAGAATCTAACGGTTGTTTGAAACGTTCCTCTCTCTCAGCATCAACAACAGGATCCGGCAACCGGTTCCAGTCATTCACCACGCGAGTTGATAAGGCCAAATTGAGCTGCACACGGAGATTCCTCGGTTTGAACAGTTTCATGCGGTGACCTCGTGTCGAACTCTCAGTGTTGAGTTGAAAGAAGTCCTGTAACTCGCAACCCAGTTCTCCTCTGAGAATACGTCGAGTGAAAATCAAATCTCCTCGGTGACGGCGGTAGCCTAGAGAGAACAAGTTCAGTCGTTGAAGTCGGTGTGGATACGACAAGTCTCGCAACTCAGGGACGGATTTGGATCCACGCCGTTGAACCTTCTCTATCATATCACTTTCGGATTTGGTGAGAGGGTAGGCAGCGGGTAGTCCGTATTCGAGAATCGGGCGTACATGCGAGCCAAAGAGGAGTCGGAAAAGTCCCGGGGTCAGGAGAGAAAAGCCTCTACGTATAGAATGGAACATCCTGTAGGCCGCGGCGACCCTCTTCTGGGTGTCTTGGATAGATTTGAGTTCTGATGACACTATCACTCCAAGATCCCTCTCTTCGGTTGCGCTTCTGAGCAAGAAACCACCAATATGGTAAGTTCCAAATGGGTTTGATGAGCCAACGGGGAGAACAGAGCATTTATCACGAGTTACTGGCAACTGCCACTTAATCGACCAGTCATGGAGTAGATTGAGCGTAGTTTGTAATTGGTCGGCGTCTTCAAGGTTTGATACTTCCATCCATAGCTTTAGGTCGTCAGCGTAGATCAGGCAATCCGTCTGAAGCGTGGATGGTAAGTCGTTGATGAAAATATTGAAAAGTACGGGACCGAGGACAGAGCCCTGTGGGACCCCGCTAGTCATGAGAACAGGAGCAGATAATGTGTCATTCACCTTCACTTGCATAGAGCGGTCGTTTAGGAAGTCGGAGATCCAAGACAGGAGGTTCCCAGAAATACCGATTCCTTGGAGCTTAAACAGGAGCCGTTCATGCGGGACTTTGTCAAAAGCTTTGCTGAAGTCAACAAACACATCGTCCAAGCATTTGCCGGAGTCTAGCGACCTTGTCCAGGTCTCCTTAGCAACGAGCAAGTTCGAAGTACAGGAGCGTGCTTTTCTGAACCCATGCTGGGCAGAAGAAATGACATTTTGTCCCCCAAGATGAAGAGTAACAGCTTGTTTTAGGATCCGTTCCATAACTTTACACACTATTGAAGTCAAACAGATTGGACGATAATTGGCCGGATCATGTCGACTTCCTCCTTTGTAAATGGGTTTGACAATACCCACTTTCCAAGCTGAGGGAAGACGGCCAGCTTCTAGTGAGCGACGAAAGACTTGACATATAGGTGAAGCTATGTACTCCGCCACAGTCCTGAGGCACAAGGGATGCAATCCATCAGGGCCGGGTGAGCTATACGGATCTAACTGAAGAAGAAGCTTCATCACAGAATCAGTGTTAATATCTACTTGGGCCAACGAAGATGGAAATGTGGATACGGCTCTGTCACTAAATGGCGTTTCTTTCGCGTAAACAGAAGCGTATTGTTTAGCCAAGTGACTAGCTTTCTCAGCGTCCTCGTGAAGTAAAGCTTGATGATCACAAGAACACAAAGCAGGGATGCCATTACCAGCTCTAGTGCTTCTTTTCAAATAAGAGTAGAGCATTTTAGGCGCGATGCTGGAGTGTTGTTGGGCGGAGCCTGGGATACTAGTCGTTATGCAATGACGCGTAAGACGTGTCATATACGACAACGCAGAAGTCGGAGGAGCGTGAACCTAACGTATATTGTGCAGTGTTCCAGGAGGCAGTGTTCCAGGACGTGGTGGGTCTTCGTCTGGCAAGCGTTTTCCCTACAAAAAGCCACAAATGTCTGCTTAACCACACTGCGACGTGGCGGATGTGACTCGCCACTCAATAAAGTCACCGCCCCAAACACATTGGCAAGTTGATTGACACCACATTTACAAGTTCTGTGCATATATCGGCTCTCGCATGAACACGCCTACATATCTGACTAGTGACATACCACTATTCTTAAGTATTTTCCACCCGTTTCCTCATACTTCACTCACTGACCTACATTGCTTACGGGACCTCATCGGACTAGTTCCTCATCAACATACCAAATAAGTGATCTGATCACTAGTTTACCTCTCGCATTCTGTGTACATAGACTACATACAACCTTTGGGCTCTATGGGCCCACACTACTGTCTCCAACTTCACTACTCCCACTGTTGCTGCTGCTTATTCCGCTATCATGTACAATAATGCAATGTGCTGATCATGCCTGTAAGGCGTGTCTCGCTTTGTCGAGAATAAAATATTTATTTATTTATTTATTTATTTATAGAATAGGAAGGGAATCAGACGGAGCGAGAAACGTGCAGCGGTGTACTCCCCAAAACGGTTTAGGTCAAAAAATGTGCAGTCAGTAAAACAAGTGGATGTTACGAAGGGTAAAACAACCGTAAAATCTAATTTTACAAAATACTGAAAGAGCTTGTTTTTCGGTACACTACAAGGGCCTCCCACTACAAGGCCGAAGGACTGAAACATTCGATGGAGCTGTTAGTGAGGGAAACCGGAAGGTGTGGGTGGAGGCGAATATTTGCATGGGCTTGCGTAAGGGATTCCAAAGCGGGGTGAGTAGCAGAGTTTGCTGGGTCCAGGCTTTTGCTAGTCATTATTTGTGACGATCGTGCGGACCAGGGTGCATCATCAGTGGGCCTTCGGGGAGGGCTGGTCGGACTGTAAATGAAAGCTGGCTAGTCCAGAAACAAGGTCGACAGAACCTTCCCTTTGCTGCAGACCCGACGGTGCGCTTCGGAGGCGTCACTCGTCCACCGCACTTTAGTCCACGGTCCTCATCCCAAGAAGCAATCCGGCGTCCTCGTCCCACGGAGAAATCCGGCGTCCTCGTCGGCAATGCCTAGGCTGCGTTTGGGGACCAGTCCGTTCGTGGGTGTCTGCGGTCGGGGGCGACTGTCTGTTCCTTGGATAAGGAAGGGGGCTGCAGGACGACTGGCGAGTCACTCGGGGGTTGCGTTGAGCCGGTTGGCGAGGCACTCGAGGGTTGCCTGGGCAGTTCCGGCGGTTGACTTTCCGGATGGAAGAATTCAGAAGGGGTGGGCAAGGGTCGGGGAAGTGGCTAGACGCCGGGGAGGGAACATGGCATGCATAATAAAAGCAAATACGCTTTTTAAGTTTTCAATGTGTTGGGTTTTTGTCGATTTTGCTAACAGTTTGTGGATGAGACGCAGGAAAACCATTAAAGACGATAAAGGCGTGTTAATGGAAATAGTAAAAGTTTACAAAAGCTGAAAAACGGACCGGTCGTTTAACCTGTCTACCGCGTCGGTCGGTTGCCTAGGGATGAGGCGGGAGAGGTTGCGGGTTAAGGAGTACGGGGGGTTCCGGACTATCCTGTGCTCGGGAAGTCACCACAGGTGCGTGTGTTTGTGCGAGAGCATCAGGATGGGTTGCAAGTGGCTCGTCAAAGAAAGCCACTTTGAGGCGATCTATAGACACCGTTGTTGGGTGACCATTCTGGTCTACTGTAAAATGTTTCGGGGTCCGTTGCAGCACTTTAAAACGGCCAGTGTAGGGAGGCTGGAGAGGGCGCCGCACTGCGTCGGTGCAGAGGAAGCCATGAGTGCTGGTAGAGGGTCCGCTGTGCGTTTGCACATCTCTATTCTGTTCACGGGGCGGGGTCGAGCGTAGTGAGCGCGTGCGTTGAGCTAGGGAGGACGCAAAGTTAGGCGGAGGCATACCCGACGAAGTGGGGATGAAGTGATTTCTCCTGGTAACTTGAGCGTCGTGCCGTAAACCAGCTCTGCTGGTGCACGTTGTTAGTCAGCTTTGATGATGCTGCGATTGCCTAAGAGTACGAGCGAAATGTTTTCGCTCCAGCCAGGGTCGGAGGAGGCGCAGTGAGAGGCTTTATGCTGCCGATGGAAGCGTTCAACTAACCCGTTGGCTACTGGGTAATACGCTGTGGTATGAACGCGGCGACAGTCTAAAGATTCGAAAGGCGTTCCTTGGTCAGCTGTGATGGTGCATGGGCATCCATAGTGCAAGACCCACCGGTCCAAGCGGGCCCGGATAACAGTCTCAGCTGTGCAGTCTGTTACGGGAATGGCTTCTGGTCATCTGGTGAAGCGGCCTACACATGTAAGAATGTATACGAATCCACCTGAAGGAGGCAATAGATCTACCAGACCTACGTGTACATGCAAGAACCGAGAGTCCGAGGCAGGGAATGAACCAAGCGGACTGCGGGTGTGACGATGTACTTTGGTGCTTTGGCATTGAAGGCAGGCGTTAGCCCAGGTACGAACATCCATGTTTACGCGTGGCCAAACGAAACGTTTGGTAACCAGTTTCAAAGATGCACGGATACCAGGACTTGATAGTGAATGCAGTGCGTCAAAGATTGTGCGTCTGAAGGAGACAGACAAGAGGGGTCTGGGACAACCTGTGGAAGTGTCACAGAGGATGGTTCCTTCCGTGGTTTGGAGAGGAACAGGCTGTACAGGCAGCGAAGTGGACTGCAGAGTGCACTGTATACCTTTGTCTTGAGCCGGCGCCGGTGCCATGGTGGCAAGATCGACGGTAGGCAAAGACTGGAGAGTGATGTTGACGTGTAAGAGAGCGTCGGCGACGGGATTATCGACATCTGAGACGTGGCGTATGTCAGCACTAAAGTGCGTGACAAATTCTGGGTGTCTTGTTTCCCGTGGTGAGTAGTTGCCGCAAGCCGATTTGAAGTGAAAGATAAGGGGCTTGTGGTCAGTGTAGACCGTAAAAGCGCGGCCTTCAAGTGTGTGCCGGAAGTGACGTATCGCTAGGTAAATGGCCAGCAGTTCGCTGCCAAACGTGCTGTAGCGGGGTTCCGCTGGCTGCATGCGCTTGGAGAAGAACCCAAGGGTTTGCCATTGCCCACCAAAGTGTTGTTGGAGGACGGCTCCTACTGCTACGTCTGAGGCATCAGTCGTAATAGAAAGAGGTGCAGTCGATTCGGAATGAGTGAGGACTGCTATGCTGGAGATGGCATCCTTGAGTTCGACGGAGGCTGCCTTTCCTTTTCAGGGAAAGCGAACTTACGTTCATTTCCTCTGAGTAAGTCAGTCAGTGGCTGCATGAGCTGAGCGCAGTGCGAAATGAGGCGCCGATGGTGGTTGATCAAACCAAAAATTCGACGGAGGTGCGGGAACGAAGTCGGAGCTGGGAAGTCCTTTATTACCTGGATCCTCTCAGGAAGGACTTCGATACCAGACGATGAAACGAGGTTGCCTAGGAATTCTACCGTTGATTTGCTGAGTTCGCACTTAGTCGGGTTGACGGTGACACAGCGTTTGGTGAAGCGCTGGAAGAGAGTTCGAAGTTGCTCGAGGTGCTCTTGTTCCGATGAACTGGCTACTGAAATATCATCGAGGTAGGAACAGGCGAAGTCTAGGCCACGAGTGACACCGTGGAGGAAGTGTTGGAAATTTTGTCCCGCGTTCCACATTCCAAATAGCATTCCTAACAATTCGAACAAACCGAAAAGTGTGATGACGGCTGTTTTAGCATTGTCATTGTCTTCCACAGGTATCTGGTGATAGGCGCGAACCAGATCGATCTTGCTGAAGTTCGTCTTAACTGTGAGGCATGCGGTAAGGTACTGCGTGTGTGGGATGGGTTACCTATCGGGGACAGTCAGGCGATTGAGTGCGCGGTAATCGCCGCAACAACGCCAGTCACCAGATTTGTTGAAGACCATCTGCATGGGCGTGGACCAAGTGCTGTCAGAAGGGCGGATTATTCCAAGTTCAAGCATGTGCTCAAACTCCACTCTAGCTACCGTTAGTTTCTCAGATGATAGTCGGCGCGGACGGCATGACCCAGGTGAGCCGTTGGTCCGGATGTGGTGCGTGACTTGAGCTGCCACGGGCAAAGATGCGTTCATTGGCTGAACGAGCTTGGGATACTGAGAAAAGAGCTTAGCGTAGTCTGGCGGGGTCTGCGAAGATGCATAGACAGGAGATGTAAATGTGACATGGGCGGTGATGCCACGCACACAGAGTTTGGTTGCAGCGTTTACTAACATCTGGCATTTCGCACCGACCGAAAGGTCGGAGTGCCTGAGAATTTGTATGTCAAAGTTTGAGTGTTTGTCACCTCGGTGTCACCAATTGTTGGGCGGAGCCTGGGTTACTACTCGGTGAGCATTGACAAGTAATACTTGTCAAATATGACAGTATAGAAGTCGGAGGCGACTGAAGCCAACTTACATTGTGCAGGCTACAAGAATACGAAGCGAAGCCGACAGAGCGAGAAACGGGCGACATCACCAGAACGGTTTGTGTCAAGGGACATGCAGACAGTAAAAGAAGTGGACGTTTCAAATGTTAACACAACCGTAAAGACTAAGGCTACAAACTATGAAAGAAATTGTTTTCCGGTACACTACAATGTGCGATCGGTATACCAGCTGGGAGGAATTCGAAAAAGCGTTTCGGTGCGTACATCCGAACATGATGGAACAGTGAGAAACGGTAACTAACATATATATGTTGGAAAATAACTCACTGATTTCATAGCTTACGTGATTGCGGCTGTCTTGCGCCTTTCTCATTCAGTTTGAGAGAGAACATGAACCCTGCTAGCACATAAAGTCTATTTACGGTCGTCAAAATCCTTTAAAAGTCCTTCAAAGTCTTTCAGTAATTTATTGGTGGCTACTTCATCTACTCCGTATTAAAGCAAGGGGTGCACGTATACAAATAGGTTTCGTCAACTGATAAATAGGATAACATTTTAAGCCGTTTTATTCCGTCGAAAAATCGTGGATTTCCTAGGAAGGTCCATCTTCCAACATTTTGAATTTTGCCGCGCTCTTAAATTTTCAAATTCCTCCGGTACTGCTCGGTTTGGTTACTGTATCCGGTCCACAAGCGTTATGGCAACATATTACCAGGTAACACGTCGGTCGGTTTTGCTTCCTGTTATCGGTACCCACATATTCCGCTCCGGCACCCTTACCTCCCTTCCGTATTTCATCAGCTGTTCCTTTTTTCTTCCCACCCTTGTTCTACAGGATAACACTACTTGCAGGGAACACCGCTAAAGCCATAACTGCCAAGCTCCCCTGGGCACGGATTCAATAAAGAACAAAGAAAAACCTGCACTTCATAATCCTGACACACAAAATAACCTAGGAAACTGATCAATTCAATACAAGTCACCTGAGTCGTCCGACTTCAACCGCTCCAACCACTTGCACTGGACCCCGAAGGCGCCTACACAGCCATAGGAAACAAATGGGCGTTACGTGACTGCGAATATTCGCGTGGGTAATCGGTCAGATACAATCTTGCCAAGGTTATATCACCAGCCGGCAGTGTTCCAGGACGGGGTGGGTCTTCGTCTGGCAAGCGTTTTACCTAAAATAGCCACAAATGTCTGTTTAACAACACTGCGACGTGGCGGATTTGACTAGCCGCTCAATAAATTCACCGCCCCAAACACATTGGCAAGTTGACCGACACCACATTTACAAGTTCTGTGTATATATCGGCTCTCGCACGAACACGCCTACATATCTGATTAGTGACATACCACTATTCTTAAGTATTTTTCACCCGTTTCCTCATACTTCACTCACTGACCTACATTGCTTACGGGACCTCATCGGACTACTTCCTCATCAACATACCACATAAGTGATCTGAATAATATATTTACCTCTCACATTATGTGTGCATAGACTTCATACAACCGTTGGGCTCTATGGGCCCACACTACTGTCTCCAACTGTACTACTCCCACTGTTGGTGCTGCTTATTCTGCTATCATGTACAATAATGCAGCACGCTGATCATGTCCAAAAGGCGTGTCTCGCATTGTCGAGAATAAAATATTTATTTACTTAGTTAGTTAGTTATATTGACCTCTTACTAGGCCGACCCGATAACGGTCGGCACAAACTCCATTCCTACCACAATCTGTGCTAGCTCACTCTTGGTTACAAAAGCACTATCCTGCATGTATACTAATGCCCAAGGCCTCATAAGTAAGTTGGTAGAACTCCGTCACCGTTTGGCTTCGGAGCCTCGAGACATCATAATGATCGCCGAAACCTGGCTAAGCGGCAAAATCACAGACGCTGAGGTTGCCATACCGGGTATGTCACTTCTCCGGAACGACAGAACGAGCAAGGGCGTTGGTGTGCTCATTTATTTCCGAACGAACCTTCGTTGTGAGCTCATAGACGATCCCCAGACTTGTGTCACCGACGTCCTTTGGTGCCAACTGTGGTTGGAACGCAACGACGTATGCCTTCTCTCTGTGGTTTACCGACCACCGAAATCCACTCCGGAAAGGGACAACAGACTTATCTCCGCTTTTCGCTCCGTGCTTAATCAGAAATACGGCCACATCCTCGTTGCAGGTGATTTCAACACCTATGATTTGGAAAATCCAGCATCCGAGACAGAAGTGTTCAAGGCATATTTGCAAGAGCTACTCTCTAGCACCTTCTTGTATAACCACGTCACCGTTCCAGCCAGGTTCAGAACAGGAAACAACCCATCGATATTAGATCTAGTGCTCACTAACGAAGAGCTCATGGTCGATGGCCTAAAGGTGTGCAGTCCTTTGGGCCGTAGCGATCACGTGACTTTGCAGTTCAATTACATCTGCTACGCCGAATATCCAGCTGCGGAGCTCCAAACGAGGCAATCTGTTACCCTTTACCACGTTCTGTCTGCTCTAGTTGAGAATACCAGTTGGACGTTTCTAGCTACCTGCATCCCAGAACTAGCCTGGGATACATTCGCGAACGCCATCACGTCACTAGTCATAGAAGCCTCAACACCAAAAGTTCCCAACATCCCCGCACAGCGAAATCATTCTTGCGAGGCCGGACGCGAAAATGCATGACTCTAAGGGATCGAGCATGGCGCATGTATAAAAGCAAACCCAGCGCAGAAAACTGGACGGAATACGTTTCGCATCGCAACTACTGTGTGCTTTTGGTTCGCGAAGACAAGAGAACGCATCAGCAGGAGCTAGCCAAACGATTCTGTTCGAACAAAAAGCTTCTTTACAAACATGTGAATAGACTTCGCAAGGTGCAACGGGGAATCCCACCACTTAATACGACCAATGGGTATACACATACTGCGAAAGAGGCGGCCAACGCATTACGGGCCCAGTACTCCCCAATCTTCCAAGGTGTACAAGCCTCGACGTATATTCCGCCACTAGTTACCCCACCGTCCGTTTTATCCAACGTCACGTTCACTGCAGAAATGGTGCTGCAAAAGCTGCTATCGTTGCGTCCACACAGCTCTCCCGGGGCCGATAACATTTACCCGAAAACATTACAGGTAGCTGCCATTCACTTGGCCGAACCACTAGCTGCATTTTTCAGCGCTGTTTCGATAAGAACATCATACCTTCGAGGTGGAAACAAGGTGTAATAACGCCCATATACAAAGCAGGAAGTCGATCGGATCCTGTCAATTACCGCCCCGTAACGCTTCTGCCTGTGATCGCCAAAGTCATGGAAGCGGTGATAGCAGATGCGTTGATGGGATACTTGGAAAACTACGGCATAATTGCGCCAGAACAGCATGGGTTTCGTCAACATCGTTCATGTACGACGAAGCTGCTGATAGCTCGCGACAACTGGACCGAGACTGTCGATGAGGGAACAGGAGTCGATGTTGCATTCTTGGACTTTTCGAAAGCCTTCGATCGCCTGGATCATCGAATCCTGCTCATTAAACTCCAACAGTACGGTATCGGAGACCCGTTGTTAGGATGGATCGGTAACTTTCTCTCTGAACGGCAGCTAGAAGTTAGAGCTAGATCGTTCTTTTCCGATCCGATTCGAGTGGGATGCGGCGTACCGAAGGGTTCGGTACTTGGGCCTCGTTTGTTCCTGCTTTTCATTAACGATCTAGTAAGATTTATTACGTCGAAATTCTTACTCTTCGCGGACGACCTCAAGGTTTGGCGGGCGATAAAACGATCGGACGACCATGAAGTCCTGCAGCGTGACTTGAATGAGGTCTGGAATTGGTCAGTGAGAAACGCCCTGCCGGTTAATGTGAACAAATGTCGCGTTGTTCATATCCGCCATCGACAAGTCCACGTATACAAGCTTGGGGCACACGAGCTGAAGACCACCACTCAGGAACGCGACTTGGGTGTGCTGGTACGGGAAGACCTCGGGTGTTCCAAACAGTCAGATTCCGCTTCTAAAAGGGGCAACCAGCACGTTGGGCTCCTGCGAAGAGCATTCGGAATTTTGGATTCATCCATCTTCTCTTTGATGCTGAATGCCTACGTGCGTCCTCACGTCGAATATGCAATCCAGGCCTGGCAACCCTGGCTAAAACGTGACCATGCAGCGCTTGAGACCCCACAGTGTCGAGCAACGAAAATCGTCATGGGCTTGCGCCACACTCCTTACCAGGAACGACTGGAGATACTCGGTGTGTTCAGCGGACGGTACCGGCGACTTCGTGTAGACCTCATACTAGTGTACCAGATATTGAGCGAGCCCAGTCACGTATGCCGCCACCTCTTGAAGCTCAGCCCAAACACTAACCTTCGCGGTAACAGTTTAAAGCTGAGCCATCAGTACAGTCGTCTAGACTGTCGGAGAACCTATTTTTCCCTCCGGGTCTGCGGGCCCTGGAACGCCCTTCCAAACTCAGTAGTTTGTGCCCCCACATTAGATACGTTTAAAAAACGATTGGACGCCGCACTGAGCCCCCTGCGCTTTATTTTATGAACGAAAACGCTTGTATATATTTAGGCTGACCAGCCTCTTTGGATTTATACCCCAAATTCACGGTCGTAAATCTGTGCGAACCGGTGAGTACTCCGTTTTTATTTGCTACCATCACCAACGATAATAATTTCTTAGCCAGTTTTGCGTCGTACCACTTTATCCCCCTAAAACTGTTATACTTCTACCTTTTATCTCACTGATGCTCCTTACTCCAACCACTTATGTGGTTTGCCAATTTGTTAGTATTTCTATTGCCAACCTGCGGGACCCGTTAAGTGTATGCTTTTTTACCCGTCATATACCATTGTTCCATTGTTCCATTGTAGGCCGTTCCTGCGTACAGCCGTCTACGAAGTATTTATTTTGCATTGCAGTTTGTCACGCTACATGGACGCGGGAGAGCTCAGAACGCCGGACCGAAGGAATATTACATACTTGGCGACCTTGCCAGTGCACGACAGCAGCTCAACGAGCTAGATTGTAGCCCATGAGACAATAGTAAACTTGCCTCCTCCGTGCTGCTTGTCGTTGACTCTCCCGACCTTAATATACCGCGCCCAATGTCACTTGTAAGTACATAAATTGATGCCGGCATAGACCATTATGGGCGCTGAGGACAGTGCTTGCTAAGAGTGGGTTAATGTAGCCTGTCCGCGGGCTTTACGGTAACACCCTAACAGGTGTGAGGTTGGTCTGGTTTGCTTCCTGTTATCATTACCCTCATATTCCTCACCGGCACACTTCCCTCTTCCGTGGTTCCTTAGCTGCTTCCTTTACATCAAGCTTTCCTCAGTCTATGAGCATTCCGTAGGTACACATAGCTTCTGCGTTTACTTTCATCTCATGGCTTGCGCATGCTCTAGGTGGATTCGCACCTCCTTAACATGTCACCTTTGTCCTCTGTTGATACGCGAGTGACGTCAGCCATGGATACTCCGCCATTCCTATATCCGGCCAGACTCAAAAGTGCGTTTGCGTGGCTTCCCCTCTATTGTTCCCTTAATAGACTGGAACGCACCAGCATGTGTCCTCCCCTTTAGTGACCCCAGTCCCCTCTGCACCATGCATCGACAGTGCAAAACATAAAACTATCGTACGCTAAGTATGCAGATATATATATATACTGATAATCCCTATGGCTGCACACCATCACCAGGTTCAGTTGCTCCATCCGCTTCCAAGACACAAAACAAGGGAACGCTACGTTAGCCGTCCTTAGGGTTTACCTCAAGGGAACGCGAAAACAGCCCTCCTAAGAGCCCACCCTTTTTTAGCGTACCCGCGTTGTAGGTAAAGTGCGTCCATGGACACACTGCTCACAATGACGCGGATATTAGAATTGGTGTGAACGTCGATCACCTTATCGTCCGTTTCCATTTATCATACGTATTTACTTTTCCACCTACCTTTCTAATGGCATAACAATCAAGTGAGCTCATACCTCATCCCCGTCGAGGCATATTATTTGTTTTCATTCTCTTTTTATTTGGAGGGCCGGCTTTACTCTTCTCCAGCTACCATTGTAATCTCATTAGCACCCTAGCATGATTTATTAATCTGTGCGTCGCTGTGCCTTAGCCTCTACGCTCTGAACTATCCAACCGCCGTATTGTTTGCTTGCGCGTCATCCGTTCGCTGCGCTCTTTTCATGAAACATTTCTTGGCTGTCTTCTGTGGAGCAAGCCTAACTCAAGTAGTCTGCGCAGAGCGTCCTTTCTAGACGTTTACTTATCTATTAAACACTAAGTCTGTCACCTACTTATACCGAAGTCCAGCTCTCCCACCGGCTTTCCCGGCACAGGCTTCCTTGCTAGATGCACAGCTGTCATCTACGACACAGCAGTAATTGTAATTCAGCCCTTACGCTGCCTCCTCCCGGCTCAGGCTTTCTTAGTTATACCCCATCAGCACCCCAGCTTGATTTGCTTAGCTGCGCTTCGCTGCGTCTTAGACTATTATGCACTGAATTATTCAAC
Source organism: Dicrocoelium dendriticum (assembly GCA_944474145.2). Lineage (NCBI taxonomy): Eukaryota > Metazoa > Platyhelminthes > Trematoda > Plagiorchiida > Dicrocoeliidae > Dicrocoelium > Dicrocoelium dendriticum. The sequence continues at coordinate 84,755,577 of OX104069.1, read as the reverse complement.
AACCTCACTGTATGCCTGCGCTTCTCTCATCCGCTGTCCTTCTACCACGAAACCTTTCTTAGCTTACTTCTGTCGTGCAAGCATATCAATGTATTCAGCGCAAGCCGCTGGTTCGCCTCACATTTCTAGTTGTTCATTTATCCCTTACTCCCAGTATTGTCTTAGGCATCTTTTACCCGCAATCCTCCGGCTCTTGGGTTAGCATTCCCTGGCTCTATCCAGCTTGGTACTATTATCTTAGCATCCTGGCTGCTGCGGTTAGGCCTCGGGTTCTGATATCCTCAACAATCTTAATGTACGCTTGCCTTCTGGATATTCGCTGCTTTTCCGTCAATAACCTTTCTTAAATTTTTAGTTCATCTCTCATCTGGTCAGTACACAGACGTCCGTTAGCTTCTCATTTATAGCTGTTCATTTCTCACTTTCTCGCTGCTATGTTTGCGACACTTACGCATGTATGTTTCCAACAGATTCACTGGCTTATCCTGGGTCAGCCTACCCTAATACTATTTTCTTAGCACTCTAGAATAACTTGCTTCACTTCGCGACGCTACGTATACATTTGTTCCACACGTTCGTTTCCTTTAACTGATCTTTATTACTTCACTTTTATTGATCAAACCTTTCTCACCTGGTGTTCTGTGTCTGCTTGTGCACCAAAGGTTTCAACACTTACTTTTGTAGGAGGTAAGCTCTCTCACAGGATTTTCCCAACTCAGTCTACCGTAGCGCTATACTCTTACTACCCTCGTGTCCTCTTTCTGGGTTCAACCCCAGAAGATTTTTACTCAGCGCTTGAATCCTATCTATCTGCTGCCTTACCACCAACTGACCTTCGAAGCTCTTTCATCGCAAGTCATTTACACCTTCACTTACTTATGCTGCGCTCTCTGTCGAAGTAAGTTGGATACCAGGTGTCCATCCACCATACAAACCCTGCTGGTCTTTAAATTCCGCTTTCGATCTTCCCAAGCAATAATTGTATCATTGCAACCCGATACTGCGTATTTTGCTCAATGGCGCAACACTCTGTATTCCATGTAGATGGTAGCAACCAACCTATACGGCCATTGCTTTCGTAGAGCATTCAAAAGAACTTTCAGCAAAACCATTGTTGCACAATGTACATCATTTGTCTCCACTAAATGTTTTACCATAAGACTTTAACAATGTTTGTCTCCACGCCTGTTCTTTGCGGCCTTGTTTTTCTCTCACCTTCCTTTTTCTCTGAGGTCCGGAACTTCTTGGGGATCTGGGCTTGGAGCGAGCAAAAGCTTTTGTCCGGGACAGGACATACCCCACAGGGACCTATAAATAACGGCCGTACAACACATGGATACAACTGCAATCATTACCGTGACCGTTTCCCAGTACTGCTAGCTGGCCACAAGGCCTTTACACTCTTGAAAAGTATACATAAACCTGAAAATTCCAGACGCAAGAAACTGTCATCTTGCTCACCTGGAAAATCACAAAGACGACTCTTTGTGAAACTCCATGGGTCGCCGCCATTATGGCGTCCCTGACCAACGATACCTGATTAACTAACAGACGAAAATGGAAGTGAATTGACCGCGGATAACCGAGGGTGAATCAGTCGTCAAGCTGCGCAGCCAGTTTTACATTAGTGTACAAACGGATTTCTGACAGTGTTCCGGTTCGTTGTTAGTTTTCGCCTGGCAAGCGTTCTCCCTATAAAAAGCCAGTAGACTAGAATCGTAATTTAATATTTACCTGACACCTTCAAGTGTAGGATACTCCCTGCCTACATGTATCGTTTTCACTACACATGTGATGCCCAGACTGTTTACTCTATGCAAGCTAGAACCCAACGTGTCGTCATGCATTGACGAGTTTATTCCTCATGACTACTTTTACAATTTCCGAAGCCTGTACAACGGTCGGCCTAATGCGGGTTACATACATAGCACCGTGAGTGTTGCGAAACATAATTGCGGGTAAATGTTGATCATGCCTGATTTGGCGTGGCTCGACAAAATCGGGAATATACTATTTATTTATTTATTTATCATAGCCTCTCACACGTACGTTTTCAGTTTATGGAGCCCAAGGTAAAATAGCAACCAGTTCGCCCCGCACTTGTGTTGCCCTATACGGGGTACCATGTCGCATGTAATCATGTAGCATAGTGGTTCATGTCTACACCTAACGAAAGCACATATATCTTATGACTCTGTGATCCGATGTGCCTACGTGACGTTTTGCATTCGTATGCAGCATACAAGCGACCCGTTTGATTAAGATTGAGCGACCATGCATTGGTTAGTTTACGTACCGTTTTCCTCATCATCGTCTTAAAAGGTTGTACGTAAAAAATGGGAAAAGGTTTATAAATATGAACGCCATCGCAATGTTTTCGAGAGGACGTAACCATAAAACCATTCACTAAACCACAGTGGTTCCAAGCCCCTGTATATGCATGCGTCAGACAATGTTATCAAGGAAAGAACGCAATACACACAGACAACCACCACCAAACTCCACTGAAAAGTGCAGCCGGCTTTGACTAGGTATCGCTACATACAAGTGCACCAAGATTATCAACATGCATATGCAGCGCAGCACAAACACGCTATAACTATTAATAAATAAATAAAAAATTAAATATTTTATTCTTGACAATGCGAGACACGCCTTTTGGGCATGATCAGCGTGTTGCATTATTGTTCATGATAGCAGAATAAGCAGCACCAACAGTGGGAGTAGTAAAGTTGGAGACAGTAGTGTGGGCCCATAGAGCCCAAAGGTTGTATGAAGTCTATGCACACATAATGTGAGAGGTAAATATATTATTCAGATCACTTATATGGTATGTTGATGAGGAAGTAGTCCGATGAGGTCCCGTAAGCAATGTAGGTCAGTGAGTGAAGTATGAGGAAACGGGTGAAAAATACTTAAGAATAGTGGTATGTCACTAATCAGATATGTAGGCGTGTTCGTGCGAAAGCCGATATATGCACAGAATTTGTAAATGTGGTGTCGGTCAACTTGCCAATGTGTTTGGGGCGGTGAATTTATTGAGCGGCTAGTCAAATCCGCCACGTCGCGGTGTTGTTAAACAGACATTTGTGGCTATTTTAGGTAAAACGCTTGCCAGACGAGGACCCACCCCGTCCTAGAACACTGCCGGCTGGTGATATAACCTTTGCAAGATTGTATCTGACCGATTACCCACGCGAATATTCGCAGTCGCGTAACGCCCATTTGTTTCCTATGGCTGTGTAGGCGCCTTCGGGGTCCAGTGCAAGTGGTTGGAGCTGTTGAAGTCGGACGACTCAGGTGACTTGTATTGAATTGATCAGTTTCCTAGGTTATTTTGTGTGTCAGGATTATGAAGTGCAGGTTTTTCTTTGTTCTTTATTGAATCCGTGCCCAGGGGAGCGTGGCAGTTATGTCTTCAGCGGTGTTCTGTGCAGGTAATGTTATCCCGTAGAACAAGGGTGAGAAGAAAAACGGACCGAGCAAACTGCCAACATAGTTGAACAGGACTATGTTATTGTATAAATATAAAATGTATGGTAAAATTGTGCTTGCTGAAAGCAATGCAGTGACCGTATTTGTTGTACATCATATCTGTATCCGTATGTTTGCGTTGTAGCACGAGACCAGCTATTTTCTGAATGTGAGAGGAAGGTGCTGGACGAAGGGGCCTAGCGTACGCAAAAGTTGTCCTGTTTGGGAACCGTGAGTATCAGGCGTTGTTAACCGGTAAATGAGTTGAGGGAATCAGAAGAACATAGTGAGTGGTTTAATACGCGCTTAGGATATAACTTGAGCGATCTGTTGACAATACTAGAGCTTATCGTTCGAACACGAACGAGGGCCAGTGAAGTTATTACGCCGGGTTTGTGGCCATGAAAATAATAAGGCAACATGTTCAGCAATCGGATGCTAGACAACTGGGTGAAAGGGTAAGACGGAGTGTCAAATTTGTTAAGAGAATGGGATTTATATACTACAACTGTAGCGACAGTGCGGTTGCAAATCTAGCCCTAAAGAGACCTTGAATAGCGGAAAAAGATAGGGACTTCTACAGTGCAGAAAACAGGTCAAAAATACGACAGGAAAGGGTGATACCGGGAGTCGAGATAATTATGTGGAAGAAACTGGTTGCTGACAGACCTTCAAGTTTAATAATAGGAGAGAGAAGTGCTTGAATACTACAGGTTTAGTTATAAAATGTTTGCATTGCCAGCGCTGAAGGGGACCTAGAATATCAGTATTATGAGCAGTAGCCGTAAAAGATGCTACGTGTGCCACTCTGATGTGGGCATCCACGGTGGAACGTTGAAGTCAAATAGACTGCTAGTTATGACTCACTAATTGGTGAGTTGCTGGCAACCTGAGTAGTTAGTATCCAGGAGCGGCACACTTTATTAGGCTCAGCATAGTCTGATAGGTGTACAGTGTGGAATACAAGAGAGAATACAGACAGCAATACTTGCGACAGCTGTAGAGAGAAAACGACAGTGGTGCCGGCTCCGGAATTGACCAAGGGTAAGGAAATAATACGGATAGCACCGCCAATTACCAAGTTTTTATCCTAAGATATGCGATGACGAGAGGAGGTGCAGAAAAGTATACAATAGAGTATGGTTAAACATGGGAGTGGATGAGAACCAAAGACGTTCAAGTGCTCAACATCTGTCGCTAATGGAATAAGAAAGCCATCAGTCCAATAGACGGGGATGTGAGAATTAAAATTGCATGGCAGCCGATGAGCTGATGCTAGTCATAACTATACCACCATTGAATAGTTGTGATATGAACGAAGAGAGACGTTAAACAAGAGAGGAATACGGTAATGTTAGCTGAGGTGCATGATATTGGAGCCGAGAGCAAAACTCAATCAGAGGCCGGAAATTTGAATTTCGGTAGGCGTTACCAAGCATAGAGATAATGATTCAGACAAAGATGAGTAGCATATTGTTGTAACTTATACCAATGAGAACTTGAGTCGATGGCAGCCGATGCGCAAAATAAGAGAGGCCTTGGTTTGATGCCTATGGGCATTTGGGGCCGGAGAGGCCGGACTATTCGAAAAGGTTCAAGAATGAGTACCACAGTAGCAAAGAGAATCAAAGGAGGCCTAGGAGGTTGCGCTGACGCTAGTGATACCTATACCGCCATTGAACCGATGCGATATGGATAAAAAGAGAGGCCAAACAAGAGAGGGGAACGTAACTGTGAGCTGAGATTCATGATGGTGGAGCCGAGAGGCAAAAGTCAATCAGAGACCTGAAATGGCAATTTTGCAGGGGACCAAGCATACAGGTAATGTACCAGACAGAGGCCAGTATCATGAGGCTGAATCTGATGCCAAGGAGAAATTTAATCGATGCTCAAAGGTAGAGAAGCCTTTGCTTGAGAATAAATATTTACTAATTTATTTATAGGCATTTGGAGCCTGAGGCCGGTGTGGTCCCGAGGATTAAGAGTGCGAGTCGCAGTAGGAAAGCAAATCAAATATGGCCCAGTAGGTTGTGCTGACGCTATGGAAACCTAAGCCACCATTGCACCAAAGCGATATGTACCAAAAGAGAGGCCAATCAAGAGAGGGGGAAGTAATTGTATGCTGCGAAGAATCAGAGTGGAGCCAAGAGGCAAAACTCAACCAGGGACCTGAAATTTCAATTTCGGTAGAAGGACAAAACATGCAGATAACGTAGCAGACGGAGGCGAGTACATGAGGCAGTTAGTTATACCAATGAAAACTTTTGCCGATGGCAGGCGATGCTCAAATGAGAAAGGCCTTGTTTTGAGACCGATGGGCATTAGGAGCCTGAGAAGCCGGACTAGTCCAATAGATTTAAGAATGAGTGCCACAGTAGCAAAGCGAATCAAACGGGGGCTAGTAAGTTGCGCTGGCGTTAGAGGCACCTATACCGTCATTGAACCAATGCGATATGGACCAAAAGAGAGGGCAAACAAGAGAGGAAGACGGCGCTTGTGAGCTGAGAAGGATGATATTGGAGCCGAGAGGCAAAATTAATCAAGGACAGGAGCTTTCGATTTCGGTATGGGGACCAAGCGTACAGATAATGGATCGGACGGAGACGAGAATCATGAGGCCGTTACTTATACCATTGAAAACCTTAATCGATAGCAGCCGATCCTCAGAGGAAGAGAGGCCTTGGCTCGAGACCTATAGGCATTTGAAACCTGAGAGGCCGGAGTAGTCAAAAACATTTAGGAATGGGAGCCAAAGTAGCAAGAATATATAGCGAGGCCTGGGATAATGTCAAAAAGTAACGTTCAGGTGTCCAGGCTATTAGGCTGCGCCCATAAAACCACATTCATATCGTATATGAGATAAGTTATTCAGCAAACTAAACAGACTTACTTGTAACCGCCATTAGGTTGCCCACATTGCTCATTCGAACGGACAACAGCTCAACAATATCTCCACAATAACCATATGTTACGTAGACGGTAGCATACCAAACCCTTGAACCATCGTCAAAAATGATAAATATACCACCATTTACCCCCTTAACACTAGCTATGTTAGGTAGTGGTGGCATTACACCAACCTCGGTGAACAAAACACATGCATGCCACATCTTCTTCAACGTAGAGCCTCTAGTAAAATATCTTTGTGTATGTGCTCAGTTACACATGCTTTTCTCTCAAGACCAAATGCCGTAACATAAGACTTTAACAATGTTTAACTCCATGCCTGCTTTTGCGGTCTTCTCTCGGTTGTCCCTCAATTCCCTTTCCTCCGAGGTCCGGAACTTCTTGGAGATCAGGGATTGGACTGAGGAACAATTTTCGCCCAAGACAGACTTAAGCACCGACAGGGACTTACATGGAGCATGGTTGGACACCAAAAGAACCCAACTACCCCAAAATCTTTGTCCAGTATGAAGAACTGGACACATCTTCATTCTTCCACACATTATCGGTCTGAAAGAACCAGACAGCAAAAAACTTTGATCTTTTGCTCACCTGGACGCACAAAAGACGACTATTCGCGACGTTCCCCTCCTCAACCGGCCTCATCGATCATGGCGGACCTGATAAAACTACCTGCCCAACTAACAGGGGAAATTAGGAGCCATTTGTCTGCGAAGTACGGGATACGAACTCAGTCGTCCAACGGATTTGCCAGTCATACATTAATGTTCAAAATGCTTTACGGCAGTGTTGCAGGACTTGGTGGGTTTTCGCCTGGAAAGCGTTCTTCCTATAAAAAACTACAAATGTCTGCTTAACAATGCTGCGACGTGGCGAATGTGACTCGCCACTGAATAAAGGCACTGCCCACAAGTACGTACTAGCAATTCGACTAGACTCTCATCTCAACTCTTCCCGACACATGCAAGAATATGTTACGCTCTGTCTACAAGCATGGTTACATTGCACTTATAGTGCCTTGACCGTTTCAACTACACACGATTGAACCCGAAGTATCGTCGTGATACACAACTGCGTTTAAACCTTTATCACACCTGATTCGGTGTGTCTCAATGAATCTGAGAACAAACTAATTATTTATATGACCAATTTGCTACTGTCACTGTTACAATTACCATAATATGTCCGTACAGTTGCACATACCTGATCATGCCTCCATTGGCGTGCCTCGCATAGTCGAGCAAAAATATTTATTTCTTTATTTACTTGTTCATCTATATAACTATATCTATATATATGTATATATTCCAACAGAATTACACTTATACATATCCATGTAAAGACACATAAATATATATGTATATATGAATAATAATGCCCACGCAGTTAACTGTATAGTTATAGATATTTGAAGTAACTATATATATATACTGCCGTCGAGAAATATACATATATTAGGGTTAAATTTTATATACCGGTATAAACTTTTGTATATATATATATATATATATATATATATATATATATATATATATATATATATATGGGTAGCGACATCCGGTTTCGGATTTGCCTGTCACTGTGGCAAGCCACAGGACGCCTGCGCCTACAGATGGAACATGAGTGGCTAGCGCTGCACCACCCATAGTTCCCTCCACACACCCTGTATCCAGTGTAAACCCGAAGGAATAAGACCGGGAGGCATGCTGATGGGAGCCACGTTTCTTCAACGGAGCTAGCCCACACTCCTTCACAGCAAACACAAGCACGCTGTATTTGGGGAATCAAGAGCACACAAGGCGGTGGCTGGACAGTAGTCCGCTCCACACTGAGTGCATGGAACCACTCTTTGATGCTAACACGACCACAAGGACCGTGCACCCCGTCCCCTCCAGCAACGACAAACCGTCTCCTGGAGCCAGTATGGACGAAGTAGTGGGTAATAGACAGGTAAATATTTTATTCTGGACTATGCGGGGCACATCCATGGAAGCATGATCAAGTACGTACAACTGTACCGACAATTTATGGCAACTGTAACCGTGACATTAGAAGATTGTTCATATGTCAGTGATTGGAACTGTGCAATGGTGAAAATGCGAAACAATAATTTGGCTGACGTGAAACCGGGACCTCGGATAATAATAGATTGAGAATCTTGAATGATCCATTGGAAAGTAATGGAGGAGCACGCTCAAGAGATATATGCCAATAGAGTGAGTTCGTGCACAAGTAACACAAAGGTCAACGCTGATATCATAGAAAGCAAAAAGACGACAGTATATGCAGATGTAGAAGTACCAGTGAAACCAACCAAGCTAGAATTGTGACGCTAGATGATCTGCCGGCGTGAAGTTATGGGCTGTGGTTTTAATCGGTGGCTAGTCACCTACGCCAAGTTGCAGTGTTTTTGAACGGACATTTGTGGCTTTTTATAGGGAGAGCGCTTGCCAGGCGAAAACCCACCACGTCCTGAAACACTGCCATTAATCCACTGAATGGCAAGTGGTAACTGGCTATGTTTCCGGTTGAACGTTTGTTTGCTGGGTTATTCGCAGCCTGGTTGCTTCCCATTTTCTTGCGGGCTGATGCGTTAGCCGGGTGCCTATTGCCTTCCTGAGACCTGCCCGATTGGTAGGTCGGGGACTAAACATATGTTTTCAATATGACGTGTTGATCCTCTGCAGAACCACGTGAAGTCTCCGAGGGGTATACATTTATATACGTTGAATTGTTGTTGAAGTCTTGAAGGATAGAATATGGTTCCCAAGAAAGCATCGCAGATCCCGCGTGGTATGTAGTAAAATTGATTAGAAATATAGGAAACCACGGCCAATTGAGCGGTCAACGCAGACTGAAGAGCTCATAATGACCAATTGTTCTGGCTTTGTATCGCAGAAGAATGTGCCTTCCGAAGTCAAAAGTAGTTCTCCAGGCAAGAGTAATATGGAAGAGATAGCGCTAGGCGTACTGAACCCAAATGTTTAAGCCTCGTAAAATTTGTATCCGTGCATGATAACGAATGGTTTGTCCGGTTAGTAAGTTGTAAAATGGTTGATAATCTTCCTCTCATGTCCAGATAAAGGAACTGTGTGGTTTGTATTGTGGTAGGCACTTTGCAGCATTCACATCAAGCGCAGTCACACCGGGGATATCAAACAACAGCCAATCACTTGAGAGAGAGAAATATAAAGAAAATAACGCGATTAACGCATAAGGAAACGGTGACCTAAACCTTAAGTTAATGAGCACATAAAATAAGTTGTTTATAAACGAATCCTAGATAAGTTTACGAGGTTAGAAATTTTACATTACGGAAATGCCACGAACACAAAAGGTTATCGAAATCGAATACAATTGGCTTAAGCGAGGTGTGCAAGTTAGTGGAATAGAGTACAAGTAGACATTTATATGAGAAAGAAAAGCATTAAGGCAAAGTTGAAAACCCACCACCTGAAATAAAGAGGCTTAGCATGCAAGCACGCGGTTACTAAATCGAATGCAGCGTACCTACAAACGCTGCGCCGGTTCTGAATACTTCTCTGCAGTACCCGTCGTCGCTTCTGTGGTGGTCTCGAGTGGCGTCGCTCATGGCTCACACCTTTATATTTACATATATATATATTTATATACATAGATAAATTTATACATATATATATATACAAAAATAGATATATATATTTCACCCTGCGTATGCATGGATATATATATATAACATTAATCTCACTATAACATTTCAGGAAAGGTTAATATCTTTATATAATTTTATACTTTTCATACTTTTATACTTATAGATACATATCTCTGTATAGTCATACCTAGATTCATATTTGGCAGTTGCATTCCTTTCGCATTTGGGTGTGTTGGGCGTAGCCTGGGATATTACTCGGTAAGCAGTGACACGTGACGTGGCTAGTACGACAGTATAGAAGTCGGAGGCGACTGAACCCAACGTATAATGTGCAGGCTACAAGAATAGGAAGCGAATCTGACGGAGCGAGAAACGTGAAGCGAGGTACTCACCAAAGCGGTTTAGGTCAAAGAATGGGCCGTCAGTAAAACAAGTGGACGTTTCGAAGGGTAAAACAGCCGTAAAGTTTAATGCTACAAAATACGGAAGAAGCTTACTTTCTGGTACAGCCCACATACCTGCAGACACGTTATATGTCCTTAACTTTACAAACACACAAATACTTAATAAATGACACCTAACATCCACCGGCATTACCCGTTAGCACCGTTCTTTTGCTTGAAGCATTAAGTATACCTTTCAATAAACATTCATATTGCCATTCATCCTTAATATTCCCTATCCCTTCAAGCACCTCCGGAAATGCTTCACTTATTTGACTATACAACGTCTGAATAACATCCTGCCTTCTAACAAAAAACTGCCCCAAAATGCAAATATTGCTCCCTCTGTTTCTGCACTACCAGCACTATAACTTCGGACACCAGGAGCCATCTCTTTCAACGGGGTTTCAAAACATGTAACATGTACAATATTCGGAGAGGAGCTCTGAATATCGCTTATCCAAGGAAGTGAGTTACCGTTACCATTTCCTTCATGCAAGCATAACCATTGCATATATGAATAAATCGCATAAACACTTATTTGCTCCACAAAACAGACGTTAACCCGTCACCTGTATTAACCATTTTCACGCTTTCGATTACGCCGTGAGCTTTACCGACACATAAAGTCAACACTTTAATTTATCATGCCAGGTTTCTGGAGGCAAATCAATATACCATTATTTTTTTATTTCCCATACCGTAATAACACCAGAATTAAGCATATACTATGCAGTCACTCAAACAATTTTGGATGTCACCGAGGACAATGGACACGAGACTCTTTCTCGCCGGTACAGAAATTAGCCCTTTCAGTCATCCACCATGACTGCTTTCGCTAGAAGCGGGAGAGGGATTAAACACCGTAACCAATTTAAACCATTCACTTTATTGATTGCTAATCCTCCTCTCAGCATATTAACAGCGACATTAACATAATTATAAACCCATGTGCGTCGGAAAGCTAACGCTTTGCATTTATCAACATGCGATCTTGTGTACCCCAATCACACCGCCAACAAATCATTGCTTGCGATTGGCGGATCCGACGCATGATAACTGCTGGTTACGAAGCAATTGAGAAGTGCCAACGCGATTTGCTGCGGTTCAAAACAGAAACAGCAAGCTCCCTTTATAAATGCACGGTGAGTACTGCGACGGTCCATAAGCAGAGGACTAAGTTCATTGAGTTCATTGAGTTGTAGAGGGCGTGAGGGAAATCCTTTTTCAGCCCTATCGATTCCGTACCATAAAGGGTTTGATGCGCGTCGCTGCATTACGACGTTCCTCGATGGTTCGTCGCAACTGCAGTGACAGCCGCAGGATTCCGTCATTCTCAGCGAATGTTTGTCTATCAGCCGCTTGAAACTTCCAAGGATGGAGCGTCTGCGATGTCTTCCGGTAGGCTGTTCCAACCATTCACCGCTGTAGTGGATAGGATGAAGTCCATGCGAATGCTGTGTCTTCTTTGCTTAAACAGTTTCCATGTGTGACCTCGTGTGGGCAGTCAGTGTTAGGCCGGAAGAATTGTTGTGATGCACTTCCAGGTTCCCCTTGGAGGATGGGCCGTGTAGATGAGATCACCCCGGCGACAGCGGAGCTCGATGGAAACAGATTTAGCTGCTGGAGTTGAATGGGGTATGGGAGATCACGAAGCCCCAAAACAGCTGTCGTTGCAGTCTCTGAAGCTTTGCCATCAGAGCGCACCCAAACTTTGAAAGCGGCTAGCTAGCTGTTAGACCAAATTCTAAGGCTAGATGGACGTACGAGGTGTACAAAGGTGGAAAAACCCCAGGAGTCATTCGAGCGAATGCTCATCTTAAAACACACACCAGTCTCCTTTTAGTGGCCACCTTCTTTCACGTGTCCTGCGTTGTCCTAAGATCAGAAGTCACGATAACCCCGAGATCTCTCTCGTGGGTGGTATTCCTGAGGAGAAACCCACCAATGTGTTATGCACCGTACCGTTCAGTGCTACCTATCAGGAGAACAGCGCATTTGTCTCGGTTTACTGGCAATTCCCACTTGATGGACCATTCGTGTAGCTGGGCTAGAGCCCCAAATAAGCTGTCCGCATACTCAATGCTGGATACTGTTAACCCTAACTTGCGGTCAGCGGCGTAGAAAAAGCAGTCGGTGTGAAGTGCAGCCGGCAACTCGTTAAGGTACAGTTTGAAGAGCTCCGGTCCAAGCATTGATGCTTGGGGATGCAAACGATCTCCCTGCTGGTTTTCGTTAGCGATTCATTCAATATCGATGTGTACACAGCAAGCGTAGGAATATAAAAGGGAAATAAATAAATAACTACATAAATATTTTATTCTCGACTATGCGAGGCACGCCCGTTGAGGCATGATCAGGTATGTACAGCCGTACAGACTTTTTGTGGGAACGGTAGTGGCAGTAGAAAATTGTTCATATGTCCATACTTGGAACTGTGCAATAGTGAACATGCGAAACAACGATTTGGTTGTAGTGGGATCGGGATCCATATGTTTGGACATAATCGCTGTGCCATATATCGCAGTCATACCTCGACTAATAATAGATTGAGAATCCTGAGTGACCCATTGGAAGATAATTGAAGAGCAAGCTATCCAGTATGATGATTCTAATTGAGCTGCCAGTGTGAATGTATGGGCTGTGACTTTATTCGGTGGCGAGTCACATTCTGCACGTTGCAGTGTTGTTAAACGGACATTTGTGGCTTTTTATAGGGAGAACGCTTGCCAGGCGAAAACCCACCACGTCCTGAAACACTGCCGCCAATCCATTGAATGGCAAGTTGTAACTGGCTATGTTTCTTGTTGAACGTTTTTTTGCTCCGTTATTCGCAGTCAAGTTGCGTCCTAATTTTCTGCTGACTGATGCGTTATGCGAGTGGCCATTGCGTGCCTGGGTCCTCTCCTGTGCCAGATCGGTAGGTCAGGAACTAAGCATCCTTTCTGGATATGATGTGTTGATCATCTGCAGAACCACGTGAAGTCTCGAAGAATATACGTTGAAATATGTTGAAGTCTTGGAGGATAGGATAGGTTCCAAAGAAAGAATCGCAGATCCCCCGGGGTATGTAGTGAAATTGATTAGAAATATGGGAAACCTCGGCCATTTGAGCGGTCAAAGCGGATTGGAGGGCTAAGAATGACCGATTGTTTAAGCTTTGTATTGGCAGTAGAATGTGCCTTCCGTAGTCGAAAGTCCTCCAGTCAAGAGATATGTGGAAGTGGTATTGTTAGTTAAGTCGTACTCAGTGGATCATGCCGCGGAAGAATTGTATCAGTGCAAGATATTGAATGATTTATCCGGTTAGTAAGTTTTAAAGAAGTTGATAATTTTCCACTCATGTCCAGGTAAAGGAACTGTGCCTTGTCTTGTTGTCGAAGCGGAGGACAATTCCTTGGGTGCGTGTCGCCGCACCTGTGACAGACTCGGGAGAAAAAGGAAACGAACAGAGACAGCCACACAGACAGAAGAAAGGAATGCATCTGGAATGCAGTCGATCAATTGCGGCGATGCCTGAAATATTGTACCCCTATGCATGTAATTTTATTTAAATCTCGCATATACACGTATATCATAAGTGGCGCAATACGACGAGAAGCGAGCAGAACACGGAACAGTAAAGGATGAAAGATTGAAGATGAAGCAGGAGTGTTTGGGAGTCCTAAAATAGAGACCCGCTCAATCTTTGGGAATCAGAGAGAGGAGAACAAGATGTGCAGATAATGGGAAGGAATATCACTCAGAAGAGGCGACAGAGGCGCATTTCCTTAATCCTATATCGGTAGGAATGAAAGGAGTCAGGGAGAACAAACACATGTAAGTCAGCGTCGAATGAAGAAGGAATGCAACAGAAAACACAGGAAGGTAAGCAGAGAGTCGGTAAAAGAGGTTCTGTTGAGGGGAAGTAAAAAAGCTGCCGACGTTCAGCTGGTGATGCTTCATCTTTGTTAGCAACAAGAAGGATGAATAATGCCCAGTGATGTAAATAGGGGAAATGTGGCGGAGCGATGCGCCGGAATAGGTAGATGGTATGGCGAGCAAAGCAAAAAGGATGAGGGGCAAAGAGTGTTGGGACTACAGAGCCTAAATCGTTTATGTCTCGGATGTCTGGAAGCAATCAGAAAGGAGACTGGGCAGACGAGGATAGATTAGAGCCAAACCCGGAAAGTTGCCGTGCAATTGAAAAAGGAATGTAAAGAGGGCGCGAAAACGAAAGAATGAAGTCTGAAAGGAGAACTAACTATTGGGGAGAAGTGGAAAAGCCTACAATAGTCTCGAGGTATTGTGAACAGACCATTGGATCTGTCGATGACTCATTGATAAGGCCTCAGCAGTCAGAGAGGAGAAAATTGAGACGGGCCTAAAATGTCGGCTCATAGAGAGAAGGCGATAATATTATTGCCAAAATGTTAACAGTCGGCAGAAATGGATAAGTTAAGCTTGTGAGGGGAGTAGAATAAATAAGATAAATCACGACCAGTACTGTTCAAGAAAAGAGTCACAAAGCGGTACTTCGGCCGAGCATAGATCATTTAGATCTTAGACGTCTGGGAGGGGTCAGAAAGCAAAAGAGCGTTAAGATGAGACTGGATAAGTCAGCAAGTTGAAGCTAGGCAGTCAGATTAAATTGGGGATAACAGTAGTGAATGTCACGAGAAAAAAATTGCGGGACTACAGAGGTTATATAAAAAGCCCGTTAGCATATCAAACGAAGCTCTCAGACTGAGGGACAGGGTGTGTTGTGATTGCACAGCCTAGAACACGTGCGCCTCTGATTTCTGGAAACAGTCAGAAATTAGGAGACTGGTCAAACGAGGCTAGAGTGGAGCCAGGCCTGAAGTGTTATCCGTCCAATGGATAAAGGAAGGCAGACAGGGCGCAAAAATGAAAGAGTGTAATCGTGAAGGAGACATTTAAGGGGAAGTGGAAGAGCCTACAAAGATCTCGAGGTGTTGCGAACAGACCTTTGAGCCTGTCGATGGTTCAAAAGTATGGGCTCAGTATTCGGAAAGCAGGAGACCATGGAGATGAGAGGAGGATATCGGCTCATGGAGAGAAAGCCGTAGTATAAATGTCAGAAAGTTAACAGTGCGACAACAGGATAGAAGACAAAGTCTACGCTGTACCTGGGAACAAGGTCCGTTTTGTTTCGCTCTCAATTGGTTCAAGCTTTTAAAGGCGTTTAGTGTCGCTAGAGTATATTTCAACGCGATCTTCACCTATTCTTTAACGTTCAACTTACAGCTTTTCTGCTGTTATCTTTTCTTTTTCATCACCCCTTCTTTTGGACATGGTCAGTGGACGTCGTCTTAACGTCTCTATCAAGGGTGTGCGAGCAGTGGGGCGTACTCCGGCCAAAGCAAAAACTAGCAGCAGTAATTTAGCTGACCCAACTATACCATGCACCGTTAACTTAACGGATATCTTTTCTTTGAGTTCTCAAA
Source organism: Dicrocoelium dendriticum (assembly GCA_944474145.2). NCBI lineage: Eukaryota > Metazoa > Platyhelminthes > Trematoda > Plagiorchiida > Dicrocoeliidae > Dicrocoelium > Dicrocoelium dendriticum. The sequence goes on along the minus strand of OX104069.1, from coordinate 84,739,675 downwards.
TAGCCGATCTTCAAAATGAAGTGGTGAAGCTCAAAAGGGTCCTTAACACATTAGAACCTTTTACTGATAGACTGACAGCCATAGCAGCTATGATGCAACCCAAGGACCTCATGGAATCTAAGCATGCGGAATTGGCTGGAAGGTTCATTAATACGATTTGCACCGAGGTAATGGATCGACTAAAATGTCTTAATGAGGTAGTGATTTATAATGTTCCAGACCGCCTGCATCTGCACATCATTCGTAAAATACTGATGAAAGTGTGTGGCTTGGAACACAATCTTCTGAGCTGCACAAGGCTGAGAAAAAAGGTTATGAAAAACCAATGCCCTCTCTTAGTCAAGTTCGATAACGAGAGCTCGGCTCTTAAGTTTCTCTCCTATCAAAGGGAATTTAGGACCCGCACCACGTTTCTTGACTTAAAGTTAGTACCAGCGAGAACGGCATTGCAACGACGTTACGACAAGCTAACCGAGAGTTCTGCACATAGCAGATGTGTTCAGGACAATTGTGACAACTCTCCGACGCCAGTGCACCTAAGTGGCTCAGGTACTGTGGACCTTGACATTTCGTCTGATATGGATACTGGATCGCTTGATTGCTTGGAAGAATCTGCAAACCCTGGGACCAGTGCTATCCGTAAAGCCACATCATACATAGAGCAAATCAGCCAGCCAGAGAATAATATAGGAAAACCCTCGGTTTACACTAAGTGCTCAGCTACTAATACAAGTCGATCAGTCAAACCGGAAGGGCCAATGGCTGCCGTACCTCAACGGCAACCTTTAAACAGCTCAGCTTAACCGATGTTAGCAAAATGCTACGACGATCGAAGCGAGCTTAGCATAACCAACACTCAGCGAACAGAGCCGCCAACGCCTCGAGCTAAAAGGCCTCGTACATGGACCACACCACCGAGTTCACCTGAGCCGCTGGGCTCAACGCCACCAGCTTTGAAAATAAGAAAAGCGGAGACGCTAGCACCATACAACGCTGCGTGCGGGAATGGATTGTGCAGCGCACTAGTGTTCAATGTTCCCGACGACATATCGGTGGACGCATTTAGGCGTGCAATCATTGCAGGTAATGGCATTGCAGAGAATGCCCTGCAGGTTCAAAGATTGACTAAGCGTGTAACCCAATTTGCGGGTCCCATCAAACTGAACGCAAAGGATGAGGAAGTATTGCGTACTCTCATAGCTAACCGTGAACAGCTTCGCAGTGCAACAATGCTAAGCCAGCTTACATTCGGGCCGCTGAAAAGAAGCTTAGGTTGGGCTGCGACTAATCCTAACATCATTGCCGGGCTGTAGGCAAGGGGAGCTTGGCGCATCCAAAAAGAGACGAGCTACACGTAATCGCTTAGACAGCATTTTGTCTAACACTACGAAGCATCCCAATGTCAAACGGGCTTGCGGAGCAAACTCACCTAGTCACTCACCGACGACGGCTATGTCACCCACACAAGCCTTAAATAGCGCGAGATCAGTAGACAAGCAGTCGCAGCAGCCGGGTTGGGACAATGTGTTGTGTAGCGTACTTGTATTTAATGTTCCAGATGGCATATCGACGGGCGAGCTTCAGAGCACAATCCTTAAAGTTAACGGTATCGCGGAAAACTCGGTACACGTTGAGAGGATGGTCAAAAGGATCAGTAAATTCCCAGCCCCAGTCAAATTGACAACAGACGATAGTAGAATCTTGCGCACTATAATACTGTATTGTGAACAACTTCTCAATGCTCCCAAGTTAAGGCAACTGTATTTTGGCCCACCAAGAGGGACACTACTCAACCATACCCCAGATACTTGTGAGACGGCATCGCGTGCCACCACCGTTACCAATTCACCCACGGAGAGCACTACATTTGATAATTTACGCAGCTCCGATCAACTACCTGCGCATCCAGGCTGTTATGTACCTGCTACATCCCTCAGACTTTCGCCGCCGGTTTAGGTAAAACGGCCAAATAGTCCACTACTTCCTACCTCGCAACCTGCGCATTTTTTAGACCAGGTGGGGATGAGCCGCGACAGTTCCATCACCACACCAAACTCCTCGTCGCCCAACTATCAACTGCAATGTCTTCTCACCCACTTCCTACAACTACTGCAGATAGCGAAGTAAGCATCAACGGCTTCATCTCGTCATGCGTAAATCTACTAGACCCCAAGTGTTCTTTCTCACTTCTACTTATAAATGCTAGGTCCCTAAACAATAAAATGCATATCTTGCGTCCGCTGTCTGTCCTCGCCGACCCTGATGCAATATTTGTCACGGAAACATGGTTTTCCCCTTATGCTTCAGAGGAGGACTACTTACTTCCTGACTACCAGCTGTTTATGCAGTCGCGTGCGCATAAACGAGGGGGCGGGTGGGCCATTTGTGTTAAAAATAGTTACCCAGCAAAAACGTCTGAAATCATGAACGCAGCTGAGGCGATGGATTCAGTATGGATAACGGCTGATATCCTGGGATCCACGATATTATTTGGGTGTGCTTATAGACCGCCTGATACCTCAGTTAAGGGTGACAAGGCACTTATGGATGCTTTTGCGCAAGCGTCAACTTTTTCCTGCGATTACAAGCTCGTTGCAGGAAATTTCAACCTGCCGGAGTTAAACTGGTTTTCACCTGCTGCAACAACGAAGTATGCTGCCCTACAAGCATGTGTCAATTTCGGCGGCTGGACGCAGCAAGTATCTGCTCCAACCAGGGAGGAAAACATCCTTGACCTAATTTTACTCTCGGCATCCCATCAACGCGAGTGTCAGTCGGCCGGGAATTTCCGGGTAGTGATCACAGATTAGTGCACTGCTCGGTTTACTTAAAGCAACATAATGCCCACCCAACAGAACCAGATGCAGTCTTAGTATACCGCCCGATGCACCTCGTCAACTGGACTACCTTTGCTGTGCTCGTCCGATCAAAAAATTGGGATGAATTCTTTATGTCTGATTCTGTGGATCGCTCGGCCGGGCTGTTTTATGAGAAAATACTGGACTGTCTCGACTCTCTAGCTCCCTTGTCGCATTTAATAAGGCATTCTTCTAAAAGTGTGACCCAAACCAAAATGCATAACAGAGTGCGTCAGCTTAGACGAGCCTATTACAAAACCTTCAATTTTGCTCACATCATGAGGGCGAACGAGATGGCACACCAGTTTTCTGCCAGAGCTAAGCAGCAGCAAACCAAGTAAGAAACAGCCGCACTAAATAGTGCGAACAAAGCTAAGAGTCTCAGCTGGCTGTTGCGCTCTCGGACCCCTAACTATGGACAAAAGATTTCTACCCTAAAAATCAGTCCCAACGAAACGTCAAGGGAGCCAAGAATTTTATGTGAAGCCTTCAGCTCACATTTTAAAGAATCGCAGTGTATAGAAATAAGCTCAACCCTTCAGGCCCTGAAGGTACCCGGTAGCTGTTCCTCGTCCTTTGTACAGTTTGACTTAAGTAGTGTCCGTTCCGCGATCTCAACTACCAAGCCATCCTGGGACCCTGGTTCAGACGGAATTCCGCCCAGTCTACTTAAGAATGGTGGTGAAGATATCCCTATGCTTCTTTTGAAAATCGCTACGTTATCATTGCTAAAAGGTCAATGCCCGGCCGCGTGGAAACATTCTATCATAGTGCCAATGCATAAGGGCGGAAGCCTACAGGAAGTTGGTAACTATCGCCCTATTAACCACACTTCTATTATCTCGCGCGCGATGGAGAAGCTGATTAAAAAAGCCCTCATGACTCACCTGTACGCAGGCGAGCACATAAATGAATCTCAGCACGGGTTTCTAAGTGCTCGGTCTTGTGCAACCTGTCAACTGGACGTCCTTAATTTGGTCACTGAGGCCATTGACTCTAATCAATCAGTTGTCATTCTTTACCTTGATATGCAAAAGGCGTTTGACAGGGTACCACATATGCACCTGATGCATAAGCTAAAGGCTTACGGGCTAGACGGTCCTCTATTAGACTGGCTGGGTTCCTATTTAATAGGACGTACGCAGTCTGTTAAGGTTGAACAAACTACATCCACCCCGACCGCCGTCCTCAGTGGCGTGGTGCAGGGGAGTGTCCTTGGTCCTACCCTATTTTTGATTTATATCAATGACCTCTGCAAGAGTTTACAACACGGTCGCTCCTTTATCTTTGCTGACGATGTGAAAGTTGTCTACGACCTTCCTCGTGGTACTGAATTTTCCGCAATTAATAGTACCCGTGAGGATCTTAAAGCACTTGAAAAGTGGTGCGAACACTGGCAAATGATCTTCTCCGCTCAAAAATCTAACGTCATGACCCACAGGTTCCCTATACCTGCTGGGTCCCTAACAATAAATGGCATCACTATCAAACAGAATATCATAACAACAGGTCTGGGCTTACCCTACTCTATGAGCCTCAAATTTGCAGAGCAAGTGCATTATCAAGTCGCAAGGGTAAGAGGATTATCGTTCCACATACGCCGTTGCATAGAAACCGCCGATGCAAGGCTAGGGCATTATAAGCGTCACTTCAGGCCACATCTAGAATATTACTCTATTATATGCAGCAATCTATGTAAGTCGGACCGTGTTCTGCTTGAGAAAGCTCAGCGACGCTTTACGAAGATGTTGACCACACCGCAGCAAGCGCTTGTAGCGATTGTAAATACTTTGCTTATTTTTCATTTTCACGTTTACCTATTTCGCTGCAGTTGTTGTACAGCTTTGTTTTAATTAACTTTTTATACACACACTTGTTTACGAGCTCGTCTTCCGTGGTTCTGCCTTGGTTGCCGCTGGATTGTTGAGATTGTGCGCATCGCTGCCTGCTTGGTTCACGATCGGACTCTACGTACACGTACATTTCGGCATACCTCGGGATTTACGGCCGTCCGACGCTAAGGTGCATCAGAATACTTTATTTGTGAGGTACACCTGACTGACTTCGTATTCTCCTTTACCGGTTCCTCCATATAATTGGTGACCCCGCATTTTTATTTATATTTTTGTATATTTTACCTTTCTTCCACACAATGTCTGATCACGCGCCTGCCATTAATGCGTCGGAACATTCTCTTGGACTCGTTTTGCCTTCATTTGACGTTTCTAACCCACGTGTTTGGTTTGTTCAACTAGAAGCTGTTTTCCGTTTTCGTAAGATTACATCCCAGTCCACAATGTCTTCATATGTGACTGCTCACTTACCGTCCAACATCGCCTCTGAGGTCATAGACATTCTTGACCCTATGCCCCTAGAGTCCCCCTATGATAAACTTAAGGCAGCTATATTAAAGCGCACTACAGCCTCAGACGAGACACGCCTTCAGCAGTTACTCTCTGGTGTTGAACTTGGAGATAGAACGCCATCTCAGTTACTCCGACACATGCGTTCCCTAGTCCGTTCTTCCGCACTGGATGATTCCGTTCTCCGCCAATTGTGGAGTAATTGTCTTCCTGCGAATACCACGGCTATTTTAGCTGTGCTTGCCGACGATCTTCCGCTAGACAAACTGGCAGAAGCTGCCGATAAGGTTCACGAACGCTTCATTAGAACTTCGGTATCACACGTCACAGAAACTAGATCAGGCAGCCCCTCCAGAACCACGCTACTTGACACAATCAACGAGAGGCTTTCTAACTTAGAGCTCACCTTGTCCCATCTCAGACGCGCCCGCATTCCTTCCCGACGACCCGTTTCTCGATCCAGACGGTCTAGCAGCTCTCGTACACGGAAGTCTCACCGCAATTATTATTATCATCACCGCTTCGGAGACGCAGCGCGTAAGTGCCGTCCAGGGTGTAAACACCCCAAAGCCTCTTCAACTCCTACGTCGGGAAACCACGTGGCCAGCCAGTAATGGCGGCGGCTGTCGCTGGCCAGGTTATTAGTCGCCTGTTGTATGTATTTGACTCCACAACCAAACTTCACTTCTTGGTTGATACTGGTGCAGAAGTCAGCGTTCTCCCCCGTTCTCTGGAAAAACGCCCCCTGCAACCAGCGGGTCCAATGCTTTCGGCAGCTAATCAGACTAAAATCGCGACCTACGGCCAGAAATTACTTACTTTGAGTCTCGGATTACGGCGTAACTTTCCTTTCCTTTTTACCATCGCCGATGTGCAAAAGCCCATTATCGGAATCGACTTCCTCAGCAAGTTCCGTCTTGTGGTCGTCCTACGTTTTGGGAAATCGCGAGACGATACTACGTCTTTAAGCATACCCTGCAAACTTGCCTCAGTCAATTCTCTCGGGCTTCGCATTCTCACCCCTGACGACTCACAGTATTCTTCATTGCTCCGACAATTTCCGTCCCTAATTCGAGCAAGTAACGACACTTCCGATCCTAAACACGATGTACGCCATCACATCGTTACAACCGGTCCGCCTGTAACTGCTAAAGCTCGACGCTTGCGTCCTGACAAACTCCAGGCAGCTAAAAGGAATTCCAACACATGCTTGATCTCGGCATTATTCGTCCTTCAAACAGCTGCTGGGCATCACCTCTCCATCTGGTGTCTAAAAAGTCAGGCGATTGCCGACCATGCGGTGACCACCGTGCTCTTAACAACGTCACTGTTCCGGAAAGGTATCCTATCCCACATATCCACGATTTCTCCCTTGGACTAGCTGGAAAGTCAATCTTTACCAAACTCGATCTTGTTAGAGCTTACCATCAAATTCCAATGGCGGAGGAAGATATCGCAAAAACTGCCGTGATCACTCCATTCGGCCTTTACGAATTTCTTCGTATGCATTTCGGCCTCCGGAACGCAGCACAGTCTTTCCAACGCTTTATGGATCAGGTCCTCCGTGGCCTTGATTTCGTCTACGTTTACATTGACGATGTCCTGATCGCAAGCGCCACACCCGACGAGCATTTATCACACCTCCGAATGGTTTTCGAATGCTTTGAAAACCACGGGATAAACGTCAACCCGGACAAATGCAAATTTGGTCAGCCAACGGTCGATTTTCTCTGTCACAAGATCGATGGTGAAGGTATTAAAGCCCTCCCGGATAAATCTCAAGCAATCCTCGACTACCGGATGCCACAATCTGTCCGAAGCTTACGCCGATTCCTCGGTGTGATCAACTACTGCGGCAGATTCATTCACAACTGTGCTGCTTTGCTTCCTCCGCTTAGTGAATTACTGAAAGGAAACTCACAGACGTTAACGACAACCCCAGTAGTTGAAGCCGCCTTCCCGGCCGTCTAGCAGATGTTTAGTGAGGTCATCTCTCTTCATCACTTGAACACCACTGAGGACGCTACACTTGTCCTTAAGACGGATGCTTCAAGTTCTGCTGTCGGTGCAGTCTTGCAACAGTTAGTTGATAACAAATTTCAACCACTGTCTTTTTTCTCACGGAAGCTTCAACCTGCTCAGGTCAGGTACAGCACCTTTGGTCGTGAACCGCTCGCCTTGTACTTGGCTGTGAAACATTTCCGTCACCTTTTATAAGGACGTCGTTTCATTACCTTGACGGATCACAAGCCACTGGTGTATGCCTTCCGTTCTTCCTCAGACCGTTACTCACCCCGAGAAACGCGTCATCTGGACTATCTTTCACAGTTTTGTGTTGATCTTCGTTATATCGACGGTCCTAACAACTTTGTTGCCAATGCATTGTTTCGCGCTCATATGAATCAACCGTCATCGACACCCATCGACGTGGAGAGAATAGCGGCCGCCCAAAACGATGATCCTGAGCTTGTTCAACTTCGTTCAAACTCCTCATTGACAGTCACCCAACTGCCCGTACTTAACTCTGACACAAGAGTTTACTGTGATCTTTCAACCGGTAAGCCTAGACCTTTTGTCCCACAAGCATTTCGCCGAACCATTTTTGATCATTTTCACGGTTTTTCACACCCAAGTATCCGCTCCGCCGTAAAACCCATTACCGACCGCTTCCTCTGGTACAATATGCGTTCAGACATTAGACAGTGGGCTAAACATTGGCTTAGTTGCCAAACTAGTAAAGTGCATCGTCACACAGTCACCACTCCAGGTACATTTTTACTCCCTGACGCTCGTTTTAGACACGTGCACGTAGATATTGTTGGCCCTTTACCTCCTTCCAACGGTTTCACTCATCTTCTAACATGTGTTGACCGTTTTACCCGTTGGCCACAAGCTGTTCCATTACGTGATACCTCTACCGAATATGTATCCCGTGTTTTTGTCGAATCTTGGATTTCTCTGTTTGGTGTTCCATCCACCATCACTACCGACAGAGGGGTTCAGTTTAGTTCCACACTGTTCCGCGATCTGAGTCGTTTATTAGGATGTACTCACATGGGAACAACCGCGTACCACCCCGCTGCCAATGGCCTCGTCGAGCGCTTTCATCTACAATTAAAAGCTGCCATCATGGCTACTTCGTCCGACTCACGCTGGTCTGAGCGTCTACCTGCGATCCTCCTTGGTATTCGCAATACAATCAAAGAGGGCATTGGGTGCTGCCTTGCAGAACTCGTGTTCGGGACGACCCTCAGACTACCTGGGGAGATGGTACTGGACTCTCGCAACACCGAAGAACTATACCCCTTCTCGTACGCCGAACGCCTCAAACAGCATTTTCGATCCATTCGACCAACGCCTACGCGGCCTAACCTACGTAAACAGCAAGCCCACCCAGATTTGCACAAGTGTCCGTTTGTTTTTATCCGCGTCGACGCCGTCCGAAGACCTTTAACTCCGCCCTATGACGGCCCGTACCAGGTTTTGTCACGGAAACCGAAGTATTTCGTGTTGAATAAGAATGGATCGAAAGAATCCGTGAGCATCGACCAACTCAAACCCGCTTACGTCGAACCTACAGCCGATAGTAAAGACCCCGTTCCCTCCCCTCAGCATACCCCTGCCCCTGACTCATTACCCCCTACCCAACAACACACTGACGCCAGTACATTGAATCCTCCGTGCCCTACGACTACACGCAGCTCCAAACACACTTTCTGGTCGTGTTGTTTCCTTTCTACATAAGCTTGCTCAATACGTTCCGTAGTCACTTGTCGAGCGTTTTCTCAGTGCACGCTCTAGGGGGAGTACTGTAGCGATTGTAAATACTTTGCTCATTTTTCATTTTCACGTTTACCTATTTCGCTGCAGTTGTTGTACAGCTTTGTTTTAATTAACTTTTTTATACACACACTTGGTCACGAGCTCGTCTTCCGTGGTTCTGCCTTGGTTGCCGCTGGATTGTTGAGATTGTGCGCATCGCTGCCTGCTTGGTTCACGATCGGACGCTACGTACACGTACATTTCGGTATACCTCGGGATTTACGGCCGTCCGACGCTAAGATGCATCAGAATACTTTATATGTGAGGTAAACCTGACTGACTTCGTATTCTTCTTTACCGGTTCCTCCATACGCTGTTTTACCGACAAAGGTGTGAACACCTTAAAATTCGGCCTCGATGGCAAAGGCGCATTATCCTTAACATGTGCTTCTTACACAAGCTAATTCATAGAAAGTTGCACAGTAATATCACCTGTCTTAAACGGTGTCTTTCTTATTGTTGACAAGGAACGCACTTTAAAAGTTCTAGGTCCAAGAATCAGACATTTTGCTCTACACTTACTCTCTCTTGGCCCCATATACTTGGCGTTATCTGGTATACATATGCCTTTCGCTATTGTCAACACTAGTAGACAGGCATAATGAAAAACAGATCCTCTTTTTTAACTGCTTTTGCTCGAAAAACACTCGCATTTCCAGCTTTCATTTTACTGGCACGAAAGCTAACCAACGACAGAGAGGTCCCTGTCACAGTGGCTGGCTGGAGCACCAGAAACGTTCCATCACCACTTTTCTTATCTTGGCCGCTCGTGTGTCATTTATTTTTTAGCTGCCTCCATAGCCTACCATGCATTATGCGTAATGGCGGGTGAACGACCAGCTCCCACTGGTTTTTGTTACTATTCTTCTCCTGCTTTACCTTATCGCTCTTTGCTTAGGGTGCTTGAACAGCTGTTGTCAGGAAAATTGCAAAAGAAATTGTTGGTGTGACATTAGAGTACCAGTACCATCTGGATGAACACCACCGGCACTATCTTCGGAACTTAAAATTGGAGAGAAATAAATCAAAATTCATCAAAGAGCTACACAGTAGTGTGCATCTACACATGAGGCATAACAATACCTTAAGTATGAGCACGCTCAACCACCAGAAATAGAGTTGTCAAAGCCAACCAATGTAGACCAAAACGGATTTCACGCCCAAATGCAATTAGCTAAATTTTACTAAATTTTCCCACGCTTATTTCTTTATTATTAGTTACAGGCTCCTATAGCTTACTGATGTTAGAGACAGAGCCTGATGAATATAGAAAATCAGCTCTATGGTATAAATCTTGTGGTGTTTAGCTAAGTAATGTGTGTATTTTGCAGGCCGAAATCTGTCAACGGATCTGAAAGATCCCCTCAGTTACTGAGGTAGACCTGGCTCATGAGGTCTTGTTGTAAAATTTAGAAAAGCTTAGAGGCTTAAAAAATGCTAAACTCTATTTTACTGGTTGTTTATGTGGCTCAGTATCCCCTGAAAATAGTATGCTGTGGCCTACTAACCGTGAGTTAATTACAAGCTCCCCTGAATTCCCATGTAGATATAATATTCCTTTCTGGATTTCTAGCGTTTTCGCGCAAGATCATCCCTTGTTTGCATATATTTGTCGTGTATGCTTGCAAAGTTTAGTTTTCGGCCACCTGCTCAGTCCGTAATTGTCGCAGGGTATAACGGGCTAGCTAGCGCATTTCTGGATAGTTATGCCTATCTAGAACATACGCCGCTTCCCTACTTTTTATATTTTTTTCTTTTATCTGCTATCTGCCTGCAAAACAGAAAGGCATTTTTAGAAAAAAATAACAATGGCCTTATTCGTAGACCATCATTTAATTGCGAATAACTCGCAATCTACTGCACGTATTGTGTTGCTTTTACGTTCATCGTATTCAAACGCTAAAGCTGGTCCAGACAAGTGTAATTTTGTGCTACTTTAAGCGGTATTCTAACTGTAGATAGGCTTTTTTATCTGAGAATAACTCAGGTTGAAATTTTGCTCCGGGGAGCAATATCAGCGTAATAAAAGTAGGGCTATATTATTTGTTGATTGGTATTTTTCTACTGAAGCACGCAGGTTTATTTTCTCTCTTAACAACTTGTTTCTATTTCTGTCTGCATTTATCAAAATTGTTTTTAACTTTTCGTATGCCTTATAATCCCTTCATTCATTTGTTCCATGTGCGCAAAAACAATTGGGGCAACTCAGTGGCCAATTAACGTGCGATCAATGTCATAAGAAAAGGGATGACAGCGGCTATATGAAAAGCCAGTTAGCATGCCAAAGGAAGGTCTGGAGATGAGGGGGACAGAGTGTTTGGAATGTAGAACCTCGAGTGATAACTTCTAAGATGTCTGGGAGCAGTGAGAAACATGAGACTGGTCGGCCGAGGATAGATTAGAGCCAGGTCCGAAGAGCTTTACGTCTAGTTGAAAAATTAACGCAGAGTGCCAAAAAAATACTCTATTCAGAAGAGGTCGAAAAGCCAAAGATGTTCTCCGGGTTATGGGAGTAGACCGATAAGTCCGCCTATCCATGATCAATAGGGTCACCGTAGTCGGAAGCAAAGACAGCGAGCCGTTGAATACAGGTATACGTACGAAAGGAGAGCAACTGCCGAATACGCATGTCCAGGAAGAAGGGGGACATAGCAATAAACCTTAATCAGGGCCACAATGCATTTCAGTTGCGGGATCCAGTACGTTACGTAGGCAGAGTCTAAGCCATTGAGATCTCAGAAGTCTGAGGTGCGTCAGAAAGCAGGAGACCGTTCAGACGAGTCAGCATAGGCCAGCAAGATAAAGCTAGGCCGCCAAATTAACTTTTGAGTACCAGTAAGGTGTGTCATAAGAAAAGAAGCTTTCGGGACGAAAGTGCCTCTATGATGAGCCATATAGCATGCCAAGGAAAGGTCCGGAGAAGAAGGGAGCAAAGTGTTTGGAATGGTAAGGTCAATGATAATGTGGCTCCTGATGAATCAGTTGGTTATAGGTGCTACAACTGCAATGCCTGATTTTCCGTGGTACTAAAAAACAGGCGCTTGATCCGATAAGGAAACACTGTGCGCTGGCTAGCCGAACAACCTCCGCGTCGTGCCAGCTGGTTGGTTTGGATAAATCCCGTTCCAGCAAATGATTCATTGGCAGTGCTCCAGGATGTGTTGGGATTTCGCCTGGCAAGCGTTCTCCTATAAGATACCACAGTTATCCGTTTAACAACACTGTGACGTGGCCGATGTGACGCGCCAATTAATAAACTCACTGCCTCTTCCCTTTTCCGGAGGATCTTTCACACATCACAGACGTCATCCGATTCGAAGCATTACATTGAGTTCCCCCTTCGACGGCGAACTCAACGAACAAAAACACACAGAATCACATTTACCTAACCACACAACATGGCTACCACCAAATACAGACATAAACGCACGTTTACATGTCAACATACACAAGCCCCTTGATAGTTGTCAAAATATACTAAGTTGTGCAATTGCCGATCATACCCATCTGTATTACCATGACCACGCCCTCGATGGTGTGCCCAGCCATGACGAGAATAACCTATTTATTTATTATTTTATCTTGGGAAGTTTAGTGCCCCCAATAACTATCGGGACTTACGCCTTTGTAGTCGTCCACCTGATTTCTTTGATGCTACCTTACTTGATACTGTTACCGATTGTAATTTGTTGCAGCAGGTCAGCGTGCCAACCCATATTGTTGCCGACCAAACGCCAAACATTCTGGACCTTGTGCTCAGCCGGCTCAGTCAGAGGTCACGAATCTAACAGTTCTTCGACCCATCGGCTAAATTGATCATTGTGTCGTTTCATTCCAATGGACACGTTGCCTCACGATCCATAGCCATGTTGGTTGTTGTCAGACATGTCGGCATGCGGCTTCATTCCGTCTGAGAACAGCCACAAGCGCTATGGACTGGAGTATTCCTGATCCCAACCCTTTTGATGTTGCGTGGAACCTTGTGCTCTCCAAAATGACTTCCCTAGTTGCGCAGATCGTTCCTCTCTCCCGTAGAAATTCCTTCAAGTGGGGTCCACATTGGATTGATAGTGCATCGAGATCTCTGATGAACAGACAACGCAAATTGTGGGACCGTTCCAGGCATACTCAAACGGAGTCCGATTATTTCTTTCTTTACATTGTGTATGGGCAGATGAAATGCCTGCTAAATGAGATGGCGGATGGTAAACCAGCTACCACTCTGGAGGTTATGCTAGCGTGAGCCGTTTCATTTCATCAAGCAAGCTAAATGAATAATAGTATTGGTCAAGCAAAGAAACGTAGGCAAAAAATAAGAGCTGGTTATTCACCCACCACTACGTATAACGTGTGGCAGGCTTTGGAGCCATGTAATAAAGCAAATAATGCACGGACGGCCAAGCTAAGGCTAGGTAATGATTAGAAAGTTCTGAATGTTTAGCAAGCGTGCGTGCTCTGGGCCACTGCAGCGTTGTTAGCTTTAGTTTCAGCCAAACGGCAGCTGGAAAGTAACAGATGTGATAGCAAGGGCAGTTGAAGAAAATGATCCGGACTTCCATAATGCCTGCCGGCTGGTGTTTCTAATAAGCTTTGGTATACGTATTATCCAGGTAACACTAGGCGTATGAGACCAAGAGGCGATAAATTAGGAAACAAAATTCTTTATTCTGGGAACTGTGGCACTACTGGTGGTCACTTTGTCGACCAGTTTGCATTCGTCATTTTGATGTATCGAGTGCAGTCAGAGACGTCGCAAGTAAGCCGGTGGGCTTTCGGCCATCTAGTAAGCATACGTTGGGTATCATCAAGCAACTAATACAACCGATAAAATGAGATGGAAATTAGGTATAACCAAGGGTGTAGCGAATATACGGAAGACGTATGGCAATGTGTGCTCGTACCATGACGCTAAATGTGAAGGCCATTTATGAAGAACCCTGCTAAGTGCCTGCCAATAGGAAAGCTAAGATAATACATTGATCTGGAAGTTTTTAGATAGCAAGAGGTAGTTTAATGCACGAGATGCGGAATGGTTGCCTGAGTCAGGGCGAGTGTAAGTATGAAAGCTGTGGAAGTGAGTAATTTAAATAGGAAAGTCGGTGAGGCTATGCGAATTCACGCTTGAAGGATGCAGGAGGTCAGCAGCGCTGGAGGGCAAGGCTGAAAGAGTCACCAGTGACCAAGTTGCTCCCAGTAGGCTGGGGTGTATACAGGCAGAACTATGACTGCCGTAATCAGTGCTGGCATGATAAAGTTTCTATAATGACCTTTAAACTAAAGCTACAGTGTAGCTATGTAGGCTATGTCAAAAGCCAATTGATGTAGGAAGGAGGTTAAAATGCCAAAAACTATGGAATTAGGTAGCCACGCTGGCGATCAGGTTTGCTGAAGCAGCGAACACCGTGGCCCATAAATCTTAATGTATTCGTACATGAATAATGCCCTTATAAGCAGGGTCGAAAGTCGGCCAAAATGGAGAAGCACGTGTCGATGATGCTATGATGTGGAAGTATATAGGTATCAAGGAGCTGTTCAAGGCAAGATTAGCATAATGTTTGTCATAGACAGGGAAGGAACAAGTAGGATAGCCTCCGGAATGCCTAAGTTAGGATGGAATGGCAATAATGTTCGATGCAGGTAACCCTCGGCTCTAAAGATGTCAGGCTGTGGGAGGCGGCAGTGGTTAAGAGTGGCTTGTAAGCCCAAGGTGCTTATACTTCACACAGCCCAAAGGATTGCAACAAAGGTTTTAGAGCAGATTAAGTTGTTGACTACACTTCAGCTGAGTCAGTCTGGGTCACTCTCAAAAAATCCAAATCACTAATATTATAGGGACGTTTCGTATTATCTGGCTAAATATATTGTTGTAGCCCCTGCTTGAAACCTTGCGGATTGTGAATTTCTCATAACCGCGATGGCACATTGTTCCAGGTATCTACCTAAGCATCTCGAAAGAAATGTGAACGTAGCTTCCTCCGTGCTAGTAGCTTAGCCATAGTGCAGCACGTGTTTCTTAGGTTAAACTCTGATAGTGTTCTCAATGTCAGGTTGGGTATGTCACTGTGCACCGCTTGATGTATTACATTACAAGGTAATTCAGCAAGCGGTGCAGAGTGACAAAAGCATAGGTTTCAGCAAATGTGTCACATTCATAGAAGCTAAAGTGTAAGCAGCGCTTACCTCTGTGGGTATCCAAGCCGTAGAAGTTTTGAAATTATCCGTTCGCTAATCCGGCGCTGATCCTTTTCAAGCACCATGTGGACTGACGTTCGCAAATTGTTGCACGTGAAAGTGCAAGATACCAGGTGAGGGCGCACATGACTCCGCTGAAGTTCCAGTCGTTCCTTGGCGGTGCTTATTTGACGGCCTATGTGGAAGGCTAATCGTCGTGTCTTTACAACTTTCCATTGCACATCCTCCAAAAGTTAAAGCTCATGTACGCAACGCCACGTTATTTTGACGTGCTATACCTTGAGGTTTTAGTTCATAGATACAGCAAAACATTGTTTCTGGAATACCAATTACGAAGGTGCGTTAGTTCATAATGCTTAAAAAATGGAAGGAAAGATAATGCCGTCCAAGACAAAAGCTAGGGCAAACGTAAGAGTGCTAGTTCGAATACCGCAGTTTTCGTCGACCACCGCTCTGCCTCATGCATGCAAATGTGGCTAAGTCAACCAAACTGTCTGACGTAAAAGGCGACTTGAATAAAATGCGTCCTGGCCGTGTCATTCTTTTAGATCAACTGAGAGATACACTTAAAAAATCAGTGCAGTTTCAACTGAGATAAATGTTCTTGAAATGAAAATAGCTATTACCAAAGCAGCTGTAGCAAAGCTTAGACCATTGGCCCAACTCGCAGATATAAGAATAATTGGCACCGTCTTAAGGATATGGCTACACCAGCCTTTGATACATCCTATCCTAGTGTCACTATCTTTGCTTAGCAGCCGCTAGTCGCCATAGCTCCCATTTAACCTTGCGGATATCCGGAGCCCTCTAGGAGTCGCTCCATTCTTACAGTTTCTTATCTTGGATTGTTTGCGTCACAGCTCGGCTGGTTTGTATACCACCGTAAGATCCACTAATACCTGAAGGCTTAATCCGAACTCTATTGCTGGCCACTCATCTCTCTCCTAACGCGCCGTTATGCGTCATTCGTCTTACTCGCGTCAACTCTTCTTGACAGCAGCTAGTTTTTGTTGACTCCATGCATCTTGAAAAGTGCCACTCCTTGACTCCCCAGCCTTCATTTTCCTCCGACGTCTGTCTCTCTAAGCTTCGATCGCATGTTGATTTCTTCATCGAAACATAGGCATCCAGTAGTGGTCAAACGTCTTAATGAGATGGCTACACCAGCCTTTGATACATTCTATCCTGGTGCCACTATCCCTGCTTAGCAGCAGCTAGTCGTCATAGCTCCCATATAACTTTGCGAATACCCGTAGCTCGCTAAGGGTCAGCCCCTCCGTAGAAAGTTTATTCTCTTGGAATAAGTTTTTCAAAACTCAGCTTGTTTGCTCTCCTATCCTTTGACACTGTAGTTATTTAATAGTAACTAGAATGATTAAACCAACTGGCACTTTGGGCCACTGAAACCTGGTCCATTATCGCTATCTTTTGATCGTCTTACCTTCAGCACTTAGTCTTCCTTTCATGTCCATTTAATCTTAGCCTGCTTCTATTATGCGCAGCTTCCTACCTTCATACACCCACGTACAGTATAGTTATCGTGTCTTAGGTCATTCTTATCCCGTAGAGCATATATAAATAGGGCCATATCGTCACTGTCTTTTGGTTTCCGATAATATAAAACCGTGACTACATACCCACCTCCTAGTCTCAGGTAGAATTCGAACATCGCTAGCTTATACCATATGAATTTCTCACCGGAATCCTGCTCTTCATACTCATGCACACGAAAGTATTTTACCCATTAGGCCATGCCTTTTGCGTAATTAAAAACATCTTTAGCATAATATCTGTTACACATTGTACACTAGTTGTTTCATGTAAATGTATTAAAGTGGGATTTTGATCCAATGCTAGGTACATTGACTATCCTTTACGGTATTCTCTCGGCCTGTTCCTCTCTCCATTTTCGCTGAGGTCGTGAACATTTGAGAGATTCGGAATTGAACTGAAGTATTGCCTCCGTCTGGGATGGGACGAAATAAACAACAAGGACTTACTCGGACCGTGGCCCCACTTCCACTCTAACCATCTGCACCCAAACACCGATGTCCAGTGAGGGTAGCTGAACACGAATTCTTCGCTCTTCGGCAAATACACAGAATCAGAGAAGACTTTACGTGGTTCTGCAAAGGATCAACACATCATATTCCAAAGAATGTTTAGCACTTGACCCACCAATGGACAGGACCCAGGAACACAATAGGCAAACAGCTAATGCATCAGCCAGCAGAAAATCGGGACGCAACCTGACTGCGAATAACCGAGCAAACAAACGTTCAACAAGAAACATAACCAGTTACAATAAGCCTTCAGTGGATTGGCGGCAGTGTTCCAGGACGTGGTGGGTTTTCGCCTGGTAAGCGTTCTCCCTGTAAAAATCCACAAATGTCCGTTTAACAACACTGCAACGTGGCGTAGGTGACTCGCCACCGAATAAAGTCACAGCCCTTGACATTCACACCGGTAGGTCATCTAGCGTCACAATTCTAGATAGGTTCGTTTCACTGGAACTTCTACATTTGCATATACTGTCGTCTTTTTACTTCCTACGATACGTTTACCTTTGCCTTACCTTGCACGAACTCACTCTATTGGCATATATTTCTTGAGTGTGCTCTTCCATTACCTTCCAATGGATCATTCAAGATTCTCAATCTATTATTAGCTGAGGTACCGTAACTCATGACAGCCAAATTATTGTTTCGCATTTTCACAATTGTGCAGTTCCAATCATGAACATATGAACAATTTTCTACTATCACTGTTACAGTTGCCATAAAATGTTTGTACAGTTGTATATATCTGCTCATGCCTCCAAGGGCAGGCCTCGCATAGTAGAGAATAAAATATTTATTTATTTAACTCAAAGATGCCGGCGCCATCCTCAAGATCATCACCAATGAGATAAACGAGCACGCCCGTCGTGCCCAAAACGCGAGCATCTTCAACAACCCTGATAAAATTGCTTGACGAAAATCATCCGTCTACTCACGACCATGTATAACTTATCTCTTGATACGCGCGTAAGTAAACGACTTAGCCAATCGAAGGTCAGTCGTAGCTGCCTAATACTTATCGCCTTCATAACCAAAGAAGTGGCTACACGCTTCATAGCAAGTAGATTTACCTTACGAGCAAACTTAAACCTTAAGCCTATCCTTAACAAATCGGATCTAACGCAGCTGCAGAGAGCTTTCCTACTTGCTATCAATACCAAAGCAAGCCAACCACCACTTGATTCATCGCCGATCGCCGGAGCTACCGCTTGCTCTACAACAAGCACTAATACTGATCTGGATCTAACCCCTTCCTCAAACGTCCATTATAGCGTAACATACTGACTCAGGTCCTACAGCCTGAGAGTTGAAACGTCAGCCAACCGTTCGGATTTGTCGCAGCTAAATAAATAAATAAATGGTTTATTCTCGTCATTGCGAGGCGCATCCTCAAGGGCGTGATCATGGTAATAGGGTCACGTATGATCGGCAATTGCACAAATTAATACCTCTTGGCAAATAGCATAGAAACATGTGTATCTGTTGACATGTAAAAGGATGTTTTTGTCTGTATTTGGAAGTAGCCCTGTGGTGAGATTAGGTAAATGTGAATCTGTGTGTGTTTTGTTCATTGGGTTCGACATCAAAGAGGAAAATCAATGGAACGCTCCGAATCGGATGACGTTTGTGATGTGTGAAAGATCCTCCGGAAAAGGAAGAGGCGGTGACTTTATTTAGTGGCGAGTCACATCGGCTACGTCACAGTGTTATTAAACGGATATCTGTGGTATTTTATAGGAGAACGCTTGCCAGGCGAAATCCCAGCACGTCCTGGAACACTGCCAATGCATCGTTTGCTAGAACGGGATTTACCCTAATCACCCAGCTGGCACCTAGCTGATATCAGATGCGGCGCTAATGAACACTTTATTCCATAGCGCCTCCAACATGCGTAACACAGATACCGAACCGACCAAGAAAGAGTTCCCGCTGATTAACTCGCTACATTCCCACTCACGCAAAGAAGGAACCGCTCTCGCAGCGCAACATACTTCGGCAAATGGCCCACAGCCGAAACGCGACAAGTTTAGTATTACAAAACACACCCCGCTGGTGCAACAAATAAACCAGGTTAATCGCATCCAAGCAGTGTCCCTGTGCCAGAAGCGGTAAATGGACAAGCACACATCAACCTCTGTACATATGAGTCGCATGAAGTTGAAACTATGGCGATCACAAACTTCACACACGATAAAGGTTTTGGCCCAACCTGCCCCATCACTGCGCGAGCCGTGCCTACTCGAGGCGCCTGACAGAATTACCATGTCCCAAAATTATGATCATCACCGCCGTTTTCGCAAACTGATGATGTCCCAACACTCACCTACTAGTAATGGAATTATGAGCAACCTGCTCAGTGTCGGTGCAGTGATTTCGGCTGGTACACTATCTCTCAGTCAGCCATACAAAAAGCCTTATTCCCTCGAAAAGTTAAATTCACAACCCCGCAACCAATCCCCACAACCTATCGAAACACAGGGAAACAAAACACCCTCCGAAGAACGACGCACTTGGGATAATCTCTACCGCCCCATCAACGCGTATACTACCCTGCGCTCCCCGGCTATCAGTTTCCAGAACGAGAAATGCCAGGCACTTCAACAGGGCTGTGTCTTCCACTGCCTCCGTTTATCGTTTGCAGCAGGGCACGACCCACCTTGCTCATTTCACCATGGGTTCTTGCCAGCCCTCCATTACCTTTAACAACTCAAACGCTCAGTGCGACTAATCCCGTAAGGTTGGTTTCAGCCCTCCGGACAGGTTCTTTATGTTACAGTACAACCAAAGAGTCATTAGCGACCGATTTCCATCAGCTTTCTACTCAACCACTTCCCGACCACATTCCTATAACACCCACTCCACCTTATCTTACCACCTCCATGTACGCTGTGCCAATTGCACTCTATTGTGAAACTTGCCTTGCACAGCCAAACTCCTGTAAGTCTCACTACGTAGAATCATAAAGCATGCTGCTTAGCAACACGCGTTTTATTGCACATAAGATGCACCTTATTGGCTCATTTCTCTTACTCGCATATCCACAGCTGGTTCTCCTCGCAGAAACGTGGCACCCCTTAAGTGCCTCTGATTAACTACTACGCATAACTGGCTACACCACATTCCGCAACGAACGAGATAACCATCGTGGTAGTGGCTGTCTTATCTAGGTTCGAAACGATTTTGTTGCATCTGACTTCCAACTGTTATCTATAGGCGAACCTAAAAGTCCTTGTGGACCCAGACCACAAGCGTTCAACTTGACCTTGTTTTCGCTTGCGTATAGAATCCGCCACACACACCTAGCGGAAATATTAAGGAACTCAATGAGCTTTCCAATGAACCCTCGTTCACGCCTCCACACCACAAGATAGTGGATGGAGATTTCAATATGCCAATTATCCCCTGGAACGACAGGATGTCCCACTCAGCTACAGCGGTTTCCTTGACTCCGTCCATGCAAACAACTAGACCCAACACGTTCCCTGTCACACCAGGCTTTCTAATCCCCAGACTTAAAGTTTACGCATGCTGTCTCTGATGTAGTCGCTGGTATGCCAGAGAAAATACTTGGCTGCGACCATAAGGTGGTCAAACTCATAGTTACACTTTCTGCTACAAACTGCGTCGCTTCTGGTTCTGTCAAACAGTTTCGAATGTTCAACCCCATTAAGCGGAACAGCTGTGCGATATTAGTGCGAACTGCGAACTGGGACAACTCCCTTTTCGCTATTGATGTAGACACAGTCGCATACGTCTCATATCCAAATTGCTCTAACTACCTAGGTGTGAATGTCCAACTCACTTGCAGAAAACGATCAAATATGACAGCGAAATCAGCCAAGGTAAACGGTGTACTGCAAAAAATCAAGAAAACGCCTTATCGATAAGCCAAGGCTAAGGAATGCCGCATACTTTTTCTTGATTGCGGCTGTCTTCCGGATTTCCCATTCAGTTTGAGAGGGAAACTGTACCCTGCTATCACATAAAGTCTATGTACAGTAGTCAAAATCGTTCAAAAGTCCTTCAAAGTCTTTCAGCAGTTTACTGGTGGCTACTTCATCTGCTCCGTATCCCAGCGCGGGGTGCACGTATAGGTGTAAGTTTCGTCAACTGATAAATAGGATAACAATTTCAGCTGTCTTATTCCGTCGAAAAATCGTAGATTTCTTAAAAAGGTCCATCTTCCCACTCTTTGAATTTTGCCGCGCCCTTAAATTTTCAACTTCCTCCGGTACTGCTCGGTTTGGTTACTCCATCCGTTCCACGAGCGTCCTGGCAACATATTACCAGTTAAGACGTCGCTCGGTTTTGCTTCCTGTTATCGGTACCCACATATGCCTCTCCGGCACTCTTCCCTTCCGTATTTCCTCAGCTGCTTCCTTTATATTGACCTCTTACTAGGCCGTTCGAGCGTATAGCCGTCTACGAAGTATTTATTTTGCATTGCAGCTTGTCCCACTACTTGGACACGGAAGAGCTCAGAACGCCGGACCGAAGGAATATTACATATTTGGCGACCTTGCCAGTGCACGACAGCAGCCCAAGAAGCTAGATTGTAGCCAATGAGGCAATAGTAAACTTGCCTCTTCCGTGCTGCTTGTCGTTGACTCTCCCGACCTTAATATACCGCGCCCAATGTCACTTGTAAGTACATAAATTGATGCCGGTATAGACCATTATGAACGCTGAAGACAGCGCTTGCTAAGAGTGGGTTAATGTAGCCGGTCCGCGGGCGTTACGGTAACACCCTAACAGGTGTGAGGTTGGTCGGGTTTGCTTCCTGTTATCATTACCCTCATATTCCTCTCCGGCCCACTTCCCTCTTCCGTGGTTCCTTAGCTGCTTCCTTTACATCAAGCTTTCCTCAGTCGCATGAACATTCCGTAGGTACACATAGCTTCTGCGTTTACTTTCATCTCATGGCTTACGCATGCTCTACGTCGATTCGCACCTCCTTAACATGTCACCTTTGTCCTCTGTTGATACGCGAGCGACGTCAGCCATGGGTCCTCCGCCGTTCCTATATCCGGCCAGACTCACAAGTACGTTTGCGTGGCTTTTCATCTACTTTTTTCTTCAATAGACTGCAACGAACCGGACTGCCCTTTGCCGCTTGCCCACCGCCAAAGTACTTCTCCTGTTTGCCTGTGGCAGAGGTCCTCACTGGTGACTTATATGCCTCTTCCCTCAGGCGCCTCTAATGTTCATTAGGTACACACAGCTCCGCCGTTTACTTTTCATTTTATAGCGTACGCATGGTCTACCTCGATTCGCACCTCCTTAACATGCCACCTTTGTCCTCTGTTGATACGCAAGCAACGTCAGCCATGGGTCCTCCGCCATTCCTATATCCGGTCAGACTCAAAAGTACGTTCGCGTGGCTTCCCCTCTATTGTTCCCTTAATAGACTGGAAACGCACCAGCATGTGTCCTCCTCTTTAGTGACCCCCAGTCCCCTCTGCACCATGCATCGACAGTGCAAAACATAAAACTATCGTACGCTAAGTATGCAGATATATATATATACTGATAATCCCTATGGCTGCACACCATCACCAGGTTCAGCTGCTCCATCCGCTTCCAAGACACAAAAC
>OX104069.1:84434143-84716699 GCA_944474145.2 Dicrocoelium dendriticum | reverse complement strand
AGCTTCAGAGACGTGCAACCACAGCTGTTTTGGGGCTTCGTGATCTCTCATACCCCATTCAACTCCAGCAGCTAAATCTGTTTCCATCGAGCTCCGCTGTCGCCGGGGTGATCTCATCTACACGGCCCATCCTCCAAGGGGAACCTGGAAGTGCATCACAACAATTCTTTCGGCCGACCACTGACTGCCCACACGAGGTCACACATGAAAACTGTTTAAGCAAAGAAGACACAGCATTCGCGTGGACTTCATCCTATCCACTACAGCGGTGAATGGTTGGAACAGCCTACTGGAATATATCGCAGACACTCCATCCTTGGAAGTTTCAAGCGGCTGATAGACAAACATTCGCTGAGAATGACGGAATCCTGCGGCTGTCACTGCAATTGCGACGAACCATCAAGGAACGTCGTAATGCAACGACAGCATCAAACCCTTTATGGTACGGAATCGATGGGGCTGACAAAGGATTTCCCTCACGCCCTCTACAACTCAATGAACTCAATGAACTTAGTCCTTTGCTTATGGACCGTCGCAGTACTTACCGTGCATCTATAAAGGGAGCTTGCTGTTTCTGTTTTGAACCGCAGCAAATCGCGTTGGCACTTCTCAATTGCTTCGTAACCAGCAGTTATCATGCGTCGGATCCGCCAATCGCAAGCAATGATTTGTTGGCGGTGTGATTGGGGTACACAAAATTGTATGTTGATAAATGCAAAGTGTTAGCTTTCCGACGCACATGGGTTTATCATTATGTTAATGTCGTTGTTAATATGCTGAGAGGAGGATTAGCAATCAATAAAGTGAATGGTTTAAATTGGTTACGGTGTTTAATCCTTCTCCCGCTTCTAGCGAAAGCAGTCATGGTGGATGACTGAAAGGGCTAGTTTCTGTACTGGCGGGAAAGGGTTTCGCGTCCATTGTTCTCGGTGACATCCAAAATTGTTTGAGTGACTGCACAGTGTATGCTTAATTCTGGTGTTATTACGGTATGGGAAATAAAAAAATAATGGTATATTGATTTGCCTCCAGAAACCTGGCATGATAAATTAAAGTGTTGACTTTGTGTGTCGGTAAAGCTCACGGCGTAATCGAAAGCGTGAAATTGGTTAATACAGGTGACGGGTTAACGTCTGTTTTGTGGAGCAAATAAGTGTTTATGCGATTTATTCATATATGCAATGGTTATGCTTGCATGAAGGAAATGGTAACGGTAACTCACTTCCTTGTATAAGCGATATTCAGAGCTCCACTCCGAATATTGTACATGTTACATGTTTTGAAAGCCCTTTGAAAGAGGTGGCTCCTGGTGTCCGAAGTTATAGTGCTGGTAATGCAGAAACAGAGGGAGCAATATTTGCATTTTAGGGCAGTTTCTTGTTAGAAGGCAGGATGATATTGAGACGTTGTATAGTCAAATAAGTGGAGCATTTCCGGAAGTGCTTGAGGGGATGGGGAATATTAAGGATGAATGGCAATATGAATGCTTATTGAAAGGTATACTTAATGCTTCAAGCAAAAGAACGGTGCTAACGGGTAATGCCGGTAGATGTTAGGTGTCATTTATTAAATATGTGTTTATAAAGTTAAGGACGTATAACGTTTCGGCAGGTATGTGGGCTATACTAGAAAGTAAGCTTCCTCCGTATTTTGTAACATTGGAGTTTACGGTTGTTTTACCCTTCGAAACGTCCACTTGTTTTACTGACCGCACATTCTTTGGCCTAAACCGTTTTGGTGAGTACCTCGCTGCACGTTTCCCGCTCCGTCTGATTCGCTGTTTATTTTTGTAGCCTGCACAATATACGTTGGTTTCCGTCGCCTCCGACTTCTATACTGTCGTACTTGATAAGTCATGTGTCACTGCTTACCGACTAGTATCCTAGGCTCCGCCCAGAAATTGGTGACCCCTGTCAGGAACACGCCGCTTGCCATTTTGTATTTTTATTCTTGTGAGCTCATTCCAGTGATTTTGTGATTCATTACTCGCTATCGTTTAGTTTTCTCACTCTCCGCAACTATTTATTTATTTCTCACGATGAATAATCCTGATGATAAACCATCTACCTATGTGGTTATTGCAGTAGAGCTAGCCTCCCCACCTTTTTGGGATCATGACCCGATTTTATAGTTTGCGCATTTAGAATCCACTTTCCACAATTGTAAAAGTTTAGCTGATAATGCTAAATATCATCAACTTATACCCCGGCTTCCGCAAAGTGTATCCTCCCAAGTGAGGGACATCATAACTTGCCCGCCCCCCGATGCGAAATATGGCCCTTTAAAGCAGGTGACCATTCAGCGAATCACGCCGTCTGACAAGGTCCGACTGCAGCAACTGTTTAGGGATCTGCAGCTAGGGGACGGGATGTCTTCAGCCTTGGTGCGAAATATGCAACAGCTCTTAGGCACATCCAGCATGAACGAAGATGTTCTCCGCGAAATGTGAATGCAACGTCCACCGGAAAGCACACAAGCCATCCTTGCAGGAGCACGCGCCCTGTTCTCGCAGCAGTTAGAGAACCAGGAGACCGTGTCATCGAACGACGTCAGCCAGCGAACGACTCGAGGACGTTCAATCGACTTAGCTCCATCACAGCCCCGGCGAAATACACGACTAGTGAGGCTTCCGCGCTCGACGCTTTATCATCGCAACTAGCGTCATTACAACGCTGAGTCGAGAAACTCTCCCTAGATCGTTAGCAGCGCAGATACTCTAACACATCAACTCGCCGCACAAGGCCTAACGATTCAGGTTTTTGCTTATACCACAATCGTTTCGGTAACAAAACCCGCACGTGCCAGCAACCATGCAGTTTCTCCAGCTCTAAGCAGGGAAACCTCCATGCCGGCCCGTGATGGCGACTAACGGTGTCGGCAATGCTCGAAGTCTTCTCGTCTACATTAGGGATTGTGACTCCGATACCCAGTTCCTAGTCGATACCGAGGCGGATGTCAGCGTCATTTCCACTACACAAGGTGAGCCTATCGCTTCTCTGTCGACGAGCCTCAGTGCCGCCAACGGCACGACACCTACGGCCCTCGGTCGCTTACCCTGGACTCAGGTCTTCGGAGCACGTTCCGCTGGGTATGCACTGTTGCTGCGGTTCCATTTGCCATTAGCGGCATTGACGTTTTCAGGCATTTAGACCTCTTGGTCGGTGCGAAACGCCAGATGATAGTTAACGCTGCAACAAAACTCCGTGTGCGTGGCATCACCGACGATGCCACATTTATATCTCCGGTCCATGCATTTCCCCAGACCCCGCCAGACGACGCTAATCACTTTTCTCAGTAGACCAAGCTCGTTCAGCCTGTTGCTCTCTCACTTTTATCTGAGGTCGTGAACATCGGAGATTGGGCATTCAACTGAGGCACTGCCTCCGTCTAAGATGGGACGAAATAACCAACAAGTACTTACTCGGACCGTGGCCCCACTTCCACTCTAACCATCTGCACCCAAACACCGATGTCCAGTAAGGGTAGCTGAACACGAATTCTTTGCTCCCCGGCAAATACACAGAATCAGAGAAGACTGTACGTGGTTCTGCAAAGGATCAACACATCATATTCAAAAGAATGTTTAGCACCCGACCCACCAATGGACAGGACCCAGGAACACAATAGGCAAGCAGCTAATGCATCAGCCCGCGGAAAATCAGGACGCAACCTGACTGCGAATAACCGAGCAAACAAACGTTCAACAAGAAACATAACCAGTTACAATAAGCCTTCAATGGATTGGCGGCAGTGTTCCAGGACGTGGTGGGTTTTCGCCTGGTAAGCGTTCTCCCTGTAAAAATCCACAAATGTCCGTTTAACAACACTGCAACGTGGCGTAGGTGACTCGCCACCGAATAAAGTCACAGCCCATGACTTCACACCGGCAGGTCATCTAGCGTCACAATTCTAGATAGGTTCGTTTCACTGGAACTTCTACATTTGCATATACTGTCGTCTTTTTACTTCCTACGATACGTTTACCTTTGCTTTACCTGTGCACGAACTCACTCTATTGGCATATATCTCTTGAGCGTGCTCTTCCATTACCTTCCAATGGATCATTCAGGATTCTCAATCTATTATTAGCTGAGGTCCCGTGTCTCATGACAGCCAAATTATTGTTTCGCATTTTCACCATTGTACCGTTCCAGTCATGGATATATGAACAATTTTCTACTATCACTGTTAGAGTTGCCATAAAATGTTTGTACAGTTGTACATATCTGCTCATGTCTCCAAGGGCAGGCCTCGCATAGTCGAGAATAAAATATTTATTTATTACCTCAAAGATGCCGGCGCCATCCTCAAGATCATCACCAATGAGATATACGAGCACGCCCATCGTGCCCAAAAGGCGAGCATCTTCAACAATCCTGATAAAATTGCTTGACGAAAATCATCCGTCTACTTACGACCGTGTATAACTTATCTCTTGATACGCGCGTAAGTAAACGACTTAGCCAATCCAAGCTCAGTCGTAACTGCCTAATACTTATCGCCTTCATAACCAAAGAAGTGGCTACACGCTTCATAGCAAGTAGTTTTACCTTACGAGCAAACTTAAACCTTGGACCTATCCTTAACAAACCGGATCTAACGCAGTTGCAGAGAGCTTTCCTACTTGCTATCAATACCAAAGCAAGCCCACCACCACTTGATTCATCGCCGATCGCCGGAGCTACCGCTTGCTCTACAACAAGCACTAATACTGATCTGGATCTAACCCCTTCCTCAAACGTCCATTATAGCGTAACATACTGACTCAGGTCCTACAGCCTGAGAGCTGAAACGTCAGCCAACCGTTCGGATTTGTCGCAGCTAAATAAATAAATAAATGGTTTATGCTCGTCATTGCGAGGCACACCCTTAAGGGCGTGATCATGATAATAGGGTCACGTATGATCGGCAATTGCCCAAATTAATACCTCTTGGCAAATAGCATAGAAACATGTGTATCTGTTGACATGTAAAAGTATGTTTATGTCTGTATTTGGAAGTAGCCCTGTGGTGAGATTAGATAAATGTGAATCTGTATGTGTTTTGTTCATTGGGTTCGACAGCAATGAGGAAAATCAATGGAACGCTCCGAATCGGATGACGTTTGTGATGTGTGAAAGATCCTCCGGAAAAGGAAGAGGCGGTGACTTTATTTAGTGGCGAGTCACATCGGCCACGTCACAGTGTTGTTAAACGGATAACTGTGGTATTTAATAGGAGAACGCTTGCCAGGCGAACTCCCAGAACGTCTTGGAACACTGCCAATGAATCATTTGCTTTAACGGAATTTATCCTAATCACCCAGCTGGCACCTAGCTGATATCAGATGCGGCGCTAATGAACACTTTATTCCATAACGCCTCCAACATGCGTAACACAGATACCGGACCCACCAAGAAAGAGTTCCCGCTGATTAACTCGCTACATTCCCACACACGCAAAGAAGGAACCGCTCACGCAGCGCAACATACTTCGGCAAATGGCCCACAGCCGAAACGCGACAAGTTTAGTATTACAAAACACACCCCGCTGGTGCAACAAATAAACCAGGTTAATCGCATCCAAGCAGTGTCCCTGTGCCAGAAGCGGTAAATGGACAAGCGCACATCAACCTCTGTACATATGAGTCGCATGAAGTTGAAACTATGGCGATCACAAACTTTACACAAGATAAAGGTTTTGGCCCAACCTGCCCCATCACTGCGCGAGCCGTGCCTACTCGAGGCGCCTGACAGAATTACCATGTCCCCAGCCTGACACTGAGAAGAGGATCAGAATTCATACTCCGAAACAAGCACTGCACAGTTGCCCCGCTGCCAGCGAGGAAGAAACTACGTTCACGTTTCTTCCTTGTCGCTTATGTAAATAGCTGGAACAAATTACCTTCACAGCTGCGGGAGATTCACAATCCACAGACTTTCAAGCAGGAGGTACGAAAGTTTATGTGCCTGGATAACATAGGACGCCTTTTCATCTTCTGTGATTCTGATGACAACCTTTTTGAGACCGGCCCCGATGGGGCATAGATCACAATTTGGTCAGATCTAGCGCAACTTTGTATTGCGCTCAACTAGGCTCCATGACAGTAGCATCTTGGGCTCACAGGTCCTCCCCATACTTTGCGGTCCCTGTCACACCACGTGAGAGATCTTGGCTCGATCAGTTGCACTCATCTTACAGATGTTAGGACTGCTAATCCGACCACAAAAGGTATTCAGCCTACCCCAGTAGTAGCTGAGCGCTTTACTGGCTCCCACCGACAATTAGTTAAATGGGAAGTCTTGAAATAGTAGGAGCTACCGCAAAGGCAATCTGGAAACGCTAATCGGTGGCTCAAACCCTTCGAAAGCTCCTTCTCGACGCCCAGTTTCTTACTGCTCAACAGATCAGCACGTAAAGCAGCCTAGTACTATTGAATGGGAGCATCGTAAGCCTGTAGGCACTGACCAGGTAGGATATTGCATAGCAATGGGGAAGCAATCCGAACGGACAAACTTTACTTCACTTCTCCCTTCTCTTCTACACTTTGGTTCCTTCGTCTCCATCTTTACCCCTTAGTATTTTCCAAATACCTAGTCCACTAGGTCTCTTGCGAATACTTATACTTGTGACCCATGAGTCACGTCTACTAAAAACATTTTAACAACATTAAGCCTTATGTGAAATGCCAGGTTCTAGCGTTCTTGCCCTAATTGAAGTTTTTTCATTAAGTCTGAGCACTAGTTACTATAGTCAGCAGTTTCCAAACACTATCAGTAGGTAAGCCGCAAAATAAAAATATATATTTCTTATTGTTGATAATGAGCGCACTTTAAAAGTTCTAGACCCAATAATCAGACAGTTTGCTCTCCACTTATACTCCCTTGGCCCCATATACTTAGCTTTATCTGGTATACATGTGCCTTTCGCTATTGTCAACACTAGTAGACAGGCATAAAGAAAACCAGATCCTCTTCTTTTACTGCTTTTGCTCGTAAAACACTCGCATTTCCAGATTTCATTTCACTGGCACGAAAGCTAACCAATGACAGAGAGGCCCCTGTCACACTGGCTGGCTGGAGCACCAGAAACTTTCCATCACCACTTTTCTTATCTTGGCCGTCCGTGTGTCATTTATCTTTTAGCTGGCTCCAAAGCCTACCATGCGCTATGCGTAATGGCGGGTGAACGACCAGCTCCCACTGGTTTTTGTTACTATTCTATTCCTGATTTACCTTATCGCTGTTTGCTTAGGGTGATAGAACAGCTTTTGCCAGGAAAATCACAAAAGAAACAGTCGGTGTGACATTAGAGTACCAGTTAACATTGCCAGCTGGATGAACACCGCCGGCACTATCTTCGAAACTTAGAAATGGAGAGAAATAATGCGAAATTCATCAAAGAGCTGCACAATAGTGTGCATCTACACATGAGGCATAACCATACCTCAAGTATGAGCAAGCTCAACCACCAGAAGTAGAGTTGTTAAAGCCCAACCAATGTAGACCAAAACGGATTTCACGCCCAAATGCAATTAGCTAAATTTTACTAAATTTTCCCATGCTTATTTTTTTATTATTGGTGGCAGGCTCCTATAGCTCACTGACGTTAGAGACAGAGCCACATGAATATAGAATATCGGCTCTAATTGATAAATCTTGCGATATTTAGCTAAGTAATGTGCGTATATTTTAGGCCGAAATCTGTTAACGGATCTGAAAGATCCCCATGGTTACTCAGGTAGACCTGGCTCATGCGGGCTTGTTGTAAGCTTTAGAAAAGCTTAGAGGCTTAAAAAATGCTAAGCTCTATTTTACTGGTTGTTTATGTGGCTCAGTATCTACTGAAAATGGCATGCTGTGGCCTTCTAACCGTGAGTTCATCACAAGCTCCCCTGAATTCTCATGTAGATATAATATTCCTTGCTGGATTTCTAGCGTTTTCGCGCAAGTTCATCCCTTATCTGCATATATTTGTCATGTATGCCTGCAAACTTTACTTTTCGGCCACCTGCGCAGTCCGTAGTTGTCGCAGGGTATAACGGGCTAACTAGCGCATTTCTGGATAGCTATGCCTATCTAGAACATACGCCGCTTCCCTACTTTTTATATTTTCTTTTTTTTCTGCTATCTGCCTGCAAAACAGAAGGGCATTTTTAGAAAAAAATAACAATGGCCTTATTCGTAGACCATCATTTAATTGTGAATAACTCGCAATCTACTGCACGTATTGTGTTGCTTTTAGGTTCAACGTATTCAAGCGCTAAAGCTGGTCCAGACAAGTGTAATTTTGTACCACTTTAAGCGGTATTCTAACTGTAGAAACGCTTTTTCTTTTATCTGAGAATAACAGATAAAAATTTTGCGCCGGAGAGCAATATCAGCGTATGAAAAGTAGGGCCGTATTTTTTGTTAATTGGTATTTTTCTACTGAAGCACGCAGCTTTATTTTCTCTTTTAACAATTTGTTTCTATTTTTGGTTGCATTTATCGGAATTGTTTTCAACTTTTCGTACGCCTTACAATCCCTTCACTCATTTCTTCCATGTGCGCACAATTGGGGCAACTGAGTGGCCAATTAATGGGCGATCAATTTAAAGTGCACTTTCGGCGAATTTGATTCTGTTCCAAGGAGAAAAGGCACAAATACACATCCGCGAAGTTTTCACAAAAGAACAAGGAGTTCAATGTCACCCGCAGGAGCCAGAAACATGTCAAGTTGGGCGCCTGCGACCCAGTAGCTGTATATTAAACAATGCCAATGCATTTGTAATCGCTGACTATGAACATATACTTATATTTTACCTACTTCCATGCAAGAGCATTGGATTTATGTAAGCATTGATCTGAACCATTTAGGGTGCAGCCTCTAGCAGGTCTAGAAATATACCTATTAATTAATTTATTTATTTAAACGTTGCTCGAGCAGAATTCGTGCACATGCTTGAACTGAGCATCGTTCGCCCGTTTAAAAGCCCATGGGCCTCGCCGTTCCACACAGTGCCAGCAAAATCAAGAGACTGGCGTCCATGTGGTGATTACCACGCTCTCTATACCGTTACTGTTCTAAACCGCTACCACATTCCTCACATGCGGGACACCACGGCAAGCCTGCGCGGCACCCAAGCGTTCTCGAACATGGAATTGATTCGCGCGTAGCACCAGATTCCAGTCCCTGAGGAAGACGTACCGAAGACTGCCATAATCACGCCGTTTGAACTCCTTGAATTTTGAATATGACCTTCGGTCTTCGCAAAGCAGCCCTGACTTTAAGACAACTTATCGATTCAGTCACTAGGGGACTAGAGTTCCTCAACTCATATAGCGATGGTATCCCAGTTGCCAGCGCTTCTAAAGAACGACAGCCAGCACATCTCACGATGCTTTTTCATAAGCTGGCCGCTAATAGCATCACTGTCTACCCCGACAAATGTGCATTACAGCAGCCTAACGCCGAATTTCTTGGTCACCATATGGATCAGTATGGCACACGGCATCTAGTCGATAGAGTTCGCGCCATCATGGACGTTTGGTCCTATCTACGTTAGCCGCTCTTCGCCGTTTCAACGGCCTGCTTAGCTATTAGCAACGGTTTCTTCCATAATCTGCCAATTTGCTAAGTTCCCTAACAGCCCTACTCCGTGGACGTGAAAACTGTCCGATGCAACTGACTGCTGCTGCTGAAGCGTTAAACGCCGGCAAAATGCTTTAGCCAAGGGCGTTATACTTCATCCAGTGCATCCGTGCGCTTCGCTCATTGTTGCGATTGAGGCACCGAACAACGCCCTCGGCACCGTCCAACAGCAACCTGCAGATTAATGGTGCAATGCTCTTGCTTTCTACCATGGACGCTTTTAACCTACCGAAGTCAAGTACAGAACGTTCAGTCGCGAACTGCTGGCCGTTTACTCTACCGGTCGGGAATTCCAGCACGTGATTGAGAGTAACACCATCATTATCTCCACTGAGCAGCTGTCGCTTATCTATTCATTCCCAACATAAACGGCTCGACACACAACTCGAGAGATCCGTCAGCTGGATTCCCTTGTCCAAGTCTGGACTAATGTCTGACAAATTTCTGGTCAACAAAACGTCGTCGCCGATGTTCTTCTATGAGTAACTGCGATCGGTCGTGCCTGGCAGGCAATCGAGTTGTCTGCTTTGGCCGCCGCGCAATCAAACGACCAGTGATTTTCGGAACTACGTACGTCATTCTTTACGGCTATCCCCACATCGTTTGCCGTCCAGTTGTAACAAGGAGACGCGGGTTGGGGCAGAGCATGTATTGCCAAACGAACGCGCAACTGACAACGCAAAAGCCCATACAGCTACGGACCGTGTTTCCTTCCGACCACGCAACGCGTATAAGGATTTGTGTGACGGGCCATTCCAGGGGCCTACGACGTTTGACTTCGAGCCAAACTTACCAATCTATATCTGTAGCTCTGCTTTTCCATATCCGATTCTTCCCGGCTCTGAATCGTTCGAACGCTCGCGACTTCCCCGTTGCTGCATCACTTTACACGCGTTCACTCCTGTGAGTCTCACTAGCGGCGTACTTGTCTGATTTATGGCGCTCTCAAAAATACCTCCTACATTGTTCTTGGCCCAGGCTAATTACTAGATGCCGCCCGAGTTCTGATGTTTGTTTGATTCGCAAAGTTCGCAGAGCCTTGTCTCGCCTCATACATTGCGCCTGTTCTTAATTTTATACAATACCGTTTTTGTAGAAGGCATTTGTAGAAGACATCCTTCAAATAATAGTTTTTGTTGTCCTTCCGGTTTATTAGTAGTCTCTGGCTTTCTCTGCTGTACGTCCGCTCTTTCTCGAAGTTGTTCTTCCTTCTCTAACCATGGTCCCAGAAAGGGCGGTGTTCATCCAGCCCTTTGTTCCTCCGGTGTCGATTTCGAAGTTTGCTCCACCCAGATCGAGCACGTGGTCGGGGCCTTTCCAAAGTTTCCTTAAGTTGCTTGCACCTAGTCCTCCATTATCTGGGCGATCGTTGTCCCGTGCCTTGACTTGTTTACCGATCCTGAACAGAGTCCACTTGTGCGCCCCACGTTAGGCTTTGCATTTCTTCATATTGCTTGCTTGTCGGACTTTGGTTCTCCTTTTAGCAACCGCGTGCCGCCTTGCACAACACAGTGCTAGATGTTCTCCCTCACTCGGTTTCTCTAAGTACGTATCACGCTCAATCCTTGGTTATCTGTCAAATTATGCTTCGGATGGCGATACCTTGGTGCTCAAATTTAAGCTAGTCCGGCACACAAGCAGAACTTCAGGCAATAAAACTTTCCGTGCCAACTTCGCGCATGTGATCCAAGTCTTCATGGCTCGGTTGAATCTTTCTCTCACTCCACTGGTCTACGGGTGGTACGGTTAGGTGCGTCGCCGCTGGATGCCCCAATTCTCCAAAAGCGCTTTCGATTTGAAACGGGAGCCCTGATCGTTGAGAACACATTGTAGTATTCCATACTTTAATTGAGCATTGGATTTAAATACCTGCAACACGGTCTCGCCTGTCTGACCCTTGATTTCTGTGGCCACCACCAAGCGAGTGAACCGTTCGATCCTCCCTGGAACCTATCTGTTTCCTGATCGACGGACTGATAATGGTCCAAATGTATCCAGTCGCAAACACAGAAGTGGCCGCTTGACTTCCATCGATCGCATAGGTGGATTCGGTGCGTCCATCTCGCGAATCGTTTAGCAATTTGGGCACCCCGAGATGTATGCTGCGACGTTCTTCCTCGTGGTGTGCCAAGACACCCTTCTTCGTAGCAATTCAGACTCTTTCGAATATCAAATGGGCATCATCATGAGTTATTCGCATCACCCGCTCTTGCAGATTCGGTGGAAAATGGTAGTTTCCTTACGTCTGTCGCAAGCACCACATTATAGTTTGCTACCCTCGTCTGTTTCAGATCCTAAGGAGTTCCTCCCGCTTCACTCGATATGGCCTCTGGCTTGGTGCCAGCCTGAAGTGAGAGCGTGGTACATTCACGTATTCATCTGTCCTTTGCTCACCCGCCAGCCTCCTCTTCTCCACTGTGACCGCGCACCGACATAACGTTTCCGGCATGAGGTCATCCAACGACGGGTGTGACAACATATCGGGTAGCATGTTCTACGTTTCATTGAAGCGCTCGATGGGGTTAAATTCTTTCAGTCGGTATGCCCACCGCGCATGGCTTCGACGTGTATCTTTTACTATCATCAGCCATGAAAGCGGCTTATGGTCAGTGACGACGTGGCATACAGTCGCTAGAATGTAAGTTCCCATTCATCCAGGGCCCACCCCATGGCCAGACATACTTTCTTCGTCCTGAGATACTTTTGCTCCGCCACTGTCAGTAAATTGCTTGCATATTTCACCACCCCGGCTGGTTGCCTCAATACCACACCATTGTCCCGTTGCTTGTGTCGACTGCCACAGTGACACCGAAACGGTGCGTTTTCTTTGCGTATTGTTTCGCGGATCTTTGAACTCTATATCGCTGCGTTCCAGTGCAGTTTGTGTTACACTAAAGTAACACATATTAACTGGTACATCCTTTTTTCTGTTTTTGAACCTTTGTCCAAGCCGCTTTCCCAAAGCCGCTTGTTCGTGTCTCCGGTTCATCGTTTTACTCCACCTTTTTACTCAATTTTTACTGATTATTCGTATCATGGTAAAAAAATGTATGTCACTAACATCTGCCAATAGTACACTGGAACAAGCCGCCCATGACTTCAGTGAGGCTGGCCCATCTGAAATATGAGGTTGCAAAGTAGTGCTTGTAGATCCACTAGCAGAAGCTCTGCAAAAGGTCCATGTTATCGAAAGTCAGGTAAGCTCGCTGAAAGCAGCGTTTACAGTTCTTGCGACGCTACTAAGCAAAGTCATGCCTTTGGTCAATCTGGACAACGTCCAAACTTTGGCTAGCCAAACTGATTTGCTAGCTGCAGGTGAACTATTGAATAACATTACGCACGTGGTCAGCGAACGCATTCGTCGTGCCAATAACGCGGTAGTATTCAAGTACCTGAAAAGATGCCGCTTACAAATGTGTGGCGTGCCCTTCTCAATAATTGTAGACTACTATATGATTGCCGTTCAGCCACTCGCCTAGGTAAGACCTCCGGCCGATCTTGCCCCCTAGTCATGAAAGTTAGCAGCCCCGCGCTGGCTAAACGATTACTTGACACACGATATGTACTGAATCACCTCTTCAACCTCGGGCCAATTCCGATAAAACGGACAGAACCCCGCTGCAAAGATCAACTTTGCCCACTAGTTTAGTTTAGCAGAAGAAAGAAACCTGTGCGACATCCTCACAGGATCCCAACTCACAAATGCGCAAGAAAATCCAACCCACACTGCCTCTTCCTCTACCCTGTGTGACCTTGACCTGCCATTCTCACAGCAACTAACAGACCGCGATATTAGGAGCCCTCAAAAGACAAAAATCAACCAAAAAGCTATTGTTGCCAAGTAGGTAACATCAGCTGAAAACTCGGCTGTTGTCGTAGACACGACCGAATACAGTACACAGGCTGTTGATTTGTCTGAATTGCGCGACATAGACCCTGAACTTGAGAGTGTGGGCTTTCTGTCAGTATGTACTCAATTAGCCAGCATTGTAGATGACCTAACGCAACTCTCTATCGACACAACGCCAGTGACCAGCAGCTCAAAGTAACGGTCTTCCACAGCTCCCCCCATCGTCTCCCATCGAATCCATATCAGTACAACAAAAGACTGTACCCAGATGTTCCGATATGGCTACAGTATGTTTATTGCCAGTACCAAAAATACCACGCCACCAGCCGCCTCGTTCGCTAAAACAGGACCTTCAATTCCCAATTTTGCACAGAAGTGCATTACCAACCAAGCACAGTCTCCTCGTCGGAACTACTTACTCAACACCCCAAACCCAATCAACACTTCCAAATTCACAACAAACCCCAATACACTATTAATAAATAAATAAATAAATACTTTATTCTCGACTATGCGAGGCACGCCTATGGAGGCATGATCAGATATGTACAACTGTACAAACATTTTATGGCAACTGTGACAGTAACAGTAGAAAATTGGTCGTGTCCATGATAAAATAAATAAATAAATAGTTTATTCTCAGTTTCCTAGAGACGCACCAACTTAGGTATGATCAAGGTTTAAAAACTGTTGTGTATCACGAAGATACATCGGGTTCAATCGTGTGTAGTTGAAACGGTGTCGGGAAGAGTTTATATATGAATCTAGTCGACTTGCCAGTATGCACTTGTGGGCTGTGACTTTATTCAGTGGCGAGTCACATCCGCCAAGTCGCACTGCTGTTAAACAGACATTTGTGGCTTTTTATAGGGAGAACGCTTGCCAGGCGAAAACCCACCACGTCCTGCAACACAGCCGTAAAGCATTTGAACATTAATGTTGAACTGGCAAAGCCGCTTGACGACTGGTTTCACCTTTGGATTTTCGCGGGGTAATGACTTCTAATTTCCTCTGTTAGTTGGACGGGTATTTTGATCTGGGTCGCCATGATTTTTGAGGTCGGTGGAGGAGAGGGATATCGCGATTTTTCTTCTTGTTGTATATCCAGGTGAGCAATAGGTTCAATTTTTCCGCTGTCCAGATTTTTCAGATGTATAATGTATGGGAGTATGAGGATATGTCCTGTTCTTCATACTGGACAAGGGTTATGGTGGTGGTAGGTCGGTCCTTGCGGAGTTTTACCATCCTCCATGTCAGTCCTTGTGGGTTGTTACATCCGTCTTGGGCCAAAACTGTTCCTCAGTCCAATCCCAGATCTCCAAGATGTCCCGGACCTCAGAGAAAAGGGAAAGTGAGGGACAACCGAGAGAAGACCGCAAGAACAGGCATGGAGTTGAATACTGTTAATGTCTTGTGTTATAACATTTGGGCTTGAGACAAAAGCATGTACACTGTGCCACAATAATTATGCTGGAAATGTCTTTTGAGTAGCCTATAGAATCATTAGCCGTACAGGTGGATTGCTATCGCCTGCGTAGAGACCATGGCGTTGCACCAGTAAGTAAAGTACGAGTATCCGTTTGATATGAGTCGATAGTTGCGTGGGGGTAGAGCAAAGAGAGTTAGAAAGTTGGTAGTGATTGTCAGGTGCATGAACAGCACGTAGTTAGTGTAATCCGAGAGAGGGGCATAATGAGCGAAAATAAATAGGTTACTGCCAGAGAGTCTTAAAGATCAATTGGTGGCAGGGCAGCGGAGGGACGGGATGCAGATATTCTAAAGGAGTAAGGGTTATTGAGATACGGGGTGGCTACTAACAAGCACTGGATCATCGCATATGCATGGGGCCAATGGCCATTAGCTGCTTCTGAAGAGAGATGCCGAATTTATGACGACCGACAGATGGTGGCGCTAGGAGTGACACAGTCGGCAGATGCAGCTATTTCAATCAGACGCTTTGTCACTAGTGTATGCCCATAGGGTCGATGAGTGTATCTATAGGCCAGTGAAGGTAAGTGATAGGTCAATAGATCAGCTAAGCTGTGACGCAAACAATCCAAGAGAATGGACGTTGTAAGAGGGAGCGAGCTCCGGATATCCGCAAAGTTAGATGGGAGCTATAGCGACTAGCTGCTGCTAAGCAGAGATAGTGGCTTTAGAAAAGAATGAATCAGTGGCTGTTGTAGCCATGTCATTAAGGCGTTTGACCAATAGTGGATACCTACAGTTTCGATGAAGAAATCGACATGCGAGCGAAGCTTTAAGAAACAGGCGGCAGAAGAGAATGAAGGTTGGAGAGTCAGTGGGTGGCTCTTTGTAATCTACATGGAGCCAACAATGACTAGCTGTTGTCAAGTGGAGTTGACGCGGGTAGGACGAACGACAAATATCGGTGCGCTAAGAGAGAGAAGAGTGACCAGCAATAGAGTTTAGACTAAGCCTTCAGTTACTAGTGGATCCTACGGTGGCACATAATAAGTCAACAAACCATCAGAGCTGTGATGCGAACAATACAAGAGAATGAACATTGTAAGAAGGGAGCGACTCCTACAGAGCTTCGGATATCCGCAGAGTTAATTGGAGGCTATGGCGACTAACTGCTGCTAAGCAGAGATATTGGCTCTGAAAAAGAGTGAACCAGTGGCTGGTTTAGCCATGTCATTAAGACGTTTGCCCAATACTGGATACCTACAGTTTCGATGGAGGAATCAACATGCGAGCGAAGCTTAAGAGAGACAGACGGCAAAAGAAAATGAAGGTTGGAGAGTCAGGGAGTGGCTACTTGTAAGCTACATGGAGCCAACAATGACTAGCGATTGCCAAAAAGAGTTGACCAGAGTAGGATAACAGCGCGCTAGGAGAGAGATGAGTGGCCAGCATTAGAGTTCGGATTAAGCCTTTGGTTATTAATGTATCCTACGGTGGCACATAATAGGTCAACAAACCGGTGACTATTACACCTTCTGCCCTGGCTTATCAAGCCTTACCCGGGATTGTTACTCAGACCGGACCTAGCCAGCCATTCAGAAAACCATATCTATTGGAACAAACAAATCAAACTGCTCAAACTCTAACTTATCAACATCAGTTCAAAACACACGGAAATACGGCGCCCAGCCGAAGATGACAGTATGCTGCTATTGACAACTCGGCAGCCAACAGGAATACCGCAGCTCCTTTTACTTCGGCTAACCGCTCTCACATATCAAGACTTCTGCAGAATATCTGGTCGCCGAAAAGTGCCCCACATACTGCAGCCCCTTTTTTATGGAATACAAAAGGGCATGATCCACCACGCCTAGTTCTCCAAGACCTTGCGAATGCTCTATATCATCTACATAGACTCATTTATACACTGCAGCCAGCCCCAAACGGCTGGTTCCAGCCCTACAGTATGTCCCTTGGACCTCAAACCGACAACTGCCTCGCCAGCGGCCGACTGCCATCAGTGTACAATCTTCCGCCCCCGGCACACATATCCGCTGCACTAAACTCAC
Organism: Dicrocoelium dendriticum; assembly: GCA_944474145.2. NCBI lineage: Eukaryota > Metazoa > Platyhelminthes > Trematoda > Plagiorchiida > Dicrocoeliidae > Dicrocoelium > Dicrocoelium dendriticum. Next base: position 84,699,740 of record OX104069.1, on the reverse strand, counting down.
CTATCCCAAGCACTTCCAAACTACCCCGTTACGACACCACTGCAAAAGCGGGCGACCAGCCGACATGACTCTGCAGATACGACACGTATACATTCTTCCTCCTCAATGCACAGTTGAGTAAAAATAAAATGCACCTCCTAGGCCCCTCATTATTCTGTCCCGCCCGCATCTGGTGCTGGTCACAGAAACATGTCATTTGGCCGATGCTTCTGACACAACACTACGCATTCCAGGGTACACCATTTTCTGTAGTGGACGCGCCAATCACCGAGGTGGCGGACGCCTCAGTTACCTCAAGAACGAGTTTAACGCAACCTCTTCCCAAACCCCATCCCTTAACGGTTCTGAAGATTCCGTATGGATTCAGGCCGCTGGTGGTCCACTAGACCACTTGATAGGCTGTTTATACAACCCCCTGCACTCCTCTTGTGCTAGCGTGGACAAATGGTCAAGCTCTTCCAGGAACTCTCATTTCTTCCTGCATACTATAAAATTATTGCTGGAGATTGTAATATGCCTCATATCTCATGGCTTAATCCGTTAGCCCAACTCAAATATGGAGCCCTGGTAGACACTATTTTCACACACCACTGGACTCAGCAAGTGAATACACCGACCAGACAGTCTAACATACTGGACCTAATATTCACTAACGGCATTTCCTACGCATGTGCCAGCGTGTTAGACAACATACCTGGCAGCGACCACAAGGTGGTGAAGCTGTCTTTTGCACTGCCTAAATTCCCTTGCCAGGAAGATAACTAGTATGAGCTATCTCGTCCCCTCCAGAGCATCAACTAGGAAACATTTGCTTCCCTTCTCCGAGCATCCCCTGGGACGATTTCTTTCTCTCCGAAAATATAGATATTGCGATCAGGGAGATATATAACATAGTCACGAACTGCTTAGACGTCCTTGCCCCCAAAAGAGGAAGCTAAGAAGGCGGCAGACGCTTGATGATGCTTCCACACGCAAACTAACTACTAGGCTTAAGAAAATGCACTACGGCTACAGCAAGACCAAAGCCTTTCATCTAATCATCTGCACGAATAAACTACTAATCGACTGGAGAATTTCACAAAGCAATTCTCGTACATTAGCTGAGCACGCAGCACTTTGCACTGACAACAAGGCAAAGTCACTTATTCGACTAATGAAGCAGCGGGGTTCCAGCAAATATATACCGAACACTACCCTTCTGCTTCCTGATAAAACTATAGTCACTGATGCGCTCGAGCGCGGCGACTGCATTAACACGCACTTCTGTAACTCTTTCACCAGCAATGACGACAGTGTCAACTACGGTTCAAAAGTTCACTGAAGATCAAATACACACCATTGACTTTGACTCAACTAACATCAAGCGAGCACTTTGCTCTTTGGAAACGTCAATCTACCCAGTTCCTGATGGTGTCCCTTCTTCCGTATTAATACTTGGAGGACCGGATATTCCAGTCCTTCTCCTCAATAGCTTCACCATCTCTATGAAGAGCGGACAATACCCATCTAAATGGAAACACAACCATCATACTACGACACAAACGAGGCTGCTGACAATATATTGACAAGTGCCGTCCTATTAGCCATACTACCATTGCGTCTAAGCTCATGGAGGAATAATAAAGGATGGGATGCCTGGTTTCCTGTTACAACGCAACCTTATTACTAGGTCCCAGCACGGGTTCCTGCTCACTAAATCTTGTCAAACTTGCCAGTTTGAATTCTTACACGACGTTGCACACGCCATAGACCTGGGTCGAGCGCTGGTCATCATCTTCCTTGACATGAAAAAAGCATTTGACCGGGTCCCACACAATGGCTTTTTGACAAAATTAGCTGCATTCCGTGTTTCTGGCCATCCCTTTTCTTGCTTTTCTTCTTACCTTTCTAACCGTACGCAGTCAGTGCTACTGGGCGATGTCTCGTCTAAAAAGGCAGCTGTAACCAGCGGAGTGTTACAAGGCAGCGTCCTAGGGCCTCTGCTGTTTTCACTGTACATCAGTGATGTGTTCCAGGTCTTCCAACAAGGCTCTCGCTACCTTTTTGCTGCAGATATAAAAGTAATCTTCTCGTTTGATCCTATCTGCCTACGCCATGGCCTCTCCAGCATTCAAAGTGATCTCGGTGCTCTTGAAACATGGTGTTCTGTGGAAACTATAGTTCTCACCAACGAAGTGAAACGTCCTTTCCTGCCGGCGCTCTATACCGCCCAACATATTAATTCTTAATGGAATACCACTAGATAACAGCATTACCGTGCGCCATCTCGGTATGCACTACTCAAACTCATTGAATTTTGCGGAACAAGCGACCTATAGCTCTGCAAATGCCAGGTCTATCGTTGGCCATATACTAAAGTCAATGAGCCTGTAGTGTTTATAAATTTTTCACATTTTTCCTTGTAACTTCCCATTCTATCTTCTGTCAGCTTTTGCATATTTATTTTAACGCACACAACAAGATATATATTTAGCTTCGATTTTCGTTCGTCTTCTGGTTTTGGTGACGTGGTGCCGTATCAGTAGTCTGATTTCCTTTTACGATCAGCGTTCGAATCCTCCGTTCGTACCATCGGAGATGGTTGCTGATGTTTACCTATTGTAACCTGACCGTGAAAATTCGTGTTGAGGTCCTATTCGCAGCAGTTACAGCTCTCTCTGTCAGACACTATATTTGGTGACCCCGTCTATGTAATTCTTTTGCTTGCTTTTCTCTTTTATCCCTTATGTCTGACTACGCTGCCCCCATTGAACCTTGTGAAAATTCAATTGGCTTTTCGTTACTCACTTTTGATGTTTTAAACCCTCGTGTTTGGTTTATTCAGGTGGAGGCCATCTTCTGATTTCGTAAGATCACCTCGCAGCCATCGATGTTTTCATACGTCACCGCTAACCATCCTTCACTGATAGCCTCGGGTGTGATCTATATTCTTGATCCGATGCAGACTGAATCGCCGTATGACAAGCGCAAACCAGCCATTCTAAAAGGCATTACAGCTTCCGTTGAAGCAGGGCTACACCCACTACTTTCAGGCATAGAGCTTGGAGACCGCATCCCGTCTCAACTCCTCCGGCACCTGCGTTCATATGTGGGTTCCTCAACCCTGGACGATTCCATCCTCCGACAGACCTGGACTAAGTGCCTTCCCAAAAACACTACGGCGATTTTAGCAGTCCTCGCAAATGAACTTCCGTTGGCGAAACTAGCCGAAGCGGCCGACAAAGTCCATGAACGCTTCTTTAAATCTTCTGTGAATAATGTGACTGGACAGAGCTCTACTAGTCCATCTGGAAGTACCGCACTTGACGATGTTAGTGAACGACTCTCTCGATTAGAACTCGCTGGGTCCCACATCAGTCGTGAACGACCTGCTAACCTTGGATTCAACTCAAGGAGTGGCCGCCGTCGTCAATCCCTCACCAGCCGACCGCGATCCTACCGCCACTACCACCGCCGTTTCGGCGATGCTGCTCGCATTCGTCGCTCAGGTTGTAAGTACCCGCAGACGTTTTTGAGTTCTCGGAAAGGAAACGACAACGCCAGTCAATGATGGCAACAGCTGCTGCTGGCCAAACCATTAGTCGCCTCTTGTAAGTTTTCCATACTACCACCAAACTCCATTTTTTGGTTGATACTGGCGCAGAGGTAAGCGTTATACCTCGATCCTTAGAAAAACGTGCTCTGCGACCATCCGGAATTACCTTACAGGCAGCTAACCAAACCAACATCGCGACGTATGGCCAGACTGCTAACAGTTTTTCTTGGTTTACGACGAAATTTCACCTTCCTCTTCTTAAGTGCCGATGTACAGAAGCCCATCATTGGTATTGACTGTCTCACCGAATTCGGCCTGGTGTTAGACCTGTGATGTGGCATGCTAAGAAATGGTACTACATCGTTAACTGTTTCCGAACAGCTCGCTACGGTCAATTCCATTAAGCTTCAGGTAGTTCTGCCTAAAGCGTCACGCTACTCATGATTAATGGAACGATTTCCTTCCCTTCTTAGATCAGATGACGGCACTCTAGAGCCTAAGCACGATATTTGTCACCATACCGTTCCAACCGGTCCTCCTGTGTCTGCCAAGCCAAGACGCATTCCACCGGACAAACTACAAGCGACCAAGAGAATGTTCGAACACATGCTTAACCTCTAGATCATACGCCCTTCCAAAAGCTGCTGGGCATGTCCGCTTCTTTTGGTGCCAAAGAAGACCAGCGACTGGCGACCATGTGGCGACTACCCTGCGCTCAACATTGTTACTGTTCCAGCTAGGTACCCAATTTCCCACATCCAAGATTTTTCTAGCAACTTGCACGGAAAGTCTATTTTCTCTACAATCGACCTAGTTCGTGCATACCACATTCCTGTCCCTCCTGACGACATCCCAATACCGCCATTACTACACCCCGCGGTCTCTATGAAATTGTCCGTATGCCTCTTTGAATGCGAAACGCTGCCCAAACCTTCCAGCGCTTCATTGATCAAATTTTAAGAGGACTAGACTTCCTCTTTGCCTACATCGACGACATTTTCGTCGCTAGTTCGAACCATGAGTAACACCTGTCACAACTTCGTCTGACCTTCTCGCGTTTTGCTTGTTGTGTCGTGACGAGTATTGTTGACAAATGTATTTTCGGCCAATCCTGTGTCGATTTTCTCGGTCACCGAATCGACCACAATGGTATTTGCCTACTCCCCGAAAAGACGCAGGCAAACGCGGATTACCCACTGCCTCAGTCCTTCAAAACTGCGTCGTTTCCTTGTGATGGTCAACTATTACAATCGTTTCATTTCAGATTGTTTCCAGCTACTTCCACCCCTTACCGATTTACTAAAGGGCAAGTCGCGAAAGTTTGAGCCAACAGCAGAAGCTTTTGTGGCATTCGATAAGATAAAGCAGGCGTTTTCCAACGCCAGCGCGCTTAGCCACATGAAAACCGATGTTGAGGCACCTCTAGTTCTCAGGACTGATGCGTAACAAACTGCCGTTGGCGCCGTTTTGCAGCAGCTGATCAACAACCAACCTTAACCTTTGCCTTTTACTCCAAAAAGCTTCAGCTTGCTTAAACTCGATACAGCACCTTCGGTCGCCAACTTCTGGCTATTTACCTTGCCATTAAGCACTTCCGACATCTACTGGAAGGACGTACCTTCACTATCCTAACGGATCACAAACCGCTAGTTGTTGCCTTCCGCGGTTCTACCGATCGATTTTCACCTCGTGAGACCCGTCATTTAGACAATATTTCACAATTTACAACAGACATTCGTCACTTTGATACCACTAACAACGCTGTTGCTGACGCAATGTCTCGTATTGATCTCCACCATATCTCACACCAAACTATTAACCTCGAGGATATTTCAGCTCGCCAAGAAGACGATTCTGCTTTCGCAAACTTGAAGACAAACACTTCGTTGAAAATCTTTTAATTGCCCATTGTTAATTCCGATCCTAAAGTCTTTTATGATCTATCGACTGGAAAGCCCTGACCTTTTGTTCCGCAGCAGTTCCGCAGGCTTGTGTTCAATCAGCTGCATGGCCTCCCGACTCTGGCATTCGAGCCACAGTCAAGTTCTTCGCCTACCGCTACATATGGCACAATATGCGCACCGACATCCAAAAATGGGCGAAACATTGTGTTACTTGTCAAACTAGGAAGATACATCGGCACGCGATCACCGTACATGGCAAATTTGCGTTATTTAAAGCTAGTTTTAAACATGTGCACCCTGATCTTGTTGGAACACTTCCTTCCTCCAACGGTTTCCAGTGTTTGCCGACCTGTGTCGACAGTCTCACTCGATGGCTTCACGCAGTACCTTTACGAGACATTTCCACCGAAACTGTTTCGCGGACCTTCGTTGAAACCTGGATATCTGTGTTTGGCACCCTAGCCACGATCACAACAAACAGAGGTCCTCAGTTCAATTCCGCTCTCTTTTGAGACCTCAATCGTTTACTCAGCTGTTATCATCTGCGAACAACCGCCTACCATAAAGCAGCCAACGGTCTGGTTGAATGTTTTCTTCGTCAACGGAAAGCCGCAATTACCGCATCACAATCGAACACTCACTGGTCCGAACAACTACTAATTATCCTTCTCTGCATCTGCAACACGGTCAAAGGAGACCTTGGTCGGTGCCTCGCTTCCCGATGTGATGGCATTAGATTCCAGAATCACTGAAGAACCAGACCCGACTGCCTATGTGGTACGACTGTGACAACATTTTTCTTCAGTCCGGCCAACACCGCCCAGATTCAGCCCTCGGAATCAGCAAGTCCATCCTGATTTGCATACCTGCCCTTTCGTTTTCGTGCGAGACGATGTAGTGCGTAAACCGTTGACACCACCGTATGAGGGTTCCTTCAAAGTTCTTACTCGCAAAGAGAAGTACTTCGTATTAGATAGATACGGTTCAAAGGATTCTCTGAGCCTCGATCGCTAAAAACCAACGTACGTTGAAACTAAAACATCACAACAAGCCACCGAACAGATGTTTCCCAGTACCTCTCCTACCCAGCCAATGTGCAAGTCTTGTGTGCCCCATCTACACCCTCCACTGAATCCATTAGTGAACCATTCGCACAAAAGGACACACGCCCCGGACGCGCTGTTGTTTTGCCTTCCAAACTAGTGACTGCCAACAAAACACAATTTACGCGCGTTCGCTATCCCGACTCACGCTCTACGCGGGGAATCCTGCAGTGTTTATAAATTTTTCACATTTTTCTTTGTAACTTCCCATTCTATCTTCCGTCAATTTTTGCACATTTATTTTAACGCACACAACAAGATATATACTCAGCTTCGAATTTCGTTCGTCTCCTGCTTTCGGCGACGTTGTGCCGTCTTCGAGTGTTGTCTGTGCTTCGCATCAGTTGTCGGATCTCTATTTACGATCAGCATTCGATTCCTTCGTTCGTGACATCGGAGAGGGTTGCTGATTTTTATCTATTGTAACCTGACCGTGAGCAATCGTGCTACGGTCCAATTCGCAGCAGTTACAGCTGTCAGACACTATAAGCCTGTTAGAGTCGCGATTCATGCTCTATAACTTGTGTGCCCGGCCTATGGTAGGGTATTTCTCGATATTTGTGACTAATTCACGCAAAAGTGATAGGATGGTCATCGAGAAAGTCCGGCGTTCGTTCACTATGCGCCTGCTAGGATCAGCCACGTTCAGTTATCAAAGCAGCTGCAAGCAGCTTGGTCTGGAACCACTTTGGCTGCGGAGACTTAAAAGCAACCTAGGTTTCTATGTAGGCTAATCAAAACAACGGACTCAAGTATTGAAGATATTTGCAACCGCTGGACGACATACGTCATCCTCTACGCAAAAAGCCACACTCATTCTCACTACCCGAAACCCGTTGCTCCATAGGCTTTACCTTCTTCCTCTACAGATATGCGCATGTGTGGAATAAGTTACCTGAATCCATCAGAGCATCTGATAGTATCCTGCATTTCTCCGCGGCCATAAGTAGACTACTAAGTGTCCCCAAGTTAGCAGACACCTTGGGCACCTGCATCCCTGAGGACAAGCTGTTGGAGACCGGCCCCGATCACATATAGAATTCCATACAAAGCCTTAATTGTGCGAAATAATCCCAATGCGCCAAAAGCATTGTTAGCCTATACACCCAAAATCAATTAGGCTTCATTCAAACCGATCCTGTCCTCTCCTTAACCCGCGCTTCGCTTTTAATTCCTTTTCTATCGGACTGCCGTTTGTCCATGCTCTGCATTGACCTAGTCTCATTTGACTTTCCTGGTTCTCTTTGACCTACTCCAGACTACTGAAATGGAAACGGTCACGACTCTGTAGACTTCTGGCTATGCCTTCTCTTCCCGAGAGCCCGTTGGTCTTGCTCACCCTATTTTTCAACATAACCACCTCCATCTCTAACCTGTCCATTGCTGCTGACCCTCTCTGAATATTTTGACGGTATCTGTCATTGTTCAGAAGACTGAACACTCTGTTCCACCTCACTCGTTGCCTTTCTCCACCTTATCAGTAACCCAGGGCTGTGTGCTGACCTAGTTTCCTCTGAAATGTCTCCTACTTTCTGACTGCCTACAGAGTATTGAGTCGTAAACGGTATAGGCTTGGCACAACCAAAACACTAGCTCTCCCAACCCGAGTGCTTATACCTAACTAATTTAAACTCCCATATCTAACATGTCCATTTCTGTTAAAGCTCTCTATTTGTCTTCCCAACATAACTATACTACTAAATCTCAATGTGCCAACTAATATAGCCTCGTGTATTTCGGCTTCTGCTTTCTGACCCCTCTGACTGCTGTGACGTTACCGGCCAATATTAAGAAGACCAAATACCCTGCCCACATTACCTTAGAGAGTCTCGTTTGTTTCCCTACTCCTATTCAGTAAATCATCTCCACACTGACCCTGTTCTTTACTTACTTCGCTATCTGCATTCTGCCTTCCATCGGATTGCTAACTCTCAGTACTGTGCCCTGACCGAGTCTCATCTGACCAGTCTACTTCCCTCCGACTGCCTTCAAAACTACGAGGCTACAAACAGGCTAGGCTCTGTTGACTCAATGCTATGCTCACCTTACCCCAAGCGCCTGCAAGAATTGCTTAACCTTTATTAATTTATTAACTCCGTGAGCCTACTAGATTCATGCACCCTTTATTGTTATAGCTCTTTGCTCAGCTTTATCGTACGTCCTAATCCAAACACGCCGACTAATCCAGTCTTGCCAGATCGGCCTCCTGTTCTCCGAATTCATTCAGACTTCTGAGACGTTGCCTCCCTTGGTTCGGTTGACCTAGTGGACTGTTCAACTTCCTTCGGAAGCCTCGTTAACTTTTACACTCCTTCTCAGTAAAACCGTTCTCATCCCTATCCTGCCCTATCCTTGTCGCCGTGTCTAATTGCATTTCTTTACTTAGACAGTCAGTTCTGTACCTTGCCTTAATCTAATCTCATCTGACCAGTCCCCTGCTTTCTGACCATCCATACTACTGAGACCTAGATGGTCTAGGCAATACATATCCAACGCACCGATGAGCTCACCCCGAGAACTTTGCTGGATTAGCTTACACTCTATTAGTATAGCTCCTTTTATCACTTAACCTGTTCATCTCCGTTGACCCCCTCTCTTCGTTCTCAAACCTTAAGTAAATGACTCAGTCATGATCCGCTGACTAATCCAGTCTTATCTGGTCGGTCACCAGCTTTTCAACTGCTTTCAGACTACTGCGACGTTACCGGCCAATGTTGAGAAGATCTAACGCCCTGTTCACTTTACTTTGAGAGCCTCGTTGGCTTTACTACTCCTAATCAGTAAAGCTCTCGATTCTGCCCTTGTCATTTCCGTACTGCGCTCTCTGTCTTCATTGTACGCCGATTAATCAAGTATCGCCTGAAAGCTCTTTTACTCTCCGAACACCTCAGATCACTGTTACGTTAACGGTCAATGTTTGGTTGACGGAGCGCTATGTGTGCCTCCTTAATTTCTTCACCATTCAGCTTGACCCAGTATTATCATTATCGCGCTCGTTGCATTTCTTCCTTACTGAATCGAACAGCTACCTCTCAGTGCCCTGCCAAGTCTCCATTTCCTTATCTCTGATTGCTTCTCGGCTACAGAGAAACAAACAGTCTAAGCTCTACTGACTTGCCGCAGTTTCGCTACCCACGAGAGCCTGCTAGACTTTCTCACGCTTAAACCATCCTCACCACGATCTCAACTTTTCTTATCGTGGTTTCTGCTTCCATTCCCTCTTCTACTGGATGGCCAACTCGCACGGCCCTGCCGTGGACAAGTCCCACGAATAAGTCTGTTTCTTTCTGCCTCCTCCAGTGCTACTAAGACTTATGCAGTATACGCCCCGCAGACTAAACAAGATGTTTCCCTTACATCTTGAGCCTGCTAGACTTGTCCATCAATTATTGTTAGCTCATTTCTCACCTTTACCATATTTCCTTATCCAAACGCGCCGACAAATAAAGTCTTACCCGATCGGCCTCCTGCTCTCCAGATTCATTCAGACTTCTGAGACTTCACCTTTCTTAGTTCGGCTGGCTCAACTATCCGATTACATTACCTGGAGAGCCTCGTGAGCTTTTCCCACCTTAAGTCAATAAACCTTTCTCATCCTGCTCCTAACTATTATAATTGCGCTCTGTTTTCATTTCTTCTTCAACGGTAGTGCCAGATCTCACTGCTCTGCGGTGGTCTGGTCCCACTGACTAGCCTCTTTCTCCCTGACTGCTCCTATGCTACCCAGACTTAAGCGGTATACGCTATGCAGACTCAACGCTCTTGTTCCCCTACCCCGAGAGGCTGCTAGACTCGTTCACCTTCTATTGTTGAGGTCCTTTTTCGTGCCTTCATTGTACGTGCCATTCCTACACGCCGACTAATCCAGTCTAGCTAGATCGGCCACTTGTTATCCGCTTGCACTCAGCTTTTTTTGACTTTGCAAATCTTGGTTCGGCTGCCTCAACTTTTTGTTTACGTCACCTGGAAGGCCTCGTGAGCTCCTCCACGCTTCATCAATTAACCCTTCTTACCAGGACCCTAAAGTTTTCTTAGCTCACTTTCTGTTTTCATCCCGTTTTCTAATCGGACGGCCAGCTTTACTGCCCTGCCGTGATCTTGTCTCACCGGACTAGTCTGTTTCTCTCTGACTGCTCCCATGCTACCGAGACTTAAACGGTACATGCTCCGCAGACTTAACTCTGTTACCCCTACTCTGAGGGACTGCTAGACTTGTTCCCTCGTTAGTGTTATAGCCTTGTTCTTATATTTATTTTACGCCCTAATCCCAAAGCGCCGATTAATCCAGTCCCGCTTAGTCGGCCTCCTACTCAATGAATACATTTGGACTTCTGAGACATCACTTCTCTTGGTTCGGCTGACCTAATTGATCACGCCTTTGCTAGTGTCTCGTTTTACCGAGAATATACCGTTTATTTATTTATTTATTTATTTAATGATTCTCTTCACATTACGTGGAGAGGCACGTGGGCTTTTACCATTTAGCAATAACCCTGCTCACCCGACCCCAACCTTTTCTTCTCTCAATTTTGTTTTCTTCCTTCTTTCCTTCGGATGGTCAGCTTTACTGTCCTACCGTTATCTAGCCTCGCTTAACCTGTCAGTCTATCCTAACTACTCCTTTGTAACTAAGACTTCAGCGGTACAGGCTCTGCAGACTCAGCTACACGTTTTTCCTACCTCTAGGACCTGCTAGATTTGTTCACTTTTTATTGTTTTAGCTTTTGGTACCTTTATTTAAGTGCCAATCCCAACGCGCTGACCACTCCTGCATCGCTTGATCGGCCCCTGTTCTTCGCATTCACTCAGATATATGAGAGGTTGCTTTTCCTGTTTCGACTGTCCTAACGGACCAGTTACTTCCTCGAAAGTCTCGTTGACTTTTCCACTCTTTCAATAAAAGCCTTTCTCAACCCTAGTCTGTCTTTTCCATATCTCTGTCTCCGATTGCTTTTCAGCTAGATGGCTATCTTAGTGCTTTGCCTTAAGCTATTTATTTCTGCCAGTATTTGTGCTTTCTGACTGCATACATACTTCTGAGACATATATGATCTAAGTGACGCATACCCAACGCATTTTTTCCTCGAGAACTTTGCTGAACTTGCTCATGATTTATGCTCACAGCTTATTTCATTCCTAACCTTGATCCTCACCGTTCGTATTCCCTACTTAATTAAACGACTTAGTCGCGATCCACCGACCAATCCAACCCCTTCGGATCGGCCTTGCGCTTTTCGACATCGCGCCGTCGACTGAGTTGTCACTGTTCAAAGTACGGCTAATCTAAATTTTTATGGAACACATGTACTTGAGATATTTAGTTTATAATGATACATCTAATGTGAGGTTCGTTAGTGAAAGCACTTTTGTGACTTATCTTTTTCTCTGAGTTTCGGATGCATCGTTGTTGCATGTTTGTGTGGCTGTTTTTGTTTGTTGTGCTTTTCTCCGAGTTTTTCACAGAACCTGTGGCCATAAACCGAGGATACGTCCCCTGCCTTGACCCCAGCAATTCAATGAAGCCCAATATTTCCTTTTCTGGAAATGGATGGATAATTATTACGCTGCCTTGTTACTTACCAGATGAACAAAACATTTATTTCTTATCTTGGATGGATGCTACTATATTGAGGCCTGAACAATGGGGTTCAGCTCACTACTTTTTCACATAATTCTTACTCGGGGTTCACTTGCTGACGTTTAATGTAAACTCGGACATTTGTAGTTACAATGACATTTTACTTCATCAAGCATCGCCATCAGACTTGTACACATTTTGTTTTACTTTGCACTCCTCCAAAGCCTATATATACCGAAATGCATTTTGAACCAGGTCCGCCATCTTGCCCGTGCGTTGCTGGCTGTTCCGCTCCAACGCGGCGTAACTCATTGCTGCACCACTTTCTCCCACTCTCCTCAGGCTATATTTACATAGCTATTGTACATAGCTATTTTCTCAAGACATTCTTTATACCCTGCCGCCTTCTTGTGTAGCTTTCGTCAAGGCGCTACATAATTAGTGACCCCAATCGCATTTCGGTGAGTTTGTTCCATTTCTTTGGTTTTTCCACGCCAGCCATGGCCTCAGTTTCTAAAAAGTGTGAAGATTCACAGTCTGTGCAAGCGGTATCTCTCGTAGTTCCACCCTTTATTGAAAAGGATCCCGTTTTGTGGTTCATGATTTTAGAAGCTGAATTTACTTCTAAGCATGTTACTAGTGACTCTGCAAAGTTTAATCACTTGCTAACACGCCTGCCGACTGATATTACTTTAGCACTACGTGATCTTATTATTACATCTCGTCCTCCTGACCGCTATAATTCTCTCAAGAACGCGGTAATAAAGCGTGTTACTCCCTCAGTGAAGTCCCGCCTGCATAAACTTTTTACTGGTCTACAGCTAGGTTCTAGTAAGCCATCCGCGCTATTGCTAGAGATGCGTGGTCTTCTTCAAGGATTGCATATGGACGAGTCGCTGCTTCGAGAGTTATGGCTTCAGCGTTTGCCTGAAAACGTACAAGCTATGCTATCGCTTGCGAAATCGCAGCCTTTGTCAGAAGTTGCAGATATTGCTGATGACATGATGGATCGTTTCACCGGACCACCGTGTCCGTCGTCTAGTTCTCTTCGCTCACCTGACGTAGGTTTTACTGCTGACCCTTCGGTCCAAACCATCGACACCGCTACTCCACCTTCGACTGGTGAGCTCTTAGCAGAGATAGCCGCGCTACGGCAAGAAGTTCAAAGCTTAAAGTTACATCGGCACCAACGGGATTCTCCATCCCGTTCCCCTAGCCCATCTCGAAGACGAACACGACGCCCAATTTGCCGTTATCACGCACGTTTTGGAAGGTCCGCTAGAAATTGTATAAAACCATGCTCATTTCCCGTAACGAGAAAAAGGACAGGCCGACACGTAGTGGCGACGAACGCCGTCGGCCGAAGTCGTCCAAGTCGCCTCTTCAATATCGTTGATAGGAACACCGGGATCATGTTCCTGGTTGATACCGGGGCGGAAGTTAGCGTGATCCCACCGGTTCCAGGCGACGCGACTAAGCCACAGACAACCAACTTGCGTGCCGCTAACGGCACTGCTATCCGAGTTTTCGGTCAACGCTCCCTTACCATTGACCTCGGACTACGACGTCCCTTTCGATGGATTTTCACCATCGCTGCTGTTCCGTTTGCTATATTGGGTATCGACTTCCTCAACACTTCGATCTTCTCGTCGATACGCGTCATCGCAAACTCGTTGACAAAAGACCCAGCTTTTCACATGTGGAGTTCGCACATCTTGTGTTTCTGTCACTCCCATTTACATTCAGCCCGAAGCTGATAAGGAATTTTTAGATCTGTTCAGACAGTTTCCGCAGCTGGTCCACTCAGCTGACGCTACGCTTCCGGTCGCATCTAGCGTTACGCACCATATACGAACCCGTGGCCCACCGGTTTCTGCACGGCCACGACGTCTCGCCCCTGATAAGCTAAAAGCCGCTAAGGCGGAATTCGAGCACATGCTCGAACTTGGTATCATCCGTCCTTCCGAAAGTCAGTGGGCCTCACCTCTCCACATGGTGCCCAAGAAAGGCGGCGACTGGCGGCCCTGCGGAGACTACCGGGCGCTGAACAAGTGCACAGTTGCAGATAGGTATCCTATACCGCACATCCAGGACCTTACAAGTAGTCTCGGTGGTAAGTCAGTGTTTAGTAAGATAGACCTGACGCGAGCATATCACCAGATTCCTGTAGAGGACTGCGATATCCCCAAAACTGCAGTTATAACACCCTTTGGTTTATTCGAGTTCCTTCGAATGCCTTTCGGGTTAAGGAACGCTGCTCAAACATTCCAGCGGTTCATCCATGACGTTACTCGTGGTCTGGACTTCGCATATCCTTACGTGGATGACATCCTAGTAGCTAGCGCCTCTAAGTCGCAACACTTAGAGCATCTGCGTATTCTATTCCAACGCCTATCTGATCGAGGCGTTACCTTGAACCCTAGCAAGTGCGAACTAGGAAAATCGTCGATCGAGTTCCTAGGTCACCGCATCTCAGCTACAGGTATTGAACCACTGTCTCAAAAGGTAACCGCCATCAAAGATTTCCCTGAACCTACGTCGTTTAAACAGCTTAAACGTTTCCTTGGGATAGTCAACTACTATCGACGCTTTATTCCTTGTTGTGCTAGGATAATGCAGCCCTTAACTGACTTACTTCGGGGCAATCAACGTCCATTTGTTTTTACCAAGTCCGCGCGATTAGTTTTCTCAAACCTTAAAGACGCAATCGCTAATGCTGCTCTCTTAGCACATCCAGTACCATCTGCTCCAATTTCTCTCGTCACTGATGCCTATATATACCGAACTGCATTTTGAACCAGGTCCGCCCTCTTGCCCGCGCGTTGCTGGCTGTTCCGCTCCGACGTGGTGTAACTCATTGCTGCACCACTTTCTTCCACTCTCCTCAGGCTATATTTACATAGCTATGGTGCATAGTTATTTTCTCGATATTCTTTATATCCTGCCGTCTTCTGTCTTACTGGGCTACGGTTTTCTTGTGTAACAATCGTCAAGGCGCTACACATTTCATCTGATCGGAGTGCAGATTTTCCTGCCTGTGCTATGCGCCTAATTTGGAAATATCCCAACACGATACTTCCATTGTGACAAGAACAAATGGGTTCGGCCCTTAACACTGTTAAAATTCTTTTCACGTACCACCTCTGGAGCATCCCACACTACTTTCACCGTCCATACGGTCGTAGATGCCAGTGTCCCCAAGCAACAGTAGTTACCCTGGGACGATTTCTGATTCATTATTCCGGACAACTTGCAGCTTTTTCGGGCCTGAACCACTGCGTTTGGCCATTCTCCTTCTTCTAATAATTGGTGCAACAATATATTACTGAATACCCCTCGGTGACATTAAGCGGTTCTACAGACGACAAATACAAAACATTCCAACATTTTTGATTTACAGTTTGCCTACCGTCCGGACCCAACCATCCCATCAGGAAGTGACAGGACCATGGATGATACAGTCCCGGGTCCATCATGCATCAGCCAGCGAAAATTATGGGTGTGTCCTGACTGCGACTAACAGAAGCAGTAATCGGTCAATAGGAAGCATTGGCAATTGCAGCTTGTCCTTCGAATGCATCTATAGCAGTGTTCCAGGACGTGGTGGATTTTCGCCTGGCAAGCGTTCTCCCTATAAAAAGCCACAATAGTCCGTTTAACAACACTCCGACATGGCGGAGGTGACACGTCACTAAATAAACCCACAGCCAATAAGCTCACACTGACAAGCTGACCATGACTACATACTACCATGCTTGTTACGCCCCGACACTTTCTTATCTGCATAGTACGTCACCACGCCTCTTTCTGTGCATTCACCTTTGTTCTTTGCACTACACTCACATGAACCCAGCATATCGTGCAATGGCGATTGAGCGTGTTCTTCACCAGCTCTTTTCTAATTGATCAGTTCTAGTTTTTGAGCTACTTCTGCCTGCACTTTATGGCAGCCAGAATGTGTTCACACGAACGTGCACGAACTCACGACAATGGGCTTACTTCATTTTTGTTTCTGTCGTATTTGTACAGGTTCAAATAGGAACGTCTGAACAATCTCCGATTGTCATTTTTACAATGGCCAGGACATGTCTGTATAATTGCACCTATTTGAGCAGGCCCTCGAGGGCACGCTTCGCATAGCCGAGAATAAATGTTTATTTATTTATTTAATTATCATGATTGGGTAGCTGTCGGCATGTTGGAGCAATCGTTATGGATCCCTTTAGGTGGTTAACAGCTTGGTCCAGCTCGGCTGTCCAGTCGAACGGTTTCTCTTTGTGAACCACCTTAAAACAACGGGCTGATCCACGTTGTAAATTACGGCACAAGCTTTGTGATATAAGCCACAACTCCTAAGAACGAACGAAGCTGACGCTTGGTTTTCTGAACTGCAACTCCCTTGATCATTTCGTCTTTCTCCGAAAGCCGATGGACTTGCCCATTGCCCAAGCTGTGGCCCAGACATAAAATCGACTCCGAGACATCTGTGAATTCTTGCGAATTAGCTTCAGACCATCTTCGTCCCACCTTTGTAGTACGGCTGCAAGCCTATTACCATATTCATGCTCTGCCTCGGAGAGGACGCTGATGTCAGCCCCGTAGACAACCACGCCTTTTAGGTGCTACAAGACCGTCACTGGTGGGACTCTGAATGTAGCTGGAGCGTTACATGATACAAACCGTATGCTTAGAGACCCGTATGGCTGAGCATTCACACTGAAAGCCGTCTTGTGTCGATCCACTGCTGCAATAGACAGCTACCAATATCCCGATCGGAGGTCTATCAAGGAAATCCGCTTGAAGGTGTGAAAGTGGAACGAACGTTTTCCGTCTCGGGTCTCGGAGAAACATCCTCTGTTGTAACTATTCAGTTATCTGAAAGCAACCCAAAATCGGTAGGTACTGTCGGCCATTTTGTCAACAGCACGAGTGATGAATTCGGTGTTTGTTCGCCTGATGATTCCTTCCGCTTCCGTTTCTACTACCCTTTTTGTTTCACCGCCAACGTATTCTGCAGTTTTCTTCTGAAAGTCGGATTGCGCTGCCCTCTAGGAATTAATGGCATTTGATTTTCCACCCAGCTGCAGAAACTGTAATCGTTATCAGTGTCCGTGAATTGGTGGGCGTAATGAATCAGTATAACTTGGAGTTCTGGGTGCTGGCAGTCAGAGAGGACCTTGCCGGCCAACTCGATCGGCTAACTCGTTGTTCATCGCAACCGCCTCGTTTCCTACCAGTACCAAATCGTCTCTAGGAACAATTGTGCCCCCGAGCCTTTTGTAACTGTCATTGCCGATGATTGTTTCTTCGGCCGCCTTTACGATGAACGTAGCATGGCTGATGAGCTTTTCACTTATATCGATTCGCAACAGTTGTGTGCCCGGCACCGTCAAACGGTGTCTACCGACGGTGCGCAACACAATCGAGCACTTAGTTATTGGAATTCCGAAACTTTACCTAATGGACACCCGCTCCTTGGTCCACTACAACCTTCAATCGTCACCCTGACAACAGGTACTCGCCACCTACTCTGCCCTGAAAGAGAAACCGTGATACCAATTCCAGTTGGTGCAGGATCATGCCACATGACTCCACTGATGGCAACGGAAACAGCTGCGACCGTACTGGCTTCCATGTTCCCTGCGAAGCGAAATGGCTTTCGGAGTCGCCCTTGACATCAGCGTCTCTACCATTATGGACAGTTGATTTACACGGTGTTTCAACTCGGAATTTTGGGCCCACCGCACAGTCATTCACCCTGAAAAGGTCGAAGCAAACGTCACCAGGTCCTCCGACCAGCACTCGTTAATCGTCATTGCAAACTTTATCTTGTCATGGAGTGAGTCCGGCGGGCTCCGCACAAATTGCTATTAGAAAGCCGTCATCTTGCCGTACCCAACAACTTGAGGAGCTCAATGGCCAAACCACTGTCTAGCTGAAGCAAAGATACCATCAAATCCTCCTGTTATTCCCATTAGGCTAATTGGAGTTGTTCCGGTGCTCGCCGTATATCGCCTTCCTTCCCAAATTCTGCACGCAATGCCGCCCTCATCTCAGCGAACGAACAACCAAGGTTGTCCTTCCGGGCGAGCAAATGCACCACATTTGCTCCTTCATCCAACAGCGTGCCCGAAACAGTTAGCAAATTGGCAGCACACCTGACACCGTTGCTTGCCTCGACGGCCTTAAGTTTATCGAGCAAGGACGCTACGTCCCCGCGCGCGAATTCCGCTGGCCAGGTAAGCCTTCTGATGATTGGTCACGGCATCAGTGTAGCGAGAATGAGGCGGCAATAGCAGCGTGTGTATTGCCACACGACCGTGCAACTGACGACGCAAAAACCCGTACAGCTTTGGACAGTGTTTCTTTCCAACAACGCAACGCATACAAGGATTTGTGTGACCGGCCATTCCAAGTGTCTAGGAAGTTGGGCTACAAGACAACTTCTTCAACTTACCATCTCGTATCTCAGCTTTGATACGTCTTCCGAACGCTCGCGACTCGCTCTCCCTTTGCTGCAGCACTCAAACCGCGTTCAGTCCTGTGGGCTTCGCTAGCAACGTATTTGTCTGATTTATTGCGTTCTCTAAAGATACCACCTCCAGTGTTCCGGGCCCAGGCTCGTTACCAGTTGTTGCCTGTGACCTGAGGTTGGTTCGATTCGCAACGCTCGCAGAACGTCGTCTCGTCTCATCCATTGCGCCTGTTGTTAATTCTCTACAATACTGTATTTGTCGTCGTTCCGGTTTATGCGTAGTCACTGGCTTCCGCCGCTCTACTATTTGATGGGACAAAGTAATGCAATACTCCTACTGGACGACTCCTACCCGTCGTTCCAGATACCTTTCGTATTATCTTTTTTGACGGTCCCCACAATAGCGCTTACCTGGGCATCAAGCATTTGCTAAGCTTGTTTCCGAGACATACGTCTGTCCGGGGATGCAACGCGATCTTAAGCGCTGGGCACGAAGCTGCCACACCGGTCAGTAAGCCGAGGACCAATTTCACGTGTCCGCTCCGCTTGGTCGTTTTTCGCCAATTTCAGCTCGTTTTGCCCAGGTCCATCTTAATATATTTGGACCTGTGGCCACGTCCCAAGGATTGCTCAACGGTGTGACCATGGTTGATCGTTGCACCCGTTGCCTAAAGCCATTCCCATCCCTGACGTAGCTGCGGAAATCGTAACACACGCTTTTGTTGAGCCTTCGGTCGCTTTACACAGATGTTTAGCCACAGGGACGACTGACTGCGGTCCGCAGTTCGAAAGTTTAAGCTTTAACGACCCACTTAAACCCATCGGATGCACACCAATTCGCACGACCGCCTATCATCCGGGGGGCACGGCAAGGTGGAACGTTTCCACTGACAGCTGAAAGATGCACTTAGCGCAGCCAATGCGCTGATTAGGACTGAGGTACGGTCAATGATGCTTTGTGGGGGCCGATCAGCCCTAAAGGCTGACCCACGTACGTCCAGCGCAGAGGTGTTTGTGATGAACCACTGCGTTTACTTTGCGTTTTCTTCTCCAAGAACCCCAGGATTTCCCGTTACAACGCAAAGTATACAGTCAGCTGTTTACGAGCATGCGACGGTACAAGCATCCCAACATTAGGAAACAACGACGTAAAGCTTTTGTTCCACAAGATCAGCTGCATTGCTTGTTCGTTTTCCCCCATCTCGAAAGTCTCCGCAGACTACAAGAGTGAGCTTGTTAAAGTCCTTTCAAGGTTCTGCAGCGTAAGGACCGCGTTTTCATCCTCGAATTTTGCGCTAAATGGGAAGTCATTATGATTGACCGTCCCAAGGTTAACCACTTGGAACCTGAGCTCGATGAAGACCCTTGAACGTCATTTGACCAACTAACCCAGTCTATGCCGGAAGACCCGCCTGCTTTCAACCTTCACGCCCTCAACAACCACCATCCAAGCGTACAACTTCAGCTACGCCGCTCTCCATCAAAACAACCGCTAGGACTTCAGCTATTTATCTGACTTAGCGACCCAATAAAACATGGAAGCAGACGCCTTCCTCCGATCCGCACAATTCGTAAAGGTCGGATCTGCACGTTCATTGGCCCGTTGTGCTTGAGCGCATAGTAATCCTTCTAACTTTCTTTTCTCTCGTTCCTGTTCCCGTTTTTAACCCCGTAAGAAATCCCTAAATTTGAAGAAGCTTATAAAAGGTAAAAATGTCTACCACATTTTGTGAAGACCGAAAAAGCGCAGAAGCTTTTAAAGCCCAAAAAAGAAGTAAAGATTTTGAAAACACAAAGTTGTTGCGGCTTGGCTAACGCCTACCACATACAGTAGGCGTCCCACTTACTTTTGCTCACACTACCACTCTCACTGCTTTTGTTTCTGTTTATCTTCCAGGAATAAACTGGAGGAAATGCTTAGCCTGAAGCAAACATTTGATGTTCACCAAATTACTAACCTTTGCTGCTTACTATCTTTCCACTTTTGTGTCTCCTGCACCTTAGGGCGGACATAGGTATGAGTCTAGTACGATTCGGTAGCCTGGTTCTTCCCCAGCAACTGCATCTGGTTTCACGACTCGGTCTCAAGGCAGGCTGGTTCCGCGACGCAGGGTACACACGTAGCTTGAAGGATCACCAAAGGTTTTCCTTCTAGGAGGGGCTTGTAGTGACTTGCAGATTCCGCTTAAAGACGGTATAAACTACTCTAAAATATTCTAAACTTATAGCTTCCTTAATTATTAAGGAAGGGAGCGGCTTGCTTGTCAGTGCCCTGTCTCAGTTTGTTTGAACCACACGATTTGCACCTTTGGCGCGCGCGATTCGGATTCGTACGACACCCCTTCCACGCACCCTAAGCCTAACTAAATCCGCCACAGCATATTTTCGTGCGTTTTCCCGTATGCTCACGGATGGTCGTTTATCAGGTCGCTGGACAAATAGCGAACGACCGGCGCGCTATAAACCTCCCTCTTTCAAAGGGTTTATACCACCGAGGCCAACTCTTCCAAACAATGTCACGCGGAGGTGGTAACCGTCTTCAAAAAGGTGCCCGGAATGACATAGAGAGTAGTCTCAGCTGCGTCGCCTCTAAAGTGCTCGCCGCCTTATTTTGAGGACGCACAACTTGATAGACGAACGAAACCTGCGCGAAGAGCAAGCTGGGTTCCGCTCCGACCGGAGTAGTGTTGAACGTATCATTACACTCCGCTTTGTTCTCCAGAGTCGTCCAAACTTAGCCGGCCAACTTTCGTTATCCTATTAGACATACAAGCTGCGGTTGGCCTAGTTGACCGGGCTGCTCACTGAAACTGTCTTTTGCGAAGGGCAGTGCCTGAGAGATACGTCAACCTCCGTCGAGCCATCTACTCTCGAACTTCGGTCTGAATGCTGGTTCACGGTGTACTTTCGCCGCTCTTTATTATCACTGGTGGCGTGAGACAGGGCCGCTGTGCATCACACTTCTTGTGCAATTTTGCTAATGATGGCATCGTGACAAGCACTGTGGAGCATGGCGGACCCAGCGACGTTGAACCGCTTCCGAGGGACTGTGTTCGCGATTTGGAATACGCAGACGACATCGCCGTAATCTGTAATTCCTCACCAACCGCCCCAAATATGCTATGCTGGTTGGCCTTGTTTGCCTCTTAGTATGGAATGACCTGTGCCGCCTTGCAGTCTAAGGTCTTCTTAGAGGAATGATCAAGATGTGCTCCAGCCGTTAGTATTGCAGTTCAATCTCCAGAAGTAGAAGATAAGTTTGTCTACCTTGGGAGCTGCATCAGCTCTAAAGGTTTAACGGATGAGGTCTCTTTGCCTGTCTCGAAGGCCCGGTTCACGTGCGCTTTGCTCCGCCATCGCTGACGCCTCCACCGCCTGTGTCTATTCTTGAAGCGCAGAGTCTACAATGACACAGTGGGAGCGGTCCTGCTCTACGATTGCAAGAAGGCGTGTTCGCTAAAATGATGTTCAGAGGCTGTCTGTTATTGAGCACAGCAGCCTTCGGAGCATTGCTGGTGTACGGTAGCAGCACCACATTATTAACGAGGATGTCAACTAAGGGCTTTTACATAGGACAGGCTTTGCCGGCCGCTACGCCATATACTTTCAGTGCATAAGCATCGGTGGCTTGGGCACGTGCTTCGCTTGCCTACTAAGCATTCGAACCACCAAGCACCCTGAGCGCACAGAAATCGGCTGGAAGCGAAGAAAAGGTGGCCAGCGGAGGACGGGCCGAAAGCATGTAGGTGTTGACTACACATTTGGCGGCGTTCGAGGGCTCTCGACCTCGCCGGTGGGGCCTAAGGACCATGAACACATGCCTGTAAACCCTATCGGACATGTAAGAAACCGTGAGCAGTGGCAAAGAGGTTGTGAGGCCCTGCAACCACAACTCTAGCTTCCAACCATTTACCCTATCTATTTACTTATTATTATTGTATTACTATTAGTGTCCAAGCGTTGTGGTACCCTGCCCATTGTACTGTTAGCAGTGTTCGATATATCTCGGTACGAATTGGCTGCTGCCCGACCGCGAACACTAGGCTACACGACCGGTATTGGACTTATTGTATCTCACCAAGTAGGACAAGCAGGCATCGAACCGGAGGCTAGTAGGATATTAGCAAACCGACACCAGATTCGAAGTGAGAGACTTCATAACTCTTCAGTAAAGCATCGTCTGGCCTCCAATCCTCTTTCTCCATCTACACACCCGAAGTGCAAACGACGGACATCGAAGAGGTTAGTGTGCTACTATGCGCAATACGTAGCTTAGCCATATGAACGTGGTGCGGTTCACTCGCTGCCGGCACAGAATATGAGACGCCAAACACCAGCAGTGTTCACGCGGTGCTTCCACCAGTCTGAAGTTATGCTGCAAATATAGTGATGGTGGAAGGCAAATGGCTTCTTTAGGTCTGTCGATCTAAGCATCAAGCGACTGAAGGTCCTGCAGTAAAAATTACCCTTTGGAAGTGCGAGGAGCATACCGAATAAAGGGACCAAACTAGACAGGCTATTTAGGCTTGGTTAGGCTGCCCTAACTTTGTCGTAAACCAAGCCGATATCGTCCGCCTGCTCCGGAGCAACTAACCTTTCACCAGGCATGCCCTCAACGCCCATACCGCGAGGCTACGTAAGTTGGTCCCTTACGAGAGATCCGTCAGCTGGATTCCCTTGTCCAAGTCTGGACTAATGTCTGACAAATGTCTGGTCAACAAAACGTCGTCGCCGATGTTCTTCTATGAGTAACTGCGATCGGTCGTGCCTGGCAGGCAATCGAGTTGTCTGCTTTGGCCGCCGCGCAATCAAACGACCAGTGATTTTCGGAACTACGTACGTCATTCTTTACGGCTATCCCCACATCGTTTGCCGTCCAGTTGTAACAAGGAGACGCGGGTTGGGGCAGAGCATGTATTGCCAAACGAACGCGCAACTGACAACGCAAAAACCCATACAGCTACGGACCGTGTTTCCTTCCGACCACGCAACGCGTATAAGGATTTGTGTGACAGGCCATTCCAGGGGCCTACGACGTTTGACTTCGAGCCAAACTCACCAATCTATATCTGTAGCTCTGCTTTTCCATATCCGATTCTTCCCGGCTCTGAATCGTTCGAACGCTCGCGACTTCCCCGTTGCTGCATCACTTTACACGCGTTCACTCCTGTGAGTCTCACTAGCGGCGTACTTGTCTGATTTATGGCGCTCTCAAAAATACCTCCTACATTGTTCTTGGCCCAGGCTAATTACTAGATGCCGCCCGAGTTCTGATGTTTGTTTGATTCGCAAAGTTCGCAGAGCCTTGTCTCGCCTCATACATTGCGCCTGTTCTTAATTTTATACAATACCGTTTTTGTAGAAGGCATTTGTAGAAGACATCCTCAAAGCCCATACCGCGAGGCTACGTAAGGGGACAAAACAAGAGATAATCCATGACGGAATTGAACGAAAACTGGGAATTCGGACAACGCTGAAGAACACCAATCGTGGTCGGAAGTCTATCCGACAGATCTCCGTGGACGCTGATGAGGCCTATAGGGTTCGAATGTGGAGCACAGAGGATGTTCATATATTTCGTGGGAACACCTATCCGCACAAGTATTTCGAAAAGAATGCCTCGGTTGACTGAATCGAACGCACTCTGGTAAACAAGGAACACAGCTATTGTCGGTCGGCCGTATGCCTAGCGCTGCTCTAGCACCTGCCAAAAAGTGAATATATAGTCTATACAACCGCGCCATGGGCGGAAATCAGACCACACTTCCCTAATTCGGGATTCCATTTCCACAGTGTGGTGACGAATGCGCATTGAGGCCAGTACATTTGTCACAATTAGCGTTAGGCTAATGCCTTTGTGATTAGAACAGTCTGTGCGACTGCCCCTTTATATTGCCGCTACGATCGATTCCGTCCTTGAGACAGGAACTTCTCTTCCCTTCACATAGGTTTGAATAGGGTGGTCGGTGTTTGTATAAGGCCTCACCACGATCATTAAATATTGCAAGTTGGAATAAATCCGAAATTCCAGTACAAAAGCCATTGAGAGCTGTGATCGTTTTTTGGACCTGGGCCTCCGATGAGGGCTCTAAACTAACTCTCCACGGCTCGTCCTGCATCGCTAGAGTAGAAGGGGGCGGGTGGCAGAGGCCAGCTGAAATGGCCTTGAAAATGATCCTCCCAAATTGCCATCCGGTGCTCCTTATTGTGTATCAGTTCACCCGCGCTTCTTCTCTGGTTGTCTCATGGCAGCCTGATTTCCTGGAACAGTTAGTACGGATCATCTGGAAGCGCTTGCGGTAATGGGCTGCGGGTCCTGCCTCTTCCATTTCTTGAGCCTGACTGGTTTACCAGGCTTCCTTTTCAGCACGCTGGCTCCGCTTCAGTTGCGCCTAATAGTCAGTCTGGACGCATTGTGATCAGACCTAGCCCGAAGGTTCCTTCTGGATACCAACAAGTTCACCGATTTATTTGGAATCCAGTGACTGGGGCAGTAAGGAGTGAGCGTGCCACAAGCACGTGCTCCTGCGTCGTGCATGGCCACCGAGATCCTATTCCATTGAAACACGGTGGCATAAGAAAAGACAGCGAAACTTCAGTACGCAGTATGTCTCGATAGGCTTGTCTGACCGAGGACCGAGACAATTTCTGAGTTTCCAATCGGCGAAGACGCTTTGTATGCCTCCCGGTAACGTTCATGAAGAAATGGCAGCGTATCAAAGCATGCTCAAAGTTGACGCTGATGCTCCAGTATAAGCTGCAATCCATGATAGAAACACGCCATTTGTAACTTATGGCAGTGTGATGAATTTGGGTCCATTGCTGTCCAGCTGCAGGAAGACGCCGAGTGGCCCTTCGACACTCATTGTGTCTAAAAGCGGTGCTACCAAGAAACGGCTGGACCAAACAAACATCCCGCTACCTGTAGAGGAAGAGAATCCGAATGGCGTTGGTCTGCAGTGCGTGAAAAAGATAAATAACATAAAATAAAAGGTTTATTTCTGGACAACTGTTAAAAGCGGTGCCACAAGGCACCAGATAATTTTTGTACAATAGTTCAATGCGCACGCACGAATAAAAAATAATATTAGAAGAAAAGCTTCCTAAATGCTAGAGGGTGGGTTACCACTCTTTTATGGTTTGCTAGCCATCGTAACCGTCGGACATGCCGTCGATATACGTGCACCATTCATCAGTCGATTTCCTTGCAACTGTGACTTATTCCTTGGCATCCAAACCAAGTAAGGATTAATGCATATATATATATATATGTATATATATATCCTTATAAGGAAAGAAAGAGCCCTGGAGTAAAGTTCTTGACGTAATTGATTCCAAGTTCAGCGGCGCATTGCTGCGCCTTCAGACGTCCCGATTTGTGGCATGCTCCTGGACGAGAAAGAGAGCGATGAGAGCAGAAGGGGTAAGAGAGGTTAAAAACGATGTTCCACGACAGTAAATAAAAGGATAAGGCACTTCATCCGGTCCACTTAATAGCGCCACTTGATGGGCGAATAGAGTTTTAAAATAAAAGCGTTTTCAATGCATCCTATTTATAGGTGACTCAGAGGACTACCAGGCTGAGCTAACAGAGGAAACGAAAAGCCAGCCTTTTAGCTTAGTTATAAAAGCTGATAGAACTCTAAAGCACTAGACATGGAAAACCTTGAACGCCTAATTTGCTGAAATAAAAATAACTGAAAATTTCGGTCGTTTGCATGGTAGTTAATGACTGCGCCTAGCGACCCTATTTTTCCATGCTAAAAATGACGCATTTGTTTCGCTACCAAATACAACGTAAGGGGAACGAAAATGGTAGGTATAGGTTGACGGTATCTTCTAACTAGGGAGTGTATCTTAACAGGTACAAGATGGCTCAAGGTTACCAGTACTTATTAGGGGTACCGTGGTTGGCTGATATTTGGATTTTCTAAGCGTACGCGATAATAAATAGCAAAAGTAGGGGCAAAGCGCGCTTAACGCTAACAAAACCTTAAAAGGACGTTACTGAGACTCGAGACGTTTCGATGTGGCTTACTTAGTCCTATGTCGAAGGGCCTCATCTTGAGGATTCTCGTGGACGCCGAGCCTTACCAAGGGATATAAAGCTGAAAATCGCAACTTTTAATAGCGCTGGGTGGTGGTTATTATAGCTGAGGAATTACAGTGGATAGGCCTGTAGGCATTTGTCAGGGAGGCTTTTGACCCACTCAGCCTATATGTGGCTATCAATGCTGCAAGTTTTCAATGAAGATAATGCGAGGTTTATGACCGTTCAATTTTATATAACCACAGAGGTAGGGCTATTTATAGTGACACACATCAGAGGGTTGTCGGTACGAATCTCAAATGAGTATCAGAAACATAGGTGGTTTAGTACGAAGCGTGCAATTCACTGCAGCTTGTATGTGTGGTGCAACAATGACTCTGATTATGAGTGCTAGAGTTTTCAACAGCGAACGATTATTGTGCCTTTCTTGTTAAGGCATAACATGGTGAGCTTCTTTGTCCCTTTTGTAGATCCTCATACCTGTGAGGTAGGTTTGACGCAAGTTTTCCCCATGGCGGCCAAGCAGACGGTATGCGTTGTGGCTTGGCAGTAGCTCAGCTACCACCCTGGCGATTTAGTTGACCGGAGATGTTCCAATACGTCAGAAAGAGCAAACGAATGATAATATGAGCCAAATGTTTTAACGTAAATGCAAAAAGTAAGATACGTCAGTCCACCAACCAGGATGTCTGGCACATGGGGTCCTCGGAGCCAAGTAAACGATTAATTTCGCATAGCTGGCCAAGGTAAGGTGTAGTGGTAGTCAAAACGTTCTGGATATGCAGCTAGCCAAGGTGACGGGCTACTAGGTTGCGTGGCTAGGCTTATGGCCCGTCTGATGGAATGCAAAATAAAGCGAGGGTAAGGGAGCACATATGGTTATAGGAAAGATCTAATATTTTGTATATTCGTCGCAGTTAGACACAGGCAGACAGCCACCGCAATCCAGCAAATGGATAGAAGGCCGATTTTAAGCCACAACCATCTAACAATAAAACCCAGGCACTCACCTAACTACTCCGACAAAGAAGTAATCAAAAAGCTACGCCTGTTGCCTCACTGAGACTCTCTGATCCATCCGTTGTTAGCGATCCACCAGCAATAGGTGAACCCCTCAACCGACACTTCTACACTTCTTTCACCGACGCTAACGGAGCCTAACTAGCTGTGCCACCTAAGCGCACCAATAACACCCTGACACTATTAAGTTTGAAATATGTTCTAGCAACCGAGTAATCAATTCACTCACCAGGTCATCACATCCTGATCGCGATGGTCTCCCCTCTACACTGCTGATATTCGGTAGCCAGGACATTCCATTTCCAGTTCTTAGCATATGCACGCTTTCCATGAAAAACGGTATCTATCCAGCCACATAGAAACATGACGTCATCATCCCTAAATAAAAATGCAATCAGCAATAGATGGAAACTGTCGCCTCCTTAGCCCAACCACTATTGTTTCAAGAGTACTGGATAAAATCGTCAAAGAAACAATGCTCACCATACTGCCTACTCACGACCTTTTCACACGACAACAACATGGATTCCCGCCGTCTAAATCCTGTCAGGCCCGCCAATCTGAGCTCCACAATCATGTAACTCAACGGACTTATTACAGGCAAACACTAGACATCATCTTCCTAGACACTGCAAAAGCCTTTGTCAAGGTACCACATGCAGCATTTAAGTTGAAGCTGGAGTCCTACGGTATCTCTGATAAAAAGCACAAACTTTTCGCATCATACCTTACATCTCGATCATAGTCAGTAATGGTGGAAGGCGTAAGCTCACTTCCAAAACCAGTCAAAAGTGGCGTAATTCAAGGTGGCGTTTTAAGCCCACTACTATTCCTGCTCTTTATCAATGACGTACCCCAGGTTTCTAAACACGGGACGCCCTACCTGTTTGCCGATGACACCATAATTGTCTTCTCCTTCCAACAAGCAAACTTATACACCGCCCTCTTCCATACACAGCACGACTTAAGAGATCTAGATGCTCGGTGCAACATATGAAAGTTGGTATTCACAACAGCAAAATGCAATGCCCCCAGATACAGATGCACCATGCCACCCAATACCTGTGTGCTACAAGGTATGCCACTAAGGAGCTGCCCTTACAGTGTAGGACTTAGGTGTTCACTACGCCTGTTCGCTGAACTTCGCGGAACAAGTAGCTTATACCGCATCGAAAGCGCGCCCTGTCATCGGCTACATCTTCAAAACCATGACGATACAAGCCTCTGGAACTGCGCCCTACATAGAAATGTGCCCGGCCTCTGCTAGAGTACTACCCTATAGTATTCACCAACCCAAGAAAATGTGACAGGATAACCCTCGAAAATGTTCGGCGTACGTTCACGATACGTCTTCTGGGACATACAAGTTTCAGCTACCGTGCTCAGTGCAAAGTAATTATGCTTCACTCGTTATGGCTGCGACGTTTGAAAACCAACCTCGCCTTCTTATATTCGCTTATTACCAATCCCAATGGGAGCCAACTGCCCCTTGTCTCAGACTCATATATCACTTCGCACCACCTACGTGCTAGAACTCCCTCCATTATCCTACCGAGAACGCGAAGTAGTATTCGCACCAACTTCTACCTCTACAAATGCGCATATGAATGCAATAGGTGACCTCTCACTATAAGGGCACCTCTGAATGCAAACCAGTTCCGCTTCTCTATAAACAAATACCGCTGTCACACAAATTTCCACGCTACTGATATTAACTGTTCGGAAGACGAGCTTTTGAACATGGAGCAGACCACTTATAATCGCCTTTTTTTACCTTCCCACACTATCTCCTTCCGGACTCTGAATATTACTATCTTCCTGCTTCCTTCAACAAATCCCTTTTTTCCATCACATAGGTACTAGCCACCGGATATTTTGTAGTGAGCTAGGTATTCCCCGTACGACTGTGAACTATAATAAAATATAAAAATTATAGCTTTCTTATGTATTAGGGGATTAGGCGGTTTGCGTTTTGGAACGTTGTTCCCATTTGTGTGCAACACGAATACTATATCTGTCTTCTTCGCGCGTGAGTTAACTGCGAACGACGCTCCGTCCAGGCACTCGACGCCCACCTACATCCTCCCTATGTAGCTCGCTTCTGGTGCCATACTTTAAGTATTAGCTACCTCTCCTGTTAAGTAAACCTTTTCCCAGCCTAATTTTTTGTGGGTTCTCTCTATTGCTTTTGGCTGAGCGTCTAGTCTGCTACCGGATATATAGCGCACTACCAACGCGCTATATACTGCCTGCTGTTGCCTTCCATGAAATCGCCCACATCTGGCTACCGTGAGGCATCTGTCTCCGGCTAATAGCGTCAACACAACTGGCAACTGTCTTGACGGTGAAGCCGAAGTGTTCTCACCATTCCAAATTTCTATTTTCTTCCTGGCCTCTGGACCATCTCTGCTTCATACTAAGGGGCTTCCACTAGGCTCGCAACCAGCCAACTTACCATCATCTTAGTTCCCTCTTCCTGTGCTTAAGGGCTCTGTCACATTCTTATTGTTTTCTACTTAAGAATCCTTAAGGTCAATGTATGCTGCTTCTATACTCCATGTTTTACCCAAGTGCGGCCGCAAAGCCTCGAAGAGCCACCTAGCCGGTGACGCATTCCCTTTTCATCTTTATACGCCACTATCGGCAGTGTGAGGTTGCGACGCTCTCAAACATTAATAATCAATTTATTAATTTCTACACCTTACGCTTGAGGTCCCCAGCCTTACATACTTATCATTAGCTACTTTCGGAATCCGAAACTTCATTCTTGTCACTTCCAAGCTCCATGAACCTAAATTAAGTAGGGCAGAGAAGTTCTGAAGGGCCCTACACTGTGGTTCATTCCTACTTCTTCGTTACAGGCTTCCATTAAAATTGTGATTCCAAATCGTACACAACCAACTGACGAAATTAAATCTATTAATGTATATTATGCTTGAGGTCATTTTAGTCTTAAATGCTCACGGTTATCTAATTTCAACATTCGAACGATGATGCCTGTCGCTAACTAGTAACGTCTGCTCATCTGTAGTATGACTTGTATGAGTCAAATAGCCACTTACCCTGTCGCTACTTCCAATATCCATTCTACACGTTTGCTATTGGAGGTTGATGCAGTAGCGATCACCATCACTCGGTTTACAAACATATTCAAGCTTTCACTTTAAGCTCGAAGTCTCCTTGACGTTATAGCTTGAATTATTATCTTACTGGATTGCAAACCTTGACGCCCTTCACATATAAGATAGAATATAACTGCTAGGCTAAACAGAACCACCTAGACAGTGGCTTATTTCCAAAGCAGATATACAGGCTTCCATTTGTAAAGCGATGCCGCATCGCGCACAACCATCTGACTGGGAAACAAATCCATCCTGTCCTTATCTGCATAAGGCACCTTGGCATTACCTTCCTATTATTACCTTATTCCAGCTTTCGAATCATGATGTCTGTCGCTCACTACCTCCGTTTGTTTATCTCCAGTATGAGTGTTAGGAGTCGAAGAACCGCCTAACATGCGGCCCACTCCCATATCGTTTTAACTGGCTTGCTTTAGTATTATGATATTACATCAACTACAGCCATCCACGTTGCGAATATTCTCATCTCTTCACCCCAGGCCCGATGTTGTCTACACCTAACATTCGTAGCAATATCTCCTACCAAGCTGCAAATATGCTTCGTCGATTCTTCCAATCTCCATCAGTTTCAGTTAAGTACTTCTGCTAAAATTTAGACAGCCACCTACTTCCTAACTGACTCCTAGTCCAAATCCACATTCTCCTATTTGGATTGTGCTAATGCATCGCGCACAATCATTCGCCATGCCATCATATTCATTCCTTCGCCTCATGTTGTAGGTCCCCTATACCTTACACACTAATTATCATTTACCTCCGGATTCGGAACGTGGATGTCTGCCGTTCCCTAGCTACGTCTATCTCACTATAGTATGTTGTTTCAGCTCTGGAGAGCCAACCAGCCAGTGGCTTATTCCTATTTTATATTAACTGGCTTCTTCAATATTTTGAGGCCGAATTGCGCACAACCATCTGACTTACCGTCATTTTGAACCTTCGACCCCACTCATGAATTCACTTTGATCTTACATTCATGTCACAAATAAATAAGTTAATTAAACAGTTTATTCTCGGCAATGCGACGCAGGTTTTTTGGGCCTGACCAGCATAGTACAATATTGTACCTGGTAGCATGAGTAGCAGGACAAAGAGCGGGAGTACTACAGAAGTAGTAAATAGTGTCGACGAATGTGGCCCAGAGATGGAATGTGGTCTATCCTCACGGAATGAGAGATGTAGAGACAAGAATTATATCATT
Organism: Dicrocoelium dendriticum; assembly: GCA_944474145.2. NCBI lineage: Eukaryota > Metazoa > Platyhelminthes > Trematoda > Plagiorchiida > Dicrocoeliidae > Dicrocoelium > Dicrocoelium dendriticum. Next base: position 84,667,737 of record OX104069.1, on the reverse strand, counting down.
ATTGAAGAGTAGGTTGAAGAGGAACTACTCTGATAAGGTTTTGCACCCGGTGCGGTGCAGGTGAGTGAAATATGAGGAAAAAGCTGCGAAAAGCTTTTAAGAATAGCGGCAGTTCACTGCTGAGTTGTGCACGGGTAGTGGTACTACAGTAGATACATGCACATAATTTGTGCAATTCGGTATCGACCAGTATGCCCATGCTTGTTTGTTGCTGTGGCTTTATTAAGTGTCAAGTCATATTCGCTGCGTCGCAGCGTTGTTAACAAGATATTTGGGGCATTTTGTAGGGGAAGGCGTGCCAGGCGAATACCCACCACTTCCTGAAATACTGTCGATTTGTGATATAACCATGACAGGGTTGCATCGGACTAACTGTCCCCGCGGTTATTAGCAGTCCTGTTCCGTCAATGTGTGTCGTTTGGCTGTGTGGTGGTCATTCTTCAGAGTCGACCACAAATGTTTAGAGCTATTTGCATCAGACGACCAACTTCATTTGTATTGCTTTGATTAGGTTTCCTGATTGATATTGTTTGTCCCGTTTGCCAAGTGTGTATGATTTCATTGTTCACTGTTGCTTTCGTGACCAGGTGAGCGTCGTAAATATGTCCTCAAATATCTTTTGTGCAGATAATGTTATCATTTTGTCCCCTGATTCTCATCTCCAGCTGACTGCTAAGTTGCGAAAAACCACTTAGCTTGTGCCCCATTCCCATTGAATCTTTACAGGCCTCTAGCTTGATTGTGATGCCGCATCGCTCACAACCATTGGAATTCCTAACCGCTTCTTTACTTCATCTTACGCTTGAGGTATTTGGGACCTTATTATTCTCTCTTACTAGTCCTAACTTCCGATTTCCGAAGGTTTAGGCATGTCAATCCCTAGCTCCGTCTGTTTAACCGTACTACGACTAATAGGCCTGGAAGAACCACCTAGCCTGTGGCTCATGCTTATTTCATTTCAACAGCCTATCCTCTTAACTGTGATGCCGCATAGTTCACAACCATCCGGCTATTGTAAACCTTGATCTTCTCTCCTCACACTTGCTGCTACCTCGTCCTTATCTGCTTATCATTAGCTCCTTCCGGATTGTGAACGTCGTTGCCCGCTTCTTCTCATCTCTTTCTGTTTATCTCTAGTAGGGCTGATACAACCCGAGGGGCCACCTAGTTTTCGGCTCATTTCCATTTCATCTTTACAGGCTACTATTCCAATGTTAATGCCCCACCGCACACAGCCATCCGAATTACCAACATTCGCATACCTTCATCAGACGCCTGAGGTCTCTGTGCACTTACATTCTTATTGCAATCACCAAATGTTGATGGCAGTCGCCGCCTAGTTTCAGCGCTTTAGCTCCAGCATGACTAATATGTCGCGCTGAATAGCATGACATACGGCTCACCACCAGTTCATTTTAAAAGGTTCCCTTTAGGACTATGATGGCGCATCGCACACAACAAACCGAGATGCGAATATTTTCACCCCTTCACTTCGTGCCTAATGACACTTCAACCTTACATGCTTAGTAGTACCTCCTTCCTGAGGCTGAATGTCGTTGTCCACTGCTTCACTTTAGTCCGCCTGCAAGCTTTAAACAGCCAACTAGCTTCTGGCTGACCCATTATAAATTTATATTCTCCCATTTACATTGTGGTGCTTTATCGCTGATTACCATTAGAATTCCAAACCGCTTCTTTAGTGCATCTTTTTCTTAAGGTCTCCGTGGCCTTACAATCTTACTATGCGCAACTTCCAGTATCCGAATGTTTATGCCTGACACACCCTATCTCCATTTGTCTAACCGTAGTACGAATGATATGCCTCGAAGAACCACCTAGCCGGTTGCTTATTCCCAATGCAAAACTACAGGCTTCCATTTGTAAAGCGCTGTAAAGGCTGAATGATGGAAGCCTTCGATGGAGCTGTTGGTTTTGGGGAACGGAAGGTGAGGATGGGTGCGAATAGTTGTATTGGCTTGTGTAAGGGTTTCAAATGTGGGGTGTGTAGCAGAGTTTGCTGGGTCCAGGCTTTGGTTAGTTATTCTTTATGATGATCGTGTGGACCAGAGTGCATCATCGGTGGGTCGTCGGGGCGGACTGGCCGGACTGCCAAAAAACTGGCAAGTCCAGAGAATAGATCGACAGGACCTTCCCTTTGTTGCATACCCGAAGGTGCGCTTGGGATGTCACTCCACCCACCGCACTCCAGACCACGGTCCTCGTCTCACGAAGAAATCAGGCGTCCTGGTCTCACGAAGAAATCCGGCGTCCTCGTGGGCAACTCCTAGCCAGGCGTTTGGGGACCAACCCGTTCGCGGCTGTCTGCGGCGGAGGGCGACTGACCGTTCCTTGCGTCAGGAGGAGGGCCTTGGATCGGCTGGCGAGTCACATCGGGGTCACCAATTGTTGGGTGGAGCCTGAGATACTAATCGGTAAACAATGACACGTAAGCGACGTGTCAGATACGGGACAGTATAGAAGCTGGAGGCGACAGAACCCAAGGTGTATTGTGCAAGCTCCAAAATAGGAACCGAATCAGCCAGAGGGAGAAACGGTGCAGCAAGGTACTCACCAAAACGCTTTGTCTCAACGCATATGCAGTCAGTAAAACAACTGGACATTTTGAAGGTTAAAACAACCGTAAAATCCGATGCTGCAAAATACTGAAAGTGTTTTCCGGTACCCTATAGACCGCGACGCTGTTGTTGGGCGCTTTACTCAGGCCCACGCAGCACTGCAGTTTACCTGTGAGAAGAAAGCGAACAAGTGGTTGCCGTTCCTTAATGTGTTGTTAACTCGAAGAATAGATGAATCCATCCAACAGCAAGTCTACAGGAAGAAAACCTTGCGTGGTCAGTATACGAACTTCCATAGTTTCGTTCCTTTGAGATATAGGGGAAACCTACTTCTCTGCCTAACCACAAGGGCCCACAGGATTTGTTCGGAAGACACCTTGGATATTGAGTTGCTGCGCGTAAACGTGTATCCTGATCGATTCATTGTTAAGTGCATGCCAGACAAACCGGACGTGGTGCGGGTTCCAACCACTGAGAGGAAAGAAGACTAGCTAGCCGAACAACTTCCACGTGGTGCCAGCTGGTTGGTTCGAGTTAATCCTGTTCTAGCGAATAGTTCGGCGGCAGTGTTTCAGGACGTGGTGGGTTTTCGCCTGGCGAGGGCTCTCCCTATAAAAAGCCACAAAGGTCCGTTTAATAACACCGCGATCTAGCAGATGTGATTCGCCACTAAATAAAGTCATTGCCTCTTCCCATTCCGGAGGACCCTCACTTCACAAACGTCATCCAGTTCGTAGAGTTCTATTGATCCCTTAATACGATGGCGAGCACAGGAAACAAACGAATTCAGTCAAACTTCAAGAGTTCACCCACCATGCCCATTAACACACACGTACATATATACAGACACAAACCCAGTATGTTACCGGTTAACGTGGTATATTTTTATACAATTACCTACCATACCTGTTTGTATTATCATGCTCATGCCTTCACAGGCATGCGCCGCACTTCCGGGAGTGGTATATTATTTATTTATTTATTTCAAAGGGGACGCAACCGCCATGCGTGTAGCCAGAAGCCTTTCAGTAACCGTTAACTTTCTCAGCTGCAAAGCTCAAGTGCACTTTCTCAACGGATGGTCTCATGCGTATTCGAAACAAAGACAAGGTACTGAGGCTGACCGCTTCTATGGTTTGTTATCAGTTCGAGTGCTCCTGGGGCATTGCTTATATCGGTCAACCGGCACGACACTTGTCAAAGCACATTAATGAGCACGTTCCACGCTGGTCTCGTCGAGGCGGTACCGGGGGTATAACTAGCTCTGTTATAGCTCATCTGGTTGATAGTGTGCAGGAAGTTGACTCAAGCCGCGCCTTTCGAAAGCTATACAAGGTTGAACCACTACAGTCGAAAGGCCTGCGTCTCCGCTCCCTCGCTACAGCTGAGGCGATCAGTATTCGGTTGTATCAACCGCTTTCGTGTTCACAAGAAACTGCTCGTAGTTCTTAAGCTACCCTGACCAGATAAAATGGTCGATTCGGAGGCCAGAAACAATCGTCCGGCTACATCTCTGTCCTACTTTGCGCTTACCGTTTACGTTTATTGCCGGTTTATGCCCCCTGGTTGGCAGTGATCTAATTTCATTTGAACTAATCGAAGCCACTATTACGCTCATTGCTATTGTATCCATATGATTGTAAAGGTCTGACGATAAATTCAGCGAAAACAATTGTTTACCTTCCGTTCCTTGTTCTTGTTAATCGCGAAAATCAAAGAGTTTCTCATACTTTTTAAACTATTTATGTTACCAAAGCTGCTTAACACGATTTCAGCTTCTGTTTCCCTAATTTTGCTTTATTTGGTCGGTACAGGCGGTAAAAGAATTGTCCCCTACCCGGTCAGGGTTTCAAGCATCGACTATTGTCATTTAGTTAATAACTGTAGGACTAGTTAATACTAGTCCGAGACGGTGCGCGAAAGTAAGCGCGGATATCACAAGGCAATGGGAGTCGGACACAGCGGATTGTATTCGATGGGCTACAATAAGAAGCGGACGGATGAAGCGAGGCGAGAGCGGACACGTGAGCGCGGGAACTTACAAGGCTGTTGCGTGACGAGCCAGTTGTAAGGAAGATTAAAACAAGAAGGGGTAATGTACAATCGGCCAACAATTAAATTGTAAATGAAAGATAGCAGTTATCTTTTAGGGCGCTACAGAGCTCCCCCTAGAAGGCTGAACATAGAAAGCCTTCGAAATCGAAAAAGACTGTTGAAACGAGGTTCGTAAGGCAAAATCGTGCCGAGTAAAAATGAGCGTGCGTTCGTGTCAAGTGGGGGTTCGCCGGCAGTCGGAGTCCGCTGTGCCGTTTGTGATTTGTTGTTTATTGATTGCAGGACAGGGTGCATTTCGGCGAGCCGTTGGAGCGGGCTTGTTGGACTACAAAAAAACCGGCTAGTCCAGAAAAAGGACGACAGGACCTCAACCTCCGCTGCTGCCAAACGGTGCGCTTGGGCGTGGTCTCTCCCCCCGCCGCACCCCGCCCTGCGCCCTAACGACCCTCGTCCCACGAAGAATCGACCATCGTCCTGCGAAGAAGCGACCCATCGTCCCACGAAGAAAGGACCGTGGTCCCGCAGAGAAGCGACACTCGTCCCGCGGATAAAGGTCCAGCGTTAAGGTCCTCGAAAGCAGTGGCCGTGTGGGCCAGTCGATCGAAAGGGAGGGTTGGGGCATGTAGAGGCGAGAAAATAGAAAAACACGCGCAGAAAACGCCAAAAAGAACAAGCGAATGATCTGCATGCTTAGATTTTTGGTTTTTGAATATTGTTTTCGAAAAAGGTTTTTCGGAGGTTTTTGATATTTTCGTTTGTTTCAAAAAGTTAATCGACCAAAAATGGGGCAAATGTATACAATACCTACAAAGTTAAAAGTATTTACACTGTACATAGTCGGAGAAACGAACGGGATTACGCACCTCCCGACCACGGCGATTGGTCGTGGGAGGCGGCGGACTAGATTCGGGAAATGTGGGGATGGCTGAAGTTTGTAGACCGAGATCGTGGTCTGGTTGAACTGCACTAGGATGCTGAAAGCTGGTGCGGTGAATTGTGACGTCGCACGAAACACTACTAGACGAAGTATGCGAGGTGGTTTCTTCCATAAAGGCGGGTTTTAGACGGTCGATGGTGACGAGTTCGCGTTAACCACCGCGGTCAATAGTGTACGCCTTACTCGCACGATGTAGCACCTTGATAGGTCCTAGGTACGGCGACTGAAGAGGCTGTCGAACACCGTCTGCGCGAAGAAGAACGTGTGGACAGGTAGACAGCTTCTCGGGCACGCACACTGGTGTCTTCTGCAATCGAGGAGCGGGTGGACGTAGCTCACGCATCTGGTGAGCCAACCGATCATTGTAACTTCCGTAGTCAAAAGTGGAAGTACACGGGGCTTGTGCTACCAGCTGTCCGGGCAACCGCAGCGTGCAACCGTAGACTAGCTGCGCTGGTGTGGCGTCGAAATCGGTTTTAACCGTGTTTCTTAAGCCTAGGAGAACAAGGGACAGCGTTTCAGACCATGAAGGATCTGCGTGCGCACGTAGCGCTGCCTTCAACTGGCGGTGAAAACGCTCACCATGCCGTTAGCGGCCGGATGATACGCTGTCGTCTGGACGTGGCGACAGCCTAAATCCTTAAGCAACGTGGCAAAGGTTGACGAGAAATGTGACCCTCGATCGGTGGTCACGATGGCGGGACAGCCGTATTGAGCTACCCAGCGCTCCATAAAAGCTTTCGCTACTGTTTCCGAGGAGCAATTTGGGATAGGGACGGCCTCAGGCCATCTAGTAAATCGATCGATGCAGGTCAGTAGATATACAGAGCCTTTGGAAGGCGGCAGAGGACCTACGAGGTCGACGTGCACGTGATGAAAACGTGCGTCTGGCGTCGGAAACGTGCCTAATGGGCTTCTCGTGTGCTTGTGCACCTTCGCGCGTTGACACGGAAGGCAAGCAGCTGCCAAGTACGGACGTCCCGATTAACATTGCGCCAAACGAATCGTGCGGTTACGAGTTTAACCGATGCACGAACGCCTGGATGAGACAAGCCGTACAACGTGTCGAACACGGTCTGCCGAAACTCGCGTGGGACGACTGGGCGCGGCGTGCCCAGAGATAAATCGCAGAGTATAGTGCCGTCTGATGATGTCAGCGGAACGGGTCGTATGTCCAATGAGGGAGACCTGCGTAGTAGATCAACCTCAGGATCGTTGAGTTGTGCTGTGGCCATGGCTGCCAAGTCGATAGCAGTGCCGGCGTCAGCGGAGATAGCTTGGATGCGGGAAAGTGCATCGGCGACGGCGTTGTGCACACCTGAGACATGCCGTATATCGGTCGTAAACTGAGCGATATAGTCAAGGTGGCGCGACTCTCTAGGAGAGTATCGGTCGGTAGTCGAGCCGAGCACGTAAGTCAGGGGTTTGTGGTCGGTGAAGACGACAAAGGAGCGGCCTTCTAGGACGTGTCGAAAGTGACGTATCGCTAGATATACGGCTAGTAGTTCTCTACCGAACGTGCTGTGGCGAGATTCGGTAGGTTGTAGGCGTTTGGAGAAAAACGCTAAGGGCTGCCACGTGTCAGCTACTCGTTGCTGCAAAACAGCGCCGACTGCCACGTCCGAGGCGTCAGTACTGAGGGACAGTGGGGCGGCCGGATCGTGATGCGCTATAGAAGCTATGTTGGCGATAGCCTCTTTCAGCGACTTAAAAGCAGCGCGTGCTGAGGCAGGAAATTCGAACTTCTTGAGTTTCCCTCGGAGAAGGTCCGTGAGGGGTTGCATCAGCGAGGCGCAGTTGGGTATAAATCGTCGGTAAAAGTTGACAAGCCCATCAAAACGCCTGAGCTGTTTGAAAGAATGAGGCTCTGGGTAGTCGATGATGGCTTGAATTTTATCCTGCAGTGGCACGACGCCTGCAGAGGAGATACGATGGCCGAGGAAGTTGACTGAATCGACACCAAACGAACACTTTTCTGCGTTGATCGTCACCCCGTGTTGAGATAAACGATCAAAAAGTGTTCGTACGTGGCGTATGTGCTCTTCTCGTGAAGAGCTTGCGATTAAAGTGTCATCCAGATACGCGTAAGCGAAGTCTAAACCGCGACAAACTTGGTCGATGAAACGCTGAAAAGTTTGCGCGGCGTTCTTTAGGCCAAATGGCATGCGCAGAAACTCGAACAAACCAAATGGAGTCGTCACGGCAGTTTTAGCGATGTCCGCTTCGGCTACCGGAATTTGGTTGTATGCGCGTACCAAATCGATTTTGCTGAAGATATTTTTACCCGCCAGACTGGCGGTGAGATCCACTATGTGTGGGATCTGATAGCGATCAGGCGTGGTAATCGTATTCAAGGTTCGATAGTCGCCGCAAGGATGCCAGTCCCCCATGACCTTCTTCGGGACCATGTGCAGAGGCGACGCTCATGGGCTGTTGGACGGTCTGACGATACCGAGTTGAAGCATGTGGTCAAATTCGGCTCGTGCTGCGCGTAGTTTGTCAGGAGCAAGCCGTCTTGGTCGTGCGCTAACTGGCTGACCGCGCGTAACTATGTGGTGAGCGACCTCTGTCGTGACTGGTGGAAGCTCTGCAGCTGGTCGTACCAGTCGCGGGTACTCAGACAGTAGGTTCGCATAACCTGATAGTACATCGGCGATTCGAAATACGGGACTGATTATCGTGGCGTCCGTAAGAACGCCTTCAACCCATAGTTTAGTACGGTCGTCTAAAAGTCTGTCGCGACCAGCATCAACAAGCAGGCCAAAATGTCGGAGGAAGTCGATACCGATAATTGCGAAGGGTACAGACGCAACCATGAAGACCCACTGAAAGTCTTGGTGAAGATGGAGATCCAGGTTCATCATGCGCTGACCGAATGAAGCTATGGGAGAACCGTTGGCCGCACGCAAATTGTACGTAGGCTCTGAGTGCTTGTCGTTCGCGGTCGCTGGGATGACGCTGACTTCCGCTCCCGTATCGATGAGGAAGGTGATGGAAAAACGTCGATCACTAACGTAAAACAGTCGGTCTACTTGGTTATTGAATGATACGTTTGTAGTGCTAGTATGTGGGCTATTCGTTTTCCCTGAAGCAGCTGGGTCGTGCCTAATGCAGAGAGCCCGACAACGTCTAGCTCTTCCACCGTATTGGCGTTGATACCAACATACTTCTTCGACGGGTTTGACATTATCTGAGTGAGAACTTGTAAGGAAAATGTTGCGCTTTCTTGCCGAACGTGACATACTCGGTGCAGGCACAGACGAGCCACAATGAACGGTAGCCAAAACGTGGTCAGCATTTGACCGTGGCACACGCTGCTTCGAAGCCATCATTGCTGCTATCCTGCTGCGAAGTAGCGCAATTTCCTCGTCTTTAGAGTCAGATCGGCCTAACGACTGGGAACAAACATGAGATTCGGTTTTCATCGGTGAGAATACGTCACCGGAGCTAGTGGTCCTCTGCTGCGGAAACCGTTCGAACGCAGCGTCTTCCTTGGTAGCTGATTCTTTCAGGGGTGTATCTATATGCATGGACAGCAATACCGGCAATGGCTCTGGGAGACGTGCAAACCATAGCTCCTTTATCCCTTCTTCGCTCAAGAATAAGGGACCAGCGATGCGCTGAAGTTCGCAGAGCAACGCCGACGGCTTGCGATCTCCAAGCTTGAGACCATTGAGCTGTTCAACTCGAGCTCGTGCGCTGGGCTGTAACTCTTTTAAAATCGCTTGCTTCATTGTTTCATACTTTGCCTCATTCGATGGGCAGAGTAGAATGTCCTCAACCAGCGTCACAACCGACGAAGGAAGGCGTGGGACGAGCTGATTGTACCTCGGACGGTCCGCCGTAATGCCCTTATTTTCCAGTTCGATCTCGAATATCTTAAACCAAACCTCCTGGCTGTGTTCCATGAAACTTGGAACAGCCAAAGTAAGCATGTTTACGTTGTGAAACGACTCGGATGCCACTCTCGAAATGTGAGTCGAAAGATAAAGAATGAACAAAATACGATAAAAGTACTAAACTTACGCAAGAAACAAATGAATATAGGTATATAATGGAGAAAAAGGAACGAACTCACCAAAAATACAAACGAGGAAAAAAGGTGGAATTCGCGCGTGCGAATCGGGGTCAACAATTTGTAGGACTAGTTAATACTAGTCCGAGAGGGTGCGCGAAAGTAAGCGCGGATATCAGAAGGCAATGGGAGTCGGACACAGCGGATTGTATTCGATGGGCTACAATAAGAAGCGGACGGATGAAGCGAGGCGAGAGCGGACACGTGAGCGCGGGAACTTACAAGGCTGTTGAGTGACGAGCCGGTTGTAAGGAAGATTAAAACAAGAAGGGGTAATGTACAATCGGCCAACAATTAAATTGTAAATGAAAGATAGCAGTTATCTTTTAGGGCGCTACATAACTTCGTTAGTTTAACCTAGCGATGTTAATTTTACCTTAGTTTAATACAGCATCTTTGCAATATTTATTTGTAACAAATACTTTCCCAGTACGCTTGCCGTTAAAGCTCTTCTCACCATTCCGCGAGATAGTTGCTTGTTGTTTGGCACCTGGGATACTAGTCGGTAATCCATGACACGTAAGATACGTGTCAAATACGGCACAGTATAGAAGTTGGATGCGACTAAACCCAACGTGTATTGCGCAGGCTACAAAAGTAGGAAGCGAATCACCCAGAGCGAGGAAAGCTGCAGCAAGTTGCTCACCAATACAAATTGTGACAACGGAAGTGCCGTCCGTAAAACAAGCGGACGTTTTTAAAGTTAAAACAAAGGTAAAATCCAATGTTGCAAAATACCGAAAGGGCTTGTTTTCCGGTACACTACAAGGGTCCCACCCTAGAAGGCTGAGTGATGAAAGCCTTCGATGGAACTGTTACTGGGGGCCAACGGGTGGTGAGGATGGGTGCGAATAGTAGCATAGACCTGAACACGGGCTATCAAGATGGGTGTGTAGCGAAGTTCGCTGGGTCCAGGCTTTTGTTATTAATTATTTATGATGATTGTGTGGACCAGCGGGCATCATCGTTGGGCGGGCTGGTCGGACTGCAAAATACTAGCTAGTCCACAACAAGACCGACTAGACTTTCCCACCGATGCAGACGCGACGGTGTGCTTGCGAGGTGTCACTCACCCACCTCACTTAAGTCCGCTGTCCTAGTCCCACGAAGAAATCTGGGCGTCCGCATCGGCAACACGTAGCTAGGCGTTTGGAGAGCAATGCGTTCGTGGCCGTCCGCTGTCGTGTGTGACTGACTGTTTGTTGTGTCAGGAAGAGGGCATTGAGCCGGCTGGCGAGTCACTCGGGGGATGCGTTAAGCCGGTTGGCGAGTCACTAGAGGGTTGACTTGGAAGTTCCGATGGTTGCGTTTCTGGAAGTTAGAACCCAGATGGAGTGGGTAAGGATCGGGGGAAGTGAATGGACGCCTGAGAAGGAACGTGACGTGTATGCTAAAGGCAACTACACCTTTTATCATTACAAAATGTTTTGGGGTTTTGTCGATTTCGTAAAACGTTCATGGATGAGACGCACGATTCTCACTATAGACGAAAAAAGCGTGTTAATGGAAATAGCAAACGTTTGCAAAAGCTGTAAAACGGACTGGACGTTGAATCCGTCTATTGCATCGGTCGGTTGCCTGAGGTTGACGTGTGGCAGGTTGAGGGTTAAGTGGAACGGTGAGTTTCGTGACATCGAGTGCTCTGGAAGTAATCGCAGATGCAGGTGCCTGTGTAATATATCAGGATGGTTTGCAAATTTTTCTTCAAAGAAAACCACTATGAGGCAGCCGATGGTCACCGTTATTCGGTGGTTATTCTGGGCTAAGGTGAAATGTTTCGAAGCCCGTTACAGGACTCTGCAAGGACCAGTGTAGGGAGCTTGGCGAGTGCACCGCATTGGGTCGGTTCGGAGGTAGACGTGAGTGCAGGTAATGAGTCCACTGTGCATTTGCATAGATCTAGTCTGCTCACGGGGCCTATGGAAAGCATGCGTTGAGTTAAGGAGGACGCAAAATTAGGCGGAGGCATACTCGACGATGCGGGAGGCGAAACGTATTCTCCTGGCAACTTTGGCGTTGTGCCGTAAACCAACTCTGCTGGTGCACATTACATGTCAGCTTTGATGCTGCTGCGAAGGCCTAGGAGTACGAGCGAAACGTTTTCGTTCCAGCTTGGGTCGGAAGGGGCGCAGAACAAGGCTTTTAGCTGTCTATGGAAGCGTTCAACTTATCCGTTGGCTGCTGGGTGATATACTGTGGTATGAATGCGGAAGCAGCCTAAAACTTGCAGAACGTATCGAATTGTGAATATTTGAAGGGCATTCCACGGTCAGTTGGGATGGTGGATGGGCATCCGTAGTGCGAGACCCACCGATCTAAAGAGACCCGGATAACCGTCTCAGCTGTGCAGTCTGTTACGGGAATGGCTTCTGGCCATCTGTGAAGCGGTAGACCCATGTAAGAATGTATACTAATCCGCGTGAAGTAGGCAAGTGACTTACTAGGCCTAAGAGTAGTTGCGAGAACCGCGTGTCCGAGGTGGGAAAGGGACACAGAGGACTGCGGGTGTGAGGATGTACTTTGGAGCGCTGGCATTGAAGTCATACGCTAGGCCCAGGTCTGAACATCTTCGTTTACGCGCGGCCAAACTACATGTTCGGTGATCAGTTTCAAAGATGCATGGATACCGGGAGATGATAGTGACTGCAGTATGTCAAAGACCGTGCATCTGAAAGAGGTGGGCACGAGGAGTGTGAGAAAACCTGTGCAAGTGTCACAGAGGATTGTTCCTTCCATGGTTTGGAGAGGAACTGGTTGCACACGCACTGAAGTGGACTGCAAAGTGCGTTGTATGTCTTCATCTTGAACCTGAGCCGATGCCATGGCGGCAAGGTCGATGGTAGGCAAAGACTGCAGGGTGAAGTTGTCGCTTGAGAGAACTTCGGCAACGGGATTGTCGACACCTGAGATATGACGTATGTCAGCAGAGAACTGCGTGACCATGTCTAGGTGACTTTTTCCCTGGGTGAGTATTTATCGCAAGCAGAGTTGAAGGCGATGGTGAGGGACTTATTGTCAGTGTAGACCGTGAAAGCGCGGCTTTCGAGTGTGTGCCGGAAGTGAAGAATAGCTAGGTAGATGGCTAGCAGTTCTCTGTCAAACGTACTGTAGCAGGAATCCGCTGGCGCAGGGGTGTTGCCATTGCCCACCAAAGTGTTGTTGGAGGACGCCTCCTACCGCAACTTCCTAGGCAGCAGTCTTAATAGGAAGAGGTTTAGTCTATTCGCAATGAGAGAGGAGAGCTTTGTTGGAGCTAGCACCTTAGAGCACAGTGAAAGCTGTCTGTTGTGTCCGGGAAAACGAACTTATGTTCTTTCCCTCTGCGTAGATCAGTCATTGGCAGCATGAGCTGAGAGCAAAGCGGAATGAAGCGTCGATAGTAGTTGACCAAGAAACAAAATCGACGGAGGTGCTTGAACGAAGTCGCAGCTGGGAAGTCCTTGATTGCCTGGATCTTATTAGGAAGGATTTCGATACCAGACGATGAAACGAGGTGGCCTAGTAATTATACCGTTGATTTTCCGAGTTCGCACAGTGTTGGTTCAAGCGCTGGAAGAGAGCTCGAAGGTGGTCGTGATGCTCTTCTTCTGATGAACTGGTTATTGAATATCATCCATGTGGGAATAAGGGAAGTCTAGGCAACGAGTGACATCGTGGGTGAAGTGTTGGAAGGTTTGTGCGGTGTGGCACAGTCCAAATGGTATACTTAAAAACTCAGACAAGCCGAAAGTTGTCCTGACGGCTGTTGTGGGATTGTCATCTTCTTCTACAGTTATCTGGTGGTAGACGCGAACCAGATCGATCTTGCTGAAGATCGTCTTACCTGTAAGGCCTGCTTCTGGTCTTGCATGTGTTGGTTGGGACACCTATCTGGGACGGGTAGTCGGTTTAATGCGCGGTAGTCACCGCAAGGGGTACGATCACCAGATATTTTAGGGACCATCTGCAGGAGAGAGGACCAGAGCTGTTGGAAGGACGGATTATTCCAATTGCGAGCATGTGCTGAAACTCAACCCTAGCTACCTTACTTTTCTCGGATGAAACTCGGCATGGACGGAATGAGACGGGTGGGCCATTCGTCCTTATGTGGTGCGTGATTTAGGATGCCACGGGCAGATTCTGTAAATTTTGTGGTGAAGAAGTACTCATAACTTCACTGATATATTTCACAGAATAAGGAGGAAATACAATCAAAAGATCAGACACACCTTTACTTCTCATCTCGGCGCAGTGCTTTCCGTTTATTTTGCAGCTTACCATTTACAGCAATAATAATAATAACACGCATATTTCCCGACTGTACGAGAAGCTGTCCTGGATTGTGGACAGATCATGGGTACAGTAATTATCATACTGATGCATTCGTGAAATATGGAATATGGGGATTATGATATCAAAATAAGCTGGAAGCACGTAACTTTTGTTGTTGCTGTGTGCTTTGTCCCATCTTCAAACACTGATTAGATATTCCTTGGTCCATCTTGAAAGAACTCGTATGGTGATTTACCAGATGAGATCTGCTCTCATGAAATTCAAAGATGCGCAGGCGTGTCTAAAGAACTGCGTTGGATCGGTAAAGTTTCCACATACTTACAGCGTTAAAATTACCTACTTCAGAATAGATAGAACATGGTGCACATTGCAACGGATGCATCCAAAAACTACGCTACTTTTGGCGTAAGCATGAAGCGTTGAATCGGCCAAAAGAAACAAATGGACAATGAATAATTGTTGGATATATCGATGCAATTTGATGCAGAGTTGAAACGGGGAATGCTACCACGAAGACATTTTGACTAAAAGCCACTACTTTCAGGAACTTCATGACCTTGCGAATAAATATGCTTTTCTTAAACCGTAAAATTTGCTTGATAATAAATATGGTTGTCCGCTTATTAAATTCAACAATGAAATGACGAAAACGGAATGCTTGTCGAAAGAAGAAGATTGCAGTATGTTATGAAAGCCTCATTAAAAAACAAACTTTATGGACCCTCTAAGATTTTAAGCCTCATACCGAAATATCACTTGATGAATCTGCGGCGTATATTTCTTGCCCGAACTGTTAGCATAGCCAGCTGTGAGAGCGCATTCTCAAAACGGAAGCTCATAACGAACTACCTTCAATCGTCATTGAAGCAGACAAGGCTCACGGAGTCGCAGTTCTCAACATAGAGAGCGAAGTTGACTATAGAGAGTATTATCAATGCTACTGTCTCAAGTAATGCGCGAAAAGTATTGACATGCATTTTGTTCACGAGCACTGTAGCAATAAAATTTTCGGACTTTACGGCATCACCATATAATTGGATCTCTTCTGGTTGTTATATCGAACAAAGTATTTAAGAGCTGTCCAAAAGTATGTAGGCAGTGGGGATGGCAATTTTACTTTCCCTTCGGGCTGCAAGAGTGGTTGCTACACCGCTGCAGGCGCCTGGTAACGTTACGTCCAATGACACTGGCTACCGGCTGTGCTATGATGCGAAACAAATATCAGCAATTTTGCGAAAGTGATTTATTATAAATAAATAAATAGTTTATTCTCAAATTTATAGAGACACACCAAATCAGGCATGATCATGTGTGGCATACTCCGACCTCTTGTCCTACACTGTCTCAACTTCATCATACTATGCATCTGTTGACCCAACACTTCACCAGTCTCACCCGCCTCCTGCCATTCGTCGTCGCCCGGCGGATGAATTGCTATCGAGCATTTGCGATCGGCACCCCTTTGCGCACTCCTTGATTAGATTTCCCTCATTACCTAAATCCGACCACCTTTTGGCTGACGGCGCAAACCAAATGAGACATCTACAAGACAGTGAGCTCGAAAGCAACCACCGACGCATAGACGGGATAACTTGTAAGAGTATTAGATGAAGTCGAACTCCTTACGGCTGAAGTTGAATGTCGTTACGCATGCCGGATGCATACACAGCATCAGTTCTCGCCAGAGCATGTTATGAATCGAAACCATATGGATCCGTTGGTCTAGGTTCTCGGTGTGTCCTCTGGAGCTGCGTGCTGCGTGTACTTTCGTCATTAAAGCTTTCGATTGTGATTTTTGCCACCACGGCTTCGTGCACGGCGTGATATCTTGGCCGGACGGGTCTTGCCTTTTGGTTTAAATAATAACGTAAAAGACAGCTTGTTGCGTCACACACGCACGCAGCGTGTTTTCCACGACCCGAAATGCAGCCACTCACTGAAGTGCGTGACACGAACTTGCTTAATATCTCTCTAATCCACGCTTCAATGTGTTGTTATAGAAAAAGAATGCCGGTAAGCAAACGCCGTAGCCGCAAGCAATTGACAAATATATGTCTGCTGACTTACCGCTCTAAATCCATAACAGTTCACAAGCACGGCGCTAAGAAATTTCGTCACATTTCAGCAATGTTTCGTCAAATATGCTCAACTTTCTGCCTATCTCGGACAAAGCGAAGACAGCCCTTCACGCAGTACTCTAACTATGGTCCTCCCTGTGATGAAAACAGCATTGCAAACGTATCTTTTGTCATGATCCCGAAAGTTTTGCGGGACAGCTACAGCTACCAAAATCCCAGGTTCAATTGTGCGGGGAAAAGAGACTTTGATCCAAACTTGCCTGCGGAGATTGGATACTTCATTCGAGGGTTTGATTAGACACGCGCGCACCACACTACAGTCAGATGACCAATGCCCATGTGCCCTACAATAGTAGTTGGCTTGGTGTTGGTCACATAAGGTAGAACTAAATCGTAATGAAAAAGGCTGAAAGACGGAAAAAAATTAACAAGCAACAATATCAGCATAGAAATGGTTAGGAAGGAATAAGTGATGTGAACAAACAAGGACCTTATCGCCGCGGCAGACGATCCAAACTCATCCGCCTTGACTTGGGCGAACAGAGAGTCAACAGGGAGAAGCGGCCAACAAACGCGAAGGCGGCGTTCCTTGAGTTATTGTAAGTTGACCTTTACAGAGCTTTCCACGTGCGCTTTAAATACCATTCACGAACTTTCCATTTCAGCTTTATAATGAACGTTGTGATTCGCTAATACATTCCTGTTCCTCTGCTCGTCCGTTCCGGTCTTCTCTCTATCCTGTTGGGGGCCTGCGACTTCGGGCTTTGATTGGGAATCATGCGTTCATTCAGGCGATGGGCAACCATTTTAGCTGGCGGCGAGTTGAACACTAATCAAGATGTCCATATCGGCTTACGAGCTCAAGGCCATTCTACCGCAGCAACAAGCACAATTTGAGGCATCCAAACTCAGGCTGATCGAAAATCTTACGCGCCAACTCTCAATCCAGACCGGTTCACTGTCTACAAACGTCAAGCCGTCAGCATCGGTAGACGTCATCACTAACATCATTACCGAATTTTCGTACGACCCTGGTGATGGCCTCACTTTTGAATCTTGGTTCAAGCGTTATGAAGATGTGTTCCCTGTTGAACTTGGAGACTATGATGACGATTGGAAAGTCCGATTGCTGTTAAGGAAACTTGGAACAGCAGAGCACTCCAGGTATATCAACTCTGTTTTGCCTAAGAACGCTTCAGACTGCACTTTTGAGGAGAGAGTCAAATGCTTGGGACAAATATTTGGAGAGCAGTCATCCATCTTCAACACACGGTAGCAATGCCTGAAGATCACCAAGGCGGAGGCTGATGACTATATCACTTACGCTGGCATCGTCAATCGCGAGTGCGAAAAATTCGACATCAAATCCATTACGGCAGATCAGTTCAAATGCCTGAGTTTTATCTGTGGCCTACATTCCCCACGGGATGCAGAGATTCGCACCAGGCTGCTGAGTAAACTTGAACAAGACCAACAACTGACTCTACAGACCATAACTACTGAATGCCAACGATTGCTGAACCTCAAGCAAGACACGCGTATGCTGGAGAAGCAACAGTCAACTCCAAATCTTACTGTATTTAAAACAACCTCAAAGTGAAACAGGCAATGAAAAGCCCGGAGAGAATCCAAAGCCCCCGACTGCCTGTTGGAGATGTGGTGAGTGGCATTTTCTTCGAGTGTGTCCATTCCTGAAACACTTTTGCCACAAGTGTCATAAGCGGGGCCATAAAGAAACGCACTACCGATCCAGACTGCAGTTCAAGCGTGCTAGACATACGCGGCCGAATTCAAATGTTCCCAAGAGGATAAGAAGCTATAGTGTGTTTCAGGCGGACTACTCTAATGAACATATGGCTCACAGAAAGTAATTCACAGTTCGTCTGAACGAGCAGCAAGTGGTCTTTGTCTAGATACAGCCTCTAACGTCACAGTTACCTCCAGCAAACCTTGACAGTGTATTGGTGTTCCGTCAATCAGCCGAACGACACATGTTGCACTTAACGCTTCAGGAGGTCAACTTAATCTCATTGGTGAGCTGCAGTGCGAAATGATTTTTGGTGCTGCTCGGGCAAACGGTGCCGTGTATATTAGGGGTGTCACGTTTGAATCAGCTTGGACTCGACTGGATCCAGAAGCTCCAAATGTTCGACATTCTCCTGAGTCAAGTCTGCAATGCCGTCCGGCTAGGATATACGTTGCCCTCTTCGGAAGAAGACGAACCAAACAACAACCTGATCGAGCATCCACGAAGGAAATTCCCGTCTATGTTTCGCAACGACTTGGGAAGATGTACAAAGACCAAAGCAAGCCTTACTCTCAAAGACGGTGCCAAACCCATATGCCGACCCAAAAGACCGGTACCATACGTTGCGCTTCCGATTGTTGATGCGGAACTTGATCGTTTGGAGCGGGCCGGCGTCACCCAACCTGTAAACTATTCAGCGTGGGTAACACCTATTGATATCGTCAAGAAGACCAGTGGAATCACTTGTATCTGTGCTGACTACTCTATGGGATTAAATGCTGCTTTGGAAAGGCACCAGTGTCCTTTGTCAGTCCCAGAAGATTTGTTTGCTAAGCTCAGTAGTGGCGCTTACTTTGCAAAGCTCGATTTATCAGATGCTTATCTTCAAATTGAAGTCGAAGGTGTTTCAAAGGATTTGCTGGCAATCAATACGCACCGAGGTCTTTACCAGTTCAACCGATTGCCATTTTGTGTCAAATCAGCACCTGCGATTTTTCATCAACTTATGGATGCAAAGTTAGCTGGGTTATAAGGAGTCACAGCTTAGTTGGATGACATCATAATCAAAGGGGCTACCTTTCGAGAGCTGACGGAAAGACTGGAAGCAGTTCTCCACCGCGTTAACGGCTACGGTTTCTACTTGAAAGCAGAAAAGTGCAATACCGGCATGAAGTGTGTAAAATGTCTTGGCTTCATCATCGACAAGGACGGCCGTCGTCCGGATCCTCCCAACATAAGTGCTATAAAACAGATGTCACCCACTGACAATGTCGCGAAGCTCAGATCATTCTTGGAGTTGATCACTCATTACAGCTCTTTGGTGCCTGAAATGCGTCCGCTACGAGGACCACCCGATGAACGTCTGGGAAAGGATCACAAATTTGTGTGGTCTGCTGAATGTCAAGCAGCATTTGATAATGTCAAGTCTATATTGTGTTCTGACCTAGTGCTAACGCATTTCAATCCGGAGCTGGAGATCATAGTTGCTGCTGACACGCCAGACTACGGAATTGGAGCAGTCATATCCCACATTTTCCCCAATGGTTCGGAGAAAGCTGTGACACATGCAGCCAGATCACTCACCCCAGCAGAACGCAACCATGGGCAGATCGAGAAAGATGCTTTGGCTATAGTGTTTGCAGTCAAGTGATTTCACAAAATGCTCTATGGAAGAAAATTCACCCTGTTCACTTACCACAAACCGCTGGTCGCAATCTTTGGATCAAAGAAAGGCATTCAAGTCTGCTAGGACAGTCGTCTCCAACACTGGGCAACGGTTCTACTTGGATACGATTTCGCCGTCAAATAGTAATCTACACACAACATTGGTCAAGTGGATGCGTTATCTCGTTTAATTGGTACGCAGCATCAAGAACCCGGGGATTTGGCAGTTGTTCAAATCTCCGTAGAACCCTAAGTACATCATGTTGTGGCTGACATTTTCGGTACCTTACCAGTAATGTTCTAAATGGTACAGAAAGCGACCCATCATGATTCTACCCGACAACAAGTGATTGATTGCCACCTCAATGGCTGGCCTAAGAGAGTTACGACGCCGAAGCTTCAACAATTCCACCAACGGAAGGAAGCACTATCAGAGGTCAGCAATTGTTTGCTGTCCTCAGATTACGTCGTCATTCTTCTCGTCCTTCAAGGGAGAGTCCTCTGACACTTTCATACCGGCCACCCAGGAATGAATCGCATGAAATCTCTGATACGAAGCTAAGTGTATTGGCCGTATATGGATTCGCAGATGGAGAATTTAATCAAGAATTGTCCCCGATGTGCCAGTGTATCTAAACAACCAAGGAAGACGGAATTGCAATCCTGGCCTATACCAACGGAACCATGGTCAAGGGTACATGTCGAATTTGCAGGTTCAATTGACGGTCATCAATTTCTCATCGTTGTCGATACCCACAGTAAATGGCCGGAGGTGATTCCGATGGTGAGAACCATCGCATCAGCCACTGTCTTCGCACACCGACAGGTATTTTCTCGTTTCGGTGTTTCCCACACGTTGGTTTCCGACAAGGGTACACAATTCACCTCCTCTGAATTTGTTATCTTCTGTCACAAAAGGCGGTCGTCCAAGTAATGTCTCCACCTTTCCACCCACAATCGAATGGGCAAGCGGAACGCCGTGTGGATACACTCAAAACTGCCTTGCTAAAAATGAAAGATGAATGTACCTTGGAGAAGATTTTTGACACATTTCTTCTGACGTATCGCACAACAAATCGGCAGACACCGAAGGCACTGTCTCCGGCTGAAACTTTGTTTCAAAGGAAAATCCGTTTGCCGCATAATGCCCTCAGACCCAAAAAGGATCAGTGACTGTCCCGAAACTATCGGATGGAGCCCCAATTCAACGTCCAACACCGTGCTCGGAAGCGAGCCTTTAATTTTGGCCAACAAGTTCTGGCGAGAAATTATCGCATCCACTATCCTTAATGGACTATGGGTCGTGCGCCATACACAAGTGGTAACACGATCTATGGTATCCAGGTTGGGACGGCAATTTGGGTAAGACATGCCAATCAGCTGCTAGAGGCAGAGACTAGCCAACAACTGCAACAACAATTACCAACAGCGCAGTTACCTCTGTATATACTGACTGATGCGGGTGAAGGAAGACACCCCAACCTGCCCCAACCCAGCAACTACAACATTCGCCCCGAAATCTAGAAGCACAAAGGCCGTGCGGTGACGAAAAATTCCTATCACCCATGTAAGTCAACCCAAAGCTGAACCCGTACAAGACAACTAAAAAGGGGAAACTGTTTGGAAGGAATACGCGATGCAAACAAACCAGGGTCCATCGCAGCAGCCGGCTATCCAAAATCATCCGCCCTGATTGGAGCGAACAGAGGGCCAACAGGGAGAAGCGGCCAATGAACACTAGGTAGAAGTTCCTCTGTTGGCTGTAAGTTAACCTTTCCAGCAGTTTCCACGGTCGCTTTACATACTATTCACGAACTTTCCATTTTACCTTTATATTGAACGATGTGATTTGCTAATTCATTCCTGTTGCTCCGCTCGTCCGATCCGGTCTTCTTTATGTCCTATTGGGGGGCCAGCGAATTCGGGTTTGATTGGGAATCAAGCGTCCAGTCAGGCGAGGAACGAACACTTCAACTTGCGTGCCTTATAGGCTTCAGCCACGTTCACTGCGCCATTGAAAAACGAACTGCAATAACTAGTCGTTGACCTATCACATTCTAATCACAATAACTCACCTATGAGATTCAGGACAGGAAACAAAGCGGCCAAACTTGACCTTGTGTTTCAAAGTGAGAAACGTATGATCAACACAATAAAACTGAGTAACCCGTCGGGGCGTACCGATCTTGCGACAGTGCTTTGCCAAGACGTCGGAGACACTGTTATCTAAGTTCGCGACCGTGCCTTTCTCAGTGACAACCTCAAGAGGTGGGAATGTCTGCTCCCGGAGAGTCATAAACCATCACCTTTATGATACTGGCCCATGTGCATCCTTTGGTTCGCGTAACGGAAAGGAGTTGACGCACGTCCCTTCGTGTACTGACCGTATGCAGTTTGAAAAGTAAAGAGGCAAGTCTACTAGGAGAAGTCATTCCCACCTGATTATCTTGCCACAGAGAAAGTCGCAGTCGTCAAGCTAGGTAACAATGTCTCCGGTGAAAAAGAAGTTAGTGTCCAGGAAATGGTGTTGCTTTGTTTTCTGAGGCCAGTTAGGTGTCAAAAATGCATGGAACTGCAAGATGCCGGACAGTAGTTACATTCACGCACGATTTTGTGTTGCTTGAATAAGCCGCGCGGAAAGGTTTCCTCATTTGGTCTTGAAGCCATCATTGTGCCGACCAAACATGACCGTAAGGGGCCGTATGCTCGGCACTCGTTGGAAGTGTAGAACTGAATAATGCAAGCATATGAGGTGTGAGAAGATTGAAAGCACGTCGTCAGTTTGCGTAATGTGAAGTTCAAAGCCTGCTGCAGTTGGGTAGCAGTGTTAGAGTCCTCAGAAGTAAGGAGACAACGTGGGGTGCTCGTTGCAAAGTGGTGACAGAAAGTCACGTCGACTCTGCTGCAGTGGGTGTCTGAAGAAGGAACGATAACACTTGCAACACTTTGTCTGCGTTTGAAGGCGGAGTACGAGGTTGAGGTCAGTACAAGTACCATCGCCCGGTACCTAGATGATCAGCTGATAACAATGAAGAAGTTGCACGCCGCTGTCGAGTCAATGAACATACTGGAGAATAAAAGGCGAGGAAAATCGTTTGGCATGCAGTTGCTGAATTTTCACACAGAAGCATGGCAACCGGTGTGGATCGACGAGGCTAATTTTAATCTCTTCTGCACAAGCATTCTGGCCCTTTCACCACGCGGGAGCCGCGCAAAGTGTACTTCGGCAAACAATCATTGCCAAAATGTACACGTTGTCGGAGCCATGATAAAGAACGAGTTGATTGCTTTTTCCTTGTTACGTGATAGTTTCCAAGAAAGCAAAGGTGTGCACAGTGTCTACTACAGGTGCTTGTTGCCAACGGTTCCGCTTTTATTGAAAGTTGTTTGTTGATTTGTGACTACGCCCCGTTCTATGCAGACTTGGAAACCGTTTTCCAAGGGGAACTCTGCCGATCCGGAAGCATGTAACGATTAGCACCTTACTCTCCGGCGCTGAACCGTCTCGAGTGAATCTGAAGTGTAATCAAAGGTTATTTGAAGCCAACAATGAAAAGCAGGTATGCGGGAATGCTCCGAGGGGACCCTGATGGTGTGACCAGCAAAACTGGGTGAAGCGTTCATTTTTTGGTGTAGGTCGTGTGGGAGGCAAGTGGTTGTGTCACATGGTATCACTTTCAGAAACTGGTGAAACATGTAACGGCTAATTACGGATGTATCATTTACATGGTCTACTCTTTTTGTATAAAATATTCGTTTGTAAATAGAATGGATTTTTTCTTACCTCATTGCTCGGTGAGTTATTGGTGCAACACATGCTCCACTCGGTCGGCAAGTAGTGTGCAACATACAAGAACGCACCTGTTGCCGTTTCTGTGATGTGAACCGAGCATGTGAGAAATAGAGGGCTGGTAACACAATAAGTTATAACTCGTTGGGCCTGAAGAGAGCTCCAATTTTAATGAGGTTTTAATTTGGGAGCCGTATGGCTCGTTGGACAGAACACTTTCATGATCACTTCAGTTGGCCCCCTGTTCCCGGACCACTTCTTACTCAGGTGATGCAGGACGAGCCATGGACGGTTAGTTAAGAGCCGCCGTTGGAGGCCGAGGTCCGAAAAGCGATCACAGCCCTCAATTGTTCTCATGCTGCTGGCCTGGATTCCCTCAGACCTGCACTATTTAACGATGGAGGTGCGGTCCTCTGCAAAGCACTGACCTCCTTATTCAAACGTGTCTGGACGGAAGAGAGTGTCTCGCCTAATTAGAGCGAATCAATTATAGTGGCAATATACAAGAAGGGCAGTCACACAGACTGTTCTAACCACAGGGGTATAAGCCTAACACCAGTTGTGACAAAATTACTGGCCGCGATTATCGTTCGTCGTCTCACTGTGGAACGCGAATCTCGGATCAGGGAAGAGCAGGCAAGTTTTCGAGCAGAACGTGGCTGTAGAGACCATATATTCACATTGCGGCAGGTGCTAGAGTAGCGCCACGCATACCGCAGACGGACGATAGCTGTGTTCTTTGATTTCAAGCGTGCTTTCGACCCAGTCGATTGCTCGATTCTGTTCGAAATACTTGAGCGGAAAAGGGTTCCCACGAGATATGTGAACATCCTGCTTGTCCTATACTCTAGCACTACAGGCCGCGTCAGGATCTGCGGGGGCCTATCGGATAGCTTTCCGACCACAAGTGGTGTTCCCCTTGGTTGTCTGAGTTCCCTACTTTTGTTCAGTTTCGTCTAGGATACTATCATGTATTGTTCCCTTGCGGAATCTCACGATGTAGGCATTAAGGTTCCGCCTGGTGAAAAGCTAATTGATCCTCATTATGCAGACGATATCGTCTTGCTTTCCGACGACGTTGGAGCGTGGCACAATCAACGCTGAATAGCCTGTCTAGAATGGTCCTATTATTTGGTATGCATTTCGCAAGTTCAAAATACAAAGTGTTGCTGCGAGGCCACCAGCCACTTGATGACCCCTTGACCTTTCCTAACTAGGAGCTCGAGGTGGTTGATCAATTCACTCATCTTGGCAGCTGCATCAGCAACGATGGGCGCATAGAAACTGACGTCAGCTCACGCATTGCAAAGGACAGAGCTGCCTTCTTGAACCTGTGGCATCTTTGGCGACAGAAGGCAATTTCCCTCCATCTGAAAGGCCGTGTATACAAGGCCACAGTGAGAGCCATTATGCTCTATGGTAGTGGGACATTGCCTCGCCGGTCTGAAGACCTGAAGCAATTTCAATTTTTGTATCATCGTTGTCGTCGAAGCATTGCTGGTGTCGGATGGCACCAGCATGTCCGCATCGATAATGTGCATAGGCGAGTACTAGGTAGTGATAATCATGCTAGCTCCCTAGAACAACAGATAGCACTGAATAAGTTGCGTTGGCTCAGGCACGTGCTACGTATGTTTGGTCACCGCTTACCCAGGAAGGCCTAGTTTAGTCTGCCAGGTGGACAGTGGCATAAGGTACGAGGTGGACAGAAGTTGACTTGGTAGAGGGAAATGAAGTCACTGACGACCAGACTGGGTTCCGTTGGTCCGTATCGCCTTCCGGGCTAGATTGTAGATGACTCGCCTTGTGCTAGGCTCGAGACTTTACAGGACATGGCACGCAACCGACACGGGTGGCATGTCTGCTGCCGTCTCCTAGCTGGATGGCCTGTTTAAAGTGTGTTTGGTGCTGAGTTATCTGCGGGGTAATGGCTGATTATGACGCGGGGCAGTGAAAGCCGCAAGGAAGCTGTCTCGCTGAGACTGCCTTATCTCTGCACGAAAGCCAGCTGTTTGTGACGGTATGTTGTTAACACAAGGTGTAGGTGCGTTAACGCCGAATGTTGCTTAGGGCATTAAGGTTTTCAGGTAAGTCCCCCTTCTCTCCCTCTTATTCTTTATTTCATAGGTCCTCATGGTTGTATGGCAGCGAAGCATCAGTTCAAATGACTGATGTACTGCTGTTGATGATGATTTTGATGATGGTCTTTTACTGATATATTTGTACCCTGAGGAATTGAATAGCGAGTCAATCGTGAGCTGATCAGGTGAATATATTTTTACATGCTTGATCGCAAAACCTTCACAGTAATCGTACACCTTGGAAAAGGAGCACCGCCTGTGACACATTGTTTAAAGTAGCACGTTTAAGATCATTACGGAATGCAAGAGACCAAATGGTCAGTACACGAAGGGACGTGCGTCAACTCCTTTCCGTTACGCGAACCAAAGGATGTACATGGGCCAATATCATAAAGGTGATGGTTTATGACTCTCCGGGAGCAGACATTCCCACCTCTTGAGGTTGTCACTGAGAAAGGCACGGTCGCGAACTTAGATAACAGTGTCTCCGACGTCTTGGCAAAGCACTGTCGCAAGATCGGTACGCCCTGACGGGTTACTCAGTTTTATTTTGTCGATCATACGATTCTCACTTTGAAACACAAGGTCAAGTTTGGCCGCTTGTTTCCTGTTCTGAATCTCATAGGTGAGTTATTGTGATTAGAAAGTGATAGGTCAACAACTGGTTATTGCAGTTCGTTTTTCAATGGCGCAGTGAACGTGGCTGAAGCCTCTAAGGCATGCAATAAACGTCTCCGGCATGAGGAACGTGACTGTAAGGCTGTGCTGAAACCGTCTGCTGAGCATTAGGTAAACAGCTATCCATATCTACAGTCCCCATGGGCGGGGGGGGGGTTTAAAACGGCCACTAAATATGTGTCGTCACGTCTGAGTTGTAGGCAGCACAGAAACCTGTCAACAACTTAACTTTCTGGTTATTAACCAGTTCGAAATGCATATCATTTCTATGGTACAAAAGGACGCGGCCCCCCTAACTGGTCGGTGATATCGTAGGGGGTACATGCGTGATAAGGCGATCTCCGCATCCTCCAATTAGTATTTGAGCCAGGTTTTGGTTACTACTTACTGGTATAAAACAGCAAAAAGAAATATATTTGTGTAGGTGCATCCAATATCCATCAGATACAAATACTCGTTATGTTAGAGTCCGCTTGATGTATTTTATATCAGCAGTGCTTGTCCAGGAATTTCTTGTTTTTCGACACCGACTTTGCCTCAACTACGTGCTGCAGCAGGTTGCTCCACACATTCGCCACTCTCCGTTCGAAACAGAAGTTGTGGATGACCCGCTTCAAATCCGGTACTGCAAGCTTGTATTCTTGTCCTCGTGTGATAATTTGCGCGCGCATATGCCGCAGCGGTCTCAATATGGGGTAATCACCGTGATGTGGTACTCAGTGTGTCATCGTGAGGTCAATCCGAATTCGACGGTACGATGTGGTGTAGAGCCAAAGTCTCCTACACCGGTCTTCACACGGCGCACCTCATAAAGGTGGGCTCAACCCCGTGGGCAACATCTGTACTCGCTCTAGCCTTTCCACCTCGACCTGGGGGATTAGACAGTATGCGCGTGATCCTTAATCTAGCATTGGTCGCATTATCGAGACGAAGATAGGATTGCTACCGTTGAACTCAGAAAACTTGCTGAGGAGGCCTAGTGCTTTGCGTAAAATCCAGACAGGGTTTGCAATATCACACCCCGGTTTGGAGACGTGGGTGGGCGGTGAGATTTCAATCTGACATTTGTGAGGTCGTCAAGTAATGGTATTTGACGTGAACTACTGCTATTGGAATTTGAGCTTCTGTATGTCGGCTGATAAGAAGCTCACATGCTGAAGTTCCGTGTAGTGAGGTCATTAAGGTAGTCGCCGTTTCCAGGTGAGGCTGCCGTGTATTGCAGCTTTACGACTCAAAAGAAAGATTTGCTACTGTAGTTGATAAGCCTCAGTGATATTGCTCTGCCTCCATAAACTGGCGTGTGATTTTACGCTCATTCAAGCGATTCTCCGATAGGAGCTTGTTACCACGCTTGCGACAATTCTCGAGTGCTTCTTCCACCACTTTCAACACTTTGGGGCCACGTGTGTCCAACTGGGATTGCCTGTGACATGCAAATCGGTCACTTCGGCTGATCCAACGTTCATATGCGCCTAAGGAAATTAGGGTATCACACAAATGTAATGGCTTATGAGCAATGAACAGAGGTGTTAAATATGTTAAATATTATTTAACGGCATATTTGGGCATAGTAAGCCATTTATGGTCGCATACACTGTTTGCCCCTGCGAGCACCCAAAAACACACCCAGAGAAGACAGTTGGTCGTCACATTGCGCGGATATCAACAGTTCATCGTGGCATAGGTACATGCGTGATTGTGGTTCATACCCTCACCAATTACGGGACTTGGTGAGCACTAAGTTTATTGTTTTTCGAACTCATTAGTGCGATATGTTTCCTCTTCATGGTTGTACGAAGCGCATTCTCGCTTTGACTTTACTCGCTTATTCTATGTAAGTGTCACCTTTGCTGGAAAAACAACTGACGCTATCGTTGGAACATGCACTGAGATTGTTGCCTTATTAGCCGTATCGTTGTCTTAGTGCTCAGTTTGGTACATAGCCAATCGCCATGTCTTGATGTCAGGATGCTTGGTACGCTGCGGTCGTTGCATCAGTGACTTCTCCTGCGTGCACCGGTTAACATACGAGTTGCCGTTTGGCCATACCAAATTGTAAAGTACGGAATCATTGCGCCGCTCGTATTTCACAAGTTGGCCCGTGTGCGCAATGTGCCCATCGCCTGCAAATGATGCTCGGACAAGCACCCAGAGGCGTAGCATAAGAGGCGGAGAATTTGCGGGGGGGGGGGGGTCCGTATCGGGCAGCATGTGACATGGAGCGGCCTTTTTAGTACGGTTGGTTGTGTAATACCAAGTGTAAATTCATCAAAATTACTTTCTTGGCTGAAGTGGTAAAATCGAAGGATGGTAACCATATCATGACCGAAGAGGAAATTGGTGCTGAAAAATGTTGATATCCGGGCAACAGGAATTGCTACTGGCAACAGGGATGCAGTGGGAAATGTCTGTAATACTGATGTAGAAGAGACGTGCCAAAGGGAGAGAATCGGAAATACAACCACCTTTTTGTACGATATCAATCACACCACCCGATTAGATGAATGTCCGTCAGTGGGCTGTTGATTTTGTTCGTGAAATGCTTACTACTCTTTTCCGACTCGGAGCTACTATGTTCCAGCATATCCATCATGAATCGACTACTTGGTGTTAACTGGATCGAGTGCGAAACTGAGGCTGAGAATCTAAAAAACTAATTGGTTATTTTCGGGACTTGCGTGACGGTGAGAATAGACTGCGACATCCATGGTGTATTCTCCTTCAAAATAGGCCCTGTGTGGTTTCTACTTAAAGATATCTTCAGCGAGATAGTCTAGTTTTTCGACTGATGGCAGCTAAATCCAAAAGCATGTGCACACGAATCTAGTAAATCTCTCGTGTTCAGTGATTCCTCAAACGGCTAGTTGAAGGAAGGACATTTGACAAATTAGAGCGAGTAGTTGTAGAAAGTCAGTGAAATTTAGCTGGAATACCTGATATCGTCAGGGTTCTCACCGAGCAATGCATGACACTGTGTTCACCGGGAAGATATCTGAGATGATAAAGGAGGCTGAAAGAAAGACGGAAGTTTTCAGCGTTTGTACATTTGTCGGTCAAGTGTGAGCCTGCTCTTCGCGAATATTTGCTGACAGTTCAGCTGGGAAGGAAGAGCTGCACTTTTTCTGCCGCACCACGTCCAGAATGAATTGGTGAGAACTTTGATACAAGCAGGAAAGAAAATCTTAGCTCAGGTCAAGGAAAGCAATTAGCTTTGCTAGGTATTCGATAGCACGCCCGACGTAACTCACAAAAATCAGATGGGTGAAAACGAACTGAGACTAGAGAAGTCGTTTCCCAACTTCATGGAGACCAACAGCAAAGGGGCAGCGGAAATTTCTCCATTTGTTTCGCGAGAATCGGAGAAGGATGGAATTCACATTGAAGACTGTCGTGGACAATCATTTGATAATCATTCAGTTATGGCGCGCTAACGAATGGGTGTCCAGAGACATACCTGCGAAACCAGCTCAAAGTTGACATCTGTGTCACGCATAAACCATTCTATGTGTTCTTGTAGCTTCCGCGACGGTTCATTCTGTTACATCTTTTGTACGATGGACCGACTATTATCATTCTTTCTTTATCTAAATATTAGTTGAATGTCTTGGTTAAAGTCAACGGTGTAAGTAACAGATGGCCGTAAAATATACATGGATTAGTCGAGCATGTACTGTAAATATTATGGTGAAGAAATACTCGGCACTCATCACTTCACTGACAGTTTTCACAAAAATAAGGGGGAAATACAATCAAAAGATCAGCTGCAGCTTTGCTTCTCATTCCGGCACAGTCCTTTCCGTTAATTTTGTATCTTAGCATTAAAGGATCTGCTCTCATAAAATTCAAGGATGCGCAGGCGTGTCTAAAGAACTGGGTTGGATCAGTAAAGTTTCCGAATACTTGCAGCGTTAAAACTTACTTTCTTCAGAATAGATCGAAAATGCTGAACATTGCAACGGATGCATCCAAAAACTATGCTACTTTTGGCGTAAGCATGAAGCGTTGAATCGGCCAAAAGAAACGAATGGACGATGAATAATTGTTGGATATATCGATGCAATTTGATGCAGAGTTGAAACGGGAAATGCTACCACTTAGACATTTTGACTAATGAAAAGCCACTGCTTTCAGAAACTTCATGATCTTGCGAATAAATATGCTATTCTTACACAGTAAAATCTGCTTGATAATAAATATGGTTGTCCGCTTATTAACTTTAACAATGCTATGAAGAAAACGAAATGCTTATCGAAAGAAGATTGCAGTATGTTATGAAAGCCTCATTAAAAAACAAACTTTATGGACCCTCTAAGATTTTAAGCCTCATAACGAAATATCACTTGGTGAATCTGCGGCGCATATTTCTTACACGAACTATTACCATAGCCAGCTATGAGAGCGCATTTTTAAAACGGAAGCACATAACGAACTATCTTCAATCGTCATTGAAGCAGACAAGGTTCACGGAGTCGCAGTTCTCAACATAAAGAGCGAAGTTGACTATGGAGAGTATTATCAATGCTACTGTCTCAAGTAATGCGCGAAAAGTATTGACGTGAATTTTGTTTACGAGCACTGTAGCAATAAAAATTTCGGAAATTACGGCAGCACTATATAATTGGATCTCTTCTAGTTGTTATATCAAACAAAGTATTTAAGAGCTGTCTAAAATTATTAGGGTTTACGGAATTAAAACCGGCAGAGGGAGCGACAATTTTGCTTTTGTCCCGGAGTGCCAGAGTGGTTGCTACACCGCTGCAGGTGCCTGGTAACGTTACGTCCAATGACACTGGTTATCGGCTGTGCTATGATGCGAAACAAATATCAGCATTTTTTGCGGACGTGATTTGTTATAGTGATAATGTGTGGCATGCTCCGACCGCTTGTCCTACAGTATACTAATTTCATCTGCTGACCCAACGCTTCACTAGCCTCACTCGCGTCCTGCCATTCGTCGTCACCCGGCGGATGAATTGCTCTCGAGCATTTGCGGTCGGCACCCCTTCGCCCCCTCCGTGATTAGATTCCCCTCAATACCTAAATCCGACCACCATTTGCCTGACGGCGCAAACTAACTTAGACAGCTACGCGACAGTGAGCTCGATAGCAACCACCGACGCATAGACGGGATAACTTGTGAGAGTATTAGAAGAAGTCGAAATCCTTACGGCTGAATTTGAATGCCCTATGGCTGAAAGTGTCTGGGAACTGTTATGGATAGACAGTTGCATACTGTCGTGTCGTCACTGATGCTTTCGCCCCACGACCGTAAAAAGACATTCCAAAGACGAACCAAGCAAAGACTTATTTACCTGAAATCACACTTGCTTATATAGTTTTGAAGGAAAAATGTAGGGATGATACTAATATACACTTTAGCCAAGCAACTGAATGAAAACGTCAAATGCAACGGCGAATAAGCAACCATGTACTCAAGTGGAAATCTCAGATGTTCTTAAAAATAGCATCATGGGACCCCAAGCGTAAAGCAAACATTCACTTACAGTGACGGGCACTGGCCAGTCAGAATAACGAAAGGTGGCGTTTAAACAAATATCACGAAACAAACGAGAAGAGGAAGTGCGGAATCAAAAAGTATAATCTGGTACAATAAGCGGGTGATAACTAAATATTCCTTTAACAACACCAAGCAGAACAGTTATGCGGAGAACAACCAATGGAATGTGTTCTTGCAAATGGCGCTGTTGAAAAGGACACGGAGATGAGCGTCCATTAACAGTGACGTGTGTGTACCAATCGGGCTAAAACAGTGGTGCGTTTAAACAACAGACAAGAAGTAGAAAATAGTAAGAATAAAGAATGGCTATTAAGCTCATTCCCAAAAATGGATGTCTAATAGCTATTCTCCTAATATCTCCCTCTCTTAAAATATGACTTACCTGGAGTTCACATAACTCTACCGACGCGTGACCACCTGGAGAGGCTGCATAAATATTCTTGTTCGCTTTGGCCTGTACCGGGCTCCATTTTCCATGCATTCCATGGGACGAACATCGCCAGCTGCAGAGGTACTAGGCTTGCCATAGTGCAGCAATTCATTGAGGTCAAATCCGTTGGCTTTCGGGAAGACCGCAACATGTATATACCGTGACCACAATTGATTGACGTGGCGTCTCCATAACTGTGTACCAACTTGAACACCATACATCACCTTGCCTCGGCGTCACATGACTCGTCCTGGTATCCAAACGATCCACCGTCCCTGGTTAGCAGTCTCGAACAAAAAATCGCAAACTTTGAAATCCTTTTTCGGGCTTCATACCGGCTGTTGTGTTGGCGCTCCGTACCTGAATTTCTTAGGTTTAGAGGCGGACGCTTGGGTACCAGAAAATCTAGCGTGGTTCTTACTCTTCCACCCATAACGGCTTCAGCTGGTGATTTCCCACCTGGTGAAGTAGGATTCGGAGTAACTCCATCATTCAACAGGGACCGTTCCAACCATTTCTTCAGCGATCCCTCCTCTTTTGACTTGTACAATGCTCGTAAAGGAGTATCGAAAAATCTGTCCGCTTAGGCAGTTGACTGCGGATGATACTGCGGATGATGACATGCTCGATCCCATTATGTGCGCAAAATTCAGCAAATTGGCAGGACGTAAACTGTGACTCCTTATCCTACACGTGTGGCTCGTGTTTGGGACTTTTCGTACACAAGGTAACGTACATTAAATCATTCCAACTGGTACCTTCGTATTCTGATTGCTTCAGATGTTTTCATCCTGGACGCGTAAATATGATGCTAATTGCGGTAAGGCTGCACCACAGCAATTTCTGCTTATTGTGTACGGTCTGCTTCTTACTTAAAACCACAACTGTAATACGCATTAGCAGGAAGTGCCGGTAGAAATGTCAGTGCAATGCTTTAGCACCACAAGCTTTGAAGGAACATGTAGAGCGAAGTTCACAATACAGCCCTTTCAGTTGAATCCCGCCGAAAGTTCAATTCACAGCTGAACGTCTTCCACAATCAAAGCGATACATGCATAGTGAGCAAACACTGGACGGACTTACCGCGTTTATGTGAACGCTGTCACATTTTAGCTTTTTATACTTGATTTTTAGAGAGGACTGCTATACTATGCACAACCTCAGGTTACAGTCCTATCATATGCTTTATGTTCATAAATGTTCAAGGAAAATCAGTGCAATTACTTCGAAAATAGCATTTCGTTTTGCTCTTTTGGTACGTTTAAAACTCGATTAACTCCCTAACGTGGCTTATAATATCTCCTACGATCCCCTGAAAGAAATCATCATCAACTCTTAAAACTTGTGCCTCTATGGAATTTAAACTGCGAAATAAGGATTCCTAGCATAACCATTTAAATGGCTTCACATTTGCATTCAGGCGCATTTGTGGATTATATTCTACATCTATTGCATCCATAAATATTCATTTTGATCCGTTCGCGCTCCAGAGACATGGGATACTTTGATCACAATAAATATCCGCTCCCGTTTTCGAAATAACTGCGTGAACAATATGTACATTGTTTCTGTTTATGATAGCTGGTTTTCAGTTCAATTAATCGTGCTGCTTTGTGCAAACCGTACCCGCTACTTCTACATGTGTCTATCAACCGTACGAGTACGCATTTATTTGTGTGTCTCATTCTATCGGAAAAACTTTCTCTAATTTACTTAGCAAGCTACTTCGTCATTACTTCAGATCATCATGCCCTTCACCTCAAGTCTATTTAATCATTACCCCAAAGCTAATTTAAACAAAAATGCAAATATTTCATTCTCGATTTCAGCGAGACATACCAGCTCAGGTATGAACAAAATTTACAAGCAAGTATATGGCGCAAAAGATACGTTACAATGCACGTAATTGGCTGTGGCCAAATGTGGTACAATTTGCAGGAACAGTCGAAGCAGTCATGACGAGCTAAGTCATCGGTGGAGTGCCGATAAAGTGGTTTCATGTGTGCGTAGAGTAAATGGAAACAGCACAGTAGGTGGACTGGGGACAGTATATCAAGACTGAGAGTATCTTTGTTGTACGGGTCAGTAAAATATTGTAAAATAACTAGTCGATATTCCAGAGTGTAATTGTGGGCAGTGACTATTCAGTGGCGAGTCACATCCGCCACATCTCAGTGTTGCTAAACGGATTTTGGTGACCTTTAATAGGGAGAACACTTGCCAGGCGAAAACCCATCACGTTCTGGAACGCTGTAGTCAATTGCGTTGAATGGTCATATTCAACTAGCAAAGCTTCTTATGAAGCATTTGTTCATTCAGTTATTCGCAACATCCACCGAAACTCAGAAAACAAGTCAATATTAGTTGCAGCCTATCGGTAATTGCCTTTAAGAAATTAGAAGCTGAAGTTTGTGATGTTTGTTCTGTGGCTACTGTGGGAGGCCATGTTGCACAGGTATGTAGTAGACCACCGGGTATCCAAACCACAACCCAAACTCACCTGAAAGAGACTCATAAATAACTGGATATCCAATCTAAACTATGTGACTACCTTCTGAAATCAACGTCGCTTATATAGGAAGGAAAGATGATCGATGACCTGGGCCAATGGATCCCTCTAAGCAATCTGCTGGGCGTTCTGGCTAAATCCGCCAAGCTGATGAGGATCACCATTTACACAAATTCCAAACATTATGTTGGAGTTAGGTTTATTCGAGTTGTGCCTAACTCTGTCAGTGAGGTAGAATTATGGTTGTTTCTGACAGCTACTCACCAGGAACGGACCATGTTTTGTCCGTGTTTCGCAGACATTCCTTAGAGGAAGCGTAAACGACCAAAGCAAAGCTTGATAGTATGCAGCGTAGACAACGTAGGTAGAACCGTTTTTTGTCCAAGTCACCGAGCCGCATGTGCATGGTGGATAGGAAACAAAGACTGGCGCACACAGTAATGGCGTTAGATTCATGAGTCATTGCTCTGGAGGACATTATAATTGATTCATTATCTAAACTACTAAGATGGGTAAGCTACAAAAGTGCGGCCCAAAAACTATAAATGCAGTGCTTTCATCCGGAATGTTCGTACTTAGGAGATTGCAATCCTAGCAGCCGCTTTGCAACAGACTACCAACTTATATCCGGTTTAAGGCAGCGAGCGTACAGTCGCCTGATATAAAGTGTATCTAGGAGGAAAACATAATCACTGACTAAATTCCAGCTGTACATTAGTAGAGAGCCTGAAAAAAGTGGAGCTTCTGCGATAGAATAATGTAGTTACACTTCAAGCATTGAGCAAAGGATGTTGGCACAGCGGCTATTTATGGTGCCTTTGTGTTTAGCTACAAGCTTTTGGCCGACAACAGCCAAAATGGTCAGTAGATTATCATAAATGGTCGGCACGGTCTCTTATTTAAAACATATTTCCTGTGATTCAATTCACTTGTCCGAAAGCTTACCTGCATGCATACCAATCAGAAAAGCCTTCCCAGTAGGCCTATTGAACTTGGGTTGCGTCAGGCAATATAGGCTTTGAATCACATTTTTAAATCAAACTATATTACGTTTAGATGATTGGTGTGCAGCGATTGAGATGCAAGAAATTCCGCACATACAAACCGACTATCTCTATAAGGAAGGTGGCATTATTTTGTATTATCGCTACGAATTACAATCAGAATCATTGGATGATCTGAAGACAAGGTCACCGACACATTATAGCTTCGTATGCAGCACAGATAAGATAGCTGCTTCGTAGTGGTAGTTTATAATCCTTAACTTTCAAATGCATACCATTTTACAGGTATGTTAGCGCATTATACCAAGCTTTAAGCATGGCACATTTTAGACCACGTTAAAATTCTCCTCAGTCATAGGACTTTAGCCAATGGACACCCGTTGTAAGCTTCAGGCATAAGCGACAGATAGTCCAATGAAAGTGGTCGAGCACCACCTTCTGTGCTGCGCTGATGTGCGTCTGAATGAAACCCCGATGATTGCTCTCCAAACTGAACCCGTCCAATGGGCAGCTTGTGGTGGATGTCTAAGGAGGAGATCCTAGCTACCACATGATCCGATGCTTACGACGTAACCTGTGAGGACCGACATACTAAGCACCATATGAAGCGGTCTATACTTATTGATCGCTAGCCGCTAACTGGTAGTGGTTTAGCGGCATAACCATGGTTACCATGGTGGCGTAGATAGACATTGTGCTAACTGGTATTCATCAGTTCCTTAGGTCTGAGGGAGTCACACAGACCGGCAGTTGCGGTTGGATAAACCCGCCGTGGCTAGGACACTGCACAAACTAAACTGAATCAGCAATGACACTCCTTCAACCCGCCTAGTGGTGGTTTTAGACGTCATGAGATTCTGGAAGGAAAGTAAACCTATGGCATCCCAGCAACGGTCTTTAGGCAAATAACAAGAGTAAGCCTATGCGGTGGATTCAAGCGATAAAGGAATGTGTTATGTAAATTATAATGCGCAATATTTATAGGTAACGTTGTGATGGCGCCTCGGTTTCTTTGATTTGTGGTGGGCTACTTGGCAGCTGATATGTCCGTGTTCGGACGTGGATCGGTCATAGTCCGCATTAAACGAAGAGGACCGTTCCCGCGACACGCCTAAAATGAGAGAGAATTTTGAGTGCCTATGAGCAAGGGGAGGATTGGATGAATGTTGCTTCATTGCTCAATGGGAAAGTGAGCACGTGCCGTAGTTGGATATGGATGTTAGAATCCGTGGAACGGAGGGGGCAACACGGTGGGGCGCGCCGCAGGTCTCTGACAGAAAGTCACATCCATGCTCTGAGATAGTGGCTATCGAAAGAACCGACCGTTACCTTAGCAACTCTCACTTTGCGGTTAAAGGCTAAAGTAGCAGCAATACAATTTCCAGATACCTTGACGGTCGACTTATCACACTAAAGAAGTTGCACACGATCCCCGAATCCATGAACACTTTGGCAAACAAAGTGCGATGGAGGCTGTCTGTGTTGCGGCTGCTACAAGTGCGGGCAGAAGGGAGACAGCGCGTTTGGATTGCTGCGACAAATTTCAATCTATTTTGTCGTCCTACCAGGCGCCGTTCACCGAGGGGAACTCGAGCACAGTGCACGTTAGACAACAGCCGCGGGCAGAATGTGCACTTTGTGGGTACCATCATGAGTGAGGGACTGATAGCGTTTTCCGTTTTACGAGGCAGCTTCAGCAAGCGGAGATGCGCACCGTGGGTTGGGGAACGTTCAGATGCCCAGGGCGCCGCTTTTATTGATCAGTGGGTTCTGCTTTGTGATAACGCACCGTGCGACACAGATGTGCAGGAGGTTTTCAAGGAGGAAGGGAATCGAGCAGGAATGTTACAACGACTAGCGCCATAATCTTCTTCGCTAAACCCTATCGAAGGCGTGTGGAGGGTTGTAAAGACTTATGTGAAGGACACCATGAGGAGGAGGTATGCGGAAATTCTTGAAGGGGATCCAGAAGTGTTATTGGCACTGGCTAGTGGCGCACACGATTTCTTGGGTGAGTATTGCTTGAAGCGACAGATTGAGTTACGCGGCATCACTCCGAGCAGACGTTGAGATATGTCGAAAATACTAACGGACCGTTAATTCATTTGACGGATTTTTAGATTGCAGCCGTTCAAATAAAATATTTGTGTACATAACCTTTCTCTTATTCTTGATAACCGGAAAGGCATAAATGGCGTTAAATGATCTGAAGGATATACACAGTGTACTTTAGTAGTCGCTGATATTTCGTCAACGCTGCTATTGTTCCTCATTGCTTGAAAAATTAACTCATTGGGAAGCGGTTGGTTAAGAGAACTTGAGGGAACGGTGACGAAAACAGTGCATGTCTTTTCGTGCGAAGTCGCGCAGTCCGCATTACGTCGCTGAAGATTGCGTGCCCAGTATTTGTGCGGCGGCGCACAGGTGACGTAACTCGATTTCGTGGTTGCCTTCCCCAAGTTACAGTGCCGGCCAAGCAATGCTTAGTCGATGACCTCATTCCAACAATTGTGGTTGATTGCGGCGGGGAATGGGAAAACTGTTGCAAACGAGATTAGATAAACGTAGGACTTGCATACAAACGGAAATATTGCCGTCATTCAAGTTGCAGAGGCAGCCTGTCGTGACCCTCCAGTACGTTGTACGCCGATGTCTAGGTCCGGGCGCCCTGGCAGTATCCCAGCCCACATACAACCATGACATTTTCTTCTAACATAAACTTCATCCTGCATCGGCCGTCGCGCAGATTATCAAAGGTCGCCTTATCTGCTGCATACAACAGTGTGGATAAGAGAAAACATGCTACTGCTGGCGCCTCCCTTCTTTCTTTTCCACCTTTTTCTCTCACTCTCATCCCGGCCCCCATTACTAGCCTTCCTTCTATAATTCCAGCTTAATTGACAGCAGCCGAGGTGCTACTGGAGTAGTACTATCTGCAGCCACCATCCCACAGCACCTATCGGACGCCCATTGACAAAAGTCCCTTATAAGGCCACGCTGTCCCGTTTCCATGGCGACATTCCGCGTCCGCACTTTAAGACAAACAGATCAGCAGGC
The DNA here is from genome assembly GCA_944474145.2 of Dicrocoelium dendriticum. Taxonomy (NCBI): domain Eukaryota; kingdom Metazoa; phylum Platyhelminthes; class Trematoda; order Plagiorchiida; family Dicrocoeliidae; genus Dicrocoelium; species Dicrocoelium dendriticum. The sequence goes on along the minus strand of OX104069.1, from coordinate 84,629,265 downwards.
TGCACTCGCACACATCTTGGACACACTGGGTGTTGATGTGTGTTGTGTGTCCGAAACTAGGAGTAATGACCCTAACGGGGTTATTGAGTTGACTGCACCCGGCTTATCCTCTCGTTATTGGTTGCACACATCCGGAGACGCCGATGCGGCACTCACAGGTCAAGCTGTTGTAGGTATCACTCTCAGCTCCAAGGCTGAGTCATCGTTGGTTGACTGGATTCCGGTGAACAGCCGTTTATGTGCAGCCCGTTTGACGACATCAGCTAAGGTGAATTCGCAAAGTAGTACAAAACACTGTTTGTTTGTGATTTCCGTTTATGCTCCCACTGACTGCAGTTCCAATGCAGTCAAGGACACGTTCTATGACAAACTGAACGCGCTACTACGCGATGCTACTAGTTCAGATAATATAGTACTTGCAGGGGATATGAACGCACAAGTAAGGCGTCTGAGCTCTTCAGAAGCTCAACTGGGTGGTAAGTATGGACTTAACTCCGAACGGACTGACAACGGGGAGCGTCTGCTGCAACTGTGTGCGGAGCACCAGTTGTTTCTTACTAGCACTGCTTTTAGACACAGTGGGCGCCGAAGTGCCACTTGGCGTCCACCTGTAGCTAGCCAGCGATGGACCCAAATTGACCACATAGCCATAAGTTACAGGTGGCGTGGTTCCATTCTGGATTGCCGCTCGTACTGGAGTACCTGTGTCGACTCTGATCATGCCTTGGTGCGCTATCGTTGCTCCATAAACTTTACCGGAAGGCGCACAAAGCGTCTCCTCCGATTGGCATCGGAGAAATTGTCCCAGCCTTCGGTCAGGCAAGCTTATCAAGAAGCACTGCATAGCGAACTCTCGCTGTCTTGTCCTAATGACACTGAACTTCAGTGGAATAGGATCTCGGCGACTATGCACGACGCAGGAGCATCTGTTTGTGGCACTATCACTCGTCATCGCACCAGTCACTGGATATCCGAGAGGTCCGTGAACCTGTTGGGAGCTAGAAGACACCTCCCGGCTGGTTCTGAACACAATGTGACCAGACGGGCTATTAGGCGTGAACTAAAGCAGAGTCTACGTGCTGACAAGGAAGCTTGGTGGACCATTTGGGCTCAAGAAATGGAGGAGGCAGGAGCAGTGGGCCATTACCGCAAGCTCTTCCAGCTAATCCGCACCACTGGTCCCAGAAAATCCGGCGTCAGTGAGACAATCAGAGACAGCGCGGGTGCGCTGATACACAATAAGGAGCGCCGTATGGCTCGTTGGGCGGAACACTTTCAAGATCAGTTCAGCTGGCCCTCTGCTCCCGGACCTCTTCCTACTAAGGTGATGCAGGACGAGCCATGGACGGTTAGTTAAGAGCATCCATCGGAGGCCGAGGTCCGAAAAGCGATAACAGCCCTCAATCGTTTTCGTGCCGCTGGCCCGGATTCCCTCCCACCTGCACTATTTAAGGATGGAGGTGAGGTCCTCTGCAAAGCACTGACCTCCCTACTCAAACGTATCTGGAACGAAGAGTGTGCCGGCTAATTGGAGCGAATCGATTATAGTGGCAATATACAAGAAGGGCAGTGGCACAGACTGTGCGAACCACAGGGGTATTAGCCTAACGCCAGTTGTGACAAAATTACTTGCCTCGATTATCGTTCGTCGCCTCACTGCAGAACGGGAATCTCGGATTAGAGAAGAGCAGGCCGGTTTTCGCCCAGGACGTGGCTGTAGAGACCATATATTCACCTTGCGGCAGGTGCTAGAGCAGCGCCACGCATACTGCAGACCGACAATAGCTGTGTTCCTCGATTTCAGGAGTGCTTTCGATTCAGTCGATCGGTCGTTTATGTTCGAAATACTTGCGCGGAAAGGTGTTCCCACGAAATATGTGAACATCCTGCGTGCTTTATACTCGAACACTAGAGGCCGCGTCAGGGTCTATGGTGTCCTATCGGATAGCTTTCCGACCACAAGTGGCGTTCGTCAGGGTTGTCCGATTTCCCCGTTTTTGTTCAATTTCGTCGTGGATTCTATCATGGAGTGTTCCGTTGCGAAATCTCACGATGTAGACGTTGCAGTGTTGCCTGGTGAAAGGTTAGTTGATCTAGCTTATGCGGACGATTTCGCCTTGCTTTTCGACAATGTTGAGGCGGCACTATCAACCCTAAATAGCCTGTCCAGAGTTGTTCCATTATTTGGTGTGAACTTCGCACCTTCAAAGTGCAAAGTGTTGCTGCAGGACCACCAGCCACTCGATGCCCCCTTGACGCTTGCTAACGAGGAACTCGAGGTGGTTGATCAATTCACTTATCTTGGCAGCTGCATCAGCAATGATGGGCGCATAGAAACTGACGTGAGCCCACGCATTACAAAGGTCAGAGCTGCCTACTTGAATCTGCGGCAACTTTGGCGACAGAAGGGAGTTTCCCTCCGTCTAAAAGGCCGTGTATACAAGGCCACAGTGAGGGCCGTTCTGCTCTATGGTAGTAAAAGTTGGCCCCTTCGCTCGGAAGATCTGAGGCGCCCTCAAGTCTTTGATCATCCTTGTCTGCGAAGCATTGCTGGTGTCGGATGGCACCAGCGTGTCCGCAACGATGATGTGCGTAGGCGAATACTAGGTGGTGGTAATCATGCTAGCTCCCCAGAACAACAGATTGTACTGAAGAAGTTGCGTTGGCTCGGGCACGTGCTACGCATGCCTGGTCACCGCTTACCTAGGAGGGACTTGTTCAATCTACCAGGCGTAGGGTGGCGCAAAGCTCGAGGTGGACAGAAGTGGACTTGGCAGCGGGAACTGAAGTCACTGACGACCAAACTGGGTACCGGTGGTTCATCTCGCCTTCCGGGTTGGAGTCCACGTGACTCACCATGTGCTTGGATCGAGACTTTACAGGATATGGCTGGCAACCGACACCAGTGGCGCGTCTGCTGTCGTCTCCTAACCGGATTACTTGTTTAAAGTGTGTTTGGTGTTGAGCCATCTGCGGGGTAACGGCTGATTAAGACGCAAGGCAGTGAAAGCCGCAAGGAAGCCGTCTCGCCAATGCCGCCTTATCTATGCACGATAGCCAGCTGTTTGTGACGGCATGTTGTTGACACAAGGTGTAGGCGACTTAACCTTGAATGTTCGCTTGGGGCATAAAGGTTATCAGGAAAGTCCCCATCTCTACTTCTTCCTATTCTTGATTTTATAGGTTCTCATGGTTGTATGGCAGCGAAGCGTCAAATCAAACGGCTGATGTACTGCTGTTGATGACGATGATGATGATGAGAATTGTGTAGCCAGGCATTCCTGATGTAGTGGTTCGTTGTGTTCTTATTGCAAGTTTTCTGGTTGGAAAAACGCCTCATTGGATCTGTAGACCTTATTCAAAATAGGAAGATCCCACGTGTGGCGTTGACACGACATCAGTAGGTGTTCGTTTGTCTCCACACCCATAAGCGGCTTTGGTAATCGGTTATCACTTCAGTGTCAACTAGTATGGCGTTACTTAAAGGTCATGGGAAGGATGCGGAACCTATGTATTCATAGGATAACTAGGATTTAGTTAAAAATGGTCGCCCATAGGTGTCGAAACAATGACAAGTGGCTCTCCAAATGGCACAATTACAACATAGTCAGTGCAGCTTAACCCATTATTTATTCCATAGACTGCAATGCCGTCCTCATGAAATCGGCATTACTCAACAAGGAAACACCTAAAGTGGGTACACAGACTACCGTTTGAAATAAAGGAGAATATCCGTAGCTCGGGGTATGGATGCGTGTTTTGAGCTGTTCTCCGAGCTGAGTGATTATTGTACAGACTTTTCGTTGCCTGACTGGGCAACATCATCAGTGCGGCTTCAGGGGCTTGGTTCGCAGTGCCTCGTAAGCGACTTCAATATCTAAGTGCTTATTGATCGAGTTCTGTTTTGAAAGCCAGACTTCCATGAACTCACGTGCTTGCCGCCTTTTAGCCCTTCCGAGGATACTGGCATGCTCTACGTCGAATTGATGATTCTTGGCATCCATATGCACTGATATCAGGGAGTTCTGATCGTTGAGACGAATTGCCAGGCTGGGTTCGTGTAGCCTTGTGCCAAGATTTCTTCCAGTCTGTCCCACGTAGTATTTGTCGCAGTTCGGGGAGCAGATGTTATAAATCACACCAGTTTCTTCCTCTTTGCTAAGTTTATCTTTCCCTTTGAAGAGTTTACTGTGAATTGCTCCCGTTGGCTGGTGTGCAACTTTGACTCCAAAAGGCAAAAAAAGCGTCGCTGCCATTTCAAAGATTCCGTTGATATAGAGCAGTGTTGTTCTCTTTTCAGCTGTTGCATTTGTCCACGTGTGTCGAGCAACATTTGGTGGTGCGAGGCGGCGTAGAATGAAACATTTTGGGTACGAGTTCCGCTTGAGCAAACTGAAGAGATGGTCTTCTTCTGCCCGTCTCAGCTGCGGTTTGCTACATAGGATTTGTGCTCGTTTGAAAAGAGTTCGCACGCAGTTGCGTTTGTGGGCTGCCGGATGATTGCTGCCATAGTTGAGGATCCGATCCGTATGATTAGATTTTAGGTAGACTGTTGTTTCCAATCGTTTAGCACCATTCCGTCGTATAAGAACGTCAAAGAATGGTAACTGCTCGTTTTTCTCCTCCTCCCTGGTGAACTGGATGCCATCGAACACACTGTCGATCAGTTCGTGTGTTTCCTCCAATTTCGAACGTTTGCAGATAACCACACTGATGATGTTGCCTTGTCAGTCAACGAAAAGTCTGTACAATAACCACTCAGATCGGAGAACAGCGCAAAACCCGTAAAGACTACCGTATTTATACATGCCACCTCATCCTGCAGGATAAAACGCAAAGGCCGATAATTAGTGGTGGCGCACGCATTTTACTCTGGCAATTACGGTGAGTATTTGGAACAGACATACACCGTTGTCTTACCCACGGGCGTTCCTACAAGATGTTTGCAAACATTTACAAAGGCAACCGCGCCCACTAATCCCGCTATGAACCACCGTTTCAACCAGTCTTAGAAGCCCTCATGTGTGCACGCTGTGACATACGTTGTTATTGACTTGGCAACTACTCGGAAACATTTTGTCATTGGAAAGTAGGTAATTCCGGAGGCATTGTTGAAGGAGGAAAAGTGCTCCAAACCTTATGCTTACAATACGTATGCAGTGCTTGTTGGCGAGTCATATCAGGGTCATTGGGTCACCTGGTATTTCAAGCTTCTCAATCACATGGAAGTGAAACGTAGATATCATGCCGAAACGATCCACGGGTACTGAATCCGTAACTGATTACCGAAGTGGCCCACAGGTGTGGAGACGAACAAACACTCACTAATACCGTGTCACTGCCGCACAAGAACCCTCCTAGTTATGACAATGGCTACAGATCCAATGATGCTCTTACCTACTCAGCGACCATGACCTTAGTATTTATGCGCCGACTACATCAGCACTACGTAGCTGCACTATTCACATGAGTGCAGGACCAACTATAACAACACAACACGTGAACTTTGCAGCTGTAGAGGCTTTATCGTGTATATTTACGAACAAGTCCCAGCTTCACCTCCTTCATACGAAGTACCTCGATAATCACATGCATTTCCTAAACGAAATCGCACACGTATCGATTCTCCAGATTGCTTGTAGTAGCATGATTACACTATGCATACCTAGCGCGTGCCCTTCCTTGCGTAGACTGAGTCTGCGCCGTCTACCCTACGGTGTGCGCGATAGGCCAGCCGCGCATGCATGTGTTGCTAATTCCGCCACAGCTCATGCGCTGCGTAATACGAGCTGGCACAATGACTCAGTACGGGACCATCGTACACATCGCCAGGCTGTTGAAAGATAACACGACAAGGAAACGGCCTGGGGACCAGTATTATCGAGCGCTTCAATCGGTAGTTTACCTGTTAATCCGCACTCGTAGCTGAGTAAACCTCGTGCGCTTTGGAACACATTGGTCCGCTGCGTATCACGCGGTCCATTTTGGGATTGAGTCTGCGTCCACACCAAAGGGAAGAGTCACAAGTGTGACGCTGTTCGTGCGTGCAGTCGGATGGACACTTGCGGTCATGTCGATTGGACGGTTTAACTCCAGAGAGAACGCCTCAGGTTTTCTTCAGGCGCGCATTGGTGCGGCACGGAATGTGCCGATAGTTGAAACAAGAGCACATTTTGGAACGATTGTTCTCTTGTTTAAAACTACCTGCAGGCTGGTAGCGGGTTCACTGTACGATTGGCTCGGTTGGTCGGTAGCCTATCCATTGATCGCAACCGGTGTGCCAACCGGAGACATAATACTTGATTGATCATGAAGCCAATTTGGCGTTATCAGATTTCACTTCCATGCGAGCGAGATGACATCCAAGTGCGTGGTAATAGGAAGCGCATTGATTGGTTGTTTTGGGGCTGCAACGCTTGCAAGCTGTTGGAAGAGAACCGTTGTAGGCTTACGGGTGGAGTGCACGACTGCCTACCTTGCTCGCTTGCGTATCTGGCCACACGTGATACGGTATGCATAGTGTAATCATGCTACTACAAGCAATCTGGAGAATCGATACGTGTGCGATTTCGTTTAGGAAATGCATGTGATTATCGAGGTACTTCGTATGAAGGAGGTGAAGCTGGGACTTGTTCGTAAATATACACGATAAAGCCTCTACAGCTGCAAAGTTCACGTGTTGTGTTGTTATAGTTGGTCCTGCACTCATGTGAATAGTGCAGCTACGTAGTGCTGATGTAGTCGGCGCATAAATACTAAGGTCATGGTCGCTGAGTAGGTAAGAGCATCATTGGATCTGTAGCCATTGTCATAACTAGGAGGGTTCTTGTGCGGCAGTGACACGGTATTAGTGAGTGTTTGTTCGTCTCCACACCTGTGGGCCACTTCGGTAATCAGTTACGGATTCAGTACCCGTGGATCGTTTCGGCATGATATCTACGTTTCACTTCCATGTGATTGAGAAGCTTGAAATACCAGGTGACCCAATGACCCTGATATGACTCGCCAACAAGCACTGCATACGTATTGTAAGCATAAGGTTTGGAGCACTTTTCCTCCTTCAACAATGCCTCCGGAATTACCTACTTTCCAATGACAAAATGTTTCCGAGTAGTTGCCAAGTCAATAACAACGTATGTCACAGCGTGCACACATGAGGGCTTCTAAGACTGGTTGAAACGGTGGTTCATAGCGGGATTAGTGGGCGCGGTTGCCTTTGTAAATGTTTGCAAACATCTTGTAGGAACGCCCGTGGGTAAGACAACGGTGTATGTCTGTTCCAAATACTCACCGTAATTGCCAGAGTAAAATGCGTGCGCCACCACTAATTATCGGCCTTTGCGTTTTATCCTGCAGGATGAGGTGGCATGTATAAATACGGTAGTCTTTACGGGTTTTGCGCTGTTCTCCGATCTGAGTGATTATTGTACAGACTTTTCGTTGACTGACAAGGCAACATCATCAGTGCGGTTATCTGCAAACGTTCGAAATTGGAGGAAACACACGAACTGATCGACAGTGTGTTCGATGGCATCCAGTTCACCAGGGAGGAGGAGAAAAACGAGCAGTTACCATTCTTTGACGTTCTTATACGACGGAATGGTGCTAAACGATTGGAAACAACAGTCTACCTAAAATCTAATCATACGGATCGGATCCTCAACTATGGCAGCAATCATCCGGCAGCCCACAAACGCAACTGCGTGCGAACCCTTTTCAAACGAGCACAAATCCTATGTAGCAAACCGCAGCTGAGACGGGCAGAAGAAGACCATCTCTTCAGTTTGCTCAAGCGGAACTCGTACCCAAAAGGTTTCATTCTACGCCGCCTCGCACCACCAAATGTTGCTCGACACACGTGGACAAATGCAACAGCTGAAAAGAGAACAACACTGCTCTATATCAACGGAATCTTTGAAATGGCAGCGACGCTTTTATTGCCTTTTGGAGTCAAAGTTGCACACCAGCCAACGGGAGCAATTCACAGTAAACTCTTCAAAGTGAAAGATAAACTTAGCAAAGAGGAAGAAACTGGTGTGATTTATAACATCTGCTCCCCGAACTGCGACAAATACTACGTGGGACAGACTGGAAGAAATCTTGGCACAAGGCTACACGAACCCAGCCTGGCAATTCGTCTCAACGATCAGAACTCCCTGATATCAGTGCATATGGATGCCAAGAATCATCAATTCGACGTAGAGTATGCCAGTATCCTCGGAAGGGCTAAAAGGCGGCAAGCACGTGAGTTCATGGAAGTCTGGCTTTCAAAACAGAACTCGATCAATAAGCACTTAGACATTGAAGTCGCTTACGAGGCACTGCGAACCAAGCCCCTGAAGCCGCACTGATGATGTTGCCCAGTCAGGCAACGAAACGTCTGTACAATAATCACTCAGCTCGGAGAACAGCTCAAAACACGCATCCATACCCCGAGCTACGGATATTCTCCTTTATTTCAAACGGTAGTCTGTGTACCCCCTTTAGGTGTTTCCTTGTTGAGTAATGCCGATTTCATGAGGACGGCATTGCAGTCCATGGAATTAATTAATGGGTTAAGCTGCACTGACTATGTTGTAATTGTGCCATTTGGAGAGCCACTTGTCATTGTCTCGACACCTATGGGCGACCATTTGGAAGTAAAGCCTAACTATCCTATGAATACATAGGTTCCGCATCCTTCCCATGACCTTTAAGTAACGCCATACTAGTTGACACTGAAGTGATAACCGATTACCAAAGCCGCTTATGGGTGTGGAGACAAACGAACACCTACTGATGTCGTGTCAACACCACACGTGCGATCTTTCTATTTTGAATAAGGTCTACAGATCCAATGACGCATTTATCTAACCAGAGAACTTGCAATAAGAACACAACGAACCACTACATCAGGAATGCCTGGCTACACAATTCACATCGGCGTACAATGCACTGGAAGAATACGACAGGCTGGCTCTGCAACTTGAAGTGCTGCAATATTTCCATTTGTACGGAAGTCCTACGCTTATCTAATCTCGTTTGCAACGGTTTTCGCATTCCCCGTCGCAATCAACCACAATTGTTGGAATGAGGTCATCGACTAACCATTGCTTGGCCGGCACTGTGACTTGGGGAAGGCAACCACGAAGTCGCGTTACTCCAACTATGGTTTACCTTCCTTCCAAATTGTCATGCCGTCTAAAGCCACCACTAAGCGGGTTGTAGGAGTATCATTGCTGATTCAGTTTATTTTGTGCAGTGTCCTAGCCACGGCGGGTTTATCCAACCTTAACTGCAGGTCTGCGTGACTCCCGTAGACCTAAGGAACTGCTGAATACCAGTTAGCACAATGTCTATCTACGCCACCATGGTAACCATGGTTATGCCGCTAAGCCACCACCAGTTATCGGGTAACGTTCAATGAGTATATGCCGCTTCATATGGTGGTTAGTATGTCTGTCCTCACTGGTTACGGCGTAAGCATCAGATCATGTGGTGGCTAGGGCTCCTCCTTAGATGTGCACTACATATTTTCTATTGGAGGATTTCAGTTTGGAGCGCAAACATCGGGGTTTCCTACAGACGCACATCAGCGCAGCGCAGAAGGTGGTGCTCGACCACTTTCATTTGACTGTCTGTCGCGTATGCGCGAAGCTTCCAACCGGTGTCTCATTGGCTAAAGTCCCATGACTAGTGAGAGTGTTAACGACGTCAAAACATCGTTTGTAGCCTCGCTGACTCGGATGTACAGCACGCAATTTTAAAATTTTCAATGCTTAAAGCTTGGTATAATGCGCTAACTTGCCTGTAAAATGATATAGAGATGGATTCCAACCTTTTATTGAGCGGGACATCAAACTCACTTCAAGTTACAACCCTGTTGTTTTCTGATTTTTTCAGAATATGACAATTAAACTTCTCGGGAGCTCCCTACGTAGCATTCGAGACTGAGGTGCAGGAACTCCTAACTGTTTACTGTACTATGGCACCATCTCACCTGTCGGGTACAGAGCTGAGAGGTGGCCCTCGTTTCGAGGACTTACGGTTATATATGATGAAATGGGGATCGATGAGCCAGTGCTAAACACTTTTTGATGAATAAGCTTTGTATTACGCTGAACCCCAAGAGCGGCGTCATATTTTGCAACATCTTGCGGATCTGTTTGTAATGAGCGATTGAGACACCTTATAGGTGGCTCCCCTGACTTAACGTAAATTAAAATGTTTGGAGATTCCCGCCGGAAATTATGTAGACTCAGTGCCTCAAATCATAGTCTTCCATCAGAAGCAGAACTCGGAAGCACCTATTAGTAAGGAAATCGGCTTGGCGCGATTACATAAACCAATCTAGTCCCGAAAGCTGGAGCGACTACGTGGACCGACGCAACCCACGTAATACGCTTGTCTGAGAAGAAGTTAGCTTACCAACAATACCTGGCCTGCAGGCTCAAAACACTGATTCAGCTAGAGATACTTGAATCGACTCGTGGAGTTATGCTGAAGTTAATCGTCTTCTACCAGCAGCAAGAGTCGTGTCATTGACAGAATGTTCAATACACATATCCGTACTGCACACGCAAACTCCGGTGTCATTTTTTATCGACCATAGTGAAGCTTGGTGAGATGGCTTAGTGGAATGTACTTGAAGGTTTCAACGGAACTACTTTTCTTATGTCCATTTCAAAAGATGCTAATTCGAAAACTGACTGCCTGGGTAAAAGTCCACTGACATTCAAAGTTCGTAGATAAGAGAGGATGTGATAAGAAATTAGATCAACCACATTTGTCAATATAATTATTTAGCAAAAAACGGCGCTCAATTCATAGCTGTGAACCGTGGACTCAATGCTCTACAACAGTCATGATTGGGCACTAAGCTGACTAGATCAGGTAAGGTATAATGCACTGAAGTATGAAAATAGGCTCAGTTCCTCAGCGTATTAAAAGCAATTCATCATGTGTGACTTCGATTGGATTCAAATGGGCACAAGCAGAACACGAGGTCAGAACGATACATACGAAACTTGTTTGGAGGATTCGTGATCACGTATCGATTCACTACTCCCATGGGACTTTGTTCTGCCAAATGTCTGTCTAGAAAACCGGACGTTCTGGTCTCGGAATCACGTGCGCAGACCAAACTTTGTTCTCGCTGAAGCTGAAGCGAATATTTGCGAATATATTGGTCCACTGGTTGGGCTGTGGTGCTCAAACGTCTCTCCTTATTCACCTTAACTTTTTCACTTTTGGATTGGGTTAGAGGCGTGGCTTCCAGTTTAGTTTCACTGATCGCACTCAGTTGCACAACATACCTGAGATCAAGGTCAAACTCAGTCACATAGTTACTGCGGTAAAGTCCAAGACACAATATTCCCTTTTCTTGTATAGCATAGCAGTAAAGTTCTCCAAAAGTTGAGAATGCGCTGGTATCCTTTGGGAACGGCGGCCTAAACCTTGAATCGAGTACGGATAACTGGGCTACTCTTGGCCTTTGTCGTGTGCCTAGCAAACCCAGTTCCCTCTGGAGTGTCAGTCTTGGTGTGGTGATTTCCCTTGATCTAGTTCCTCCAGTCTCATTGTCCGATTCGGCATCCTCGTCGCCTTTTCGGTAAACACCTGTCTCATCCCCCTCTGACAGCCATTGTTCTAAAGCTGGGCTTACACCACCGGTAATCAAGTGGCGGATTAAACTCATTGCATTTCTGTCAAAGTACGTAGTACTTGCGAGTACGTCTAACACTGAACTGGTGAACGCGATTCCCCGAGCAAACGGAGCAGTAAGCGGTGGTGGGACGTGTGCAGATTCTGACTCAATATCATGCGGATCCAAGTAGTGTATGTTTCCGTCGTTCAGAAGCTCAGTAATGATGGGAATCTCGGAGCCAGATCGACGATCCACAGTTTTAGCACGTTTAGAGGGCGATGTGATGGGTGGAAAATGCATGCCACGTATATTGAGAGAACAGAGAATGGCCTCCTTATCCAACATGTAGGGGTCATCTGTGTTCGTTTTACTAGTGGTCCCCAAGATCACGCACACGGAACAATAGCGGATCCGAGCTGCTCTCAAGTCAGCACGTGATAGTGGGCTGCCAGGAAGACAGTAGACTCCGGGAAAATTTTTCAAACTAGGCCACTCACGGCGTAAGTATTCCTCGTGCCCAAGTAAGACAATCGGTTTGAGTTGGTCAGAGTGAAAGTGACTCGCTCGTAATGGCATTACAAATGAATGCAGACCGATGAGCGGATTGTCCTCATCTACCAAGAGACAGAGCAGAATGTGGTTGACTAGTTTCTTTGTTCGTGGTTCGCAAACTGAATGACCAAGACGGCTTTCCTCGAATGATCTTGTTTGACAACAGTGATGCATACCTTGAGGGGAAGGAGTAAAGATGTGGCTCAAACACTACGTATTTCATTGTCAATGATACTCTGTTCACAAGAGAAACTCTAAAGAATGGCGATCAGGTTTATCATACCAAGGGCACTGTCAACAAATCTTTGGTTGCAGCGAAAACTAAGTATCTGAGAAAACTCCAGTAACAAAATCCGGTTAGTTAAATACGCATGGTGGAAATGCAATTAATTACTCAGGAGATAAGCTCGAGGCTGACTCATTGAACAGTGAGAAATTAACTCAAATCCGCACTGGCCCGTCCGTCAACGAATAAGGAGGGGATTTCAAATGGGGAGATCTTTGTGTGACCAGATACGGGATCTCAAGTGGTAGCCCGATATCATAGGCCCGGAAAACAATAGACACATAAGGCGCAAACCAAATATGTAAAAACCCAGTAAAAAGTGTATGAAAATTAGTCATATTACAAATTCGAAGCTTGGTAGTACGGTACTAAAAGGTGTGCTGTAACTGCGATGTCACAATTTAGCTACCAGCTGCGGATAACTGTAGGGAAATGTCAAGACCAACATCGTATTGTGTTCAGTTGAAAGGAATTAAAGCCAATTTGCACCATGTTGGACCTCTTTACAGAGTTCAGAAAGAGGGAAGTTGGATACCAGTATCATCCTGATTCAACGAAGATGCTTACTGCAATTCGAGCAACAACGAAACAGATAAAGACCCAACAAACAGCTTAACTGCCATGTCAAAAGGTGGCTCAGAGGAGTGTAATCTAATAGAACTCAGACTAATAGACTCAAGTAAAGGTGCAGTTGCAGCTGAGGCGATTGTGATTGTAGAGCGCATTGTTAAGAGCTCGTAATTTAATAAGTGTGTCATTTAGCTAACGAGCAACAAGAATATACCGCACGAATAAGCTCAGAAACGTAAATTTGGATCAGTTAAAGCTTGCGTGGTCAATCAACGTATTGAACGGAAACACTTTATAGTTCGATCCCCTCTGAATGTTTATCGGCATAGTACGATCAACGTAAGCAACGCTATCTATTGGACATACCGAAGGATAACCGGCGGGGTGTTGGAAACCTCCTCTAAGCACCCCGAAACTAGAGTTTTGCTACGTATTTTGTAATCATGGAACAGGAATAAGAGCAACTGACTTTGAAATCTTGCAGCGAAATTCTATTCACCTTAATACTCTTTATGGTGGATGCAGTCACTTGAGTACTACGTTTCGACTCAACTCAAAGACCTTCTCATGTTTCCTTACCTAGGATCACACGTAATATAAGCTGAGTGTACAGATGGTCATGAAAATCTCAGCCGGAGAGTACACGAAATGGCATCTTAGTGAATGGCAGCAAGTGCAGTGTGACTTGGTGCATGACTGTTGACGTAATTTCCATGTGTTTCTAACCTGTCATGTGAGTATGACACCTGTTGACCGGCGTCGACAGCATTATCTCACAAAACATGCGTCGCGACCCAGTTCTAGTGTTGGAATCATGCTGTGTATGACATTTCAAAATTGTAGTTTATTGTGCACCGATGTGTATTGGGTATTCTTTCTTTCCGATCGCTGATCGATTCAACCAAATTCTCTGCCATTCTCTTTGAACGCTACTAAATCCACATGCCTCCAGTTACATATACCAAGTCTCGTGTAAGTTTTCCTTAGTTGAACTTCGTTAGCTAGCCAGAAGTACTTTAAATAGTGTTTACTAAACATATCCGGCAGTCTATTGTCATGTCCATAGTACTGAGGTTTTTCCAACCTTGGTATTTGACGGTGCCGGTTATGGCACAAAATGTATACCCAGTTGTCAACCCGCGTGCTGGAGGAAAACGGGTGGCGCTTTCCCGTAGTCTGTTGTTTATCATGTGGACTCTTTTACCTGTACTACTAATTTAACAGTCATGGACTATTTTCAGACATTTTCACAGAACCATGCATATTTTGCGTTGGAGTAACCTCAGGCCAATTCAGCAACTATCTCACCGTCTTAATTTAATGAGGGGAAGAACCTGCTATTGGGCGACAAGCAGCTCGCACTATCCGCGTCCTCAAGAATGGAATGGGATCTTTCATCTCTCTCCCCACTTCCGCTGCGACGTGTCTGTGCAGTGCAGATGCACTGTGGTACAAACAATTACAACTAAAACCCTCCTACTCGAAAGTAACAAAAAGACTTGTTGCATGTTACCATAGGTGCACGCATAGCTCAACGCATAGGTCGCGTGCTCGTAGAAGTAAGGTCGTGGGTTAGGATGCTGCAAGATTCGGCGGCTGCGCGCTACCGACGAGTCCTAATAGGACGAAAAGATCGTCCAGCACTTTCCTGAGTGTGTGGTGACTGTCTGACTAAGTATAGCCGCGATGAATCTCTCACACAACAAAAACAGTCATGTTTCGTCATCAATAAGTGTGAGTCGTCAGCAGATTAATACTCGACAGTTCTTTTCGTGCATCACACTGCATTGTGGGTGAGCGAGAGGTCACTGTCGCCCATCTTAGCAGACAGACTTCTAATGGTTTGTAGCTGTCAACCATCGCGATCTTGAAAAGAAAATTAGATGGCCCATGTACACAGCTGTCGGCAAAATGTCGATACTGCGTGCCGATGCAACGCCGCCGCGCAACCACCAATAGTCGCAGTGAGCTAAGGATATTGCGAGAGTCGCCAGGTTCCCTACGCATCCTCGAATTTGTGCCCACGGATTACGATGATGGCTTTTAATCCGTTAGTGTACGGACCAGCGTAAAGCAGGAAATGTTTTATTTGCAAAGGCAGATATCTCGCTTTTTGTTCGGTCCCAGTCTCATGAGTTTGCCCACTACGCTGCCTTAGTCACACATCGAAATCCATGGACGCCGGTATTGCAATCACACATTTATTTTGGGATATTGAAAGAGGAATTGATCGCGTAGGTCATAAAAGGTTGTAGAAACGGACCGAAACCTTTTGAAATTAGAAACCACTTTTAAGTTTGTCTTCCTCCTAGCTTAGTTTTCGTTTACGAATAGTCAATCTTCCCCACTCCTTATGACCAACCATATTACCCAGGGAAGTTTAGTTAGCGCATTGCGGATTTGCCCTTACATCAAGCACATTGGTATGTTTATCAAAAACGGTCCGCTCTTTTGTTCGCTGAAGACCTCAAGATTGTCTGCAAGCATCGGTGTTATGAGCTTCAGCATCCACTGCTGCTGATTCAAAACAGTATTCATTCTCCTGAGGAATGGTGCAACGCGTGAATTAAAATATTTGTCTAACAAATTAAACAAAATGCCCAACTGTCCCTCGATTCCAGAAGGTTCCGTCAGACTCAACAAAACTGCATCTCTTTTAGATAAATCCCAGCAGACGCTTAAAAGTATAAAATGGAAGTTTAGAACAGAATAGGCTAGTGAAGCGCAATTTATCAGTTTTGTACCCTTGAAGTACAAATTGTACCTTGTTCCTTGCTTGTACGCTCGAGCTGACAAAATTTGCAGTCCAGTGACAATGCATGTCGCAAGGAAGGATACACCCTAAAGGCTGCAGGAAAGCGATTACCCAACCGCCGGTTATCCGAAAGAACCCAGTGATTCATGCTCGTCGTAAATTACTTGCAACTATTCCCAAGAAAGACAGCTTTCTATCAGTTCACTTCAAGAGAGATATTGCTTTCGATTTAGGGGAACAAAATGTTTCCACTGCAGTAGCTTGAAACTTCCCAGGCGCCTATCTACACGTCATCACCAAAGCCGTGCCGTTTGTTTCCCAACGTCTAAAAAACGGACTCGTGGTCCAGTCCGAATCATACATACTATACCAAGTTACTTCCTAGTTGTGGTGTGAAGTACCACAGATATATGACTAGGCATCTGTCTAAAGGGATATCGCAGCACCGTTCCGCGGCATTGCACAAAAGTACTATCGTTTGAATCAAGAGTTCTATCCTATGACCTCTGGTCGAAAGTGCACACCCTTTTAGGACTACTGATGTCTTTCATAGTAATGTATCTCGTACCAAAACGTCATCATAAAGGTATTAGGAATCTAGTGTTACGGACAGTCGAAGCCATTGCAATCAGGCTTGCAGAACCTTAACTACACAGAGGGCGCTTGTTCAACTGCTCCTTCTGCTCTGGGACTAACATACTTCCAGTCAGATTCCGCTTCACACGACGACAGTCAGCGGGTGATGAGTGAGTCACTTAACCAGCTGAAAAGTTTGTCTTGTCTCTTGAGTATATGTGCGTGTCTATGTCCCCCTACGTGTATTATGGTAGCTGCTATCTGAGTAGATCAACCAATTTATTGAGTACGACAGCTCAATTTCTGCCTCGTTTGAATCTGCCAATCTCTATTCCGCATCACCAGTCCATCCTGTTTCAAAACTTTGCTTTCATGACCGTAAGAGTCTGATGAGATTGATCGAATGAAGTGCTGTTCGCAACCTTAAGTTTTACCAATCCTATGCGCATAATTTTCTAGTTAAAAAAGTATGTCAATGTCGAAATCTACCCATGATCTTGGAGTCCATAATACCTCCAATTTCCGCTATTGTGAACAAGCCCAATGCTAAATAGCCACTTCTAGACACTTAGTCGCAGACGTATAAGAAAAGCAATGCAATCCTGCCAAACTAGATATATTCTAAAGCCTCACTCGTCCCATCCGTGAATATTACAACTTATGTATGGTTACGGCCAAAGAACATTTACAGATATACTCCAACAAACCTTCATTCTAGACAAATTTGCCCCAAATAACTGAGAACTTTGTAATGAACTTCGGCTTGAACCCCTCAGTATGCGACATCTGAGGCAACTTTTTATGCATCTACAAAAGTTTCCACATCAGAAAACGCACTCAAGCCTGCCTAACTTAGAGCTAAGATAAAGGAACCCTTGGCAACAGAATCTATACGGTACTCATACCAAGGGCTAGGACAACTATGCAGTGTAACGCTTTCAATCACCAGATTCTTGTGTAACGGCCTGTCATCAACAACCACGGCATTTGGAAATCTTAAACTAACGCGATAGTTTCATTACTCTGATGTGATAGTACGCATATACACACCCGACAAATCACTGATGGAATATGCCAGGATGGACCATAAATATATGGAAAACTAAAGAGAGCACCAATATTCACGCATGCAAGGGCATGATCAATTGTGTATACACTAAACTGTTCCTTTGTGGGAACCGTTTCTCCCATACTATTATCATTGCAGTTTCCGAGGTACAGTAAAACCTCTAAAGTTGACCACTTCCATATGTTGATCACCTCTCTATGTTGACCACTATTTCATAGCTTGGACAGTCAATATGAAAACCATAGGGGACCAGACCTCCGTATGTTGACAATCACTTTAAGTTGTATGTTGACCAGTTAGGCCATGACATTTAGTCATACTTCAAGCTTCATAAGTTGACCATTTGTGGGCTTATCGTCCAATGATTCCCGCATGGTCCGTTTGTTCAGACAACACGGTATGCAGCGGGATGGCAATGTGTGAGCTTCTGACCCCCAACTCAGTGAATTTTATGTCTACAGAATAGTAGTAGGGGAGTGGAATGATATAGGTGGAAATTCGTCACATCTAGACTCACTCAGACAGCCATCACACGCCCGGAAAAGCACTGTACAAGCGTTTCATCCTTTCGGGAATCGTCAGCAGTGCGAATTTGATCTCACCCTGATAGGGCTCGAACCAAAACTCCGTGGTTGAGACCACTTGGCTACGGGGGAGGACCACAACCATCGTGAATAAGTTACTAGATGTAAACTGGCTCCGCTCACTATTCACGGAATTGCAGGTCACCGTCGTGCAGACGGCAGGGGAGCCCCCACAGGAAGCAGCGTGTTTTCTGTGTATGTGCATTTTTGTCCACGCCAGGAGCGTTTGCACGCACGCATTTACCCAGACCAATGTGTTCCCACAGCTCTGCGCCCACGGAATGACCTAGAACGATTTGTGTTCAATCTCCCTCACTTGTCCACAGGCAAGGCATCTTCTACCCTAAGAACAAGTGTCCACTTATCGTACAGGCAGCAATCAGCAGCTTCAGAGACTGTCAAACCCTCGACTAACCACAAGATCTAAGCACCAGCTCATTAGCACCTTGGATTGTGGCGAGATCGATGTTTACGCTTACATTAATCATCGAGCGTTTATCCTGCTCGGTTTGGTGCCAGCGTGAGGGTGAAACCAATTGCAGCTACTTATTGAATGTACTTAATGTTACCTAAATGGAACCGTAGACCTTAGATACATTCCATGCTTTGAACAATTCAGGACGGGTCATTAAGAGCAATTCAATCTTACGACGCAACGAAAAGACCTAAGCTATTTGACTTTGAAGAAAAAGCAAAATCTGCCACATTTTTTGGGAAGCAGTAGCCAAAGAAAGAAGGCAGAGCATTTTGGCGTTGGCACGACAACAGTTAGCAACGTCAGTAGACGTAAACATGAGTACTTGGAGCAATATGATAAGGAAAGAAGAGATCTACACTAAAAGAGGTGGTAAACTTCACACGATAAAATCAATGAGGCTAGGCTGCTCTGCTTCAAGAAAATGAGGGCAAATAACGCTCAAATTTCTGGGACGATGCTTGCAAAAACAGAAATTTGGGTTGCAGGTTCTCAGGCTTCTAATGGTTGGTTATAGAAATTTAAACTTCGACATGAAATTGTGCAGTGTTTTGTGTGGGGAATCCATTGAATTGCCTAAAGAGTTTGTTCAGGACTTCAACAAAAAATTTTCCAACGGCGACAGTTTTAAAGCTGATGATTGCGGTCTCTTTATCAGGGAGAAGCCTAACAGAATTTTTGTTAGGAAGGGTGACAAACACAAGAGTGGAGAACATTCCACAGAAGGTTTCACACTTCTGTTGTGCGCTGGATCAAGTGGGGAGAAGCTAAAGACTCTGCCCATTGGTAAATCAACCATACCACGCGCGTTTAGAAACCTAAATCCTGAAAATCTTTCAGTCACCTAGAGAACAAACCGATCTGCGTGGATGACTGCTGCTAAATTTGAGGAGTGGATCGGAATTGTCAACAAAGAAAGAAGAAGAAACCCTTCAATATCCCAACAGCCGACAACTGTCCCAATCACACCCAAATAAAATGTCCCACTTACTTTTCTGCCTCCAAACATGACCTCACTAATTCAACCGTTGAACCAATTTACATATATATATATATATATATATATATATATATATATATATATATATTGCACCACCGAGTTCAGGTCATTCAACGGCCAACTACAAAATTGCATACTAATGATTCTCATGCGGAAAGAACGACATTTGTCACTTCAGTTATTGCCTTGGGTGTTATGCTTTGGATAGTCTCGCTTGGTCTAAAGTTCATGCAGAAATAAAATAATAAAAATAATAATAAGCTAGAAAAGCCGGATTTTTTCAATCTATCGAGTGGATGTCGTCGCCTTATTAGCCATAACATCTCCAGTGGCAAAATTCAAAGGACTAGAATTTAAAGCGTTTGTTAAACTGTATGATGACTTGTAGCTTGCATTAAACCAGACTCAGATGCTATGTTCCAAGGGATACTGACTGCGGTACTCCCGTACGAGGATGTAGCGTTTCAGGATGTGGTGGGTTTCCGCGTGTCAAGCTGTCTCCCCATAAATACCCACAAATGTCTGCTTAACAACACAAAAACAGCAACATTACACAATCCACGGATACCAGTTCTACAGTACAAGGTTTTTCCTTCTCCCCTTTCTCAAGCAGACGGCCCGACAGAACACAATCACAACTAAGACCTCACGTCTACACATTCAAGCAACACAGCCGCAAACCTTCGTATCGACATACACACAAACGTACACAAGTGACCCAATACGTTACTGTTAATCTTGCAAACTTATTGCCCCTATGCCAATTATTCGTGCTGGTATTGCCATGATTATGCCTATTCAGACGTGCCTCGCTACGTCAAAAATATACTAGTTAATTATTTAAGAAGAAGGACTGAGTGACAACGGTTTTGGAAGCACAGAAAACTAAAAGCATTATCTCAGAGGTCTTTTAATACAAATAAAAGCATTTGCTGTGGAAAGATGTGAAAGTATGCTGAGCAGAGTGGTTTCTGTTGAGAGCGCTTTCTCATTCACCTTTGTGATAGGAGAGACACACGGAGATTGACTTCTGATTCAAAGAATGAGTCAACTTGCGAAATACACATTGTGTTTTAATTTCGCATAAAACTTTGTGTATGAATTGTGTTCGAGGTTACCTGAGACCTCCTCTAATGTGTTCAAAACGAGTTTATGTAAAAATAAATTTCATACTATACTAGTCACAATAGGAACGTAGGTTACGCTAAGATTTGGCATACAACGTATGTTGATCAGCACTCTACACTGATCACTTTGGTCCAGTCCCTTCAGTGGTCAACTTTAGTAGGTTCCACTGTAATTTCGTAAGAATAAGACGTCTGGTTATGTTCCCAAATGTATAAATAACTCAGTCAAGTTAATGAACGCATCGACACTCTGTGAATAAGCAACAGTTGGTTCAACCCAAAGCGATATGGCATGCAGGTGCAAGCGGGGCAGCCAATGAGCAGCAGACACAATTGTTCATCCAATGACTGCTAAGGGAACGTGCATTTAGACACAAGGAACCGGTGACGAGGACAGAGCTTTTTACCAGTGTAGATTGTGATGTGGTAACACCACATGTACGGAGCAAGAACTTTCCGGCAACCGATGTTGTATAGTGTTATGCATTGTAACAACTATGTCTTCCTAAATGAGACTTGGAGGATAAGAGTGGATATCGTTCTGAAGGCGTTTCTCACGCTGATATTAAGGTTGCGTAAATAATCCATCTTCACCGGAGTTGAGCGACACCGAATAAACTAACACTGTATCCTAAATCTGGAACCAAATTATCCCAGTTCTTTGATTCTGCTACATATTCCCTGTCAGTTTTCCGCGTCTTTTCTACCCAATTCTGTGTTGGTTGCCTGATGTCCCCGATCTGGCTACCCTACAAATAAATTTTGACAAGCTGTCTACTACTCTAACACCCTCCAGCGCAATTGTTGACTCCAGGAGACTGAATCGTTGCTAGGCATGAACGGGATCCACGGTCCTCGTAGCCGTGCAAGGTTCGGAAAGTGGCTCCATCCAGTGTGGAGCGGACTACGGTCCAGTCACCGCCATGTTTATGGCTGGTACACATGATTCCCAATTTGATAAACAGGAATGCTGCTACTGTGCATGATAACGGAGTGTGGTCCGACTCGGTTGATTAACTGTGGCTCACATCCGCATGACTTCCCGTCCTATTCCTCTGAGTTTGCCCTAGGCATGGGATGTGTGTATGGAGCTGTGGATGGTATTGCACAAGACATCCTAGTCCTTCTGGAGGCACAGGCGTCTTGTGGCTGTACTGCGGAGATCGGAAATAGACAAATCCAGTACTGAACGTCGCCTTTTGTTTTGGGTCTAGTGTACTCAGTCAGCATAGGAAGTTCGGTAAGCATTTGATTTTATTAGTGAAGTCATGGAGGCTGGGGCTGTTTGGAGTAATCTAATACGAGTAACGAGACTCACTGATACCTAAATACTTTTCGCTTGTAGATGTATGTTCATTTGGATGGTAGGTCGCATATTATCGTCTCATTCAGCCATAAGACCACAAAAATGTCAATGAATAAATTCATTGCTGCATTGAAGGGCTAGGAAATGAAGATAACCGACTAACAAAGCGTTACACTGCAAGAACACGATCATCGTAAGAAGCAATTCTCGGCACGGGATGTATGCAAACTCCCTAAGGTAGCCCAAAAAGTTTTTGTGCGTCAAAACTGAATACATTATAATTCTTGCATATAAAGGAGTTTGCCCCACTGTATGAGTCTCGACTAGCCGGACTCAATGAAACTAGGGCACCACGGTTCTGGACGAGTAATGGTTTGTAAACCAATAGCAGTTGGCTCTTGGAAAAAAGGTTCAGATCTGTTAACCTAAAGCTACCTTAGCTAGAAGAATCTAGGTTTCACTGGTTTTTGTTAAGAAACTTTTATGTGCTGTCCTCGATTGTACATGAGTATAATCCTCGTGTTCATTATTCCAAAAGAAAGTAATATTAGCGACCGTTAGTTGGTTGGAATTCTTAGATTATAGTAAGCGCAATGTGCTTTCTCTGGGAACTAGGTTTGCCATTACATAATCACCGAATCCCATTCTTTTATCTGCTATCTTTCATAGGTTTTCTACTCCGCATGAAACACAACAGGATTTTATAGTAAACCTAAAATCTCACTGTTAGTATCGCATTTCATTGGTTCAAGTATATTGTAACCGTCTACTTGTTTGACTCGCTATGGAACCCTCTCACTTGCTCTTCCCCAGCAAGTAGCACTGTTGCGTTACTCACTATTCTTCCTGTTTTTTGATTCCTTGGAACTCTTCACAAGACACGTCGGGTCCAACCGCTGCTATTGTTCTTCATATTCTCGTGCTTGGTGCACTTTTTGTGTGTCTGCTTGCAACTATTAGCTGAATGACACCCCTGAAATGTGCGTTCAGAGCCATTTGGAAATGTCTCTGCAAACAGATACCGTCAGGCATCACCTGATAGCGAAACGCAGTGATGTATCGGTGATTCGCTGACATGCTCAAGTCGCAAGATTCAAGGGAGACTAGGATGACCAACTCACTCCTGCATGGACGCATATACCTAATAACCTACGACTTTAGTAGCCCACATCTGTTTCGTTATATGTGTGCCAAAGCCAGTGGCAGCACTGTATATAGCTAGATTTTCGTTGCACCGAAACTTGTTTACCTTGCTTATGCCGAAACCCCAAGTACTCACAAAACCCTGGTTTGATACACATCAATTGACCCATACAAGTAATCATATGGCTGAGAAAAAAGCCCGACTTTACCTGTTATATCCAGTCTGCTACCGCTTAGCGTTAGTTCCGGTTTTGAATACTTATCATCCAAACGTCGCAGCCGATAGGGTCGCTCACACTCCTTTGTTGTCTTAGTGCATGGCATCTGATCAGAACTAACGGGTTCGTTGACCGGCTTTTCATCCGATGGCTCTCCGGCTGTCTGCTCCGGGATTGTTTGCATTTCGGTGGGAACAGTGGGTATCTCTCTGCTGGTTCGACTAAACAACTTTTGTAGGTTTCCTCTGGCCAGACGGCCACGTTGTCCAGACCGAGCAAAGTTGCAGTCACATGACTTAATATCTGAAGGCTTCAAAAACCGTTTACCTTCATGACACCGCGAACAAAACACGCTGGCTCGGTTGGCATTAACTTGGGAATCGCAGATGAAAAACGCCAGTGTGTTGTTCAAGATGCGTACGCCAGCTTCGGCAACCGGACTGATAGCCAAGTAAAAACGGTTCGTTTCATCTTTGCCAACCAATTCCTCGATTTCTTCTTCATAGTCATCAAACCCCAAGGTTGCCGTTCTTATGCGTTCTCGCGTGTAGCTTTTGGGAGGGGTGGGCGCTTTTGCAACTACTGCAATAAGGAGCAAATCGAGCTTCTGACGACAAATTACAGCGGCTTCAGCGAATGTTAGTCCTTCAAAGGAACACGATAGTCGTGCAGAATAAATTTCCATACTTAACCCGTGCAGGTAATTGGCAACCCAGCTTTGATCTAGTGTAGGCGCTGGAAGTTGCTTCTTGCTCCAGGGAGTCGGATTTTTTGTGGGGGATTCTGAAATTGCATCGGGCGTCACTAAAATTAGCGGTGGTTCCGGGTTGTTGGTATGTTCCATTGGAAATTTTCGTAGTCGTTCGCTGCGAAATATATTCCTTATGAAGTTTGGGCATTTAGATAGGAGACCCCGTTGCTTTGCATCAAAAGCATCGTGCTGGCTGTACGACCGCCTGATTTCACCGGCGCCGTGCAGTGATCTACCGGCTGAAGATCGCTTGTCAAACTCATCGTCTGCTAATTCCATTTTGGCGAATTCTTTGCGCATTTGCAGCGCTTTGTAAACTTCGGAAGCAGCTTTTAGTCCACGTTCCGATTGCATTGAGAATAAATTCGTAAGCAAAGTTGAAAAACCCGGTGCAATACAGCTTTGTGCAAGGAAACCAAGTTTCAGCTCACTGAAACAAATAATTTCATCTCCCCCATCCCAGTTCCAGTACGGGCTATTGAATAAATGGGCCTGTTCAAAGAAACAATATATAGAGCGTTAAATGGCACAACTTTAAGCAGCGATTTGAATAAAGGAGCAGTTGATGGACCGCACAGATTGGCATAATTGACACAACCAACCATGCTTGCTTTAGAATAATTACTTGGTGTGTTAATCTTACCTTTTATTTATGAAGGTTAGGAATAAACAGCGACCAAGATAGTCACTCGCATTGACCATACAGACAGTAAAATGACATAAAACTTGCTATTTCACATACCAATTCCTGCTCTACAAAAGCAGCTGTATTTTTGAGTAGAAACGGTAAGGAGGATTATTGCGCAAACCCCGGATGATAGAATCTTTATTTCAAAAACTGCTCACGGACTGTCCTCCAGTTACTAGCTAACATCACTGAAATTAAGATATTTTACTGATACTTTTCAAAGAGCACTAGACCGCCGTTTCCTTCCAGTCGGACGCGTCATTATTGCTCCTCCTTATGTTCATCTAGGAATCGAATCCATGAGCCACGGAAAACAGAAGTCATTGCTTAGAATTACGAAACAATAAGCCTTAGCTCACAGCATATCAGTGGGTTCTTATTTACCCACAAAGTGCTATTCAGTCACATATTTTTTCTAACTACGCATTTGGACGTTCACGAGAATGGACAGGTTCATCGTAACACTTGGCATAAAGAATTGTCACAGTAAGTGGAGCTATCATCATTTTCCGCAGCGCAGGGCATTGATCCAAAACTCGGTCGATTTAGTCTCATCTAGTTAGGAAATCCATGATTTTAATGTCATACATAAAATGTAGAAGTGTATCGCTGTATTTTGTCCATACTCTGTCAACTTTGCAATTATGACAAACCTTGTAACTGCTGGTTTTATTAAAGTTATCGTACTTTCACTTTTTTCTTCGGATACAGTCAATATCATGTGGAGCAATACGCGCGGTATTTTAATGCGTGTGTATTTTCGCGCTCTTAAGCTGAGTTCAAACTGCGATTATATACGAGATAAAGACGAGAATTTACAGACGGAGCTGCAATTGTGAAAGAAAACGTCAAACAGCGTTGAAGGTTGCTCATCGAGAATAAAAAAATAGGAAGCATGAGCATATCCATCTGGTTTACCTCAAACATCCGTTCATTTTTAATGCGTGCCATAAACTCCAACGTAATACCTGATGCAATAGCAAGTTGCTACGATACCTGGCTGCAGGAGTAGATGCATGGCGCACTAGTTCTGCTACAATGTTTCGACTGTCAAGGGGCCGACTGCAGTTGTTCTCACCGTAATCGTGGTAGTGGAGTCATCATTTACACCAGTGCTTCTTGGTGTGTCTGTGAAAGAAACGAGTTGCTTCTTTGTTCAACCTTTTAGCTACTTATTACTGAAATTCAAGCCGCGATATATCAATGGGTGCTGTTATGTCATACTAACTAACATCTATATCTTTTATACCTGTCCGTTAAACGAAGCAGAGGCATTTTGTAATGAGTTTACTGCGGTTTTGACCGCTGTAGGCCGAGTGATCTGCACGCCTGGCTTGCAACCATAAGGCCACCAGTTCAGTTTCGCGTAGACGCTGGGGGTCCTGGCGGTATATACAGACCACGCGCGAGTGGGGGTGCTTGCGTGGCAGCGAAGCGCCGTTAGGGAATATAGTTGACACACTATTCTTATTTTATTATTACTGCAGCTGTTATCGAACATATCGATTATTCCATATTTGTATTTACTGGGGATTTTAACTGTACCTTACATCATATACCGCCATACCATTTCCAATGCGACTCTGCAACTCGTATTTGTTGACAACGTGGAGCTGTTTTCCGTTTTTAATGGGCGCCGCTTGACAGATATGAGCAACCAATTTAATTTGTGTCCTGTAGTTTACGACAAACCCCAAGTTGCCTGCTCGTTGCAACGATCGCAAGTTCATCTCTCGAAAATGCTTCACACAAATCATAACCACCAAGGAGAAACTGTGTAATACGCCGAATTTCATTTATTTTTTGACAATGATGTTCCCAGGTATGGCTATCATTTGAGAAGTTACCGGAACTTCGGTTTCGACACCAGCTGTCTATGCGAAGCTCTGTTCATATGCCCAGGGAGGTTCCATTCCCCACCCCACCTGAAACGGCTGCGTAAAATATAGCGGTTTAGTAAAGTTTCTCTCTGTCTTTACTAAGGTGACTTGCACTGTGTTCGCAATCTATAAGTTTCCGCTAAAGCTAAAAATATTAGCTATAGTGAGCTCTGGAGGATGTTGGAATAACCAAGCGAGGTTACTCGACGTAAAGCTACCACATGCATAGATGTAAAAACCTGAACTATGACCTCAGTTGCTGTTATAACAATCCAATCACTGATGCACTCATTGAACAGAATAAATTGTCATCATACTTACTGTCTCCTGTTAGCCGTCACATTGGGTACAACTTACTGAAACACCTATACTCAGGGGGAACAATCAGTCTGGTCCAACTATCCTAAGTGTTTCTCAGGGGATGTGCTGACTTCTCGGCCAGACCTGCAGCTACTTTATCTAAACTGTGCAATCAACAAGAGAAAATCGTAGACTAATGCTGAATTACCAGTTTTACACCAATACCACAGAAGTGAGCGAGCAAATATCGATCAACTGCTTGTACTTCCATAGGCCTAACGCCTAACGTAAAAATAACTCTTGAAGAAATGCTGGCGCAAAAGCGATCAAATGCTTCTCCTCAAATTGCCTACCGCAATCCGACGCCACGCCAATCTGTATAGCTTGCTTTGTGTATTCGGTTCTGTCATCGCTGGACGATGGTAATATGTTCAACCGAATCTGTTTTCTGGACCACAACCAGGTATTCTGCTTTGTAAATGATGAATTGTTTTTGCAACATCTAGTTGAAGCTGTACTATAATCTTCTCTCAACTTTCTGTTGGATGGATTATTTTGCTTGTCTTACTCAGCTTACCCGACTTGGAATCAGGAACATCTTGCACTTAATCGCAAACACCGATGTTTTTTAGGGAGCACCCTTCCACCATTTTTTGTTTTCCACTTATGTCAGCTTAATATTAACCCCTGAGGAGGCGATCCTACTGAAGCACGCAGATGGCATTGTCCTTGGATTCAAACAATTAACCGTTGCCTTCTCACCCAGCATACAAGTTATTCTAAAGTTTTGGTCGAAAGTATGCAAACTACCGCTTAACCAGTTGAAGCAAAAGAAGTCGTTTTTTCAATGTGTGGTGGAGATCGGTATCTACAGCTCCTCATGCATTGCCAGAAACTAAACGTCGAAAGCTAGGGTTTGCATTACTAAACATAAGTGAAATACTTAGATGTCATGCTAAAATACGCTTTGTATTGGCCGCATCATTTGAGCGAGATGTTCACCATTGTCAGAAGGTTATAGTTCTATGCCCCACCACTGCGAGCTTCCTCTGTCACACAAGAATTTATGCCTCTGCATCACTGACAGTGTCCTGCCACAATGAGCTTACCACTCTCCGGCGACTTCTTGGTATAATAACATGATTCTCCATCTTAACCTCTAAGCCAATAAAACCCGCTTTCATTTAGTGGTGTGCCAAAGTTAACGTTTGTTGATTTACTTGTACAGCCATGCTAGTTCTTGTATATACTAGCGTCCGTATTACTTACCGACACTTCCTTTGTTGTGTGTCATTGGAATGTGTGTTGACCTCGGCAATTTGACACAGGCAAAAGTCTATATATCCCCGAACACGAGATTACCATTTAATGGTTAATACTTAGCTAGCGCGATGTTGCTAGACCTTAACAACTTTGTCCAAGAAGTAACCACCCAGTTCCAACCATAAGTATATTGTGTTTTCAATTTATAATACTGCATATTCACTTACATTTCTGATAGGATGCATAAATGAAAGCGCGTGTGCATAAAGCAATTTCTTTACTTGATTTAACGAAATCCCCGGGTTATAAGTGCACACCCATATGAGTATGCACCGGTAAATAAAACCATAATTTCGCATATGTTGGTAGAGAATTATTTATTTATTTGGAGGGCCAAGTTTAAACTACACGTTGTGTGATTGGATTGCGACGCGCAATCTCAATGTAATGAACTGTGGTACACATTGAAGTGAACCTTAGTCACGGCGATCACTGGAACCGTACTCAAAGCAAATAGAAATTGGGTGTTGCCCACCCAAAAACACTGCACAATCATGACGCGTTTCGATGTAACTTCATCTCATCAGGTGGAGACAGCAGGCCTCGATCCCGCGACCATTGGAATAGTAGCCGAAACCTCTACCCCTTTGGCTACCGAGTCAAGGTGGGTAACGCTTGGGATCGAGGCCTGCTGTCTCCACCTGATGAGATGAAATTACATCGAAACGCGTCGTGTTTGTGCAGTGTTTTCTGGTGGGCAACACCAGATTTCCATCTACTTTGAATACGGTCCCAGTGATCGCAGTAACTAAGGTTCAATTCAATGTGAATCACAGTCCATTACATTGAGATTGCGCGTCGCAATCCAATCACACAACGTGTAGTTTAAACTTGATCCTCCAATTAGTCATTACCGTTGTGCCAAGCGTTGCCCACCGTGACCCGGTAGCCAAAGGGGTAGTGGTGTGGGCTACTATTCCAATGGTCGCGGGATTGAGGCCTGCTGTCTCCACCTGATGAGAGGAAATTACATCGAAACGCGTCGTGGTTGTGCAGTGTTTTCGGGTGGGCAACGCCAGATTTCCATCTATTCATTTATTTATTTATTCACAAACTTCCCCAAGGTAGACAGGGTTTCCAAGAGTACAAACTTTATCTAACGGAAGTAAAACTCATCGCCACTCACCCCAAACTCTGCTGTTTCACATACTTCTACTAGGTGACCATAACTAAATTTAACTTACAATTTCCTAGTAGCTGTTCCCGAAAACGTGATCTACTTAACAATACAGACAAGTTGCACTTGATTTTCAAACAACTGATTGCAGTCCCTTTAACCAAAATACACTGAGGCACACACCTCTAAACTGCTAAGGAATTTGTCGAAGTGTGAAGATAGCCCTTTCATTGGTTCTAGTAACGAACCGTATGGCATGTTTATAGTTGTGATGTTTCAACGACTGGCAATAGGTCGCGTGGCAATCGTGTTTTGGGCAGAGCATGGATGAATGAAGTTGCGTTAAACTCGATGATGTAATGAGTAATCCATTTGTTATTTCCTTTTTTGTAACTTATGCTTCTTGTCAAACCGTTCCGGCGTCCCGCTGAGTAATTTTATTCACCTCATTGTCCACTTGCTGCTTGAAAAGAATTCCAATTTTTTCGCTTGCTTGCAGCATGCCAATTCAACCAGAGCCCAGAAGTTAGTGTGGTGCGAAACGCACGCCAATATTCAAAAACCCATACTGAGAGCTATCCAGA
Source organism: Dicrocoelium dendriticum (assembly GCA_944474145.2). Classification (NCBI taxonomy): domain Eukaryota; kingdom Metazoa; phylum Platyhelminthes; class Trematoda; order Plagiorchiida; family Dicrocoeliidae; genus Dicrocoelium; species Dicrocoelium dendriticum. The sequence continues at coordinate 84,599,335 of OX104069.1, read as the reverse complement.
TTGAATCGTCACAATATTTGTACAACATCCCTCGTAACTTGGTGTATAACATGGCTAGGATTTAGATGGTTCTATGACCTTTTTAAGGAATAGATTTGCGCGACTACTGCTTTTAGCCTTGAGCTGCTGTCTCGCACTCTTCTAGTTCTCCAGTTTCGGAGACACCGTGATCAATGATGGTTCAATTTGCGGCCTCACTCCAATGATATTTCGTTTAGTCGGAATTGGGTTAGCTGCTTCAAGCGTACCTGGGACACTGTGATTTTAACCAGTCGATTGTAGTTCGATGCTAATATATTGTTATAATTGAATGGGCTACATGCCTGCTCGTACTGGAAGCCGTGTAATTGAGAAACTTGGTGTCACCACTCCTTTATGCTCTTACCAGTTTAAGCGACACTAGCGTTCAATAATTTCCCAATCGATATTTCAATTCCCTATGAATTCTTAGATAATTTAGTTACAAATTGTCCGTTTGGATGGCCAAACATACTTCGGAAAACATGGGAGAGCAATTGTATAGATTTAACTTACTTGGTTGGGGTTTATTATATTTAAAATGGAAATGCTTCAATTGAAAATAACTGAAGCGGCCAAGGCAGGAATGTTCTGTTGCACTTTTATGTTTGCCTGACAGTGAAGTGTTTGGTTTTGGGGACTCTAGACATAGCGTCCAGTGACTGATCGCTGTAGGCCATCGTCACAAATTGGTTTTGGCTGTTTCCAGCAGAATACCCACGGTTTCGCACTGTGTGGTAGGATTCCAATCATCCATGCCAGTAAAGTATCCGAAATCCACGTTGCTTTATTTCATGGAAGTTGTTTCATTTGGACTAAGAAAAGTATAGTGGTGGGTTACTCAGTGGAAAACGAAAGACGTATATGACATCCAGCAACAGTAACGTCCGTCGTGCACTTTTACTCGACTAGTTACACACAAGTCATCAGTCCTAGCTTCGTAGAGGATAGACAAAGCTCACTTCTGAAGGTGTGAAAAGTTTATCCGGCGCTTTTCCGGACGTGCAGTGTCTGATGAATTTCAACCCAGAAATTTCAGTACCGAGCACGCGTGGCGCAAAGCAGCTTTCACCGTCAACCCCAGTGGTGCCTTCTAAACAACGTAAATTGCCGGCAAAAATATAAAGCCAAAACTCGCTAGACGAAACCTCCCTGCGTTAACTCTCGTGTGCACTAATGTTCCCGAATCCAAAGCTGGCACAATAAAAGGCAAGTTGCAAGACGATCGCAGCCATTGGAGTTCCATCTGCGAGGCGATTGGTATTCGGGTTGAGCCTGCAATGCTGCAACGCGTGGCGCGTCACCCGAACTCAGTGCACTCTGGTGAACCTCGAATTCTTCGAGTAAAATTAGACTCAACAAATGAGACAGAGACTGTCCTGCTCTCAGCAGTTCGTCTTCGCAACTCACCGAGTGGAGTGCGCATATTACCTGTTCTACCTTGGAAAGGTCCCACAAAAGAAGCAGTTGAGCAAAGCGGCATTCCTAATAGGAACGGCAAGAAAACAATATTTGTTCATGGTGTTCCCTAGCTTCTGTGTTCTTCTGATCACGATGCGCAAACGCATGATAGAGAGCAATGGTGCTACCTCCACGAAGTATTCTCTGTTGACAATGTTATTGCCAAATTCCTGACAAGAGTTCCGTCATCATCTAACTACAAGGACTGCGGTCCAAGGATAACGAAACTAATATTACTACTCGCCGAGGAAATGACGCAAGTTCTGCTGGAGAGCTAGTTAAATTTTCGAGCTAGGTTACCAACAGAGATCCGGCTAAAGGCAGCAGGCGAACGACCAAAAGGCGGAAGCAATTCGCTGGAACTTGCAAACGCTACAAATTCTTTATTTGCACAGTCCTGCGGAGAGACTGACACAATAGCGCCCACGGCACACAGGAGGACCGAGCACAGCACGAGTGAAAACTATGTTCAAGAACGCTCAACAATGCCATGCAACTTGATTGAAATACATAAACCAAAAAACGATTAATGGCCGGCCACTTAACGGCCGACTTAAAAACTAACACAAAGTTGACATCCATCAAAACACTCCTAACAACCAAAGCCCTACCTTGTATGTGCACAAACGCCCAAGACCTTCTAAGCAATTTGGCCGAACTTAGAGAACTCCATGCCTCACAACCGCGGGACCTCGTGATGATTACAGAGACATGGTTAAACCCTGAGATAACCGACTCTGAGATTAATTTAGCTGGTATCTCGCTGCTTTGGACCGATAGAACCGGAAAAAGTGGCGGTGTGATTCCTTACTATAATGCAAACGTCCGATGTGAAGTTATCCATTACTCGTAAATCCGAGCTCCTGATTCGCTTTGGTGCCGCCTATGGTTACGAAACAAGGACACATGCCTACTAGCCGTGATTTATCGCACACCAAACGCAACTTCGGATATGGACTCCAAACTGAAGCACGTTTTCCGGTTTGCTTTGAACAAGTCCTACATTCACATTTTTATCGCGGGAGATTTTAACGCCCACGACATAGAAACGCCGGCAACCGACAGTACGTAGTTTAAAACCTGCTTGCAAGAGCCAATTGCTAGCCACCCTTTTTACAACCACGTAACCTCTCCCACCAGATTTCGAACTGCCAACAAGCCGTCGATAATAGATCTTGTGCTCACTAACAAAGAACTCATGGTTGACGGGATAGTTACATGCACACCACTGGGTCGTAGTGATCATGTTACTCTACTCTTTGACTATACCTACTATGTGGAGTATCCTGAAAAGTAGGTTGACAAAGTGCATACTGCCACGCACTATAATGTGTTATCTGTGCTTGTTAAGGATACATCTTGGAATTTCTTAACCGAATGCCCTCAGATGTTGGCTGCGAAACCTTTACAAGGACGTTTAGCACACTGGTAGCGCACGCATCGGAACAGAAGTCTTTCCAACCCAACAACCAGCATAAGTAATTCTGAGGAGCAGAACACGTAAATGTATGTCCCAGAGGGATTTGGCATGGCGAGATTACCAGGACTGCTCGAATGCCGAAACCTGGACTGCATACGTGACACATCGTAACTTCGGTGTGAAACTGGTCCGCGAAGACAAAGTCACTCATCAGCAGGAGTTAATGAAGCTAATCTGCACGAACCGCAAACTTTTATACAGGCACGTTAACGGCCTTCGAAAGGTGAAGCGGGGGATTCCTACATTCGTCACGGCTGATGGGTGTACGCGATTAGTAATGGAAGCAGCTGATCTCCTACGGCTTCATTACTCCCAAACTTTCTAACGAGCTTAAACATTCTCATCATTTCTAAAACTTCAGCATCTGGTTTAGACAACATCACCTTCACAGTGGAAGTTGTGTTGGAGAAGTTATCCTTGCGTATCCACAGTTCTCCCGGAGCCGACAACATCCGACCAAAGCCTCTACAGTCGGTAGCTAGTGAACTAGCAGAACCACTGGCTGTTTTCTATCAGCGATGTCTAGAAGGGAACCGTATTCCACTAGTATGGAAGCTAGGGGTCATCGCTCCCATCCATAAAGGAGGTAGCCGCACTGACCCTACAAACTATCGTCCAATAACACTACTTCCCATATTATCCAGTGATGGAATCAATCATCCCAGATGCGCTGATGCAGTATCTGGAAAGGCACAACTTAAAATCTCCAGAGCAGCATGGCTTTCGTTAAAAGCATTCGTGTAATACTAACCTATTAATTGCACGTAATAGCTGGAGTGAAGCTGCTGATGATGGAGTAGGAGTCGATGTCATCTACCTGGACTTTTCAAAAGTGTTTGATCGCTTAAACCATCGAATTCTCCTATAGAAGCTTCAGAACTACGGCATTGGCGACCCAATCCTGAGTTGGATTAGAAATATTCAACAAGAACGACAGCTAGTGGCGCAAGCGCGAGAATCATTGTCTGATGCATGTAACGTGCGGGGTACCACAAGGCTCGGTTCTAGGACCTCGTCTATTCTTGGTATTCATTAACGATTTGGCGAGATCAATTACTTCCGATTTCCTACTTTTGCTGATGATATCAAGATATGGCGAAGGATAAGTGGACCGGATGACTACGAACGGCTCCAGTGCGATCTTAACACAGCTTCTGACTGGTCAGTTCAAAACTCCCTACCATTCAACGTGGACAAATGTCGCGTTGTACAATTACGCCATAGACATAACTACACATATTTGCTTAGGACAAATGGATTGCAGACCAGCTCCCAGGAGCGTCACCTTGGGGTGATCGTACAGAGCGCCCTCAACTGTTCAAAACAGGCTGAGTTAGCTGCGAAAAGAGGCAACCAGCACATCGGAATGCTGCGAAGGGCACTAGGGAGATTTGACCCATCAATCTTCCCAAAGCTACACAATTCCTTCGTGCGCCCGCATGATGAATACGATATCAAAGCTTGGAAACCTTAGTTGAAGCGCTACCTAGAAACGTTAGAGGCATCACAACGAAGAGCAACAAAGAATGTAAAGGGCCTGCACTATCACTCTTACCAACGAAGGCTGAAGTTGCTAGAATTTTCAGCGGACGCTATTGAAGGCTGCGCGGTGATCTCATATTAGCGTATCAGATACTGAATGACCCCAACCATGTATGCTGCCATTTGCTGAAACTTAGCCACAACACGCAGCTCAGGGGTAACTGCCGAAAATTGAAGGAACCATATAGCCATCTAGACTATTGACGGAATTACTTTTCCCTTCGGGTTTGCCAACTCTAAAACGCACTCACAGACTAAGTTGTATCCTCTCCTACATTGGAGGTTTTCAAAAAAAGATTAGATGTTGTTCTTAGCTCCCAGCATTATGTTACCTAAACTCCTCTTTTGTGGATTACGCCAAGCATGTTTTTCAACAGGATTTACTTATCTAAAAGACCCAAGTGAGCGACCATATTTTATTTTTATCACGCCTTACACCAAAGATCACTGCACCCCAGTGCCTTTCAGAAGGTTTACTCTCGGTTTTTTAATTTTACGCTGATGTAATTTATCAAACTATTCATCTAGGCAGTCGTTCGGTAGATGACTCAGCCATATATTGATTTCATCATATTCAACCCAACCATCTTACGGGACGTGTCAAACATTTGCTTTTATCCCCTGATAAATCATTGTTCATTGTTCAACTATAATGTCATCAAATCTGAATCAGTGCACAGACCACGCTGCTGATATAATGAAGTTCAACTGACACTACTCTCAAAGTCATGAGTCTTCACTTTGCGTTTCTTAGCTTCATTGCGTTTGCTTTTACAACCTTCTTCTTCTTAGGTAATTACTATCTACGTTCTACCACATTGAACGTAATGATCCCCGTGCCGTTTTCTCAGTCGGCTGGGCTGGCATTTTAAAACAAAGTGGGTAACTAAAAGTTACGTTGAAGTGGCAACAATCAGATTTCGTGTGGACATTTTACTATCTTTTAATTAGTTTCCCATGAAAACTTACATCTGGAGTGTGCGCTGACGTCAGCCAGCTTCTTCGTGACACATTATCTTGATGTAGATTGCATTCAGGGTCAGTAGTTCTCGGTTACTCATTACCTACGCGCAACTATACTAGAACATAGCCTTGTCATAACAACAGCTGTTGCTAATTTTGGTTATTAATTCCTTGCTGTATGAGATTTATAAAACTTCACCTTTCCTAATATTTCCTGCGGTAAACTTTGTGGGCCATCACTACTACAACGTGCAACACGTCTGAACATTTGCCTCTACGTGAATGGTACAAAGCCGCCACCTGCTTAACTTGACTTGCTTCAAAGTCACTAACCGTCTATTGATAGTTCTGAAACGGTGCCTAAGTAAACGGTTACAACTGCGCTCGGATAAAAACAAGCAAGTTCGGCGATTGCGCAGCTATCCCATGATCGGGGTCGTTTTAAAAACCGCTGCAGAGGAACGTGTGGAAGTTACAATAATTGACTGATATTACAAATCTCTCGGTGAAGCACGTGCGAACTGTGATCGAAAAACTAATACCTGGCTGCACAGTTTTTGTTAGAGAGAAGAGAATGTGTGGCCAAATAATGATACTTCAGTTAAGATACGTCATTCATAAATACTTACAAACATGTGGTTTCACCTTACACTCGTTTCAAAGTTTAAAAATGCTTATGTGGTATTATATCTGGGAAAACTAAAACGGTTGTGGGTAAATCGCGTAATTGCACAAATCAGCCGCATTATAAAAGAAGGTTACAGCGAAGAGAAATGAGAAACGATTAAAAGGTCAACTAGCTACAATGTAACCGCACTTCGACATCGTCTAATAAAAAGGGGTACTCATTCAAAGCACACGATTGAGTACACAGCCGGTAGCTGTGTTGGGGACCTTGGATTACAAAATTTGAGAGGCAATCGCCTACCATCCCGAGCGACCAGTCACGTTGCAGTTCGCATCGTGTACGTCACTGAATCCCCGATTAACCGCTGTAATCTTGTCATATCTTATTCCTAGCTAATATCTTTCTCCTTCGCAAACGGATATCATTTGACCTACTTATCTTGCAATAGAGTATACAATACAATTTCAGCGAAGTAATTCCTAAAAATGCGTTTGGACAAATGCTTATACAAAATCCATCGCAATTCAGAAAATAATATCAGCAAGATAGCTGAGGTACGGATTCTTCACCATTCAAGGAATAGGAACATCACTATGGCAATCAAAACGTCTGATTACTCAGATTACCGAGATTGATAAAGCCATACTCGGCATTGCACAAAACCATAAAAATGAGTCAGCAGAAGTAGAAGAATGATCTTGTAACACCGATCAGAACTCTGCTACAAAATTGCCCAAGATTAAGAAATTCTAGTTGCATACACTATTTGGCGCCGTCAGCAAATGAGACGCAGTAAAAATTTCTTGACTGAATACGGAAGGATTTGAATACAACTTGGTTTTTGTAGAATGTAAGTATGGCAACCTTTCGGTCTTGACGTAAAAGCTTCTTCAGACCAGGTGAATCGATACACAATTGGTTTGGCTTTTTATGGGAAAGTACAGTGAAGATTGCAAGAAATAACATGAACCATTTGATAATAGTGTTACAGCTGAATAGATCAAATGGCCGTTCTAGTGGAACAACAAATATCGAGCGTTTCTCATTGATCCACCTCACAAGTCGTCCACATGCGAGGAATTCCTTTCCTGCAGCTACTGATTCACGCTCCGACCTGAGTTCGTCCGCCGCAACCTTTTCTGACTAACCGGGACAACACAACCCGCCACGCGTTCGATAACTCCACTCCATCCGTTCTGTTCACACAGTTATTACTCTTAGTAATCTCGATCGTATCAGCAAGCAACCTTTGGCTTGTCGCTGGTACTCCCCTCTTAAATATCTCGACATTTTCACAACAGCAACAAAAGCAGCAGCAACAACAAGAACAGCAGTAGCAGTACATCAGCCATTTGAACTGATGCTTCGCTGCCATAGAACCATGAAGCCCCATGGAATAAATAATAGTAAGTGGGGTAGTAGGTGGACTTGCCTGAAAACCTTAATTCCCTAAGCAAACATGCAGGTTTAAGGCACCTACACCTTGGGTAAACAACATACAGTCACAAACAGCTGGCGATCGTGCACAGATAAGGCGTCATCGGCGAGACAGCTTCCTTGCGGCTTGCACTGCCCCGCGTCATAATCAGCCATTACCCCGCAGATAACTCAGCACCAAACACAATATAAACAGGCAATCCGATTATGAGACGGCCGCAGACGCGCCACTGGTGTCGGTTGCGAGCCGTGTCCTGTAAAGTCTCGAGCCAAACACAAGGTGAGTCACGTGGACTCTAGCCCGGAAAGCGAGATGGAATAACGGCACCCAGTTTGGTTGTCATTGACTTCAATATTCGCTGCCAAGTCAACTTCTGTCCACCTCGAGCCTAGCGCCACCTTACATCTGGCAGACTGAACAAGGCCCTCCTAGGTAAGCGGTGACCAGGCATATGTAGCAGGTGTCTGAGCCAACGCAACTTATTCAATGCTATCTGTTTTTCTAGGGAGCTATCATGATTAGCACTACCTGGTACTCGCCTATGAACATCACCGTTGCGGACATACTGATGCCATCCGACACCAGCAATGCTTCGACGACAACGATGATCCAAGACTTGAAAACGCCTCAGATTTTCAGACGGGAGGGGCAATGTCTCACTATCATAGAGCAGAACGGCCCTCACTGTGGCCCTGTATACACGACCTTTCAGATGGAGGGAAATTCCCTTTTGTCGCCAAAGATGCCGCAGGTTCAAGAAGGCAGCTCTAGCCTTTGCAAATGCGTAAGCTGACGTCAGTTTCTATGCGCCCATCGTTCCTGATGCAGCTGCCAAGATAAGTGAATTGATCAACCACCTCGACCTCCTCGTTAGCATGCGTCAAGGGGTCATCAAGTGGCTGGTGGCCTTGCAGCAACACTGTGTATTTTGACGGTGAGAAGTGCATACGAAATATTGGGACCATTCTGGACAGGCTATTCAGGGTTGATTGTGCCGCCCGAACATCGTCAAAAAGCAAGACGATATCGTCCGCATAATGAGGATCAATTAACCCTTCGCCAGGCAGCACTTCAGCGCCTCCATCGTGAGATTGCGCAAGGGAACACTTCATGATAGAATCCAGGACGAATATGAGAGCAAGTGGAGAAATCGGACAACCCTGACGAACGCCACTTGTGGTCGGAAAACTTTCCGATAGACCACCGCAGACCCTGACGCGGCCTGTAGCGTTCGAGTATAGAGCACGCAAGTTGTTCACATATTTCGTGGGAACAACTTTCCGCGCAAGTATGTCGAACAGAATCGATCGATCGACTAAATCGAACGCACTCAAGAAATCGAGGAACACAGCTATGCTCGGTCTGCGGTATACGTGGCGCTGCTCTACCATATGGTCTCTACAGCCACTTGCTGTTCGGAAACTTGCCTGCTCTTCCGTAATCCGAGACTCCCGTTCCACAGTGGGACGACGAAAGCGAATCTAGGCCAGTTCTTTTGTCACAATTGGTGTCAGGCTAATACCCCTGTTCAGGATGTAACAAACCGAGACAAAACTGAGCAGATAGAGAAGTTAATAGTCCGTGAATTGAAGAAGGTAGTGAAGGCCGGATTGATGGATGCCAAAACTATGACTCAGTTACGCCCCCGGGGATCGCGACTTCCCCACATGTATGGCTTACCGAAAACTCATAAGGAGGGTGTCCCAATACGTCCAATCGTCTCAATGGTAGATACACCATACCAAAAATTAGCGCGATGGCTAGCAAAACTTATTGAGCCCATCCGGAGGGAACTGACGAGCTACAGTCTAAGAGACACTTTTGAATTTGTCAACAAGATAAGTAATTTGAATGTAAAGGGAAAACACATGGTTTCTTTCGATGTATCATCATTGTTCACGAACGTACCTTTGGAAGAAACACTAGATATAATAGCCAAACACGCTGATAAAGTTGGGTTCCCAGCGCTCCAGCTCAAATCATTACTGCGCCTATGCACAAAAGATATTCAGTTCCGGTTCAATGGCACCCTGTATCGACAAATCGACGGCGTGGCCATGGGCAGCCCATTGGGCCCAGTTTTGGCTGATATCTTCCTCGGAAACTTGGAAAACACTGTGTTAGCTTCTTACCTACAAAATGTACACCTTTATTGCCGGTATGTAGACGACACATTCATCGTCGTTGACACACCTGAACAGGCGGCGCACTTACTGAAACTGATGAATATGTGCCATCCAGCCATCAAGTTCACAATGGAAAGCGAGTCCGACGGATCTTTCCACTTCCTAGATGTTAACTTACAGAGAAAGCCAGATGGTACACTCGTTCGATCTGTGTACAGAAAAGCAACATGGACGGGGCAATACTTGAACTTTAATAGCTTTTGCCCAATGAACTATAAACGAGCTCTAGTACGTACCACTTTTGCTAGAGCTCGCCAAATTTGCTCATTAGACACAATCGAACATGAACTAGAACGAGTCACCTTGACGCTACAAGAGAATGGGTATCCAGCGCGATTTATAACTCGACACGCAAAAGTACGATCCGGAGATAAAACACCAACCGATGTCCCAAAGAAAAGAGTATTCATTACACTGCCCTTCAAAGGAGATCAAGTTGACCGAAGATGCAGGCATCGCCTCCGTCAATCGATTAAGAAGTGTTACCATGCGGCTGAGCTAGTGGTATTGCACCAAGTCAGAAGGCTGCTCTGTAAATCCAACCTGGACAGACCAGACTCTCAAGTTACCGCCTCTTGCATTTACCTCTTTAATTGTACTTGCGGTAGCAAGTACGTAGGCCGAACTGAGAGAAGGCTGTCAGCGAGGATTGCAGAGCATGTTCCGCGAAACATGATTGCTAAGGGTCCGAAGCTACCAACTAGCTCTATTGCCCGCCACATCCTAGACTGCCCTGAATGCCAGAACCCACGTGGCAATTTCAGGGTAGTTAGTAAACAGGCTAATCCCCGTTTACTACAGTTTGCGGAGGCGGCAGCAATTCGGCGGCTGAAGCCACAGCTATGCAAGCAAACGGATTTCGTGACCACGCTAGCCCTACCCTGGTGAGGCTAGCGATTGCGTTTTCCTCGGAACAGGTCACGTGAGCCTAAAGACCTTCGACCGCTTTGAATTTTTGCTGTTAACATCGCACTGTTTTCCACTCATTGTATGTAAACAGCTGAGGAGAATACGCGAAATTACTGAATTCAGTAAATTCTGTTATAATGTTGTTCCTTCTTGCTTTATTGTAATACCCCTGTGATTAGAACAGTCTGTGTGATTGCCCTTCTTGTATATTGCCACCATAATCCATTCGCTCCGGTTAGGTGGGACACTCTTCCTTGCAGATACATTCGAATAAGGAGGTCAGAAGACCTCACCTCCATCCTTAAATAGTGCACGCGGGAGGGAATCTGGGCCAGCGGCGCGGAAACGACGGTCGCTCTAAACTAACCGTTCATGGCTCATTCTGCATCACCTGATTATGAAGAGGTGCTTGAGCTGAAGGCCAGTTGAACTGATCCTAAAACTTTTCCACACAACGAGCCATACGGAGCTCCTTATTGTGTATCAGTGAACCCGCGTTTTCTCTGATTGTCTCACCGACGCCTGGTTTTCTGGGACCAGTGGTGCGGCTCAGCTGGAATAGCTTGCGATAATTACCTCCTGCTCCTGTTTCCTCCATTTCTTGAGCCCGACTGGTCCACTAGGCTTCCTTGTTAGCACGTACGCTCGGCTTTAATTAACGCCTAATAGCCCGTCTGGCCACATTGTACTAAGAGCCAGCCGGAAGGTTTCTGCTGAATTCCAACAGGTTCACCGATCTCTCGGATGTCCAGTGTCTGTCGGGGTTACAATTGATAGTGACACAAGCAGTGGCTCCTCTGTCGTGCATGGCGGCTGAGATCCTATTCCACTGAAGCTCGGTGTCATTAGAAAAAAGGCACCGTAATTTCGGTACGCACTGCACCTTGATTGACTTGCCTGACTGAGGACTGAGACAATTTCTCAGTTGCCAATCTGAGGAGACGCTTGGTGCACCTCCCGCTAAATTCATGGAGCAACGACAGATTACTAATGCATAATCAGATACAACGCAGGTACTCCAGTACGAGCGGCAATCCAAAATGGAACCACGCTTTCTGTAATTTATGGTAATGTGATCAGTTTGGGTCCATCGCTGGCCAGCTACAGGAGGATGCCAAGATGCACTTTGGCGCCCACTGTGTCTAAAAGCAGTACTACTAAGCAACAACTGGTGCTCCGCACACAGCTGCAACAGGCGCTCACCGTTGTCAGTCCGTTCGCAGTTACACACATAGTTACCACCCAGGTGAGCTGAAGGGCTCAGACGCTCTACTTGTGCGTTCATATCCCCTGCAAGTACTATGCTATCTGAACTAGTAGCACTGCGTAGTAGGGCGTTCAGTTCGTGATAGTATGTGTTTTGACGGCATTAGAACTGCAATCAGTGGGACCATAAGCGGAGATGGCAAGGAAACAGCGTTTTGTTCTACTTTGTGACTCCACCTTAGCTGATGTCGTCAAACGGGCTGAACATAAACGGTTGTTCACCGGAATCCAATCAACCAACTATGGCTCAGCCTTGGAGTTCAGAATGATACCTGCACCAGCTTGAACCGTGGGTTCTGCATCGGCGTCTCCGGATGCTTACAACCAATGACCAGAGAGAGGATAAGCTGGGTGCACTTAATCCAACAACCCCATTAGCGTCATTGATCCTGGTTTCGGACACACAACACACATCAATACCCAGTGTATCCAAGCTGCGTGCGAGTGCAGCCTGTTGACCTGTATGTCATAGAGTGCGAACATTGAAGGTCGCCGTGGGACTGTTGCCGATAGTCGTCCGGTGCGTGTGGCTAGAAGGTGGCTGTAAATGGTTCTACTCCAGTGGCACTTCGGTTGCTGTCAATTAAGTTGGGAATTATAGATGGAAGGCTGGTAATGGGGTTGGATTGGAGCAAGAGAAACAAGTGGAAAAGAAAGAAGGGAGGCGCCAGCAGTAGCGTGTTTTCAATTATCCGCCCTGCTGTATGCAGCAGAAAAGCCGACCCTTGATAATCTGAGCGACGGACGATGCAGGATGAAGTTTATGTTTAAGAAAAAGTCAGGGTTGTATGTGGGCTGAGATACCGCCAGGGCGCCTAGACATAGCCAGGAGGACGAGTAGGGTCATCATCCAAAGGCTTTAGCACAAAAGCCTCCCCGCAAGGCAGTGGGAAAGTGGCAGTGATTTAGTTTTACAGAAATGGAGGCCATACCATTTCGAACCCGGAACTTGAAGGAACAGAAAACTAAGTTTGTCTGACCTCTCACCACTGACCAACCTGGTTGGAGTAGCTCTCAAGTTGCCCTAAGGCACCACTCAGTATAGCTCAATGGGTCAAAAAGGTAAGCAAACCGACACACCACGTTAAGGTCCAGTCTCGTTGTGACGGATACAATCTCGTTACGACGGACCGTCTCGTCGTGACGGACATTGTCACACTTAATCTTGTGTCTGGTGTCTAACTTTTATTAAGGCCCTGTATTCAGGCTACTCTCTCGGCTGAGCTGGGAGCTGCAGACCAGCATAACGCAGACAGACTTTACAACCACACCTCGGAAGTGAAATCAACGAAAGGGATAGCTAAGAAAGAAAGAAAAGTTCGGAAGTTCAATCATTTGTTGTATATGCATGCCAGGACCACCCGTCTCGAAGATAGTTCTGAACCTAGCTGTAACTATCACACTGTAGTTAATATGTCAGAGAGGTTGTTGAGTGAGACGGAACTTTTGTAACAGAAAATGGGTTTGAATTTTTCTCTTAATATTGTAAACTAAATGCAGAAGGAGTTATTACTAGCGTTGAGACCGTGACGACGAAGTTACCAGTATCAAGAGCTGAGAGTATTCGTGCACAGGTGGTAGAAGTCATTAAATTTCAGAAGCCTGTGGGGCCAAATTCGACAACAGCGGAGTGTACGGCATCAAAGTCCCCATGAGTAAATCCAACCATCATCATCACAAAAGCCGATAAAGACAAGACCTGCAGTGATAATAAACAACTCGAATTGTGTGGAAAAATGGAACAGCATTTTGCAGCAGGTCTCTACGAAAAAGTTGAGAAAAATATCCGTATTGTCCATAATGAATAAGAGTAAAACAGAGATAGGAAACTACCTGTGGTGTGCGAAGGACAACCTAGGGTTGGGTAAATGGTATAACGTATACCGGAAATCAACGATACCACCAAGGATCTATGGCCTGCCGAAAATACATGAGCCCGAAGTTCCCGTTCGGCCCATTGTATATGGTATCGGTTCTCCAACGGACGAACTAGCCCCAAATTTGGCAGGTTTGTTGCAAGCTTTAACAGGAAGAACAAATACGTTCGTACGAAACTCTTATGAGTTCGCGCGAAAGTTAGCAGGTCTGGCCATCACGTCAGAGGAGATGTTGGTTAGTTGCGACGTTAGCTCCGTATTCACTAACGTGCCCGAAGATGAAGCATTGTGTATAGCACAGCGTTGTCTTGCTGAGAACAAGTGCCTGGAGCAGCAAACGAAACTCCCGGTAGACCAGATAATCGATGGAATTAAAGTGTGCCTTAACATGTCATATTTCACGTTCCAGTCGAGACTGGACTCTCAGGAACAGGGACTTGCCATGGGGTCACCAATACACGTCGTGTTGACAAATCTGTATGTGGAAGATTTTGAGAGAAGGGCGCTGAAAAACCCTAGCAGTTCGCCAAAAATTTGGTGGTGTTACGTAGTTGATACATTTATCATTATAAAGCGGTATTTGAAGGATGAGTTTGTAAACCATTTGAACTACATTATGCGAAACAAATACGTTACTATGGAACTAGCATCTTACACTGACACGCTACCATTCCTCGATTGCCTAGTTCATAGGAACGGTGGACGGTTAAAGTGGACGATATATCGCAAGCCGACAGATACGGGCGGAGTACTTCGTTACAGTTCGGGTCAATCAAAACAAGTGTATGCCTCTATCGCATCCTGTCAATTCCACAGAGCCCAGACTCTGTGTACAGAGGAAGAGGACAGGACGGCCACTCGAAAAGGGATGGTGAACAAATTAATAGACAGTGGATATCCTAGACGATTAGTGAAAATACAGTTGCAGAAAGCTCTAAATCCACCTCCGCGACGCACGACTTAATGGATTGGGTCGGTGGGGCTCCCCTATAAATAGGGGACCTCAGTAGCAATCAGGCGAGTATTCAACAGGGAACAAATAATTGTGGTTTTTCAAATGGGTCAAACGCTCAATTCAGCACTTGTGCGCTTGGAGGATCCGCTTCCACGAGATGGCAGGACCAATTGTGTTTATTAAATCAATTGCAAATACTGCGAACACGTGTATATAGGTCAAACAGCCAGAGAGCTACGCAAGAGGATAGCGGAACACGAGTGGCACCTTTCGCGTCCATAGGGTTGGGAGCCTGAATCCAGGGCCCTAATAAAAGATCCAACGGTGGCCGTACACGCGCTGGACGCCAGACATGAGATTGATTAGGAACATGTCGAGATAGTTAAGAGGGGAGTACCAGCGACAAGCCAAAGGTTGCTTGCTGATACGATCGAGATTACTAAGAGTAATAACTGTGTGAACAGAACGGATGGAGTGGAGTTATCGAACGCGTGGCGGGTTGTGTTGTCCCGGTTAGTCAGAAAAGGTTGCGGCGGACGAACTCAGGTCGGAGCGTGAATCAGTAGCTGCAGGAAAGGAATTCCTCGCATGTGGACGACTTGTGAGGTGGATCAATGAGAAACGCTCGATATTTGTTGTTCCACTAGAACGGCCATTTGATCTATTCAGCTGTAACACTATTATCAAATGGTTCATGTTATTTCTTGCAATCTTCACTGTACTTTCCCATAAAAAGCCAAACCAATTGTGTATCGATTCACCTGGTCTGAAGAAGCTTTTACGTCAAGACCGAAAGGTTGCCATACTAACATTCTACAACAACAAAGTTGTTTTCTACACCTTCCTAAATTTATTTGTGTCAGATATTTTTTCAAGCTATTCCGAGATTTAGAATGCCTAATGGGAATAACTTAGCGCCCTCCAACATTCACTTTTCAAATTATTTCCGTCGTTTTTTTGCTATGAATCTTGTATTGATGCTGTCGCCTTTTTTCGTCCTTATATTGGCCTGCGTTAGCTTTCACGCTCTCGACGTCCCTGCTTATCTCCGTGGACAATTTGAGACTGCTTTGCACGAAGTAATTGTTGTTTATCTTCTATACGACCGTGGGATTTTTCAGCGAAATTCACGACGAGTGGCTTATCGCTAGCTCCCCCCTTACATGACACCGCTATTCCGTTACATATGCTACGCGGAATAGTTCATTGGAAACAACGAGGAAGTGCATGTCTTTCTGCATTCCGTTTCAGCAAATAGCCGCTTTTTCATGGCTAAACGGCGTTCCTACATCTCCTGGAAAGAATTTGCCACCTATTTCATCGGGCCAGTGGTGACGTCCAAAAAACGAAAGGCTTCCGCCCACATGAAATAAAATCCCTCAAGCAGGACCAGATGTACGTATGTACCCTCAAACGGGATAGTCTGACACGCTTATAATGCTAGTCTAATTGTGTGGACTTGAGATGTCTACATAAATCAGCGGAAACACTGCATCAAGTTGGTCTGTGAAGTCAGAGCGCAGCACTGAGAGGCCTTAGTGGATAAGTTCGGTACTAATCCGAAAACTCTGTGCATGCGCATCAATAAGCTCGGAGGTATACAGCATGGAATCCCATGTTTAAATGCAGCAGTTAGGCTGTCGCTAACTACAGGAAAGGATGAAGTAACGTCTCCGAAACTGTTCAGTTGCACTTTCCAGCGTGAATCATCATTTAACCTACTTTTTACGCAAATTACACCGCACCCAGATTCAAGCCACCTATGCTTCACTGAAATGCAAGGGGTGGAAAGACTTCAGCGTACACAACTGTTCTGGTGTGTGCAACCTACGACCATAGGCATTATAGGGACAGCCGCCATGAAAGTCGTCACTCAGTTGGTACGGTTTTTTCGATGCTGTAATAAAGGGATGTAGCTTCCATAAAATTGAATTCTTGAACAGGTGCTGAGCCCTCAAACTACTCAATAATAGCAATAATACTGGTTTTATCCAACGTTTCGGAAGGTATTACCGCAGTAGCGCTTATGGAGTATCTTGTGAGCAATAACCTCAAAATGTCCCAGGCTCAAGGTTTGCACCGCATTCGGTCATGTATTACAAACTTGCTGCTAGTCCAAACTAGCTGTTCGCAGTCGGTCGATGCCAAATTAGAGCCGACGTCATCTACATGAACTTCTAAATGGCCTTCGACTGCCTGCACTTGCGCATTCTTCTTCTCAAGCTTCGAAGGTATAGAATGGTTCCCTGTGCTGTACGTGAGAGTGCGCAACTTCATTTCCGACCCAACTGAAGTCCAGTCTGATGTGGCACAAGGATCGGTACCGTGACTATGTCTGTTCCTCTTATTCTTCAACCGTCTTACGATTTGTAGTCTTAGTCAAAATATGGCATAATATTAATACAGTGGACGAGCACACGGCACGGAAGAGCAAGCTCAACGTCACATACACGTGATGATTCGAATACCGGGTGTAGTACAATGTGAACAGATATCATCCGCTTACCCTTGAAAATCGACATGGTGATCACCAGTTGCAACTTGCTTCCCAGAAAAGCGACCTCTGGGTAATCATGCAGATGATCTTGGATGCTCGATACTGACCGAAAAGGCATCGAGAAGAGCCGGAGGGCACCATGGACGCTTACAGAGGGCCTTCGGAAAATTCGAGCAATATATTCGCAAACTTTGTGTGACTATTTGAGGCCCCATGTGGAATGCGCGATGCAAACCTGGCGTACCTGTCGTAGGCACGAAGTTGATGCATCCAAAGCTTCCCAACTTAGAGCGAGCAAACAAGTTAAAGGCTTGTTGCACTGCTCCTACCAACGCAGGCTGCAAGCCTTGAGATTACAAAGTGATGAATATCAACATCAACGAGGAGATCTCATCATGCACGATTTAATACTGTCTAACCCAAATCACGCTTGTCACTACTTGTTGCAACTGAGCCAAAATAACAAACTGAGTGGCCACCAGCTTATACTGGACACGCTCTACAGTCGACCTAGTTTTCGACAAAATACATCCTATCATCAACCGTCTTGGATATGAACATCGTTACTGCGGCTATATTAACGTTTTCCTCAAGAATCCTTGACTACACAATAATCCACTTGCATCGCGTAATATAGGCTGTTTCGCTTAGAGGACGAAAAAGCGCGAGCCAATCAATATGCAAACTAGTCTTCTTTGAAGGTAGAAGTGAGGAAATCTGTGTCTATGTTTCTACAAATCGCTTGATGCGTTACCTAAGAGCCTATTTTGCATCAACTTTTGCTGCAAGTTTTACTTTTGGTTGTGTTGGTTACTGTGATTCACTTATGGGGTTCGTCAAACGCTCTCTTGTTTACGCATAGAAAACGATTGTTTATTCAACGAGTGAGGAATCAAGCTGCAAAATGAATGCGGGCGAATTAATGGAGGAAACAGCAATAGCTTGAACATTGCCGTAACCGTAAAGTGATATTCGAACCATGAACCGAAACTATTTCAATGAGAGTTAGTCGCTGGGAATTCTTACTTAGACATGGCAAGGGAAATACGATTACATTGGACCCACTGACTCAGCATAGTGTCCGAATGCTAGCTGAGACCACCGTTTTGGTGTTGCGATTGTCGTCACCTTCAAATGTGCGGATTCAACAACCATGTTTGTTGGTCCGTTATGTACCTTCGGAGCAAAGCCTCACATGGTTTAGTATCGTTGCTCCCATGGCTAAATGTTGCCAGGCTCTTCGATGTGTTTCACTGTTTCAGAATCATATTGTGCAACCTGTCCATTGGTCTAATTAAGGTGAGTCGAAATGACAACCCCTTGCGCCATCCCGCTATAAGTGCACCAGTACTGGGATTGATCTGTTGAGATTCAGTCCTGCCCATTTTTGACTCAGGCCCTGTTTAATGTCACGTAGTACCGTGATTTCTAAATGCTACTGTTTAATTATAAAACTCTCGCTGTATCGTTCTTCAACGGAGTGCAATCGATGCAAAATAGCGCTGTCGTGCCTTCTGCTAAATAGCATTCCAGCCCTCTCAGCGACTTTAATACCAATCTCATTCCGTTTTACAAAAATGTTTAAGTAGCACGTATTTTTCAACCACACTAGAGTGAGACGCATACACTGTGTATGATGAAGAGGACGACACCATACAGTAAGTTTTCAAGTGCGGCAGATTTTCCATCCGAATTAAGCACGTCGATCTGTAAATTATTTGTTAGATGACGAATACTGTCCATACGAGTTTAGAGTGGACAAACAGCTTCTTCACTAATTATTGGGATCAACACATCTGTTTTGTGTGCGATTGGATTGCACCGCCTGCGAATATCGATTGAATCCTCGTAGTCCATCTAAAGAAAACGCAAACCTTGTAGTTAACTGTCGGGCGGCTCATTGCAGCTGGCTGTGCTCCATCGAGATAACAAACCAACGCCTGCATCGTTGCTTATAGGGGTTCACCAAGAGTATAAAGCACATATACAGTTGTCTGCGGTAAACTTCAATTTGACTTGCAATATTCTGGTCATGGAATCGAGATCATTTGGTACTAGCTGGTTAGAACTCATTGATTTGGAAATGCAAGCCTTACTGCATGTCGACCAGCGCTTCGGGCTTCAGGCACAGAAAGCTTACTTTATTTTGAATTTGAAGTAGTTGTACGATTACTCGGACATGTGACGCATAGTTCTTCACGGCTATCACGCGCATAATGTTCGCTGCGTCCTTTTGATCTGCATCCGACGCGGTGGAGGAGGCCAGAATGAGACATGCATCAGCTTCATCCATGCGGACTCGTTGTAGATCCACGTAGTCCATGACAGTTCCCTGAGAAAGCACAACAGCAAAAATTTTTTGTTACCCTGAAACCTTTCATAGAGCTGAAAACATATGAACACCTGTACCAACACTATGAAGTTCAAGGATTAATAGAACTAACCTCCGGACAATACTCTCAAGGAGTAACACAACGATGAATATCGTTTTAGTTCCCTCAGCAATAAGGCTAAATTAGTAAGCCGCTTACGTAAGACCTATTCATTCTGCTTACTGGACTTTGGAAGGTCAATATATATCTAACGTGATTTATTGTATCAACCGTTGAGTATTACATCCTAATCAATATTTTGCTACACTTAGCACAGTTAGCACGCAATCCCAACTATGTAAATTAATGAGTCCGATGGGTTTTACCAAAGGGTATCTGCCACTCTGCACCTTGCTTCATGCTAGTAAATAGCAAATATGCACCATTTTCAATGGACCATTGTCTTCTTTCCATGAATCCCGCAAAGTTGTGTGAAATAAATAACTCTAATAGAACGAAACGAACTTCAGTGTTGGCGTAGTCATCGCCGCCGGCCAGGCTCCACTGAGACAGTGATATTTGGTAGGAGATTTGCACGCATCTTACTGGATTCGTTATAACTAAGTCAATTCCAATTGTCAGCGCGGGTATTTATACGAGAATAATGCATAATGATACCAGTAGCCTTGCAAAGGAATTCTCGTATTACTTGCTCCATCCTACACTTCTTTCGACATAAATTACACCCCATTGGAGGATGAAACCCGCTACTTCATGTATTAAAGTAGTCATTTTGGCCTCTGCGATAATATCCCCTGGCTACAAATTGCATGATTGTGGGTTGGAATCTGGGATAAATCCACAGTAACGTGCAACGATGTACCTAAATATTGGAACGGAAATACTATCCAGTATGTCCTTGGACATAGAATGGCTGTACGCATGAGCATACCTAAAAATAATGTGGTTACCACAGTTAATGTAAGGAATCCATCCAATGAACTAGGTTGATCGGCCTTTGTTCTTACTTTTGTATACATATATTGCTTGCTTCTAACCAATGTAGCGTTTTTGGTACCAACGCGGCTGTCAGGCACAAAAAGAATTTGCAACGCCAACAGAGGAGACAGAGCGGGGTAAATGCAGTACTTCTAATTTCAAAGTTGGCAGGGTTGCATTGTTCTTTCAAAAGAGAACAGTGTCTAACTCACAGTGCTTTGCACTAGATAGTGCTTGCTTAACTCCAACATTCACGCCATTGTGAAAAGACCACTGGCGGCCTTTGGTGCACCAGTGCCAGTCTCAGTCCGAAGTAGAGATAACACTTTACCATAAAAGGGGACATTGTAACTAGCCAAATAGTGATTTCTTATGACAGTTTCAGGTACGCAGACTAAACAATTTAACCCTTATTAAAGTGCGCCAACCTGCCTTGTCAAACCCTGGTATTGCAGTATATCAGGGGCTACTCAGCTGCTTTACTGCGGCTTACTTATTTTCTTACAAAATTCATTCGTATGTTTGCCCTTGTACTCCGTTCTGCAGGTGGCAGTATACGATATGGGACTAAGTACGTTCCGCAAGCCACTATAAATATGGAAAAAGTAGGTAAACGGTCCGCTTATCATCTTTTAACAGCCAATTGTTGTATGTAGTCACCTTGACAAAAGTCCATTGATCAAACTGCTGAATGATTCCAAGATTATCTGAATAGATGGAATTTGACTGTATTTACAATTTTTTTTCTAATCTAGTCTGCGCCTCCGTTACTACCGAAAATATTTTTTACCGTTGAAGGAATAAAATACAAGTTTTGGCAGTTAAATTATAGACAAACTAAGCTCCTGTTTGTACAACAACTACATCCATAAACAAACACCATTCCGTATACTAACTGCTATATAAACAAGACACTAGGTCGATCGAGTGTGCTGCAGCTGTCTACTCACCAAAAATGAGCGGAAGTGACCGCCGCCCCTAAGTTTTTTGATGTTTATCTAATTTACCAAAGGCAGTGAAAACAGTTGGCTTAGGTAATCGCCACTAGATTACAAAGCAGATAGGTCTATTGCCAAACCGGTTGAGAACCTGACGAACATATAGCCAAATAGGGGCTGGCCAGGGGGTGTCTTCTACGCTCTCCTACAGGGAACCGAACCCATGAATGCTTGCACCTTGGGCCAAACCCCACTACTTATAAAGATTAAAATTTTAGCATTTGCAGTCTTATTACTGGTAAGAGTTGTCCTGTACCCGGATGGTGAAGCACTTTACTCTGTTCTGGCAGTAATCTGCACAATGGTGAAGGATGAGTCGTGCTATATTACAGTAAGCTTTCAAAACATGATGGTTAGCATTCCTTCCCATGGCAAAATGGCATAAGCTTCTGGGTAGTGGTGCAAGCTACCAGCGGTCATGGGTCCGATTCTCCGATGGTGCCCGAGGGAATGCGCATCACTGAGGAGACCCAATAAAGCGAAACAATCGTCTGGTGTCTTCGCGGAATGCTAACTGACTTAATGCGCTTGTACTTAAATTGTGAGGAACTAAACAATTCGTAAAAAATCCATTTACACATGAGGAATAAAAGCTCACCGCCTCCTCTAACTTGCAACTAAAGTTTTTTGTAAGTATTAATGTATTCATCCCGGTAGTTCACAAGTCATATATCCTAGCCTAGTCCGGAAAAGCCCCAGACGAGTTTAGTCCTATTAGGGCTTCTCAGTGGTGTGAGAGGACGTCATCACTTTGAGGGCTAGCCACTGTCACTGACAGTGGAAGATAGGTGGTGCTATATCCCAGTTAGTTTGCCAAATATGGCTCAGTGCCTTAAGCTGTTGGCTAGTTAGCATCTGCCACTAGTGGTCTTGGGTTCAATCCCCAGTATGGGACAGAGGGAATGCGTTTGCATAACCCTGAGCAATTTGGCTTATTGCTGTTATACCTCCCTATTGCCAACCGACTTGCCATGAGTGTCAGTAAGCAAAGCAACTGTCTCCTTACAGTAAGACAACCTGAATATACGTTGGCGGAGAGATACCTGAGCCTATGCGGAAAGAATAATAAATATATGCTTATGTACATGTTTATTCTCGACAGTCTAACTCCTGATAGATAGTAGGTAAGTGCGTGTAAGGCGTTAGCACGACTGCCACGAGTGTGCTAGCACTATTTATTACAGTTGAATGGAAAAGTGGGGGCCAAGCCATGACGCCTACGTAGGGGGACGTAGAAACAAGATCAGCAGAGTAGCTTGTTGAGCAGAGCTTAGTGCATTCAAAGTGTGCGTGGCCAGCAGCTTTCACTGTTTTTCAACCTGTTTGAATTATTCAACCACGTCTTGCACGATCTCTCCAAGAGCAGGTTTATGGGAATCACGCCCAGAAACACCACCTCTAAACCGATATTCTTAGGCTGATTAGCGGCGCTGCACAATGCTTTCTACTTAACAGCGTTAAAAGACAGCAGCTTCTAAGCTGAACAATCATAGGTCCCGTTGAGCTCAGCTTGTAGTGCATGTTCTGGTTTACATGCTTATAATACGCTAAACATTAGAATCATCGGCAAAGAGCAAAAAAATTGGGGTTGGCACTCCCGCGAGGTCGCATATGAACAATAAGTACAGTCGAGTTCCTAGTACGGGGCCATGCGGGATACCCCTGCGCACCTCTATCGGCTCAGAAAAATACCACGAAATGTTACACTCTAGCTGCTTTGATGCAGTAATGCATATATCCAACCCAGGAGAGGGTCAACGATTCCAGGTCTCAGCGGCTTGTAACTAAAAATGCGGGGAAATGTGCCATCAAAAGCATCCGAGAAAACAAGGCAGGTTTTGTCAGCGCTCTCTGTATCATCGACTAAGTCGGCCCATATGGAAGGGGAGAGCAAACTGTTCCCGAGCAGCAAGGCTTCCGTCAACACCGGTCATGCACCACCAACCTACTGATTGCACGAGGTAGTTGGACGGAAGTGGCCGATGACGGGGTCGGAGTCGACGTCATCTATCTGGACTTCTCCAAAGCTTTCGACCGCCTTGATATCGCATCTTACTTCAACGGCTTCAGAGTTACGGAATCAGGGATCCTGTACTTGTTTGGATTGGCAGCTTCCTTTACCAACGGAAGGATCACTCTCTAATTCCATTGAGGTGGAATGTAGTGTCCCACAAGGCTCAGTGCTGGAACCGCATTTACTCCTGGTGTTTATCAACTACCTGGCAAGAGTTATCTTGTAGTGGTTGTGATTACACGGTAAGTTATCTTTGATTTTACCATTTCCGTTACCTATCATTTTGTACCATTTGTTTAAATTGACACATTTTGCATACAGCCATTTTCTACGCGCTCGCGTCTTGCTGCTTTCGGTTTTGCTGCTGCTTGTGATTGTGCTGCTGCCACGTCCATCCACTACTCGGATTATATGCTAGGACCTCTAGTAGGCATTAGTCTAACATCGATTGAAGAAGGAACTATAACGCAAGTGCATTGATTTCTCCTCCATTTTGTGTTTTTTGCCTAAGACTGCATTTTGCCCCAGCACTAGAAATCGTTAGGTAACGGTCCTCTACATAATTGGTGACCCCGTATTTTTTGAATGCCTCGTTTTTTCCTTTATTATGTATTCTCAACCTTCTTGTGGACGGTTATCTGAAAATTCCGTTACATTTTCTTTGCCATCTTTCGATTTGTCGAACCCACGTGTTTGGTTTATTCAGGTTGAATCTATCTTTTGTTCCCGTAGGATACCACGCAGCCTGCAATGTTTTTTCATACGTTACTGCCCATTAACCCACACACGTGGCTTCAGAGGTCATTGATATCCTCGACCCTATGCCGACCGACTCACCTTATGATATGCTTAAGGCAGCCAACTTAAAACGCACTACCTCATCCAACGAGTCACGCCTCCAACAGCTACTCTCCGGCGTCGAGCTTGGTGATCGTACACCGTCTCAGCTCCTGCGACATATGCGATCCCTTGTCGGTTCAGCAACCTCGGATGATTCCATTCTTCGCCAACTCTGGCTTAAGTGTCTTCAGCAAACACGACGGGGATACTAGCTGTATTGGCTGAGGACATTCCACTGACTAAGCTGGCGGAAGCGGCCGACAAAGTACACGAAAATTTCTTTAAAAACGCTGTGAATCACGCGGTTGAGGCGTCTACGACAAGCACTTCAGGGACTGCCACCCTCGACTCCATTAGCGAGAGGCTGTCAAAGTTAGAACTCAGCATCTCCCACCTTAGCCGCGCTCAAACACCGTACCAAAGATCCTCTTCCACAAGCAGACCTCGCAGCAACTCCCGCAGAGGAGCATCGTGCTCCTATTGCTACTTCCATAACCGGTTTCGTAATGCTGCACGAAACTGTCGCCCAGGGTGCACTCACCCAAAGGCTTTCGCTACTACCAAATCGGGAAACGTCGAAGCCAGCCAGTAATGGCGACGGCTGCCGCTGGCCAACTTCCCAGTCGCCTCCTGTACGTATTTGATTCCACGACAAACTTCACTTTTTGGTCGATACGGGCGCAGAAATCAGCGTTAAACCACGAGCTTTGGAAAAACGCCCTCTGCAACAAGCCGGACTTACGTTACAGGCGGCTAACCATACATACGGCCGGATGCTGTTGCACCTAAACCTTGGTTTACGACGCGTATTTCCTTTTATCTTTACCCTAGCAGACGTCCAGAAACCCATAATTGGCATCGACTTCCTTAGCAAATTCGGCCTCGTCGTCGATCAACGTTGCAGGAAGTTACGGGACGACAGCACTTCGCTCACTGTCCCTTGCCATCTCGCCCCAGGCACTTCCGTCGGACTACGCGTACTCATGCCAGATACTACGCCGTATTCATCATTGCTTCAGCACTTCCCGGCTTTGATTCCTTCTAATACCGTCTCTAAGGAGCCCAAACACGAGGTACGTCACCATATCGTCACCACAGGTCCACCCGTGTCAGCCAAACCGAGACGTCTTCCACCTGACAAGCTCCAAACGGTTAAACGCGAATTCGAGCACATGCTCAACCTCGGAATCATTTTCCTACCCAATAGTTGCTGGGCCTCCCCGCTTCATCTGGTAGCCAAAAAGTCCGGTGATTGGCGTCCATGCGGTGACTACCGGGCACTTAACGCCGTTACCATTCCTGACAGGTACCCTGTCCCTCATATTCATGATCTTTCATCGGGATTGTTCGGGAAATCCATCTTTTCTAAGATTGACCTTGTCAGGGCGTATCACCAAATTCCCATGGCTCCGGAAGATATTGCAAAAACGGCATTGACCACCCCTTTTGGCTTGTATGAGTTTCTCCGTATGCCATTCGGTCTCCGAAATGCCGCATAATCCTTCTAACGCTTCATGGACCAAGTTCTCCGTGGGCTTGACTTTGTCTTTGTTTACATTGATGACGTTTTAGTTGCAAGTGATTCTGCCGACGAACACTTAACTCATCTACGAACACTTTTCGAACGTTTTGCACATCACGGCATAACCATTATTCCGGACAAATGCGTATTTGGCCATGCTTCCATCGACTTCCTAGGTCACAGAATTGAGGCCAACGGGATTAGCCCCTTGACGGATAATACGCAAGCCATACTGGATTATCCATTGCCATAATCCGTTAAAAACCTGCGCCGTTTCCTCGGCATGGTTAACTACTACGGACGGTTTATACATGGCTGTGCTGCAATCCTTCAACCTTTAACAGATTTGCTCAAAGGTAATCCCAAAAAGTTCACCTTCACTCCAGATGCCGAAGCAGCGTTTAACACCGTCAAGCAAAAGCTGAGCCAAGTTACTTCACTCGCTTATTTGAGAACGGACAACAGCGCCACTCTCATTCTCAAGACAGACGCTTCACAATCCGCCGTTGGTGCCACATTGCAGCAGCTCGTGGATAACGAAATTAAACCCTTGTCTTTCTTCTCACGGAAGCTTCAACCTGCCCAGACCAGGTACAGTACGTTCGGTTGACAGCTCCTTGTCACGTACCTGGCCGTAAAGCATTTTCGTCACATTCTTGAGGGGCGACGTTTTGTTAACTTGACAGATCATAAGCTCCTTGTGTATGCTTTTCGTGCAATTTCCGACCGTTACTCTCCTAGAGAGACTCGACAACTTTACTATCTTTCTCAGTTTTGCGTTGATATTTGCTATTTTGATTGTCTTAACAACCTTGTTGCCGACGTACTATCCCGTGCTCACATTCATCAGTTTTCACGCTCACCCATTGATCTAGAACTGATGTCTGTTGCCTAGTCCAGTGACCCAAAATTAACACAGCTTAGATCAAACACTTCGTTAAAACTCTTGCAACTGCCTGTGCTCAATTCGGACGCCAGAATCTACTGTGCTATTTCCACCGATAAACCTAGACCGTTTGTTCCACAGTCCTACCAGCGAGTGGTCTTTGACCATCTTCATGGATTATCGCACCCCAGTATTCGATCTACGGTGAAGCTAATTACCGACCGTTAACTCCGGCCCAATATGCGCACAGACATCCGACAATGGGCCAAAACCTGTCTTAGTTGTCAAACAAGCAAGGTTCACAGACACACTGTTATAACTCCTGGTACTCTTTCACTCCCCGAAGCCGTTTCAAACACATTCACCTTGATGTAGTAGGACCGTTACCAGCTTCTAACGGTTTCACTTATCTGTTGACTTGTGTTAATAGATTTACTCATTTGCCCCAAGCAATTCCCTTACGTGATGTATCTTCAGAAACTGTTGCACGTGCTTTCGTTGAATCATGGATTTCATTCTTTGGTGTGCCAGCCACTGTCACTACTGACAGAGGATCTCAATTCAGTTCCGTGCTTTTCCGTGACTTGAGTCGACTGCTCGGTTGTATTCGTTTTCAGACGACTGCATATCATCCTGCTGCCAATGGCCTTGTCGAACGATTTCATCGACAACTGAAAGGTGCCATTACAGCTAGTTCGCCTGATGCCCGTTGGTCTGAACGCCTTCCAGCTATTCTTCTTGGTATTCGCAATACTGTCAAAGAAGATATCGGATGCTGCACAGCCGAACTTGTCTTTGGCACCACCATCAGACTCCCAGGCGAGATGATACTAGACTCACGAACCACCGGCGAACTGAATCCTACGTCCTATGCTGAAAGCCTAAAGCACCATTTTCGATCCATTAAACCGACTCCACCTCGACTAAGCAAGCGCGAGCAGCGTATATATGCAGACTTACGCACTTGTCTGTTCGTCTTTATCCGAATCGATGCGGTCCGAAGACCTTTGACACCGCCTTATGAAGGTCCATACAAGGTCTTGTCGCGGAAACCGAAATACTTCGTCCTGGAGAAGAATGGATCCAAGGAGTCTGTGAGCATCGACCGTGTTAAATCCGCATACGTCGAGCCAACGTCAGATGGTACAGAAGCAACCACTACAACTCACAACCCTCCCGTGTCTGGGTCTTTGCCCAATGACAGACGCACAACCGATTCCCAAACCCCGGAATCCCTGTGCCCAACAACAAGCGACCCTATCCACACACGTTCAGGTCGTGTTGTTTTATTCCCCTCTAAACTAGCACAATACGTTCCATGAACGACATATCGAGATTTGCCTACCAGCGCAAGCTCTAGGGGAAGAGTTCTGTAGTGGTTGTGATTACACGGTAAGTTATCTTTGATTTTACCATTTCCGTTACCTATCATTTTGTACCATTTGTTTAAATTGACACATTTTGCATACAGCCATTTTCTACGCGCTCGCGTCTTGCTGCTTTCGGTTTTGCTGCTGCTTGTGATTGTGCTGCTGCCACGTCTATCCACTACTCGGATTATATGCTAGAACCTCTAGTCGGCATCGGACTAACATCGATTGAAGAAGGAACTATAACGCAAGTGCATTGATTTCTCCTCCATTTTGTGTTTTTTGCCTAAGACTGCATTTTGCCCCAGCACTAGAACTCGTTAGGTAACGGTCCACTACAATCTCCTCAAATTTCCTGCTTTTCGTCGATGACGTCTAGATATGGCGGGCGAATAGTAACAAGCCAGATCACGATCTGCTCCAACATGACCAAGATTGCATTTACGAATGTACAAAGAGGAACATGCTTCATTGAACATAGCTAAGTGCAAAGTGATACATCTTTGTCACCAGCCGGTGAGCGCTTACAAGATTGGAGACCACACCTTGGAGAAGCTCTGTATGGAGCGTGACCTGGGTGTATTGGTACAGGAAGATCTTGGGTGTTCAAAAAAAGCAGAGAAGTCGACGAGAATCGGAAATCAACACTTCGGCCTTCTTCGCAGTGCCTTCGGTCTGTTTGAACCCTCAATATTTCCCCAAATGCTTAACGCCTACGTGCGACCTCACGTGGAATATGCTATGCAGGCGTGGCAGCCGTGGCAGAAACAGGATCTCCTTGCACTCGAGACTCCTCAACGAAGGGCAATCAAGAACGTCAGGGGCCTCTTTCATCTGCCCCATCAGCTTAGACCGAAATCTCCAAGAATGTACAGCAGTCGATATCACCTTTTGCGGGGGGATCTCATAATGGTTTACCGTATTCTGAAGAACCCAAACCATATTTGCCGTCCGCTGCTAGAATTGTATCCCTACCCTAAATTAGGAGGTCATCTTCTGAAACTAAAAATACAGTATATTTGGCTTGAATGCCGTCGAAATTTCTTTTCTCTCCGCTTGTGTGAGCCTTGGAACGCCCTCCCTAATTATGTCGTCTCTGCTCCTAATCTGGCGATATTTAAAAAATGTGTCGACGATGCATTGTCTCACTTGCATTTCATTTTATGACTTGTTAGCGAGGGGCTACAAAAAGCAATCAAGCGGTGTCTTGCCAAACGCCTAACCAATGGATGTATAGATTTATGTTTAATACGCGAACATCGCCGCTATTCCACATAAGTCCCTGGTGAGTACACCACAACGCTTTTCACTTTATTATGCAATTGATTTTCGCAATAATTTCCATCCCACGGGACCTGCTAAGCGATGCTATTTTACCCGTAATAAACCATTGTTCCATTGTTCCATTGTCATACAGAAGCGGCTTGGATTGTAGCTGTGCTGATTCTGTGCCACCATACTGCCTCATTTCCAAAATCTCACCGATGCCTCTGCTACGCATTTAGCGATGGAAATACACGAAAAATCAGGTGGGACGTTTAAGGGTACGGTACTATTACGCCCTTGTAAACGAATGTAAGTGAGTCCCGCCTCCAGGTGTTTGGAACATGCATTTCCGCAATGCAGCGCTAGAGAAACCAGCACCATTGTATAGCTAAGCTCGTGTTAGCTGTCATCAAGGATTTTGGTGGTATGTTCTCTGGACCAGCTGGGCTGTGTTTGCTTACTGACAACTATCGCTTCAGCATATCCGTGGTAGTGAACAAGATGCGACTAAATCCTGCTGATGACGTGATCTGTGCCTAGGATGCGATTGTTTGCGGGGAAGGATGTTTTTCCGCAATAGGCCGAGTTTGTAACATCTGTAGAGCAGATTAGGATTGAAGTGGAACAGCTTCAATATAACCTGTTGGTTTTTCAACTGGTCTTTGCGTACTAGTTTGACGCAATGGCTTCGCGCGATAAGGTAGACATTCCAGTTCTCGATGCTTTGATCGGATTTGTAGGAGTTAAAAGTGAAACTTTCAACTAAATCGTTTTCGCGTTCTGCTTCTCATGATAAACGATATATTTCTTTAGTTAAGTATCGGCCTTTGGTGAGTAACTTACCAACTTGCCGATGTGATTGGCGAATTCTCCCCAGGCGACACTGGGGTTTTCACCTAGGAACGATCAATCGGTGGCCCTGATGAGTTCGGATAGAATGCTGTGATGCTTCCCGATGCCGAGGTCTTTCATATGCTAGTTAATGGGTTTTGCGGAACCTAAGTAGCGAAAAGTAGTGTTGCATGATCAGTTCGCGTCACTGTGTTACTGTGTCGATCTTACGGTGCTCCTTAATAAAGACAAGACACAGAATGGCGGGTTTACTCTCTGTAATGAGTATCAAAGGTAGCATGATTATGAAGTGGTAGACTAGCTATTCATGAATTTCGTGTTTAACCTGCTCGCTCTTGGAAGTCGGAGCCTATAGAACTTGCAAGTTGAAGTCTGTCACTAGTTGATTGGAGCTACCAGACTGTGCCAGAACAGTGGTTGATTTATGAGCCGGAATGCTGTCCATTTCTAGAGTGGATATCGGAGGGTGATACAACATGGCAACCTAATAATTTCAGTCGGCACCGGAATGAGTCAACAACTTAAGTCCATGGATCATCAACAAGTGCGACATGTAGAGGATTGTGATGGTAAAAAGTTCCCCACCTGCTCTATTAGCTTGATCATCACTTAAGAAACATAAGCCAGGTACAGCGATTTCAGTATGGATCATTTCCTCGCTCAGCCATGTATCGGCCATTATGATTAAGGCAAAAGGCAAAAACGCTTGACGGGATTAAAAGGCAGATACTTTGCTGAGGATACTCGGAACATTACTTATCTGCTGGACAGTACTTTGAATCTCAGAAACATTCCTGATACACTGCACTTCAAACACAATCGAATTTGATTGTTTTCATTAAGGTGGATGGAACGCTTTCGAACACGGGCCTGCTATCTCTGCATGATGATTTTATTCGATTTCAGAACCGGTCCTGAAAGGCAGTGTTTACTGGCTGGTAGCATTCATCAGCAATCGGCGTTAGTTATGTTTCTAGTTACTTAGTTTTACAGATTTACTTCAGTGGGAATCGCTGTCCCCATTGAGATTGCTCGTCGTAATCCATTCACATAACATACGTTTCCAAATAACCTCTTCCATCAGTGGTGAGTCAGCCGACTAAATGTGTCTCTCAGGCTAATCTCATTGTACTTTCAAAATAATTCTGCAATAACTTCGTCTTGAAAATCGCTTAGAATCTGTAAAGCACTCATGGTTTTATATGGGTTTGTAGCTAATCGATTGGTGCATTTGATAAACAACACTTCGAATTTTAAGTAAAGGCTTGCTCCGGTAAACTAAATCCGCACATTTTCTGGAGTTAATTTCCGCTCAAACCAAAAAACAATCATCCATCGGTTTAAACGTCAAGATTTAGCACACGCATGCTTTTTTCACCATATTTCGAAAGAGTTGTGCAGAATTCATTTCTACTTGCTCTATAATACGGTATATAGTATTATAAAACAGAGCAGCACGATGGAATTACATCAAATGCGCAAGTCAACGTAGCTGAGATATGAGTCTGGCAACAAGGCGAAGCAAAGAGATTCGGTATTAGTCACGCAAGCGTCAGACATACAACACTAAAGTCGCTTGGATAGTCTAGAGATCATGCGGATGGTGTGGGAGCAACATTTCAACGGCTGACTACGGAGTCAGTGGAAATCGTCAATTATAATAGGTGCGTGACAAGTTAACTGTGGACCGTGTGGCAGGTTGATTTTACCTGGCCAGTTAGAGTGGCCTCGATGGACGGATCCAGAACTGAATACAGATACCAATCCGCGCTCCGCTACATCTTTATCGCCAATGTCATTGAGCTGCTTGTGATTGTTCTGTGAAGCAATCCACCTGGGTCACTCTGACCTGTGGCGGAGAAAGCAACCTGACTCATCTCCCGGTTATCATGCACGCATTAGTAGAAAAACGCGCATATAATGGATACGGCAATTTTCAAAATTAGCACTATTTGTATAATTTGATTATTGACTGGCCGAACGTAAGTTTTGGAACACATAGATTAGCACTAATACGTAAGTCCTAAAGTCCTAAAAAATGATCTTATTACTACGTGTTATCGATCTCGTCGAATAGTGAAAGTATGGCCACACCATTAGAGCACACACGATTTTCGCAGGTTGTTTCTCCTAATCTTGATACTCGATATCGAGCACATATACACTCTGCTGGGATTTATCAGCCATGAATTTGTCATCAAATTGTCCGAGCGTTTTCAACTCCTGAAGTTCGATTTTTTGAAAGATATGTTACTGAAACCTGACAAGTAAGTATTCCTATTATTAAGTGCATTTGGGATAGTGCATACTTGCCATTATTTGCTTGAAGCTATACTAATTGTTTGAACTGTGATCATCAAACAATGTGTACCTTGGGTGCATCGTATTTTTCGCCCAAACTTCCTTGGTTTGATCTACATACCAAAGACGTAGCTTGCGGTGTCCAGCAGAACCATTAACGATCGTATATAGGTGTATTGATTTTCAGCCCTTTGTGTGATAAAGCATGCCTAACGTTCCGTGTCAGCTAGCCTACTTAGTATGAATGAACTTTCTGCATGACCTTGTGTGGGTGTGCCTATGTGCAGATTACGGCCTAGCTACCTCTTCTAACCTGCAGGAAGATAAAACCTGAATTACGAACCTGACCCAAGACAAAGTCCAACTAGCCTAAGCTGAACAACAGCTAGGGCTGTGGAAAAGCGGCTCAAATTAGAAAATGGTGACCTGGCTACAACAAACATTATCACGTCAGAGGTACCATCTGTCAGCGATGGAAATGGACAAGCCGAAAAATAGCCCCAGCTATTTTTGTTTCAGTCCTCTAGACAGGCTGATCGTAACTAAGCAAAACTTGGTCCTATGCGGAATGCAAATGGCCGGTTTGATGCCACAATTTTTTAATGCCCAACGGTTATTTGAGTTCACTTGTGGCGTATGCCATCTACGCTGACCACCCTTGGCAAATCTATGACCTCAATACTTCTGAGGTTCCACAACGGACAGTGGCTAAAATGTTCAGGATTTGTTCTGCCTCTTACGTTTGTTGGTTAAAGTTTCTTGGGGATTTCCGTAAACATTATCCTTGGCTGCTGGATGATCTTATATTTGCGTAGCAGAACTCAAGGATCCAAACTCATCCAAAAGGACTAACTACGGGGCCACCAAGTTGGTAGCACAGTATAGCCTGTTTGTACGATATCGGGCAGTTTTCCAAATTCCAGTATCCCAGTCCTGAAACCTACTTCCACATTCTGTCATCACTCCAACGTTAGGTATACCAACATTTCAAGCTGGATGAACTATTAAACTACGTGAATTAGATAACTTGAACCGTCAATGTGACACTGGGCAACGTGATTCGACTGTGTGTTCATATGAATGTGTGTGGGGAATTCACGGGAAAGCGTTCATTTTTCTTGACTAACTAATTTTCTTTTTTCACACATTCCTTGAGGAAATTATTAGGTATTTATTTGCTATCCTTGAGAAATCCATCGTTGTTTTATTATTCGACTTATGGCACGAAATTCCCATAAGGCACAATGATTTTCCAACAAGGTTTTCGACAACAGGTCTAGACTTTTTGAAGAGAAATTGCGAAGATCCTACTCCGAATCCTGTGAACAGCGTAATCTTATGACCCGATGACGTCTGAATAGTTACGCGCCCCATTTGATATCACAGCTCTGGCGCGAAATACTAATAACACCGGAGATTTAGCTTCGGCAAAAACAGACGGTACAATTTTATGACGAAATTTTACATACGAGATGTCACCTCAGCATGCTTCTATGGCAGCTCACCAGAAGATAGAGGAAAATGCCGAGGTACTATTATATCAATTTCACCTAAACGGATAAAACAACCGTTTTCTTGACCTGACAGATATTCTCAACAAAGGTGAGTACTTCTGGCACGTTAGAGAAACACATGTTTACATTCCGTATCCTGGCGTATAACAGCATGTAGTTGGTGCAACTCCCGGTGTGCCTTATGTCGAAGCACTTATCATATCCAGATAATCAAGGTATGCACACCCACCAGTCCGTTTAATGCACAAACTTTTCCATCAGCCATCCGCCAACTAGTTCCACAGCATCCTTTGCACAATGCTGGGATGTGATTTCTGTCGACGAAGCCGCAGTTTGCGAAGGTTTTGGCCATTACGTTTGCTTAAACATGCTTTGACTCCAAAAGCTCCCAGGTATCTTCCTGAATTTTCGTTTTCCAAGCTAAAGTGGATGGCGCTCTACTATAACAAGAAGAAGCAACTTCGGGAGAAATGTACTGAATGCAGTTTACTTCGGGTATACTTAATCAGGTGCACGGTTGGCGGCATACTGTTCCGGACTTACTGCTACTGTGCCTTCCGTAGAACAGCCGCAGGACGCCTGCGTTTACAGAGAGGCTATGGGTGACTTGTACTGCATCACCCACAGCTCCATCCACCCACACCATATCCGGTGAAAACCCGAAGGAATAAGAGCGGGAGGCATGTGGATGGGAGCCAGTTTTCATCAACGGTGCCGGCCCACACTCCTTCAGCATGCAAAACAGCAACAGCATTCCTGTCTATCTACGTAGGGAATCCTACATAGCAAAAGTACACAAGACGGTGGCTTTCAGCTCCACACTGTAAGGAACCACATTTTGAGCCTAGAACGGCCACGAGGACAATGCGACACATTCCTTCCCTCCCAGAAAGCATTTACGTTCCCCTGGGGCTAGTAATTGAGGTTGAGGACATTCGAAAGATTGGCACCATTGCCAATATTCACATCAAACGTAGTCACACCGAGGATATTAAAAAACCAACACCCAATTTGAAGGAAACTAAACCCGCAAAATTGACACAGAATACGCATTAGAAAAAGGGAATTAAACAATGCAAAAGTGGAACGGCTTGTCCAAATTAAAAAGATCTACTTTAAGTATAACTTGATTTAGCCCAACTACAAAGAAGTATCATTAGAAATGCAACATCATCTGCATACATATATACATTTTGCAGTAGGATTTAACAATCAAACGTGACAGGGAATCGATAAAATCAACAAATGTAAAACGAGGAAATTCGCGGCCATCGCCCACAATAACCGAACCATGGCAAGGCCATGAAGTCAGTTTGTTTGCACAGGTTGGGATTCAGCCGCCAGATTGTGCGAGACGCGACAAATCGGAGACTTGTTAGAGTGTTGTGTCTGATGATGACGTTGAAACGGTCACGAGGATTTTTGCATGCATTGCAACAATGATAGCACTGGTAGGTACCTTAGGAATGCTCATCGCTAGGCTTCGCTGAACGTGCTCCATGCTCATTGTCGATAACCTTCTTTCTGTTTGGACAATGTACATGATATCGCACGTAGATTTAAGCTAGTACATGCAGGAGGCGGTGATTTGAGCGAAAGGTTTAGCTAACCTGGATGTATGCAGCAATTTCACCATGGAAACAGTGTTTTGGGTGACATGTCACTTCTTGGAAGTTGCTTTGTAACGAAGACCCGGTAGATTGCTCATACTGAATACTGAGAAAAGATAGAGAAGAGATAAAATCTATGTTGCTCTATCGGAGGTGAATCGAGCGAATGCGCGGAATCACGTCGCTGATTCTCTCGCGGTGGCAGTATACTGTAGCTGCCTTACTTCTTATCCGAGCGCGATACGTTCCCTATGCCTGGAATCAAGGAAACTCTTAAATACCGACACCTATTTAGCCTAGACTATTGTCTCCAGCAACTTGTTCCAATTTCTAAGCACTCGACGCTTGAATCACAGAGGGTGAGCGATGCCCTTTAAACACGGTAGCACTAGTTTGTACCGGTGTCTGCGCGTGCTGCTAGGTGCGCGAAAGTACAGCGACAGCCTCAAAATAGGGAAGTGGCCCAGGTGCATTATCCATTGCTTCATTACGAGATTAACTAAATGCTGATGACATGATAGGTTATAATGCCCTGGTCTCCAACATCGGTCCTCGTAAAACCTACCCCATAACCTGGGGATGAGCCGGGTAGCTACATGCTGGACCCGTTCCAGTCACTGCACCCGATCTGTTTTAATCGAACAATAGGCGGGTGTGCCTAACCAAACACCGGTCAATGAACAATGAACAATGGACAATGATTTATGACGAGTAAAAAACCATTTGCTTAACACCTACTGTAGAATGGTTAGAGTAAAAAGTAAAAGTGAAGGGATCATCTAACAAGTAAATCGTTATTATAGGCTTCCACCGATTTAAATGCACTACTGCATGACAATAGTTTCAAGTGGGAATGGGATGTGCGCACACAAAATAGTACAGATAGCTGTTATAGTTCAGTAAATGCGATAGAAAGAAAAAGGGAAACGATAACGATCCTTCGTGTGTTGCTTCATTTGACAGACGTGGTATGTTAACCCAGTTTAGCTACATCCAGGCTACTCACATTGACACTCCTGCAAGCATCCTCAACGCCACTTTGCGGAGAGAGCCGTTAAGCACATGGTTACGTTTGCGTTATTTCGTCCTCCAAGTGGTACGGACTGTATCAAGTACTGCAACTTGGAAGGCTTTTCATCTAGGCCTTCTTTTGAATAGCTTTAATGTTGGAACAGGGATAAGGTGAGTCGGAAGGGCATTCCTGGTACGGGACACACGGAGGGAGAAAACGTTTCGTTGACAATCAAGTCGACTGTATTACGTAGCCATTTTGAGCTGATGGTCTCTCAGGTTGGTATTTTGAGTCAGCTGCAACAGATGACTACATGGGTGAGTTGACTTCGTCAGTATTAAGTAAACCATGATTAAGTCTCCTCGCTGACGTCGATATCCACCACTATACTATGTCAGAGGCTGTAGTCTGTGTTGGTAGGAGAGATGAAACAGTACTCTAACGGGTTTGGTCGCTCTACCTTCTGGAGCTTCAACAGCATTGATGTCGCGCTTGCGCCGGTGACGCCAGGCCTGGATCGCATACACAACGTGGTGCCTCACGTAGGTGTTCAGCATTTGCGGAAAGATTGATAGCTCAGACGTTCCGAAAGCCTACGGTAACAGTCCAAGATGTTGATTGGCACCTTTCGCTGTTTTCTCAGCCCGTATCGGGCAGCCAAGATCGTACTGCATGATCACTGCGAGGTCGTTTTCTTGGGAAGCATGTTGTTACTGCTGGTCCCCAAGTCGATATCCAATGATCAGCTGATGGAGAATGCTTACGACTTGCACTTCGCCACGTTGGACTGGAGCCGGTAATAGGATGACCACGCATAAGCTCTGTCGAGATCACTCTGCAACGCCATGTAATCATCCGCTGTCCCGATATCATGCTAAATTTTGACATCACCTGAAAATAATGCGAAATTCGACTGCATTATACAAGTAGATGGCGAAATGAAATGAAATGATGATTCACCATGGTAAATATGAATGAAGTGTTGGCGAAGCACTTTGGCCACATGTTGTGCGCTTTGCGCAAGTCCATCTGTTGCACGTAAAACTGGGATTCCACACCGCACTGAGCGGAGCTTATTGTGGTGTCCATACAACAACTTGGGATTTGTACTGAATTTCGCCGCTAAGCTCTGTTGTTGCTGGACTTTGTTTTCGCGTATCAACTTGACGCCGTGGTTTGGTTGAGGTGTGCAATCACCCCAGGTCAGGTTACTTGGACAGACTTTGTAAACGCACCTGGCTAAATCCCTCAAGGTCATGCATTTGCTAGTACGGCTTCTCATGAACGAATTCAATTGCTGCGGGCGAAAGACCTTGCTTTCTGACGCATTTGCCACTAGCTCAGTGAATTGGGTGACAAACACATTCAAGCGACATCGGGCGACTTCTGGGCCAGGAAGGACCAGTCGGTTTCTTGAACGAGGTTGAACAGGATATCGGAACGTGTAAGGACGTAGGTTTCCACTTTGTTCTCTCTGATGTACTCCGAGTAACAGATGTATCGAAAGGGCAACATCGCGTGATCGCTACGGCCAATTGGTGCATCTGTGGTCACGATGTCGATCATTAGTTCCTCACTGGAGAGCACAAGGTCCAAAACAGAGGGTATGTCACCCGTTCGCAATCGCGTGGTAGTGGTGACATGGTTGTATAAGTACATCGGTAATCACCTCTTGCAAATCAGCCTTGAATTGTTTACTGTACGAGGCTGGAACTTCGATGGCGTGGAGATTGAAGCCCCCTACCAGCAGGTCTTGACTGCAATGTTGTGCCAGGACTCTTTTCATCGTACAAAAAAGACAATGATCCATTACCAAGGGGGACATTGGAGGGCGGTAAACTGTTGCTAGTAAACACCCATCACCACGCCTTAGGTGCCTACACCAAAGGATCCTAGATGAAATCAACATGCAGGTCGGATCGATAATACAAGAGCTCTTCCATCCTCTTCTAGGTCGATCTTTTCGTAAGTAAGTCATGCCCGATAGCGCAATCTCAGCATCCGTGATCTCCGTCATCAGCCAAAGGTCCGAAGGTTTTGAGAGCTAAAGAATACCTAGTTCAGTTGTCTTGCCGAGAAGGCATTGTACATTGGTATACAAGCAGGTGAGGGCATCGGTGGTCAGAAGCGTGTTTGTGAATGCTGGTTTCCGGTGAGAGTCTATACCGACCCTTGCGGGGTAAGCTGCCGGTCGTCTTTTTATAGGACCGATGTCGCAGGCCCTAGGGCCAATTCAGATTCAGTTCTAGAGATCTCAGGGCCAAAAGGAGTGTGACGATCCCGTCCTTTTTCAGTTGCCGGTGCTTTTTGGCATTGTCTCCGTTCTGAGCTACGCGGTGGTAGAATTGTATTGGTGTTACTTACTCAGTGTTACATTGTCTACCTGTGGCCCCTTGACTATCGCCTTCATATGTATTTCCGATGGCAGTATTTTACACTTTTTGTCCCATATTTTGATCACATGTTCTGCCATCAGTTCGGAGAGCATTGAGACTTTCATCAATCGGGGACTACACCCTTTGTAGTTAGGGATTAGCGGTAACCTTGATGTCGAATTGGCGATAACATTATCGAGTGAGAGCGCTTCATGAATAAAACACTATTCATCCGTCATGCACTTTGGCCTCTAGCTCGCTTAATACCTGAAGCTCGGGGACACCGTGAACAAGGATAGATTTTGCGCCTTGTTATTTACGGAAATCACCCGGATTTGTTTGCATTTCTGACATTCGCTCCAAGGAACATCTGGAAAAATTCAAACAGTGCATGTGGCGGTACGGAAGAGAACAGACGGGTGGCAAGCTCTTCAGACCGAGTGCAGATCCTGCGCCTTATTGCCCAAAGCAGGCATAGTCCGTTCGCGTACAGTT
Organism: Dicrocoelium dendriticum; assembly: GCA_944474145.2. NCBI lineage: Eukaryota > Metazoa > Platyhelminthes > Trematoda > Plagiorchiida > Dicrocoeliidae > Dicrocoelium > Dicrocoelium dendriticum. Next base: position 84,559,749 of record OX104069.1, on the reverse strand, counting down.
TGTTCGTGTTGTCGACTGACTTCCACTCACAACGTGAGAATACGCCTAGATATTTACGGAACTGGTTGGATGCAGCTGGTGGCCGGCCCGGGTGTATGCACGCCAGTTACCACCCCTCCCCAGGCTCATAAACGAGGACTTGGCCGGGTTGACCGGTAGGTCAACTTCTGCTGACCCCCGGGATAGGCGGCCGAGGTCCTGCTGAAGGATGTCACAGTCGTGGGGAGAAGCAATACTCCTCCAACTCTTTGAGTCGTCTGCAAATAATGCGCAGGGTACCGAGGAAGCTGAGGCACTTCGTTTACTTGCAACATAAACAAAATGGGCCCCATTAATTTGCCTTTGGGTACACCTCTAGTGGAAGGGTACCAGTTCGTTGGGTGGTCATGCACCTGTACCTATCACTTTCTTCCAATGAGGTCACTGATCCACCAGTGTAGTGGGCCACCAGCACCACACATCATCAGCTTGTGGCGGAGGATCTCATGGTTAATATGTTTATGGCTTTACTTAAATCCATGTAGATAACAACCACTAATTTTCCCGGTTCAAGGCTAGCAACCATTCCTGCCACGTCAACAGCAGGTTGGTGATGCACGAGCGGCCCTCCATGAAGCCGTGCCGTGCCGGCATTAGAAGATCGTTTGAGTCCACCAGCTGTAGAAGGCCATTTCTCACAATCTTCTCTAGGACCGCCAAAACAGAGGCAAGACAAATTGGCCGGTAACAAGTCCCATTGCATGGGTCACGGTTTTTTGGAATCGGAATCACTGTCGAGCGTTTCCATTCGCTCAGCAATGCACTCTCTGACAGCAATCTGTTGAACAGATCCGTCACGGAAGGCGAAAAGATGGCCGCTAAGTACTTTACAATTAGCGATCTATAAACAACCAAGCAAGCTGTATAGTGCAGTAGTTAAACTATAGCAACTACTGCATGATTAACTATGAGTGACCGTTTGTTCGTCAGACGAGAGTAGCTCCTTATTAGTTCCAAGGGAGGCTCAGATTCCGAACGCGGCAATCGTAACACCTCAGTCTAACCATCGCTGCCCCCAAGTTATTTGCGTCTTTCGTCCTCCATAGCCTGATTGGCACTCGTGAAAGTCAAATGCGCGAGGATAAAGGCAGGTGTCGTCGAAATCGAAGCTGCATTCACTACATCTCCCCAGTACGTCAATTGTTGGAGCACCGCCATTTTTATTGGTGACCTATCGTATTCGTGTTCATAGACATCAAAGGTACCTTCGATTAGGTCGATCGGTGTGTCCTTTGGGACTGTCTACTCAGGAAAGGTTTGCCCGAGAAATATGTAAATGTTATCCGAGCGTTATTTGCACGCAGATTTGGCAGATTGAGGGTTTGCGGCAAGCATTCGTTGTCCTTCAATGTATCCGGCGGTATGCGACAAGGTTACCTGCTCTCACCTTTCCTTTTTGACTTCGGCATTGATGAAATCATGGAAACGGCGCTCGGCGCACACGAGTTAGAAACTGTGAAGCTGCTCTCAGGTGAACGACTTCTCAACTTGGAGCATGCCGACGACATTGCGCTTCTCTGTAACAGTTCCAGAACGTTCCAAGTTGCACTAGATAAATTAACACTGGCATTAAGTCGTTTCGTATTACACTTTGCACCACTCAAAAGAAAGTTCTTCAAATCTGGCAGGGATCCACTCCTGCATTGACCCTTATCGGTGGTCATCTAGAAGTCGTCGAGAAATTCAACCATCTGTTCAGCTATATCCGCGCCAGAGAAACGGAAGATGGGATCACAAACAGCATAGCAAAAGCTCGATGCGCTTTTGCTAACGTGCGCCGTGGCATCGGCGTGACATTATCCTCACGCTGAATAGCAGGGTCCATAATGCAGCCGTCCGTACAACCCTCCCATACAGTTGTGAAACTTGGCCCATCAAGTTGACAGACATGAAGAGGTTAGTTACGTTCGATCATCGCTGCCTTCACAGCTTAGCTCATGTCTGATGGGAGCACCGCGTGAGCAATGAGCGTGTTTAGTGCCGTATTTGGTACAGAAAGAACAAGTGAAACGCTCAGCACCGTTATATCACACACCATGCTCCGATGGCTAAGCCACCTTTTGCGCATGCCAACACACCGATTCCCGCGACCTGCGTTGTTTGCGCTCCTGGGATGTGGATGGTAAAAGAGGAGAGGAGGCTAAGCGATGGCTCGGTCAAGAGAAATAAAGTCGCTCTATTTGAAGTTGGCATTCATTGGTGCTTCCTGACTGCCCGGCTGGGGACCGAAGAATGGGAAACACTTGTTTGTAGAGGTGGGATTTATTGGGGATTTTGTGGAGTTTCGTCGCAGTTGGACTCAGACAGACAGCCACCACACAATCAGGAGAGCGCTAGACAGCCGCTTTGTCCTATTGGGACTCGTCAGCAGCGCGCACCAGCCGAATCTTGCCGGATTCGCACCCATGACCTTACTCTTGCCAGCCAGCAACCTATTCTACTGAGCCATGGGCAAGCAAGTAATGAACATGCAGAAAACAGGGCTGGCACCAGAGCCAAAACTTCCTTTGTAAGCCGCTACTAGTCAAGATGGCATGTAAGCTGCTTAGTTGACTAAGGGCTATTTGTAAGTAGTGGGGCTGGTATGAGTGGAGGTAGAGCCGAGCTAAATCGCAGTTATATATCACTCATCGTGGTCCGCTGCCTTCACTCATCGCTCAGTGGCATAAGCAGCTAGCTCGCAAGAGTAATGTCGTGGGTTCCAATCCGGTAGGACTAAGCGCGTGCACCCTTCTGACGAGCCCCAAATGGAAGAAATGGCCGGCTAGCGCTTTCCTGGAAGAGGAACATGTTTGATTGGATACACCACCCGACATGGCGAAGAGCCGCCCTTAATGACGTTTATGTTGTGAGTCTCTTTGTTCCTTCTTTTCCCTTTAGCTTCCCTCTCCAACAACGATTACAAATGTAATAGTTCCAGTATGCTACTCTTTTGTAGCTTTTAATCCTACATTGCTTAATGTCTCACCATTTTTGCATTGCGGCACATTAGCTGAGGTGTGTTCTTCATCCTCGGCCAACGCGTATTGATGATGCTGATTTTCGTTCGAATTGTTTCATGGTAGCTCACCGCATTTGTTCGGAAGAATCGATCATGAGTGAATTACAGTGCATCAAATCAACACTCTAAGGTAATGGGCACCGCAGTAAATAGGGAACCAAACACATGTAAAATAAGAAGACCAAATTTTGCAACAAGAATGTGTCATTACCCTACATTCCAAATGAGAAATACTGCTAAGCTATTCTGTCACCTGCTACGTTAATCCGTTAAGAGCTGATATTATGCGGTTGAGCTAGTGTTTTTAGACCAAACCAAGAAAGTACTGCATGAATCAGGCTTAGATAAACCTTTCGCTCAAGTCACCGCCTCCTGCATGTAACAGTTTGACTCCGTGTGACGTAGCATGTACATTGTCCACACTGAAAGAAGGTTATCGACAAGGGGCACACAGCACGTTCAGCGAAATCTAGCGATGAGCATTCCTAAGGTACCTACCAGTGCAATATTTATTGCAATGCGTGCAGAAATCCTCTTCACCGTTTCAACGTCATCATCAGACAAAACAGTCCAACACGTCTCCGGTTTGTAGCGTCTAACACGATATCCGGCGGCTGAATCGCTATTTGTGCAAACAAATTGCCCTCATGGCCAGCCTAATCTTGCCATGATAAGGCATTCGTTCGGTCATTGTGGGCGATGGCCGCGAATTTCCTCGTTTTACATTTGTTGATTTTATCGATTTCCTGTCATGTATGCTTGTCCAATCGTACCACAATATTTATATATGCAGCTGAATGAGAATACGCGAAATTTCACTGATTCTTGTAACTGGTTGGTTCTTCTTGTTGAGTTGAAATTCCCCAAGGAAACTTGCTGCATGGAACTCTACCAAAAGCTGCTTTTAGCGATATCCTTCATTTAGTTAGCGAATAAACTCATTTTAATTTAAAGTTCAGCCTATGACAGCGTTGGTCTCAACTGCAGCTTTTAAAAATGTATTGAAGCCAGTTTTTCTATTTGTGATTATATTCGCCCTGCAACTTCCAAGTTTTCCTAAATAGTTGTCAAACTGGCATAATCTAAGACTTCTAATGACGTGTTCAACTGCTCACCACCTTCCATCCTATTCACGCATATTTCAGCGAGGACTATTTCTACTCCGGTTGAAGTGCACCTATTTGGAAGTATCTGCACCCTTACCTAGGCCACATTTTCCAAGCAATCTGTATGAATCTGTACCGCACTATATTTGGGATTGTTCATCCTCCGTCTTGACGTGTGCCGCTTGTGATATGCTGTCTAGGTAAACTATACGTTTGTCTTTAGACTGCGTAAACATTTGCACATGCTGAATATTTTTTAAGAGCATTCTACTCACATGTCTACCGCAAAGTGGCCAATCAGATATACCAAGCTGTGGGTTAGTTACGAAGAAATTGCATGACAACGGTTTTCAAAGCGGGTAATTATGTGAACCGAATGGCCCAAACAGGGTCAACAGAAACAGATAGGGGATTTAACTCTGCTTTACCTAACGAAGCCTAAAGATGAATATTTTGGGCCGGAAGAAGCACAGGGGTGAGCTGAGATAGTTACACTTTTGACAGGTTTAAGATGCCATCTAGCTTTTCTCCTTTTAGGAAGATCAACCGAAGAAAGTAGCTACGTGTTTCATAACTGCTTCCGAGGTCATTTCCACTGGGTTGTGCAGACGCCTATAATAAGTAAAAGAGGTTTGGAAACATGGATTAAAACACTTTCATGAATGTGTGGTGGCTGTCTGTTTGGGAACAGACTAGTTGCATCTTCTCAAAAAAGCGTAATTGAAGTTTACCAGACAATTTGTTTCACGTGATGACACTAAACTACTAGCTGGACAAGTTATTCGGTCTTGATATGGTTCCAAAAAGGTTAGTATGTTTTAACCCCCATTTTCGAAAAATATGAATCTTACGGCAGCAAATGAATACTCGTCTGGGATACCCACAAACATGACCACTGCTAGGCACTAGTAGATAATCCAACATCCGAATATTCCATCCTAGTTGCTCCGTAAACCCGCAACTGTCCTAAGGTTCACTTCATGCCTCTAATTTTTGCTTTTTGCATCAGCTGAATACGCATTTTCACGTGTGTCCCACAATGTTTCACGCGTTTCACTCTACCTGATAAGCTTCCTGCAAGCAAAATTTATAACACAACAACGCCACACTGAAGAGAAGAACACTCTTTCAGCCTGTTAACAGAAGCGATTACGTCTATACGAAGATGTTATATCGTCCATTTCAGATGGGTGGGCCGTTATATTTTCCTTTGCTCTCTCTGACCTAATATCTCGTGTAACAAAGATGCCTGTGCGTTTGGCAAAGCCGTTATCTACTCTGTTTATATTTTTAGCTTTGTATCACCAAGATTTGGTCTTTACTTACTACTCCAATGTTCAGTGGTATCAAAGTGGATTCGGTCCACACAAACTGTGACAAGGAAGTAGAGTAACTCCTTCAGGAAGTAAAATAACCCCTTGCCTTAATTGGACAGGCCTTGTGAGTAACCGAGTAGATAAAACACATGACTTCATTGGACAACAAATCCCACATGAAAATAAGTCGAGTGACTGGTAGGCGGGGGTAACACAATGGGATTTCATTTTGTTCACAAAGCTGGATATTTCATTTGCAGTCGTCTCGTCCGCTATCGAGCTTAGTCGCAGTTTTTCTCCAGAATTTGCATTATGGTCTGTATCTTTTAGCGAGGTCATCACTAGAGCAATCCGAGAGTATCATCTCGAATGATAACAGAAATGAAGCAAATGAACTGCTCAGCTTGGTGCGCAAGGCAACATCTCAACATGGCAAACAACCATTTCATACGAAGATTAATGGTATGACGCCACTAATCACCGAACATTTATAGATAGTGGATGCGACATAACCCAACGATTTCATCGAAATTAAAACTCCAATTAACGCCGTCGTCCTAAGGTTTCTTGACTGTAGTGTATTAGAGAAGTTTGTAGGACTGGATTTATTGGCACAGATATGGACCTGAGAGATGAGTACGTTCACAATACCGCACCATAGCAATTTCCATGTTTTATACTCTAATATAAAAGCATTTTTCGTTGAATCGCATGTTGTAATAAGTTTTCACCCATTTGACCAGCTCAGCAAATAATTTTGACATTTCTTTACTTGACCGCGTTGTCAATGGGAATCGTAAAATTTGTCAGAATACATATCCAATACAGTAAGTTTTTGATGATGTAACTTGGCATCAAAAGGCCGCGTTCGATATTCATCATTACTCAAAACTAGAGGACGCAAACAAACCTTTAGTTAGTATTTTTAGAACTTGAAAGACAGGGGAGCCGCCGTAGTTAAAACTTGCGCACAGTATATACACTGCGTGGGGAAACATAATATATATATATATATATATATATATATATATATATATATCTGAAGAATTTCGGTGAGTCTGTTGTTCCACAGCAGTAAGTTTAGTGTGGACAAAAATCTACCTTACGGACTGTACTTAATGCGGATAGGAAAGCCTTTCTGGCATACCAATCTTGGGCTATCATTTAGGCAGGCAATCAGGTAACCCTGAAATAGGGGTTCGCGCGTGCAAAACCCAATATCCATGTTGCCCTGCCACTCTTGGTTACCTATAATTAAGCAGTAGTATAAACGAATGGAAAGAAAGTTTTGAGTGTGTGAGAAGTGACAACTCGTCATTAGTAAGGCTGGCAATTATCAACTTAATGCAGCCAGTAAAATCTGCCATAGTTGGCCACCTTGACAATGCGGAATTCGGTCAACACAGACAGAATTTGACAGAGAACCTGGTGTCCACCGATAACCTAGAGCTTTGTAAAGAGATCATGATGGTGAAGCTACTATTCCATTTACCTATAAGTAGAGGAATTTGCTAAGATTTTTTAAGCTTAAAGCAATTATGTTGCAAGCCAGATATGTGTGGACTCACGGAGTGGTAGGGAAAAGCTTGACCTGGACGACCTACCGTGGTCCTCTGCACGGACAGTAACCTGCATGGCAACAGAGGATGGATCGGGCGAAATCTCAGTTAGATCTCAATTAATGACCATCAGCTATTGTTCCCATGTGTCAAGGACATCACATATTGGCTAGTGTTGCAAGTCACTGACGGTCACGGAGTGAACATCACAGCAGGGAACCGAGGGAATGTGCACCGCTGAGGAGGCGAAACGATCATTTGTTGCATCATCGGATTGTTAGTCAACCTATCTGGCTTGTAATCTAAGTTCAATGCAAAGATGCTGTCTTTTTTAAGTTCGTTTGGTGTTTTAATGTTCAGCAGCAGCACCCACTCATAGCTAAGAGGAAACGAAAAATGCAGTTCATTGGGCTGTGCTATGCTGCAAAATGTCTTTGGTGACTGGTACTGGTTGACGAAATGCAGTGTAAGTTACGGTTGGCTAAGGACGTTGTTTCTTTCACACCAACGCCTGTCCAGAAATAAATACGATTACATCTCCTAACAGGTGTTGTCACAAGGGCCTCCTAGGCTAACATCGCATGTGTATGTTTTTTCACTGTAACTTTGGCAGCAAGTAGGCTGACATACTGTGCGCACCTGCTAAGTAAAAGCTCTAAGCACTTCATCCGAAAGTCGTTCCAAAGAAGCTACTGATCAGGTGTTCATCACTTCTTTTTACTTCACTGCATACGCGCATGCACCTCAGGCAATGGCGAGGATGTACGTGGCCTGGATCAGTTGCAAATGCCCCGATTCTACAGAAAATGAGATAAACACGAACATGCAATTGTCGTGCACCGGCCATAAGATTGTTTGAACGATGTTGCAATTACATTTCACATGTTTAAGTAGCATACTAGCGAGGCCAGTTTCGGTATTGCTCTTCTTCATTCCTGTACTTAACAACGCATTTCCTCTTTTTTTGGGCTCATCAGGTGGAGATAGCAGGAATTCTGAGTAGAATTCGGCATGAGTTGGTTGGTGACTATCATGATGATCAATAGGCCATTGAGTTCCTTGAGCACACACCGAAAACCTCCAGTTCTTATTGATCGCAAATGCTAGAGGCTGAATGCAATATCAGCCAAGTCCACAATGGGTGTTTTATAACCCAAAAATCAGACTAATGTGATTTTACACTTAAATGTCATGAGCTTGTCGAAAATAACGCAATGCATTTTTCCTATTTCCTTTCCAAGTTACGTGCACAAATTAATTGACATGGGAGTAGATGTGGTAAAAGGGCACAGCAAGTGGATTTCGTCTTTGGAACACTGATGAGTTCTTCTGTGACTGGAAAATAGACTGGCAGAAAGTCTCGAATTTTAACCTCTATAAAACACTTCTAAGCTTTCAAATTGGCGCACAAACTAGGATTGGGTTGGTCTAACAGTGATGTGCTATCAGATCTCTTCCGATCATCACCTGTTGGCTATCGATCGTGTCGGCTGGTGGCAACTTGTGCATCGCGACAAAGCGCACGTTGCGACCAGATGAGGATGATCGATGTAGTTTCCTGGTAATTAAATCTGCACATTTGGCTTGACTTTGTGCTACTTACACTCATCCATAGAAAACTGCGTTGTTTCGTTTAGCGGAACTTCATCAATGGCTTCTGATATCACAAGACCAGGTTAGCAACGACATTTACTTTCAATTTCAAGGCTGACTGCTTGTATGAGGTGTTCATGGTGCTGATCTATGTGCGGAACAAAGTCGGTTATGAAGTGCTTTAGGCAAAGTCGCGAGGCCGCTGTTCTGAAGCTAACAACATTTTCTTTCACATACGGTTTGTTGGTTATAGACGTCCGTTTTCGGAAACAAATGGCACTATACTCTTGCGAAGTTTACGGGGTTTATGGGTGCAATTAGTTCCCATTTTTGTCTCTTCTAGTGCAACTAATTGCTAGCTTTCATCAAGCTCAATGGTAGCGGAGCATTAGTTTAAAGGATTGCTGTGCCGTTGTTGATAACGAGCATGATGAGCTGTGACAAGTAACCTTGCGAATGGACGAAACTCAACTGCATCATGAGGCTTGGAATCTCCACAGTGTTATTACCTCAAGTAAAGTACCAGTTTCGATTAACGGCCCATAATCCGAATTCAAGAGACTTCCACTGTATTTGTTATTGATGCTTTTCTGGACAAACAACAATGAAAGTTTGTTTTAATGAAACTTTTCCGTTTCGCATTTGAGCACAGTGATTACAAGAATTGAGCAATCCTTCAGCTTATCACGCTGTCAAAATAAGACTGCGCACGGCCAGTCAAACACTCGCAATCGTGGTGCGCCACTTATGTGCTGCTCAAAGGTCTGACATTGTATGCTCCTGCAACCATTATTTATTTACAAGTTCAGTTTGCCAGATAATAATAAACTAAATTGGATGGTTTAAGTAAGAGGGAAATCGGTCATGGTGAGATGTATTTACAGCCCGCGCAATCTAGATTTTTTATTACAATAGAAATGGTTGCATCTAGCCATATAATCAGTAAGTAAATTTCGATGAAATTAAATATAGCGTATCATAACCTAAACATAGGTTGCTCGTCAACTGCAAGGCAACGATGAACACAAACTGGTTTTCAACTGGGCTACTAATATTCGGTCTTTAATAAAAATCTGGTTTACTATGGATTTCTTCTTTTCGTTTGTAAGATTTTACAATAATTACAAATCACGGACAAGGACAGGATTTTTCTACCATGGCTATAGTGACATATGATTATGCCACGATCGAGTAACACGTACAGTTAAAAATACGGACCAGTGAATTGACACTTATTACACTGAGTGGGATATTTGGGGAGCAATCACCAATGTCGAGGCTTCCTGTTCCTTCTGAGTGCAAAGGCGATGCGGACGAGATGTTTTAATTACCCCATTTCGTGTTTGCTGAGCGCAGCAAAAAAGGGACACGGTGAAATGGTCTTCTCTTGCTGGAGATGTGATACACCATCCATTGATATCAACTGCACTTACGCAGGTCAGTGCTCAAGCTGAAAAAGATTCAAATGACTGGTATCCGTTTTATCCAAGAAGACCCAGATGCCGCACCGAGCATTCCAAGTGGGCACCTAATAAAAGATACCCTTGTGAACAGTTGGAACTGCGCTGATTCACGAGATACAGGAACCCAAGTGCTGTCCGTTATTGACAGTTAGGGCATTTTGAACTTAATGGGCACGCGGTCATCCTCCGTTACTTGCGTGATCACTTAGTTGCATGAGTTGGGTAATAAACCATAAATTCTATCACTTTGCGTAGCATATGCCTCGTTTTACTCGAGTTTTACGTGCGTTTAATCATCACGCCATAGCACGCATGAGAGAGATAGCACATTGCTTACTTAAGTACAGCATGTTCTAATTTGTTCTCACTTGAACACATCACATTTTGACTCAGTCAGACATCCAAGACAAGTCAGCTAATGTACTAGAATGTCGACTCATTCATTGGGGAGTCTTCAGCAGTGTATGGTTCAGCTGTTCCCTGTGAGATCAGAACAAGCAACCCTACGCTTAAGTGTCTGTGGTTAAGCACACTAGTGGGTGATAACACGTGCACTGTTGACGATTCCTGAAAGATTCAAACGGCTATCCAGTGGGGGGATTTAACTGTTGCTCCTTCACAAAACTGAACTCCCGTGCGGCTTTGTCCTCATTTAGACGCTTCAAGTAGAGGTATCCGAAGATGAGCCTGCAACTCTGGTTGACAGATGAAGACTGATTCATCTACTATTGGGATCAGCAATTGATGTTCGTTACATCCTAGTTTATAACGTATCCACCGTGTGCCTGGATTGCAATGTTTGTTCAATGTGATGTAAAGTTCCGTGGTTTCGAATACGCGCTCGGATAAAAATAAAGGAGAACACTGTCGTTTGATGCAATGTTTGCAGCGAGCAATATTAAAATGCCTTCAATTCGGATAAGGTCCCCGTGATTCAAATGACTAAGGTTTGCTCCAAAGTAAGGTGGTTAGAATATATATTGCTTGTTGCAGTCTAATCACACCGTAAGTGATTCAATGCTTAACTACGTCCATCCAGAAATTTTCCAAATAGCTTATGGCTATCAGACTAAGTCAATGAGTTATTAATTCAACTCTTACCGCTTGGATCCTCATACTGTCTGATTGTTACCCATCACTCGACTTTTCCTATGCATTCGTTTCTAATTTCCATAGATATTTGTGTTCAACTCATTATGGACTATGTCATACGCTATCGACATGAATGTCATACTTGGTTAGTTGACACGACTGACGCCACGACGAAAATGACACGCTTGATGAAGTCGATATCGGCTACAGCACAAACAATCCATTGGTCTCTCTAACAGCAGCGTAGTTAAAACTAAGTAGAAGAGGCTGATAACCTCTTTCGGTTGCGTTCGGGTGAGCAGTCTTCTCGACGGTGTTCTAGGCTGACCGATGCCCTATTATCTCCATGATATTTGAGCTAATGACCAACGCGAGGCAAGCTTTGGTAATACAACTCTCACTAAAGGCATTTAGTCCTTTGCTAAATATGATCTATCTACAGTTGCTTAGTGATTTTACGAATCTGGGCCACTACACAACCGATTAGCTCATTGCGAATAGATACTTATAGGATTGCTGCTCCGAAATGCTTGTGTGTCTTCCACTTGTAGGTCGCCCGGTTACGACCCTTCTGACCTTTATCTACATGTTTGTGCGTTGGACTGTTGACGCCTCAGCATAAGTCACCTATAATCGTAAGTATTGGTGAGCCACTTGTGATTGTCCTTATACATAGCAGGAAGTAAAGCTAGTGACATACACTCAAGAAATTCTGACTTTTATCTTAAGACAGCTTTCCCGAGACCAGCTGCAACCATGAGCAACTAAAAAAAGAACTTACTTGAAAATATTTCACTCGCGAGAAATGTAGCCGAAGTATACTTTGCAGTTGCAGATCTGGCAGACACGGATTGATAAAAACCACTTCAACATCAGACCTCTCACGATCCTCGTGTAAAAAATCAGACAAAAAGGTTTTCACCGAATCTGTGGTAATGTCCCCACATACTACAATGTGAGACCGTCCCTCAGGCTTCACGTAGGAACCAGAGTAATTGCGAACACTGAAAAATGTTTCTGCGATTACCGGGATAGCACTGGCGAATGTGGCCAAAGCGACGAGTATGAAGAATATCACATATGCTCTTCCAAGAGGTGTTTGTGGGGTAAAGTCACCGTAGCCCACTGTTGACATAGTCACAATGGTAAAGTACAGTGAGTTTACGTAAGTTATCGGTTGACTGACGTTGTAGGGCTTGCCATTCAGGACGTCACCGGTGTTCTCCAGCAGCAGGTACATTCCTGCTCCGGACAACCAGATGGATAAGAACAAAGTGCAAAAGTGACACAATCGCAAACTGGAGGCCGAATTGATCATGTTAAAATTGTGCAACACTTCAGCCAAATTCATCAAACGGAAGGCACGTACAAAGCGAAAACCCAGCCATGTGCGTCTGATCCAGAAGCCAAGCAATGTTGGAGGGATAGTAAGGTAGTCTAGAATGGAAAACCATTCGATCCAGAACACAAGTGCATCACGTGCAGCAAGAAGACGAGCGACAAAATGCAGGGCAAAGAACACGTTCATTAGGAAGTCTAAAAATCGAAATCGTCTCCCTTTGTGGCCACATTTTTCCACTTCACCTGGCCACATCGATGCCTCGAATACGTAGATTCCGAATGAGCACAAGCTCAGAACCATGGAGAGTCCAATGAAACATCGTCCACTTATCCACTGGTAACTGACCAACCGCAGAGCACACATATGCACACAGTCGGAACTGGCTCGTATACTGTTGGACAAGCGTTGGTGGAAAGATATTGTATTGGTAACTACAACGGAGGCGGTGTTGGACGCATCACCTTTTCCATCCGTGTCAGCTGCAGTGAGGGAAAAAGATGTTGTTTTTGATTGTCGTGAGATATAATCCTCGGAGGGGGTTTGTGTACCATCTTCCGTCGAATGGTATGTCTTCTTATTTGACTTAAGGCAACGTGAACATTTGACCTTGAGGTGGTTCACCAGCTGAAGCACAGCGCGGTAGATAAGGATAACGGCGATTCCGCCAAAGAAGCAGGCAAATGAGGATCCGAGGAAAACATACCACCTCGGCACATCCATGCATGCCTCCCAATGCAGTCGGTTCAGCTGCGATGCGACTGGTCTGATACGAACGTTTGTAGATTTGTTGGTTGCCATCTGTAAATCAAGAGAGATAGAGACATGTAAACACAAGGTAGTTTAGACTTGATCTAATTACAGCAGAGTTGTGCTCCTGAAATTGGTGGAATTGTTCACAGTGTGGCACATATATTGCTAAGAGGTATGCCAAATGCACACGTTAGACTAAAGTAAGTAGACCGGGCTTTAGACATCTGCCCGTAATGTTACTGTACGGGATAAAAGACAGAACAGAATGGTTGGAACAGATATACAGGGATTTGGTTTTGAGCAATTGCTGGAATACTCTGACTCTGACATTATCTTACAATCAAACTTCGCGAAGATGTTGGGTTTAAAGGTGGCTTTGTACCGTTGGAGTGCCATGACGGGCAACCGTTGAATTCGAGTAATGAGCGTGCGTACGCATTAATAGCTCACTTTACTTTTTCATCCTCAACCGGTTATACATTTGCATCGTACTCGAAGTGCGCAGACCCTGCCGAGCTCGACGGTATGAATTGCGGTGTAGTATGTATATAAAATCTACTGACCAATCCTGATGGCACGAAGCCTGGCAGTCTTGACTGCCTCCACTCGTTGATCTTTAAGCCGTTATCAGCCATCATCTCGCCTTCCGGAACTGACTTCTTTCACAGCTCGTTTTCCGAAGGTACATTGCAACGTGACTGTAACCCCTCAGTACTGATGGGTGGTGGCCCAAGCAATTTTTACAATCAATGGCCAACTTGTCCGATATCCGTTTTGGTGTAGACAGTTGAGGAGATCAGGAAGAAGGGTCTGCAACAGATACTGAGGGACCTCTTGACTCATGAATCACCAACCAACTGGGATGCGTCATTGATTTTTGCATGTACTGAAATCAGTCTACGTGATCTACATTGATTACAGTAATGTGTTTGTCAAACAAACAATAAATTCCTTTTTTCCAGGATGAAGATATGCGGTATTGGTGACTCGCTGCACCAGAGCATCACCCACTACTCTGTTGAACGCAAATGGATGGTTTTGTTAAGTGACTATCTAAAGGACTAGTACACTCCCACTGGTGTTGGATCCCAAGGCGTATGTTTGCGACCCATTTCGATCCTGATGTAAGTTAATAAATTCACTAATCTTCTGCGGTCTTGTTGTATCTTGCTTGCGGACAAGGTGAGGATTTTTAGAGCATACAATGCCCCAACAGATAAGACATACTTCAGTGAGAATTCGACTGCGTCTCTCTGTGGTCTGGTAAGATTGGTCTACCGGCCAACCCATGCAAATCATTATTTTTGAACATAAAGAAGGTTCGTGATGGCCCAACGTACCTCCGTGAAGGACCTAAAGGTGCGGTCATGCTGCATATTGTAGTCCGTGGATAACAGGAGAAGGCTATATGGAAACCGATTACGTGTAGTTTCGGCGCTGAGACGGAGCTTCTACAGTTGTTCTGAAGAGAACACCATTCTGTTCCTCTCTTACATTATATAACCAATGCTAAATTATAGCTCATCCGCCTAATGTCCATGCACCCATTGCCACGTGCAGAGACTGGAGCGGATTCAGCATGAAGACAGCCTCAGTCCGAGTGTACCGGATATGTCGTATGAAGGTCGATTAAGATAACTAGGGCTGTACACCATATCGCACCACTGATTATGAGTTAACTTCGAAAACTCATCGAGTATCACATATAGGCGATTCTCCTATGCTAAAGCCGCTGTTACGCGGGTTCCAAGCAGCACAGGCGGTCACCGACACAAGTGTGCAATAAAGGTTCTAAAACGTATAGCCCTGGCTTTATGTTTGGAGTGTCTGGCAGTGAGTATTCTTGTGACATTTGCCTGACATAAGTCGAGACAAGAGCAGTGTTGGTTACATAGCTTGGAAGCGCACTGAAACAGAATAGGGTATGGTACAGGTGTAATTTGTTTAGAATGTACATAGATTAGTGAGGAAATTTCTACCACATGCTACATCCGGTTTCAGTGGAGCAAACTCGCTGTGTGCTTTCCGTATTTTAATATTAATTTCACTTGTTCAAGCGAACATATCCACAAGTAACCCTGTCAGTTCGCCAAACGAGAATATCCTTGATTACTTTGAACTCAAGGAGAGACCAGACAATCAGCTGTTGCAAAATTCAAAGAACATACTTATATAACAACACAGTTTAAACACTTTCAACCCCACGAAATGTACACGGCGTTTACTGCCATGTAGGAACCTGAGAACGGCACACACCGAAACACGCTACTTATACACATGAGCAATAAACATGCATCTACGCCAGGTGTGATGCCGAACCAAAGTTGCCCAAATGCCTCCCAAGATAAGCTAATCACAGACAGGTATCAGCATCTACCAGTCCGGTTTTTGTGCAAAACCCACGCGTAGTTAAACACAGGTCAATCTAACTTACTACTCGATGCCAGTTTTGGATTGTGCCATCATTCCTAATCAGCTTGGTCGTCGGAACTGCATCCGAAGTGGACACGACCTATGTAACTCGTTTCTAACACTGTAGGTACCAACCAGTGTTATCCTTCCCTTTCTTTTCTACAAACATTACTTCCGTTCTTGTCCTCTGGCAAGGGGTCTGGGTGTACATGTGAGCATTATAGAAAGCGGGTGCACAGATTCCTGAAGATGGCTAATCACAGTACAGCTCGAAAGACTGAATTTGCTGGTTTTGTTGATAAAAACAAACCCACTTTTCAAGTAAACACTCATCGGACCATAACGT
Organism: Dicrocoelium dendriticum; assembly: GCA_944474145.2. NCBI lineage: Eukaryota > Metazoa > Platyhelminthes > Trematoda > Plagiorchiida > Dicrocoeliidae > Dicrocoelium > Dicrocoelium dendriticum. Next base: position 84,543,730 of record OX104069.1, on the reverse strand, counting down.
TTAGGTGGCAAAGCGTTGGCAGCTTCACATCGGGCCCAAAGCATGGCATCTGAATTGTTTGAACAAGCAAATCAACACGCAGTTATATTATAGATGGTAGGTATATTAAGAGAAGTGTACAAGAGCTCGATAATACATACTAATCAACACAGGTGACGAGCGAATGGTGAGCGTATATTATCAGTTGGCCAAGGAAATAGTAACGGACGTATGTCCACATGTGCAAACATAATTCGGGCCTCAAATGGTGGAGGTTCATAGCCTCAGCAATGGACGGGATCTGTTTGCGGAACCTTTGAGCAGTGCATTCCGTCAAAGTGTTTAAGACCTTGAAGTCTTTTCCAGAGGCTGTGGAGCAAAATCTAGGATACGTGACATAATAGAGATGTTTGTTGGTCTCACTTCGCCTTTGTGGAGCCAGGCCGAGATGTGCTTGCAACTCCTCTACAATAGGCGCCTCGTAGTGCCACCCACCTTTCATGCACTACAGGAGAACGAGTGTCCATGGTTCAATCAAACTATGTGTTGTGAGTTGATACTCAACCGCAAGTTTACTTCTACATGTAAATGTTCGAAAGATGATTTCGCATGTGATACAGTATGCCCACCGTTAAACGTTGGTTTGTTGTACAATTATATAAAACAACCAGGAATCTGGTACAATTGTAGGAATTTCCCTGCACCGGCTATCAATTATGTTGACTGAAATATTTATATCGAACCGACAGTATAAGTTAAACGAAGGTATAAAAATCGCTTAGACATTTAGCATTATTTCTTTCCGTCGCAACGACACTGGACCTTAACGTGGTGCGACGGTTTGCGTACCTCATTGACCCATTGAGCTATACTGGGTGATGCCTCCCAGCATCTCGAGATCTACTCCTACCAGGTTGGTCAATGGTGAGAGGTCAGACAAACTCAGTCTCCTGGTCCTCCAGGTTGGGGGTTTAAAATGGGATGGCGTCCATTTCTGTAAAACTAAATCACTGACACCCCGCTGCCGTGCGGACAGGCTTTTGAGCCGAAGGCTTTGGATGAGGACCCTAATCGTTCTCCTGTCTAGGTCTGGGCGCCCTGACAGTATCCCAGCCCACATACAACCATGACATTCTCTTCAAACATAAACTTCATCCTGCATCGGCCGTCGCGCAGATTATCAAGGGTCGCCTTATCTGCTGCATACAGCAGGTCGGATAAGCGAAAGCATGCTACTGCTGGCGCCTCCCTTCTTTCTTTTCCACCTTTTTCTCTCACTCCCAACCCGGCCCCCATTACTAGCCTTCCTTCTATAATTCCCAGCTTAATTGACAGCAACCGAAGTGCTACTGGAGTAGAACCATCTGCAGTCACCATCCCACAGCACCTATCAGGCGCCTATCGGGAAAAGTTCCTTATAAGGCCACGCTATCCCGTTTCCATGGCGACATCCAACGTCCGCACTCTAAGACAAACAGGTCAGCAGGCTGCACTCGCACGCACCTTGGACACACTGGGTATTGATGTGTGTTGTGTGTCCGAAACTAGGATTAATGACCCTAACGGGGTTATTGAATTGACTGCACCTGGCCTATCCTCTCCTTATTGGTTGCGCGCATCCGGAGACGCCGATGCGGCACTCACGGGTCAAGCTGGTGTAGGTATCATTCTCAGCTCCAAGGCTGAGTCATCGTTGGTTGATTGGATTCCGGTGAACAGCCGTTTATGTGCAGCCCGTTTGACGACATCAGCTAAGGTGAATTCGCGAAGTAAAATAAAACGCTGTTTGTTTGTGATTTCTGCTTATGCTCCCACGGACTGCAGGTCTAATGCAGTCAAGGACACTTTATATCACGAACTAAACACACTGCTACGCAGTGCTACTAGTTCAGATATTATAGTACTTGCAGGGGATATGAACGCACAAGTAGGGCGTCTGAGCTCTTCAGAAGCTCAGCTGGGTGGTAAGTATGGACTTAACTCCGAACGGACTGACAACGGCGAGCGTCTGCTGCAACTGTGTGCGGAGCACCAGTTGTTTCTTACTAGCACTGCTTTTAGACACAGTGGGCGCCGAAGTGCCACTTGGCGTCCACCTGTAGCTGGCCAGCGATGGACCTAAATTGACCACATAGCCATAAGTTACAGGTGGCACGGTTCCATTCTGGATTGCCGCTCGTACTGGAGTACCTGTGTCGACTCTGACCATGCTTTGGTGCGCTGTCGTTTCTCCATGAACTTTACCGGAAGGCGCACAAAGCGTCTCCCCCGATTGGCAACGGAGAAATTGTCCCAGCCTTCGGTCAGGCAAGCCTATCAAGAAGCACTACATAGCGAACTCTCGCTGTCTTGTCCTAATGACACTGAACTTCAGTGGAATAGGATCTCGGCCGCTATGCACGACGCAGGAGCATCTGTTTGTGGCACTATCACTCGTCATCGCACCAGTCACTGGATATCCGAGAGGTCCGTGAACCTCTTGGAAGCTAGAAGGCACCTCCCGGCTGGTTCTGAACACAATGTGACCAGACGGGCTATTAGGCCTGAACTAAAGCGGAGCCTACGTGCTGACGAGGAAGCCTGGTGGACCAGTCGGGCTCAGGAAATGGAGGAAGCGGGAGCAGTAGGCAATTACCGCAAGCTCTTCCAGCTAATACGCACCACTGGTCCCAGAAAACCAGGCGTCAGTGAGACAATCAGAGACAGCGCGGGTGCTCTGATACACAATAAGGACCGCCGTATGGCTCGATGGTCTGAGCACTTTGAACATCAGTTCAGCTGGCCCTCTGCTGCCGGACCTCTTCCTACTAAGGTGATGCAGGACGAGCCATGGACGGTTAGTTTATAGCCTCTGTCGGAGGCCGAGGTCCGAAACGCGATCACAGCCCTCAATCGTTTTTGTGCCGCTGGCCCGGATTCCCTACCATCTGCGCTATTTAAGGATGGAGGTGAGGTCCTCTGCAAAGCACTGACCTCCCTATTCGAACGCATCTGGAACGAAGAGAGTGTGCCGGCTACTTGGAGCGGATCGATCATAGTGGCAATATACAAAAACGGCAGTCGCATAGACTGTGCGAACCACAGGGGTATTAGCCTAACGCCAGTTGTGACAAAATTACTGGCCTCGATTATCGTTCGTCGCCTCACTGTGGAACGCGAATCTCGGATTAGAGAAGAGCAGGCTGGTTTTCGCCCAGGACGTGGCTGTATAGACCATATATTTACCTTGCGGCAGGTGCTAGAGCAGCGCCACGCATACCGCAGACCGACAATAGCTGTGTTCCTCGATTTCAAGAGTGCGTTCCATTTAGTCGATCGGTCGTTTATGTTCGAAATACTTGCGCGGAAAGGTGTTCCCACGAAATATGTGAACATCCTGCGTGCTCTATCCTCTAACACTAGAGGCCGCGTCAGGGTCTATGGTGCCCTATTGGATAGCTTTTCGACTACAAGTGGCGTTCGACAGCGTTGTCCGATTTCCCCGTTTTTGTTCAATTTCGTCATGGATTCTATCATGGAGTGTTACTTTGCGAAATCTCACGATGTAGGTGTTGAAGTGTTGCCTGGTGAACGGTTAGTTGATCTAGCTTATGCGGACGATTTCGTCTTGCTTTTCGACAATGTTGAGGCGGCACAATCAACCCTGAATAGCCTGTCCAGAGTGGTCCCATTATTTGGTATGCACTTCGCACCTTCAAAGTGCAAAGTGTTGCTGCAGGACCACCAGCCACTCGATGACCCCTTGACGCTTGCTAACGAGGAACTCGAGGTGGTTGATCAATTCACTTATCTTGGCAGCTGCATCAGCAATGATGGGCGCATAGAAACTGACGTGAGCTCACGCATTGCAAAGGCCAGAGCTGCCTTCTTGAACCTGCGTCATCTTTGGCGACAGAAGGGAGTTTCCCTCCGTCTGAAAGGCCGTGTATACAAGGCCACATTGAGGGCCGTTCTGCTCTATGGTAGTGAGAGTTGGCCCCTTCGCTCGGAAGATCTGAGGCGCCTTCAAGTCGTTGATCATCGTTGTTTGCGAAGCATTGCTGGTGTCGGATGGCACCAGCGTGTCCGCAACGATGATATGCGTAGGCGACTACTAGGTGGTGATGATCATGCTAGCTCCCTAGAACAACAGATAGCACTGAATAAGTTGCGTTGGCTCGGGCACGTGCTACGCATGCCTGGTCACCGCTTACCTAGGAGGGCCTTGTTCAGTCTACCAGGTGTCGGATGGCGCAAGGCTCGAGGTGGACAGAAGTTGACTTAGGGCGGGAAATGAAGTCACTAACGACCAAACTGGGTGCCGTTGGTCCGTCTCGCCTTCCGGGTTGGAGTCCACGTGACTCACCTTGTGCTTGGCTCGAGACTTTACAGGATATGGCTCGCAAACGACACCAGTGGCGCGTCTGCTGTTGGCTCCTAATCGGAGTGTCTGTTTAAAGTGTTTGGTGCTGAGTTATCTGCGGGGTAATGGCTGGTTATGACGCGTGACAGTGAAAGCCGCAAGGAAGCTGTCTCGCCGATGCCGCCTTATCTTTGCACGATAGCCAGCTGTTTGTGACGGTATGTTGTCTACACAAGGTGTAGGCGCCTTGACCTTGAATGTGTGCTTAGTGCATTAAGGTTTTCAGGTAAGTCCCCCTTCTCTCCATCTTCTTATTCTTTATTTCATAGGTCCTCATGGTTGTATGGCAACGAAGCATCAGTTCAAATGGCTGATGTACTGCTGTTGATGATGATGATGATGATGATTATTTCTTTTGTTCAAGGACTCGCTAAACGTTGAATTCGTCCTTGGCTGAAACTGCTTGGCTGTTCTGATCCGCTCATAATGCAAAACATATGTAGCTGCAAAGGCTAAAGATGCCATTAAGTCGTTTAAATTGTCCATGATTATGGACGTCCTATGTAGAATAACATTTTAACCTCCTTGACGATGCCTTCAAATGCAGCTAATCTAGTGGATCAGGTGGACAACTAATCGCACTACGATAATGTCCAGAGTACAGTTGAACTCTGGATGTTATTAATTACGTCGGGTTGAGGTACACCTACTATTATGGTTGACTCACATAAATTGTTTGCTCTCTAACTGAATGGAAAGCTCTTTTCTTAACCTCACGTGGCTAGGTAAACAGTTGAAGTAGCTAGCTACGATACAAGACCCAAATGGCCGGGGCGAAAACTACAAACCGAGTCAAATTTTAGCACAGCACATATGGGTATTTGTGGTTGCGTCAATGAAGAAAGAATTGCTTAATCTTATGTCGACATATTCAGTTTCTATGATTGGCACTTTAACGGTGGCAGACTTATATCCGATACACCTTCATATAAGCTAGCCATCAGGCACATACGCGAAAACCGAATTTTAGAAGAAGAAACTAAGGAGAGTGTTCTAACATGTTTACCTTCGATATTAGTAGCTAACATTATTTGCAGAAACCTAATTACAAGGTGGCTCACTGTTGCATATCACGCAGATTCCACCCTTGTAATCCACAAATAGTGTACGCTATTTGTTCTGCACAAATCGTCTTATTAAAATGTTTTGCGCTCACAATAAACAGTCTGCTGCTCTACCAGCAAATGTAAAAAGAGATACGCATTAGAATTGATGGTATCCGTATGAGTAAGAAAATGTTACCAAACCTCACTGAATGAATGATCGCATTGTTTGTATGAGAGTGGTTTTAACATCTCCACCAATCATGATGTAGTTTTGTTCAAACAACTATCTGTGAAGTTTTCACCACATTCGTTAATGATACCTAGTGACGCTGAACGCGCTTACCGAGAGGTGAAAATCAAGCGAATGGTGAAGGATAGTTGAACACTATATGAGTTCAAATAATGAGAACAAGCAATTAGTTTATAAGACGGGGGTGGGGTTTAATTCGTTCGCCTGGTAGGTAATCAAAAAAGTTGATAAAATATACTTAACGGATTAGGTGACAATTATTGGTTAGGCGCTTAATCGTTGCGGTGCATTACACATTCTGTAATTTAGCTACTGAGAAACCATTGCACCTTTGGTCAATTTACTGCGTAGGTTTGGTTTAAAAGTATATGAGAATCATCGTTCGTGCACCTCGAGTGTAAATAAGTATTTCAAAACACTGAGAAAGCGATGCACAATTATTGAGAAAACCAAGGTTCCGGCATGGAATGTTCAACATCGTAATCGATCTCGATGCGCCGTAACCTCGGTTAAAGGGACATATGCTGAGCGCAATAAGTCCAACGACGTATGTCGTGTCTGGTCTTCTCGGTCGCTGTTTAAGAGTGACTGAAATGTCCTGGACCATTGTGAGTGAAACAATTCCCCGTTTGTGTGGGCTTGATAGCCCTGTAACAACTCGATAATGCAGCATCTACAAAGTATCAGCGAGATGACAAAGAGACTATTTACAATGTTGGGATTACAAGGTGACTGCGTCATATAACCAAATGACCGACATCCCTGTGATTCTTTCACATGTGAGGCGTACTTTATCACTAGCTAATTGTGTGTGTCGTGGGTTGCCGATCGGCTCTAACTAGTTTGTAGGTCCCGCCTGCATTGTCGCCTTGCTTGTTTAATTTGTGTTTACATGATATAGAATGCGGATAACTTAACTTAACTCTGTGGTTGTCGTTCGAATTCAGCTGGACACTGGTAGTTGAAAAGTAATAGCGCCAGGCGTATATACCATCCCTTTATCATATCACGCGTGAATGCAAATACACCTAGTTTGTGTTTTTGAGTGATTGGTTTGGTTCTTGTTTATGCAGCATAGCAACTGCTTAGCAATACGTACTAATTATAGCCATAATGGATGATTGTGAGGCTGTTGAAAACCTCTCGTGATCCAGTTGGTTTCACATGAGAATCGTGTAGGGTTCGTCTGAGTCAGCGTGTGACACATTAAGTGTAATCCTACGTGGAATATGTTGACGGTTTAGTTAAAAGTTAGAAAGTTGTTCTCGTGCCCAGCTAATGGGGTGCACAGCAATTATACACCATGAATACTTCAGTGTAATCACAGTGCATTCGTTCAAATAGATGCGTAAAGCTGGTTGAAGTGTGGGGTTCATGATGCTTCCGTCTTCCTATGCTAAGTAGCTCATGGCAAGTAAAGTCTCACAGTAATTCACGAATTAGGTACAAATTCGTCACATCCACACTCACTCAGACAGCTGTCACACTCCCGGAAAAGCACTGTAGGCGCGTTTCCTCCTCTCCAGAATCGTCAGCAGTGCGCGTTCCATCGGACCCTGGTAGGGTTCGAACACGCGTTAACGTGCAAGTCAGTGCATAGTGAGCGGCCCTATATCACATCTAGTACCTTATTCACCATAGTCATTGTCCTCCCCTTAGCTCAGAGGTTTCAACCACGGACTGACAACAGTCGAGTTGCGGGTTCGAGCCTTACCAGGGCCCGATGGAATGCGCACTGCTGACCATTCCCGAAAGAATGAAACGCGCGTGCACTGCATTTCCAGGCATGTGACGGCTATCTTAGTAAGGCTAAATGTGCCGAATTTCTACCTATAAACTTCCACTCCCCCTACTACACCTCCACAGTCAGTACGCAGAGTAAACTGCTTGTAATGCCATACAGTAATTGGCTGCTTAAGTTAGGTAAGTTCGTCGCTTGCTGAAGGGACTACCCTACCCTCTGCACGTAGTAACCTGCAAGTCAGTTCAGAGTGGGTGGCACCATGTCATAACTAGTAACTTATTAACGATGGTCGTTCTCGTCCCTCGGGGTATGGTGGTTTCAACCACCGACCGGCAACAGTCGAGTTGAGGGTTCGAGTCCTACCAGGGTCCGATGGAGGTGATAGAGTTAATCTAGCTGAGGCACGTATGGGCTACCTTGAAAGGTCTAACATCAAAACACCGCAGTAATATGCGTTACGTGAGCAGCGGTCAGGTGCCACTAATCTACCGTTCGCCCGTGGCAGTTTGACCGAAATAGCTGACAGTGAGACCGGCACTGATGTCATCTGTCTAGGCTTTTCTCAAGCTTCAACTGATAAGGTCATGGCATACTTCTACAAAAGTTTCAAGCGTATGAAATTGGAAACCCTGTTCTTGGATGGATACGCAATCTTCTCCTTCTGCAACGCTTTTCTGTTCGAATTCTGGGCAAATTTTCTGATCCAACTTCTGGGAACTACGGTGTTCCGTAAGGGTCAGTGTTAGAGTCCTGCATATGCTAAATCTTCATTAACGACCCCGTCCGTGTCATCGCGTCAAATTAACTGCGTTTTGACTGGCGATCGGATGTCAGGAAAAGCATGATATGTTGCAAGGAGATTTAAACGGCACTTTTGAATGGTCAAGGACAAATCTACTTCTTGTCAACACGAACAAGTGCAAAACTGTGCATGTAGGCTACAAGCCCAGTATTGCATGGAAAATTGGAGACAGACGTTGAGGAACCACTCACAGGTGCCCGACCTTGAAGTCGTGATGCAAGACGATTTCGAACTTTCGGTGCAGTCATTGAAGACACCCGATACTGCGAACCAGCATTTTGGCATCTTAAGGAGTCCGTATGGATGGTTCGACCTTCCATCATCACCCAGGTGTGTGGCCCCACGTAAAGTAGGCGATCTAGGTCTGACAACCCATGTTAAAACGCGATCTGGTTGCATTACATACCGCACAGTGAAGGGCTGCAAAATGTGTGAAGGGATTATTTCATTTGTTATCCCATTTGCTACTGAAAACTTTAGGAGTGTGCAGCGGAAGATATCGCCGTCTACAGGGCGACCTCATTCTAATGTACCAAATCTTTTAAAACCCCGGACAAGCTTGCCGAAACCTCCTGAAACTTATTTGCAACACAAAACTGACAAGCAAACAGCTGGAACGCTCCACTCAATACAGTCGACTGCAACGCTGACGGAATTAAGTTTCCCCAATTTGTAAAACTTAGAACGCTTGTTCGACTTTGGCCATTTCTGCGCTTAAACTACATATTCTTAACAAAAGAATTAAGGAAGCATTACGCCATCTGCTTTATTTGATTTGATTTATTTTTAAAGCATAATACTCGCAAACTCCCATGAAATCTAGGTTGACGGATATATTTTTTATTGTCGGGGATAATAGGGCGAGTTTGCTTACTGGCGTATCATTCCGGGGTAAATTCTTTTTCTGTACTTAAGTAATCCGCACAAAACATCTCACAGAACCTGTCAAGCTTTTGCATAATAGTACCCGTATTCAACATTGTTCCATTGCTTTGAGTGTTTACTAACCAATATGTGCTTGGATTAAGGCATGCAACCCTCATTTGAATGTCGGGGTACTTGAACTAAACCTCGGTAATTCGGATCACTGAGTGGCGACATATTGGTGTTGCCTGCTTCGATATCACACTGTATGACCGTTTTTGTCGTATTTGGATCATCACGTAGCAAGAAACAGTGCCAAATTGTCTTCAATTCGGATGATGTCCAAATGTTAGGAATGACCAAAAACCAAATAGAACTTGTCTGACGCAACGGGAAAATTTCAATATTTAACTATTAACCATATAACTCCAACGCTTTTACTAACTTCGTAATTAAGGCGTTAGTTGGCAGCCACTGCACCCCGGGATCCCAGTCCCATCTACAAGTATCGGTGCCTGACGGGTGCATGCAGGGATGTAATTGATGAATAAGTAAAAACTCAGAAATCACATATGGAACGGCTTGGTCTGTCCACTTGATTAAGTAATAATAATTCTGTGTAACTTGCACTACTCTCCGGGCTGAATGACTAGTTTGCCGAAGTTTCCTTGCCAACCTAGTCAACATCGTCAGATCGCCTTCAATGCACTATTTTGCAAAGACGCAAAGTCGATTGCCTATACCAGTTTATACCCATAATAGTTCGAAGTCAAGCAGCAATACTACTCCACAGCTGTGTGCGTCCCCGGAAACGCACTAAAATGTAGTATCACTTAGCCTGATTCTATCAACGATAAATGCACCGCAGCATAAATTAGCTCGCTGGCTGGTACATATCATTGTACTGCTGTGACAACTGTCCAGTCCCTAAGGCTTAAGGATTTCTTTCAATTTCTCCATGATTTGAATAGGATCAACCTGTCCGTTAAGGTCAGGTGTTCATTGGATATTCACTACCAATGTCATTGGCATTTATGAAGGAATCCTTGCTTTTGTGTACCGAAAATGTTGGGTGCCTATTTCAGAACACGACATACCGTCAAACAGCTGGGGTGGCAATGGGTAACCAACTAGGCCCCGTACTCGCCGATTTCTTCACGCCAAATATAGAAATTGGCTTACCTATAACAATGACCAACCTGCAATACTATAGGTGTTGGGTGGAGGACACATTGGTCTTTTGTTAGTCGAAGCAAAAGATTGCGCAGTTGGTACAGCAGTTTAACAGTGCTCATAAAAAATTTGCGGGTCACCTGCGAAGGGCAACAGAAGAACTGCCATTCTTAGATATCTTTATCAGTCACTGGGATGACAGGGCCAGTAAGAGGTCTGTCTACAGAAAATCAATATGGTCCAGCCAATACTCGCACTTCCTCAGCTTCACACCAGTGTGCTACAAGCGGACCCTAGTGAAAACTCTCGTTAGTCGTGCTATGCGAATTTACTCGGCTAGTTGTCTGGCCAACGAGCAAGAGTTAATCACAACAACCCTCATGGCGAATGGCTATTCTCCGCAGATTAATAGAGAAACACAGCGAACGGCGAGGACTGAAAGCGTTGATGCATATGACGACTAGGAAAAAGATCTATGTCGAGGTACTTTCCAAGCGCAAGTTAACTGAGTTGAAGACCACTAACCGTTTAATCTCTGTTACGCAAGGAAGTTATAGGGCAGCTCAAGTTGTGATCATTAAGCAAACTAGTAACTTGCCGTCGTCTTTAACGAAGGAGGCCCAACCAATCGGGGCCAGCTCACACTGCCTACACTAATTCATGTGTAAATACGGAGCCAGTTACGTGGGCATAAATGAGAGGTCTTTGACTTTCCGAATAAAATAACACTTGCCGAAGGGCGTTCAATATGAAATTGAACAGCATCCCTGAAGTTTTGTTCTCGCGCAGGCGCCAGTTTCCTCTATAGATAAAAGCCTACTGATCACGCAACACTGGATAAATTCTAGATTGCCTTTCACATTGGCGTTACGTCACCCAAATCCCCGCTTCCTCCTTCTCGCTGAAGGTGTCTAGTTAAGCCGGATAAAGCCGGCTCTGTGCGTACAAAACTGATTATTTGTCAGATTAAAGCCACCATACGGTGGAATTTCCGTCATTCATTCTGAAACTCATGCTTATTTGACCCCAAACAATTGAGTATTCTGTTGCATACCAGTCATTGTTAGCGGTACTGAGGGGACAACATGAAACGCATTCATCAACCATTTTTGTCTCCGTATCGCACCGTTTAAATTGCAGTACGAAACCAAGCGCTTCAAAAACAATTATGGATGAATAAATGCAAGCGACTTCGATGAGTGCTTTCCGTTCATATTGTGCACTCGGTTCCGAAAATTGCAAATGGTTTTGTCGCGCGGGCTGGTCCATTCACTGACGAAAATATCACAGCAGGTGTGTACGCATGTGTACGAATGGGGGTGGCTAAGCATCAAAACTTTTTTGGATTTGAAAACTTTATGAAGCTTAAAAGACGGCCATGGACTACGCTTGTTTACCGGGTTTTCCTAATATGCGGATAGTCATTCAGTGAGATTGCGCCGTGTTCGGGCAAGCGGAACAGCATCAATGGAAAAAGAGGGATAAAAGTGCACCGAGTCACTACACAATTTTTCTTTGTTCCACTTTCTCAACTTCACGACATCTGAAAGTCTGAGACTAAACATAGGATTACAATAACCATCATTTTGAGTGGATTTAAGGATAGGCAATCAAAAATGAGAAATTCGTATGCATAATAAACTACCTGTCACACATGGGAATTGGCCTCAGCTACACATCACATAATTCAAGTTCCCAAATCTCGCTGACTATAGGATTATGCTTGCATTAAACCTAGAAACTGAATATGCGAACAAGTTTGCTCTTAAGGATGTATGTCTTATGTAAAAGTGAGCTGTATCTGATCTGCATCTGTTTGTCATTATACTCATGACATTATATGATGAACTGGTTCAGGAATGATCAGATATTAGCTTGCAACTGAAGGAAGAACATACACATACAATTTAAGTGACTCTTAATTTTCACAGTGTCCTCGACACACAAGGCTGCTCTCCATCAAAATCTCTGAATAAGTATTATTATGGGAACGAATAAAAAGTAACGATAGAATCTCCAACTCACACCTTGGTTTCCCGACCTGATGCGAATGCTGGCTAAGTGACAGTATTTTCAAGCAGCATACACTTTGCACCGAAACATAATACAATATGCTGCATCGGAAGTGTGCACAGGAAATGATATTCGCACATCCATATACTACCCCGGCTGCAGCATAAAGAAATCATACAAAATTCCTCCACACCAATAATGAATACAGATTATTCCAAGTTGAAATGTACCTAGAATTATTACCCGTTCATGGTCGACCTTCCCCTGGGAAAAGGCGTTTTACTGCATGGTCATCTCTATCTCCTTAAGTAGCACGGTGGCATCAGACAAAACGTGGTTTGATTTTCCATCCAATCACCAGAAATGTAACAGGCGGATGAGAATTTTGAGTCGTTCTGACAATATCTCTGAGAATTAGGATTGTCAAGCTGAACTAAAACAGCAATGCAACATCCCTAAAATTGATCGACCACATTATAACGTCTAATGTAGTTACTTTCCAGATGGCTATGTGAATTTTAACTATTATCCTATATGGTAGAAATGATTAAAGTTAATTTATTATCGTCATGTGCAGCTCATTTGATAACGGAAGTAGACGAGCCGTTGCATCGGTTAGCGACTGGAAAAATGGTTTAAAATATATTTAAACTACAGCCGATTTACAATACGGATTCAATTCTCATTTAATGACGGAGCGCTTAACGACTGGTCAATCTTTAACAGAATGTAAATACGTGATCGAGAACTAATTCCGAAGACCACACTGCGATCTTTCGTTACAGTTACATCGTATGACCCAAACATTGCGACCGGAAGCTGAAGTAATAAAATTAAGCACAAGTGGACACAACACATCTCCATGACAATTATTCCAGCGAAAACCTTTTCGATCTTTTGCTTATCCATAAGGCCAACCAGGATATAAATTACTTTTGCCATAGTGACTCTTCTTGTGATCCCGCAGCTTTGAAGTTACCCATGATGAATTCCATGGTAACAGAGTGGCGTATAGATTAATCAATGCGCCTCACTTGTACAAAGTCATTTAGGATAGGGATGTACTCACGGATAAAAGTTCGAGTAGGAAAACCACGTGCGATTGATTGGATATCCGCAAATATACCGATCGATTACTCGAATATAAAATCGTAACTTTTCCCATAACATAACAGTTCATTCGACACTACAGCTTTGGAAATCAACATCATAACTAAGATACAATCTTGCTTGGTTTGATAATAAGAAGTCTCAGATATTTATATTAGAGCAAATAAAAGTAATGGAAGAGAGCAATTTCTAATTTTAATGGTGTAGACATTCTTTCTAGTGAGATGTGTGATCAGATTTCATCCAGAACATATATGAATTTCAAGTGCCCAATTTAGCTGATATTATGGTCAACCTCAATGTGACACTCGAATATTGCAGTGAATACCTCTCAGACACGCGGCTAATCCTTCACTTATCTATCTCCAATACCATGTATCCCTGGTTATCCTACTGTAATATTGTACGTACTTTAGCAAATCTATTGCACCATATAAGTTACATTCTTCCTCTCACTGAAATCCCATTAAAATTTGCATTTATAAAACGACCTATCAAATGAAAATTATTCAGCGTGATATGCTTTGTATTTCCTTTGTGCCTGAGCTGCGCGGAAGAAATGTGCTTGCATTCCTGAAGGTAATGTCACTAAACTAATGTATTGCAAAGCGAATAATATATCGCTTCAACATCGCCAAAATAAGTTATAAAAATTGGCCTGTAGTTGTCTACCTTGCAGGGGTCGCCCCTTTTTAATCTACCTTACTAGTTGTTAGTTTCAGACGTTTGGTAACCAACTTTCTGACAGTGACCACCTAAGAAATGCAAGTACGCGAGATCCACAAGGAATTGGTGAAATCCGTGATGACAAGCTGCTTTGGTGCCGTCATGGCTGGCGAGTAGTTGACGTATCTCTTCAACGCCGCAACCCAGAAGGTAAAGTTCGATACTGACACTGGGACCATGTATGATGTTAGCATATACTGTGGACCACTTGAATATTGTTAGTTTCACGGATGTTAGCGATATAAGATGTAGGATTAATATGAATGCTGCAGTTCGACTAAGATGGGTTGCAAAAGTCAGAAAATCAATATCCCCTTGCAGCGCAGTGAGGAAAATGTAACTCGATTCACATGCAAGTCCAGATCGAGGATTACTGACTCGAAAAGCGTTAACCGCAGAGCTCTTCAATGGATTGCAAACTTCGTGCAATCTAGACGGCCAACGAGATTTATTGATCGGAAGAGCTTTGAAGGCTTAGCAAGTTCCCAGAGACTTCAATATGCGTACGCCCCTAAGTGATCTGTTGGATTCTTTCCTAGATTTCCTGTTAAAAAGAAACTTGGTTACTCTGCAGAATTAACTCTGAGCAGCAACCATCCTCTTAGGTTTCAAACACGAACCTCTTTTCACACGTCATACTAATTAGAGCCATTCATACATTGCTGCATTCCATCCGATCGCTCCTCTAGCGACATCCATTTTACTTCTATCCACCTGCCTTCGCGTCTTATTCCTTCGGGTTTACACTGGATATGAGGACTTGGATAGAGCTGTCAGTGGTGCAGCGCAAGTCCCCCATGGTCCCTCTGTAGTCGCAGGTGTTCTGTAGTTGTCCCCGTGGATGCCACATGCCAGGTAAATCTGGAACCGGATGCCGTCGACTATATTCTTAGACATTTACGCAAATCGCAACTCCGATTGGATTTGGCTATTTAAAAGCCCACATAACAGCCAACTAACGCTGCTGCATAACTGCCAGGCTCATAGGAATTGTTGCATCAGTCAAATCTAAAATCAAGTGTGGAAATCCTTGCAGATGCAGGGCGGCCCCCACCATGACTTAGAATTTTCTCTCGGTGCCGACCGTGATGTGTCCCAGATTTGTATGAAACATTTTGTGTAGGAGTTACCACTTCCCCCTACACCGTTTTCTTCATTCCAGCTGTCTGCTTTGTGTGGGTCATAAGGTATGGTGTATGTTTCATGGACTCATCGAGGGCCACTCAAATTGGCTGCTTTGTATAGCTGACTTCCCAAATGATCCTTTTATTCAGATCAGCAATTTGCCCTGTATTTGCTTCCGGCCATGTCGCCAGTCGTATACAGTAGCGAGATAAGGCTTCAACTGTTGTCCCCGAAGCAGCCAAGGTTAGCTTCTAGGCGCCTCCATGGGCGCCTAATCGCTTACCACAACACCAGTTTCATTTGTCTCGTCACGCTTTGCCAGTTTTTAACTACGATGAATCTATATACTTTAAATTGACATCTCGATTTCTTGCTCTCAGTATACATATGAGCTCAGAATCGATGACATGCACTGGTGAATTGTGCTCGTTTTAGTCTCCTGTACATAAACACGATAAACACGATAAAAACCCGCAAATAAATGGTTCATGAACTGGTTCACTGGAGATTTGTTTTACAGGAAATCTAAGACGGACCTGAGTGTTGTTAAAACCACTCAAACCAAAACACTTAGCGGATTGTCAATGACAATGAAAGAAAAATTGGTTGCTCATGTTTCCACACTAATCAACCTCAGCCTGAGAGCTAACATGACAAGATGGATGGAAAATTAATTCCAGCTAGTAAGCTTGACGGAAGATTTCGCATACTTGGCGAGGTATTTCTTTTCTCTTGTAACGGGGAATGAAATTTCTAAACATAAAACTCGAAAACCGTGGAACAAATCACCTATATATATATGTGTATATATATGTATATAGTCAACACTGTGTCAACTTACTTCAAGAGGCTTTAGCCAAAATATGTGCCAGCAGATGGAAAGCAACGTATTCTCTGTGCGTTTAGGGTGCAACATACAAGCTCGTACCTCGTTGATTTTCCTCAGATAGTTAATCAGAGCCAATACACAACTCGTATTCCTTCGCCAGCGTGACATCCACTATAACATTTATTTTGGCTCTTTACCAACAAGGTTCCAATGTCAGTTAGACATGTCAATATTCACATTTAGGTTTTGAAGTAACCGACATGTTGAATTGCGACACATCATCTTTAGTTTAGTTTGAAGTAAACATCGGTTAATCCGACCACCTGGACTGTATTAGAATTGAAGAGATCCGGTTGCGCACATCGCAATAGTGACACCCCAAAACCGGTTTCATCCTCTTTTAAACTCATCAAATAATAAAATAGTAAAATAATACGTCAGCTGTAAGCCTTAACGGCGCTTCGCTGCCTCGCGACCACCACCAAGCGCGCGGACTGAGTATACCGCGAGGACGCCCACCCCTACGCAAATTCGAACCGTTGGCCTTATGGTTGCAAAGCAAACGTGCAGACCACTCGGCCACCGGCCGACGGACATCCTAAACTAGGAGTAAACTTCGAGGACGCATTATATTGGCTGACGCCCTGAACACTATGCTACTGCGATCCGCGACCAACGCTTGGCACAGCGGAAAGTAATTCAAAGCTGAATTAAGGGAGCATGCTGTGTGGTTGAGTTGCGACTTGTAACCTCTACTGAGACTTCGGCTCACTTTGAGGTAAATCTCGGTCATTCAGATCACGAAGACCGTATCCTGAATAGATATATTGGGTGCTGATCTTCCCAACACTGGCACACCACGATCGCGGTGTCGTCTTTGTTTAGACTCGTCAGGTGGAGATAGCCTGAGTTGGGGTGGAACTCAGAGTTTAGTAGTTCATGGCTGACGCCCTGAACACTATGCTATTGAGATCCGCGAGCAACGCTTGGCACAGCGGAAAGTAATTCAAAGTGAATTTAGGGATCACACTGCGTGGTTGAAGTTTCGGGGTTGCAGAGGTGGAAGTGAGCAACTTCCACAGCTAATAAATAAAGAATCCTACCCTATGGTTGCTTAAGCCATATAGTGGTGATGTAGACTAATGGAGAACGTCACTGTACACACTTATCGAGTTGTGACCGAAATCGAGATCCTCTCGAGTCCCACATTTCTAAGCAGGTCGAATATTATACATTACAAACCAGCTTGCCTGTAAAAAACACGTCACAAAATTGCATTCAAATCCTTACCCAAATTCGCACTTTCAACGTCCTCACGTTTAAAGCATAAACAACACAGAACGATTCTTTAATAGAGGTCTCACTAGCGGATGGCACATCTTGAGATACTAGAATTTGTGTCAACAACAGCATCTTAAATTGAATGCGTGAGACACCTAAAGGATAATCTGATGCGATCGCAATCTTTAGAAAATTAGCAGCTATAGTCCCATTCGTCTAAAATGAAATTATAGCTTAATTTTATCATGAGATTGTAACAAATGTTTTGGACTAGTTGTACCAAAACCAGAACTTTTATCTGTTTTCTCCTCTTCAAGCTGCAGGAGTCTTGAGAAACGGCCTACTGATCACCTCAAAGTCCTGAATAACTGCGAACTTATTCAACATCAAAATTATGTGCTTCCTCGGTCTAAACTTACATATGACCGTGATTTCATAAGGGAGAGCCCCCAACCAATTCCTACAGGACAGACGGACGGAAAAAGTGATAATTTTTGAGCATGCAACATAGTTACACGATGGGAAGAGGAAATATTAGGAACTATTTGGAGCACATGGTGTTGGTAATATAAAAACAGTTTTGTACCACATATTACTCGTGTATGAGCAAACCATGACTTGGCACAACCGTCTTTCCTCATCACATGAACAGTCTTTTACATACCTCAAAAATGCAAGAAAGGATAAGCTGGACCTCCGGCTATCTTATGCTTGTCTCAGTCATTGGAAGCATACTCAAGGATCAGATTTGACTACCGTTGTCTGTTCTTGACAGCTCACTGTGACACGGATTTGCAATTTTCTGGTAAGATTTTATCTCTAACCTCAGCGACCTGAAAAGCATTACGTCTACCGAGAAGCCGCAATGGCCTGGGCATATGTACTGTAGCCCTGTCCATTACAAATTTAGTTTCATCAGTAGTAAGGTTGAAATTTTGATTGGAGTATTTTGGCTACAGGCATGTCACACCTTTAATCATGCTCAGCCAGAAAGTCGCTGCACATTTTAAGAAAGTATTAGACACTAATTTCATTCCTTCGGAAATGATCATGAAAGCGCATTCGATCTGCAGTGTACGGTTAGAACACGCAACGCTTCGCTTGCTTTTCCGGGATTAAGACTACTAGACCACAAGGAATGTGCAGAAACCGTAATGAGTCCGTAACTACCTGTGATTTGGCGTGTGCAACCATCCGCAGCTATCGTACACACTTAAATGTACAGAAGTAGAGTTGGATGCTTGAATCCGACTTCCATAGCTAATCCGTTATCGTCCGATAGCATTGTAAGTTAGCCTTATAAATCGAGTTGTCCAAGCAGACAGAAAGTCGTCAGTTGGGTTAAGCGTTGGAAACACGTATCACCGTCCGCGTAGCCTGAATGATAAAAGCTTCCATAAAGATAAACGGCGGCGCAAAAGGAGACTTTGTGTGTCAAGCCAAACACATCGTAGATAAGTCTGTGCCGTAATGGGGATTCCCAATCGCTGGGATGCAAGCTGGTACTCGAGCAGGGAATCGTCAACCATTAAACACTGTGGTTTGGTTTGTACTCTCGCATTCCGGCAGCTTTAGCTGGGAAAGTTAAACAAAAGCGAAACACTGTCGGGGAATGCGCTGTCGGGTTTGATGGTTGGCGAACGATTTTTGATATCAGGAAGGTTGTCACATGTTAACAAGACGGGCGCAACTCTGTCAGTAAACTGGATAAGAGAAATGTAGATGCTTAAGGATATGGACTGGGAATAGATTTGTAAACATGCATCTGGCAGTCACTGAGCACACAGCAAACATAAAGTGATACTTTGGACAGGGATTGCCTAACTGGTAAATGATTGGATTTGATGATATTGGTCTAACAACCACCGCAGTCCAAAAAATGTATCAACTTTTTAGGCAACGTTTCAATTTGGCTGAGAGTGAGACCACATCTTGTAAAATATGGCATCCAAATCTTGCATGCAGATTTGAATATCACCGACAAAGGAGATAGACGTATTTGAGCTGTTGATTCACAACTGATCAAAAGAATGCACGCACGAAATTTTTAAGCGTCTACACGAATAACTCATGCGTGATAACACTTAAATAACACCGGAGATAAATTCAGTAGTTCTGCAATGGCAATGAAAAGGTTTATCGAGAGTAGTAGTAAACAGTTCAAATGGTTTAAACGGGACACATCACAGTGACATTTCCATTTACTTATTGAACTTGCCATAAATAACTGATTATCTGTGCAAGCAAACAGAGCTGAGGATCTTACTTGACTAATCAATTTCGCACATGGTGACCAAATTTGCTGCTAAATATACTATCCTCCTAGAATGATGATTATCGTTCCATCATAGCACTCTCCTAGCAAAGCTAAATGCGCCATTTAGCAGGGATTTTCCAAATCACAAGTAGCGTCCTTTACTGGCAGACACCTGCAGATAAGTGCATTGTTTTTCACACCAACATCATGGATGCGCTTGAAAAAGTGAAGACAACACATTTGCAGTCTTCAGTTTATTTACCGCCAATGCATATAGGGAAGTGTGTCCACAGATCTTTTGCGTTAGTGTGCATGGATGTGCGAGCACCTTGGAATGTGCACCGGTCTAGCAACAGTCAACTCGTATCGATGGGGCAGGGCGGATGGTGGATTGGCATTTAGCCTTACTACACGGTGTCAAAAATAGCAACTAAAGTAAACACATGTTGGCGAGTGCACTGATTATCCTGAAGAGGCGTGCATACATTTCCATGGGAAATTGCTACACTTGGGTAAAATGTGTGACTCCACCGCAACCTAGAGTTAATGGTGGAGCTACAAAAAAATATTCTCCTACTAGGCGCTTTCAGCATTAATGTTCTGATCGCAGACACGTGAACCTGAACGAGTGGGACTTAATACTACCAGCTCTGCATCCGAAGAAAGTGTTTGGAAGCATGTATTGTCAAACACGCTTTAATTGTGCAAGGCTGTACGCGTAAAACTCAGCTAATGGGACGTTTGTGCAGCTGTCTAATAATCCCACGCCAAACTTCAACCTTCTGATTTAATCTGTGATTACTTCAATTTTTCACTCCAGTTGAGACATTTATAGGTACTTACAACTTGGTACTACTTTACAGACAAGCGAACACAATGAGTATAGGTTGGTCATTATTGTTCTACTAACCAGAATTGTCAAGAGTAGTGTCGTTTAGGATAGTGCATTGGGCCCATTACTTTGCCTCAGTTACACAAGCAATTTATGTGATTACATTAGACCCGGGCGCCCATTTTTATTTGAGGATGATATCAAACCAGTGTACTCAATTCTACCTGACCACCTAAACTATTCAGAAAAAAATATACGCAAAGACGTGCCCTCCTTAAACAAATGGAGTTAAAGCAGGTCAATGAGGCTTCTGGCAGCTAACTGTTAGATACTCTGTCACAGAAGCATTATTCCAGAAGGATCCATCACATTGGTACCCACATTTCAAAAGCGTATTCCGGTTGAGACCTGGGAATTTGATATTCCTGCGGCTTCAACTGCTCCGAACGCAAGCTACATCAATTGGCAAAAAGGAAGCGACTAACACTCTACACCACTAGGTAATTCTCACTATCACAAACATGACTTGAATCATTCAAACTCATAGTGTGACCCACTCTAGAATATCACACCATTATACACAAACCATTTAAGTAAAACAGATAAATTCGCTTTAGAAAACGTCCAGGGCTCATTTACCGAAATACTCTTGGGACGCTCCTCAGATCTTACCTATGAGGACAGCTGTTCCTGCCTCCAGCTAGATCCACTTTGACTTCAGCGCCTGCAAAGCAATCTTATTCTTCTGCACAGTATAGTATACTTGCGAGTTCTCCACTCCAGTAAAATCGTCGTTTTACATTATGGCTCAACCTATCCCATTCGCAGTAGGAAATGCCTACTATTCTTATAAAGGACCAAGTAAAATATCTGCCTAAAACTCCTCTTGGTGAAGTGTGCTCATCTGTGGAATAAACCGCCGTTGTCATTAAGGACCAGCGCAAGACAGCCTATTTTTTCTTAGCCAAATATGATCAAGCTTCTCGATCTTCAGAAATCCGTGAGCACACCCATGCAATCCGGCCCGAAAATAGAAAGCCAAAAATTGTTAGCGAATTCAGATTTGCACCGTTGGACTCACCGCGGTATTCATAGTATGAAATGTAAATCCACTGTACGTCAAGTTAAGTTCGTTAACGCAATGTGTATTCGTTTACTAGCGCATATATATCCGTTTACACTGATTTCATAGGGCCTGGAGAACAGAATGTTTGGCTGCGTCCTGTTGTCACAAAGTGCACGGAAATCAAATCATGTAATACAGACGTTTTAATGCATCGTCGAGTCGATTTTTAATAACGGGTATCGTGGGCGAAGAAATGACAAAAGTCGAAAAGGCGTTCCAGGTGTGACAAATTCGAAAGGAAAAATAGTTTCATCAGTATTGTAATCGACTGTATTGGGTGGCCAGTTTCAGCTGGTGACCCCTCAATTTGGTGTTGCGGTTGGTTTCAGGAGATGAAGATATGCGTGACCGAGGTGTTAAATAATCCGGTACACCAGAATTAGGTCGCCCCGTAGACGGTGATTACTTCTGCTGTACACTGCTAAAGAGTTAATTCACAGATGGTGTGGCAGGTGCAACAATCCATGCACGCTTTGGTTCGCTTTCGCTGTGCGGTATACAGTGCAAGCAGATCACGTTTTAATCATGGTTGACAGACCTGGATCGCATATTCCACATGGGACTTTGCATTCTCATCGGGCATTAAGGTAAAGATGGGGTCGAACCACTCGAATGCCCTCCATTAGAGACCAACATGTTGGTTAGAGGTTTTCAACACCTTCATAGACAGCGCCTAACAACCGAGATCGTCTTACATCACCAACCAAAGATCGAGCTCCTGTGAGGCGGTTTTCTGTACGTGGTCTCCAAGCTTAAATGGGTAAATGGGCTAGTTGCATACGTTTACAGTGTTTTACTTATCCGAGTTAAAAAGAATTACATTGGCCTTCAACCATTCAAATTCACTGTCTGAGACACTTTGAAGCACGTCGTGTTCGTCCTAACATCCCATCTCCCGATATTTGTTGATGTCATTGACAAAATGCAGGAAATTCTACTCGAAGACACGCGCGACGTCATTGATGAAGATCAGGAATAGGCGCGGTCCTAACACTGATCCCTGTTGAACACCGCAGTCCACGTCGATGAGATCAGTGTATGAACCCTTAACCTGAACTCGAAGCCGCCACTAAAGACGGAACTTTATAATACATCCAAAACCGGGTGCCCAATTCCATATGTATGCGGCTTTTTGAGGAGGACTGATTGATCTAGGCGGTCGAAAGTTTTAGAAACGTCGAGGTAGAGTTCATCAGTGCCGGTCTCACTGACGGCTATTTCTAACCAACTGCCAAGCATAATCAGAAATTTGGTAGTACACAACAAATGTTGACGGAATCTGTGTTGTCTCTGTGCTGTGATCGACTTCAACCCCTTTGAGAGCACCAGGAGGAGGATTATAGACGCTAGTTGACCGGCTTCGAAACGCTGCCACCCGTGAAAATCAGGGTGATGATGCTTTGCTTCCACATGTTAGGGACCTGCTGTACATCCAAGCATCTTTGGAAAAACCAAGCTAACCTCTCAAATATTTTCGTAGCTGTTACCTGCAGTGCTTTCAGGGGAAGGTTGTCAACTCCGGAGGAACTATGGGTGCGCAACGCTAGCGACTTCCTCAAGTCGATTTCTGGAATAAATGTGACTTGTGTGAATATTGGCGACTGGGGAATTGGACAGGTATGTGACATGCTGGTGGTTCGACGAAATATTGAAGCAAATTGCAGCCGTAGTACGTTGGCTGCATCCTCGGTAGTTTGAGCACATCTATTTGCTAAGCTACGTTGGGGTAAACCACGCTGCACATTCCGCAGGTTATTCAAATATCTATACAGAAGATTGTTGTTAGAACAAATCATTTCTGCTAGTCCATGCTTGTCTACTAAAATGTTCTCATGTACAAATTTGGTACAATGATTACGGTGCCTTACATGGGAGCTCCAGTTCGCAGTGTTACGGTTCGTACTATACACATGCCAAGCTGCGTCTCTCAAAGCCATGCGTTCTCTGGTCCTACTCCTAATGATGGATGGTGTTCTAGTAGAACAGATGTGCCTGTTTACAGATGCGGTTTTAATCGGATCGTTGAATTTGTCAGCAAACTTCGTCCATTCAATAGCAATAGAGCGATTTTCAGAAAAAAACCCCAAGTGACATCCCAAACAGTTTCCTTGAGTGCGTCCTAATGTTTGACTGTTCGAAACAAACCACTATGTTCATGTGGATACTCCGCAAAACACATAGTCGTAAGTATTGTTCCGTGATCACTCCGCCAAAATTGCTCTCCATCTTTGGTTCCTCGATCAATGGTTCTTCGTTCGTAAGCAGTGAATCAACACAAATAGTGTATTTCCCATTCTGAATCTTGATGGGCGAATTAATGTGGTAAAAGGGCAGTATGCATGCACGAAGTTCATGCAGGTTCGCCTTGAGTTGTTCATTGGGAGAAGCCGGAAATTTTTATCGTGGACATTGAAGTCGCCGAAGATGAGAACATGACTGTATCGTCGTCGAGTTACCTTCCCAATACTAACATCAGGCGGGCGTTCATCCTTTTTGTGGACATTAGAGGACGATGAACGACTACCAAAATGTATGTGTCGTTGCATCTTAATCGCAAACAGCATCAGAGCGAGTCATTGCGCAGCGTTTCTGGTATGTCCACTTGTTTGCATTGCAGGTCATTACGGTCGCATACAATTTCCCCACCCCTTCCTGAGACCATCGTTTATAAGACACATGCCACGTATTGCGACTTTTGCGCCGGAAGTTTCTGAATACAATAAAGTCCCAGTTACCAATATGAAGTTCGAGATGTATGACGCTCGACGTAATCGCAATTCGGCAGGCTGGCTCAGAAGAACTTGTGCATTGGTGTACTGCAAAAAGTTTTTCGGTTCTTAGTATTATGTCATGGGATGTGCGTGTTGGGAATGCGGTTGTGCCCACCGGTGAAAGGTCGGCAAAAGTGGTTTTCTTGGTGAGGCGTTGACAAACTCAACTGTTAGTTCCCTTCAACAATTTGAAAAGCACAGATAGAAGACGAAGGCTTGTAGACGCATGCATCTACCAGCTT
Organism: Dicrocoelium dendriticum; assembly: GCA_944474145.2. NCBI lineage: Eukaryota > Metazoa > Platyhelminthes > Trematoda > Plagiorchiida > Dicrocoeliidae > Dicrocoelium > Dicrocoelium dendriticum. The sequence continues at coordinate 84,519,158 of OX104069.1, read as the reverse complement.
TGGTCTTCTTTCTGTGCTTTTCAAACTCAACTGTGTCAGATCCATGGATCCGGCCACTACCGCTATGATCCTCTCTTTAAATATAGTGTATGGGGGTTCGCGAGTTTCCTTGGCTAGCTGAGTGAAGTTTCCCAACTGTTGTCTGGAGATGGCCCGACTATGTGTCAGCTTTCGTATGTTTACTTGAAGGGCGTTGCTTTAATCCGGCGATCGGAAAGAAGGCTGCTGTAGTCAACATACCAACGCTCTAACACCCTAGGCGACATATGTCTGGATCAATGCACCACTTTAACAAGCCTGGGGCCATTTCCTATGTACTTTTGCGACCTGCGTAGCCTGGAGATGGATTTCGTTGACATCTTCCAGGGACAGGATTGCCAATGCTCTTGGTCGTGGACGGTCGCTCCGCTTATGATCTGCAGCCTCGGGAATGCCATGTACAAGGAGGGTCCTAGTAACGTATTCTTTTCGGAGTCCTTCCAAGTTGTGCTCCGCCTGGTTGCGTTCTCTCCACGGAATATCCGGTAAGATGCGGATGGAACAAGACACATTTCGAAGGCGAAGCGTTGAAAACAGAATATCTATGTTTCAAATGTGGAAGTCAATAAAAAGTAGAGTATCTTTGTTTCAGTGTAGTGCTGGGAGTTTGGGTTACATGTGATCCGTGACAATTAGACCGGCTTAACTCAACACCTATGTTGTCCCATACTGAGTTCCACTGTTTCATCCTATCGAGCAGTTTTACTTTTGGCATTTGGAGTTGACTCTTGAGCGTTGGTGTAGATTACCGCTTTGTGGAGCTCGGGTTAATATCCGTCGCTTAACTGGTCTGCATGCAACCAGTGGAGGTTGTGGAAGTACATCTCCGCTTTCTTCATTTAATTCGGCCAAGTGGGAGATTTGAAAACGTTAGTCTCCTTTGTTTCTGCATAAATCACGTTCCAACCCCGAACAAAGCCGACGTCCTTCTGAAATTTTGGAACAGTTTAGAGGACGGATGAGGCTTTGACACTAATTATTCGAATGGGGCTGACGGCAGTTGCTTTAAGTGTATTTGAGCAACTGCTGTCGTTGAATTATAGAGCCACAGGAGATGCCGTTTTAATGCTATGCCTAGGTTTATTCCACAGTTTTGCGGCGGAGCCTAAGGGAAAGTCCAGGCGTTCACTTACTGTCAAACATTACTCAAATGAATCAAATTTGGTGTATCTTATTTGTTCAATCATTGCCACCAGTCTTTCGCATTTCTGCGCTAGTTCTTGCAGAATATTTATCAGTCGGATAACCATATATACTTCGCAAACCATAGCGAACTGGCTTTAGTATTATCTAGCTGCAACTAGTTTACTGTGAGCTTTGAACATTTAGAATGAAACTTGCTGCGGCGCTTGAACACTGAATTTCGGTTTGAAGATTTTTATGGTATGAAGGAAGGCCACATATTATTGTCAGCCTTGACGTGGAATAAGGGGTAACAGTTGATTGGTCATTGAAAACCATTACGTCGAGCGATGCTTTTCCGGTCAATGCTGTGCTTATCTATCTGTTGCTGTAGTTTCAAGGTCAACGCGTTCGGTACGTCTACGGATGGCGGGCTAAGCTTAAGAGAATGGATGTTTTGCTCGTTAGTTTCTACGAACTCTAAGTAATCGAGTAACCGACGCAGACGTAACATGTCGGATGGATAATACGCTTAGCGGTCGACAGCTGTTGCTGAAAGTCCGTCGTATAGATCTCTGAGTTGGCTTCCGTTGGCGACCACAACTAGTGCTACTTGACCCGGGGTTCGGAAACTTCCTCGATTGCGTTGCCATGGTAACAAGGCGAAAAAGATGTGCTAAAATTACCGATGGGCCACACAAGTTAGATCCGAAAGATGGATTGTATAATAGCTCTGATGAAGCTGGATCGAATGAGTGTAAGCACACGAGTGTGTGATGAGAGGTGTGTCAATAGATCCGATTAGAATAAGACTCCAGAGCATTCGAGTTTGCGCGGTGAAAATCGGAAATATTTTTTATAATTTAGCCCATTACCAATCCAAATTAAACGCAGCTATTTTCTAAAACCAGCCAAACTATGCTGTTAAGCCTCTTCATCTATTTTCATTTGAATTACAAGGAGTATGTTTAACGTTGAGTTACTAAGTTGTGAGACCGTTTTGCAATTCGTTGCACCGGATGCTGAATTATCTTTATCTTTTATCAACTACTACATAATTGCAAGCTTTTCTCGCTGTATCCGGATTGCAAATATCAATTCTACAGGTTTCGATGTTCGCCATGAAATATTTAATACTTCCCACATTGACACATTTCTAACTGAATGCCATACATGTTATATGTATTAAAGAGGAACTCACGCTACAATAGCTCGTATCCACCTGCGGAGTTTTACCAAATAATGTTCGTTGTGCATTAACCATGATTCACCGTATTTACCCATGCTCTTAACTTAGCATGGTATAGACGTCAATGTGTGAAACAATAGCCTTATGCTTAGCGCATCTCAGAATAACATGCTCCTACCTCGAAACGCCTTTAAAAACTAGCGTACAAACTCAGTTATGGTACCTAGATCACTAGTTAACTATGAACCCTTTGTGTTGCCGTATAATCTAACTGTATCTTGTATGTACCATTGTTTTTCGTTGGTCAACCTCAACTGACCCGTCCTACAGGTGAGAAACATCTCAAGAAGACCGCTACTATGCATATAATTGCTTGTTTTCCCACAGGAACCCTGAGTCCTGAACTTGCAACACCCTGGCGATTTATATTTCCGGCTGCGGATGATCCCGTGTAGGTAGTCCGGTGGGATCTAGGTCGTTTCCATCTTGTAAATATCCTTCGCATATAATCGACTTGGATAATGTGAAAATCATCAGGAAGGGTTTGCGAACAATACACCAACAGCTGACTGCCGAGGCGCTGGAAATTGCGAAGGCCAACAGCTCCGTAAACAAAGTGGATAGAGCGGGGTTAACCAGTGTGTAGCGAGCTGTCTTGACCCGGCCAGTCTGAGAGGTGTAGGCGGACGGAACTGAAAAATGAAGCGAAAATTAAACCACTCCTACCCCATTTGCTGGCACTTGCGTATTGTGCTCTTGTAAAGTGGACCACCTGGGACCCTACCATCCCTATTGTGCCATTGTTATCTTCATTTTGCTCACCCCTAACCGAACAACAGGCGGGACATATCAATCTTTGGATATGTATCACAATATACATTTGACCATTGATTACTGACCCCTTGCAATGATACTTTGGCATTTACCATGATAACCATCCTACTTGCATCTCGGTAGCTAAGATTCTTATCCCACTTTGGCATAAAAACCACACCGATCACCTGCTGGTTCAATCAGCATAACGAAGATGTCTTGTCGATAGTGAAAATTTGCCCTTTAACTACAAGAAACCGGTTCTATTCAAATCCTCCTGAAATCATACATTCACAAAAAGTTCCAACCATATTTCAACATGTTGTATCTGGCGCATACTACTTTGGGTTAAAAACCCAAGCGTGTGATTATCAACTCCAGTCTAAATGTACTGCCATAGAAGCTGTATGTGAGCTATGCTTGGATCGAATGTGCACATTTGGTTTAGATTCTTCTAAACTGTTGACTTTTAATTTTTAAACCCCATCCCAAGCTCACAGAGCAACTTCGATAATCACGTTTGCATGAGAAGAGCTGGAGCGATTAATATAACCGGTAGCGAAAAGCTCTGTCAAACAAGGTGGGTGGCCGATGAATGCCATTGGGTTCAGAGGTAATTTATCATGGACTAATCTCACTCAGCAGGAGTTGGTACGTTTGAAAACGCATCACACAGCGCTGGTTCGACATTCTGGGTCTCATACCTGGTGCGCTTCCCTCGGACGCCCGCATGGTTCCGACCCCATGAGGTCCGGATGCCAATGGCTAGTTCCATTGGACTATGGGTGACGGATGCGGACCTGCATGATTGAAAGTTGCCTACAATATAGTCCTAGCTCATCTTCCAGTGCCATGAAATTTACGAAATGTTCAGCGTGCAGCAGTTGGCCTAAAGCGCAAGGACGTTCCACATAGGGACTGGCACAAAGCAGTATTTAAAAGGTTCAGGGACGGATTTTAGATTACTTATGTTTAGTGGGGATTTCGGTATAAAGCAGAGGCCACTACTCGCAGTCCACACTCATTCAGCAGGAGTTGGTACGTTTGGAAACATAACTGAGCTGCTTTGGCCTTCTGTGTCTCGTCAGTGGTGCGCTTTCCTCGGACTGAGATGAATTACCTCTGATTCAAAACAAAATCCCCACTACTCATTATTCAAGTAAAATCCGTCCGTATGGCTTCCAAGTGCTGTGTTGTACATACTCGCTATGCGCAAATTCCTTGCTCATGAGACTAAATGCTACCCCTTGCACAGTTCGGAAATAACATGGCAGTGGAACATGTACTGAACATAGCATTGTCAACTGTCAATCATGCAGGTTCGCTGCCGTCATTCATGGCGAAGTAGCACTAGCTGCTAGCATCTGGAAGTCATAGGGTCAGAACCCTGCAGGGATCCCAAGAATGTACACCAAAGACGAGACCCAGAAGGTAGAATCAACACTGTGTGTTGCTTTTCCAGACTAACTGACAGTGGACTGTGATTAATTACCCCTGAGGTATGCAAAAATCCCCACTACTAATTAGCTGTTCGGCTCACTTAAAGGAAACAAGGCATTACATCCAGTCATCCACTGATCACGTCTTCCACTGGCACGGTATGTTAGGTCCATATTTTTCCACCACTATTTGCAGTACGATGTGCGTGGTCTACTACGTAATTAATGGGACATGTAAGGATGTTTACGGGTCACCCGCTGATCTACTTAGTCAAATGATGGAGGCTTGCAGCCGTTTCTCCACTCATAGGCCATCCTGCATATCCTTTTAACCTTAGCTTCAGTAGGTTTACACCATTGCGCGATGTGAACTGTGTGCCGGCTATGGAACAAGCGCAAGAGAAATTTTAACCGTACATGTCACTCCGATATTCAATTGTGGAATACCTTAGAAAAACGGCGTATATTACATCGAGTAAGTTTCACGGAATGTGATGGTTAAGAATGACAAAGTTACCGCAGTCGTCCTTTAGATGTGCTGAATCCGATCATTTTAACCTAATTCTAAACATTGGATGGAAGAAGCATAAATAGATGTCTCTGTGTAGCTGCATTTAAAGTCCATCCGGTACAATGACGTACTATGTTGGAGAGCATTGGCGAAATTTTACACCAGTAGAACGATTGCCCAAAATTTTTTTGAAATGTCACACTGTCTTTGCCTCTACTACCTGATGTGCCAAGTTGTTCCGTTTATTCACCACTCTCCGTTAACACACAGTGTCGTTTGGCGATCCGCATTAATTCCGGCACTACAAGCTTGTACAAGTGTCCACGTGTACTGCTTGGTGTGCGCATGTGAACCACCGGCCTCAGTATGGAATGGGCACCAAGATGTATTATCCGGCGTACCATCCTGAGGTCAGCCCGCAGCCAGTGATAATATAATGTTTAACGCCCCTAGTCTCTTGCACCGGTCTACGTAAGGCACAACTCGCAAAGTGTGGATGAGCTTGGTGCGCACGTGTCGTATTCGCTCACTAATTTCTACCTAGCTTCGAGTGATAGGACGGTACGTAGTTGAGCATTACTCTAGCACTAGCCGGATGATTTCGACGAATAACTGAGTGCCAATCACTTCGGACCAAGTACTAAAGCTGCACTTGAAGACCCAAATCATACGAAGTCCGAGGTGGAGAAGCTTATTCGTGTTGTCCACAGACTTTATGCTGCAACGTCAGATTATACCGAGGTTTCTCTCAAAAGGCCCGGGTGCAGTGGTTGACCGGCCATACTGTAGGTATGACTGTGTTCAAACATACCCATTTTCATGAATAGCGACGTGACCGGGTTTTTTCGTGAAGCTGACCTCTACAGGCCACATGGAGAAACGGTCAAGTTCCCGCTGAAGCAGGTCACAGACATCTGGTGCGCTGATTCCTCTCTACAAAGTCAATTTATCAACAAACAACGCAGAAGGCGAACGGAGAAGCTGAAGCACGTCCTTCATATGTACTATGAACAAAATATGCCCCTGCGTCTTGGTGCACGCCACTGCTCGATGGATATCATTCGGTCAGATGGTTGTCGACCTGGACCCTCCACTTTCGACCAAAAAGGAAATTCTTGATATATTGGTGTGGTGATTCGCTAGCACCTTACACCAGCCTGTGGAGGATCACCCCATGCTTCACCTTGTCAAAAGCCTTACTGAAATCAATCTAATTGACGTCGACTGACTTCACCTGATTCAGCGTCCGCAAACATTCATGTGTTGTCAATAATTGTTGATGTTTGAGCTACCTTTCACAGAACTATGCTACTTGGCCATCAAGAGCAGCTGCAGTATGCTCTTCTTCACGATCTTCTCAAGTGTCTTTGCTAAAACTGCGATCAGACAGATTGGTCGGCAGTTGTCTACTTTGCTGTGCTCACCACTTTTCGGTATTGACTATATGACTGAGCTTGCCAGTTGCCCGGTAATGACCCAGTGGATGGTAACCTGTTGAACATCTTGATCACAGACGGAGGGAGGATGGCCGATAATGACTTGAGGATCAGTTGGTTTCATTTCACCTTGCCAAGCATGCTTGTTACCGTCTAGACTGATCAGCAGCTTGCGTACACCTTCAATTCTGCAAGACAGCCTGTCTAGTTGGGTAGGGGTGGTACCCGATGAACTCGGTAGAGAGAAGTGGTCTCTTGCAAAAGCGGAAGCAAAGTGCACTGCCAGTACGCACCTAGGACCTATGGCCGAGGTAAGGGACTGTCTTCCTGAGACCTCCCATCCTAGCATATTGACTGCAAGACTCAGGAGCCACATCACAAATGCGACGATCCCCTTGTGAGCAGCCGTTGCTGCGGCTATAAGCTGCTCTTGGAAGTGTTGGAGCTTTTGCATATTCGGATTTTGCTGCACAGACTTCATGGTCTCTTGCACGCTTTGTAATCTTTGTCAGAGCCAGACAACACGGTTTTGCTTCTTAGTATACGTCGCCTTCGAGCGAGTTTGCTGTTCACCTTGTCGAACCACTGCGACTTGACTGGCCCAACTCCAATGCGTGAAGGGCAAAAATCTGACGCACAACGATTGCACCCTTTCCCCAATGATTGTGTTACAGGTTCCTATAAAAGAATCCCTTGGTAACGGCCAGTTCATTTGAGTCACCGCACGAGTGTCGCCATTAAAGTTGTAAGTTGGCTCCAGCGGAGGAGAATACGGTAGTGACAGCTCCAAGCTAGCCATCAGCAATCAGTGTGCACTCGTTCCCAGGGGCTCTAAGACCTGCTCCTAATGCACACTCTTCTCTCAGCTGACCAGCTTCATCCAAGCTAGAAGTATTCACGCGTGATTTTGCTCTTCGGCTGGTTAATGTGGTCCCAGTTTCAACTACCATCTCCGCCAACTTCCTCTCGCTTTCACAGTGGTCAGGGAGTAGTTCAGCCTCACCGTACTGTAGTTGCGGCGACTTGAAATCACCCGTGAACAGGAACAGCGGACGACACATGTAACTGCGGACATGCGGCAACCGGTGCAATCAACGGTTTAGTGGACTGCGATAGTCTACCTCCACATGCATCTCGCAACGCCTGCGGAGAATCGAACGCCACAACTGCTCGCATAGGCTTCCATAGGTGCTGACGTGTCCCTCACACAAGAAAGATCTCATGTATAGCAGCACCCAACCGCGGACATTTGATAGTCTATCACGGCAACAGCACAAGTAGCCGCCGGTTGCTACTTCTTAATCGGTTGCTTCGACATTCAACCATCTCAGCAATGACTACTACGTAAACGCTGACAGGTTAGAAACTAGCATAGCTGGTCCCATTTGTTCAGCAGAATGCAGGCTTTAATAAACGCTACATGCAGGCTGAGACAGCAACCTGTTGGGCGCGCTTGAATCAGCAGAGATCTCTAGATCCGGATTCGCGGAGGAATGCGGTTAAGTACCCGAAAATTTACAATGCGGATATTTGCTTCCCCATCGTCTATTTGCCGCTTTAATGCAAACACCGCAAACCTGTATTTTTCTGTTTGCTGGGTATAACACACACATCGATTTTTAACCCTTTAAGTCTAACAAATGTGTTTTCCATACTGGTTTATGGAAGAAACTGGTTGTCTTACATTTAAGTAACTTTAACCACGGAGCCAACTGAGCGATTAAACTGTTCTGGATGCTAGCGCCTCTGAAGGGAATTTAACACAGAATGTGATATACAATAATCTTTTGCTCATTTCAAAAGATTATCGTTCCAGGAAAGCTCGGCAGTAGCGGGTGCATCGCACACTTGTGCAAAACAACAACTAAACCCGTTCTACCATAGATTTTTGTGACCTTAATTAAACTTTACTGCACAGAGATGGATATATTTCGTAATTTCTTGAGAAAGGCAATGAAATCATTGGATCTGAAGTTCGGAGATCAGGTGACAAGTAATTCAAACTCCTTGACCAAAGAATTTTATCGTAAAAATGTAGACTACGTTCCACACGTAATTAGTTACAATTATTACATGGTGAATAAAAGCATTGGAATTTGCAAATCCTATGTCTTACTTGTATTTTCAGAAGCTTATGACTGTTAGCACAGGAGAAAATGTTCTGCGGCACACTTAGGAAATCACTAGAATACTTAGAATAATTCTTTTTTGGGTTTCGCAGCTTTATGTGACTGATTGGCCAACACAAGAATGAAACGACCCAAGGAGTAGCGCACGTTGGAAGTCAGCAACGCTGTAAACTTACCAACTTTGGCTCGGATTTCGCGTTATGGTCGAAGTGCGCACATTCTTTTGGCTGAGTGCTAGGCTAACTATTTCGAGAAAGGTGCCTACGTGTGTAACAAAATGCGAAGACCTCGGAACTATTCTTGTGAAGTCCAAAATTTTGTGCGCATGAGTTGCACTGCCATTCCGTGTAGGCGGCAAATAATTTATGTGCTTCTTTCAATCCAGCACTTCGTGTAGACAAACCTCTATCGTTTCGGTGTGACATGTTTTTAAGAGCTTAAGCCGATGGAGCGCGTTTGTATCTCAAATGCACGCGCCTCGGATCTGGTGCAACTGATGGTAGCGAGACTTGTTTTGGTAACTGTGACACAATTGCTTACTGAGACGGCTGCAGTTAGCCTCACCCTTTGCTTTTGGATTAATTCATTGGACGCCAAGACGAATGCCTGAAATTTCCCCATAAAAGTAGACATTCGCTTGAGTATACGAAATTTTAGCTGCCATAATCAAAACTGATTGGGAACCTCAGACCAATGCAAAATGGTTGGTCGTGACTTGCAGGGCAATTTTTGAGGTCGCCAGCCCGGAATTAGCTGGGCAAATGTCCGGGATTGTAAGTCTTCGAAGATCAACAAGTGCTTCAGCCTATATTCTAGGAAAAAGCTTGGATACTCCAAAAGATGAACTTATGTTGAGTGTTGTATTTCAAAAGGATTTCAACCATTGTTGTTACTAGGTATAACATTATTCAGTATCACACAACAGTACTCACGACGCGAGTGTAAATCTGTGTATAATGGAGTATCTTATAAATCCACACGGAACATGGGTTGCAAGCTTATACTTCCAAAGAGAAAACAGAAATGAGAGAACGCATCGCTCTCATTGTTTACTGTAAGCATTGGAAAAATTACCGCGAAACATTAGGAAGTGCGGTACAGTACATGGCTACAAAGTGACTGTCAGGTAATATCTCACTGTGCATAACATAATACTGCTGCCACGAATAGCTTAACCCTTGGAAGTAGTATATGAAGATGACCTAGACATCACATAATGGCAAACTGCCTATCTATCGCAGTTGGTTATTGATTGTGAAACCGAGTTACTTAAATGTGAACATTAATAAACAATTACGCCGTCAGTTTTCGTCATGCTGGAAATGGTGACGGAATCCCACTTCTGAATATGCTTATATTCATCGACGAAACCAAAGCTAACGTGAAACAGCTATAATTAGACATTGACAAAAGCAGACCGATATGCATTTTTATGAAAATGAGCAACTTCTCCATCGGCTCTTTTCTCACGCATACACAAATACTTCCATTAGTCAGCATAAAATATGTGGGATACTTATATGAGCTTACCACGTAGTTAGACAATGAGATAACGCACACGATGACCTGCTTTACATGATAAGTCTACATGCTGGGATAAATTGTCTCCAATCCGGGTTTAGATGACATAAACTGTGAATCACTACTGTCCACCTACTGGTCTCACCCCATTCGCGAACAGTCTCTCACGCTGCCGAGAAATAAAAGTGTGACACATATAAGCACACGCAATGATGGTTCGGAATGCTTTTGTTGGTTTCATCTATCAACTTTAGGGACAGGGAAGTGATGAACGGCGTTTTGGTAGCTCAAGCATCTAATAAGTAATATGTGGACAACCTAACACGGTTCATGAAATCCAGTCAGGTCAAACACGAGCTCCTTGTACAATGTTGATGTGTTCCCCTTTAAAGAGCATTAATTTCTGATTTAGTGTTTAACTGATAGCAACTGGAAAGGGTTTAGGTCGTCGTCTTTACAACGCACCGTCAGCTCTTGCAAGCTTTTCTATAGATGATAACAATAAACCTAGTAAATTTCATGATAACGTATTATCTGACCCGAATTGAATTCCTTATGCAACAAAACGGACGATATTGACTGCTGCGTGGGTATCTATTCTAAAGCGCCATCAATCATATGTGTAGATTATGGTTAACATAGCATGAGTAATTTATCGTGCTTGTGGTTAGCATAATACCTCTGTCAGTGAGTTTGTGTACGCATGTGCATAACGCTTTTACCATCTTGGTAAAACATTTCCGCTTATGTGAGCGTCACAAATATCGACGGAAGATCTGCTGGTGGGTAATGTCAATTATGGCCTCAGAGAGCTATTAGCTGCTGTTGAGGCAGACGTCATAGATTATCGTCACCACAAAGCAAGGCTAAACGAGCAATTTTCTAGTGGAACTGGTCAATGTCAAACTATCGACCTACGGAACTCTGGAGTGAATGAGTCCCGTCGTGTACCAATGTTAGGGTCTGTTGATTTGGCATGGCCTGCGCAGATGCAACCGTGGTTCCTACCCACCGACCTCTCGGTAAAATTCCCACTGATGTATGTGGAGTTGTGGATGATTCAGTGTAAACTGTTCATGGTATCTGTGTGCACGTAGGTATCTTGTACCACTTCTCAGTCACAGTGACATAAAACACCGCAGATGTAGGTCCACGTATATATATATATATATATATATATATATATATATATATATATATATATATATATCACTTCTAGCGCCATACACATCGTACTCATGTAATGGTTCTGAAAGTGGCTGCTTGTGAGTTGATGTTAGCATCCCCTGGCACTTACCTTCTCTAATTATTTCACTCTTTCGTGGTAACTAACTTATGCCTAAGTAGTAAGAAGCGTAAAGACAATGCTTCTTTTACACATTAATGATAAGAAGGGTTCTTCAAATATCTCACCAGCATGGTTAGCAATGTTAACACCACAACCAAATTCATGTCAAGCCTATTGGTCGGTGCCAACTATATACGACGCATCAGCGTGTTCGTTGTTGCCACTAGAATACGCAACTAAGCATCCTTAAAATCTGCCGGTGCATGCTGAGTAAAATTAAGATTATTAGGTAACTAAGCTACGAATGGTGGTGAAAAAAGTGCGGAAGTCACATTGCCGACTGATGTGAACAAGCAATTCAGTTCGGTTTACTTCTGCTAAATAACTGAGATCCGGACACCGGAGCGGTTTACATTTATCTACTGCAAGTTGTATCAACGGGATTGTTGTAAATAATAGTATTGGAAGCATTGGTACATAGAGTAAGTATACAGCAACTTGAAATAATTTGCGAGGGTTTATAAATGACCACTTGGAGTTAATGGAGAGTAATATGCCGCCAACAGAACCAGCAAATGTTTGACCTATCATTTATGGTGAAATTGCACGCTAATCATGAGGTTTTAAATGATGTTGGATGATAAACGCGTTGGATTATCATTTCAAGTGGTGAATTACTGATGTATAGTTTCCAAGTGGTTCATGACATCATGTTATCATGCTTGGATCCCTATAGGTCAGTAATTCTCAATGGGAGCCATATGGTCCCCGGGGGCCAAAGATAATTCCCGGGGGGGCCTAGAGAAACACAGGAGACCATGTTTGAAAGTGGGTCGCGGTAACACAAATAACAAAATTTATCAAAAATTTTCTACTAGTTTCTCTCTGCACGCTAATATCCACCGTTAGCTACCGATCAGTGAAATGAGTTACGCGCGCACAACTGGCTGTTCGCCAAACCAGCGAAGAGTTCATCGGGCTCAATGAAAACATACAAACACTATACGACGAGTTAGACTGCGCAACTAATAAGCGATTTGTCCTCGGGGATTTCCTGTCCATCCCGAGTGAACAAACTGAGTTCTGCTGAGAACACTCATACATCTACTATGCAAGCTGTGCAACCTGAACCTAATGAACTCACCTCAACATATTGCAACAGTTCACGCACAAAGTCTCCATGACACTAACTGCGTTTTCCTAGGGACACTACCACTAGGTGCCAATTCATATGCTTTGCCGACATCTGTCTTCCTTTAAAGTTTATGCATTAGACTACTGTTATAACAAGCCATACATATGAGGGTGTAGAAGGCATGCTTCGTCTCAACTGAGTCAGTGGAATAACTGGCTAACGGCCAGTCTTTCTTTTTGAATCACACTGCAGTTGTGCTAGGTTACGCTGTGTGCCGTCTCAGTCTCAGCTCGCGCGTGGATCTTGCGGCTAGGTTACGTTAGCCCACAACGATCCAAATTCGACTGCCTGCTCTGCACGCATGGGATTCCATTTTTGAAGAAGGTTCGTCCGTTCCGACTAAGAGTCGCTTTATAACGTTTCATAACATTCAGTTCAGCTGAAGGCATGGAAAGAGCGAACAGTTTTGTCAGTTCAAATCATGTATGTGGAAATCCGGTTTTATTGGTGAGTATATATAACCTAATGTGTACAAAGCTATACTACTCATAATATGATAATCAAATGTTTTGCCAACACGCATTGGGCATCATGCTTCCCAATATCCGATGTAGGTTATTAGTTTCGTTGTTTACTATTCCGTGCCGGCTTTGTGAACCACCCGGGCTTTGATTTCACGTTTCCCTCTTCTGTCCCCCATTGTACCTGTTGCTAACGTGTGCCATAAGTTTCTTTTAATGTATGTACGTCCAGTGAACATCGTCCTATTCTGCGTTTTATTTGTTTTCTCCTTTGGCTTTTGTCAAGTTTTCGTTAGTGATTTTAGTTATCCACAGTGTTTTCAGACGTGCTACGAAACTACTTTGAGTTGTCGCTAACAATGTTTCTTCAATTTTATATTTTAACATTGCAATCATCTACAAAGGTTGCAAGTATGCTTATCACATACCATATCTGATAATCTCTGGTTCAAGAAAGAATAAATTTAGTGCCACCAATCTTTTCTAGTACTTACGTGTTCCATCTTGTTGAATGATGTTATTTTTATACCCATGACAGAACTGTACAAATTAAAAAAATAACAACAATACATTCCATACTATCAATTTACAAAGACACCTCTGAACTGAGCTGCTCGACAAAGAAGTATTGTCAGCACTATTTCGTGGAATAACTGTTCTTTATATATCGCATGACCTAAATACCTCAGACTACCTATGGATTAATTTGCCAAAACACATTCAAATTAAAGTATGCGACCAAATAAACTGAAAAACTACACTGAAAGCGTTTAGAAAGACGAAAGAGGAAAGTTTTTAGATTCAATCAGAAAAATGCAGGATAATTTCGAAAACAGAACAACTCCAAATACAACGGTTGCTGCTAAGACAAAGATGATTACGAATGAATACATAGCGTCTTATAAAAGCAGCAAGTTGGTTGCCAAAAATTGCAGTCAACATGGTGTTGGAGCAAATATTTGCTAGCATTCAGTATTAAAAATACTGTCTGACCTGATAAATATTAATCTACAAGAAGCACTTCAAGCTATTCTGCTCAGCAACTGAACTGTATACACGCGAATAGATGAAATGTCTCATGATGTAGAAAATGCTGTAATTACTTTAGATAGTTTGGCAAATATCGTTACGTTGATGAATGTACTTCATATGCCAGCGACCGTCTTATCGTGGCGTGTCCGATTTTTCAATCATTATTGTATCAGTGGAAAATATGCTGTATGCCAGGAAAATTAAAACTCATACAAAGGGCCAGTGTATATTTGAAGTAAGCAACGGCTATCTGACTGAATACTCCATCACAATGCAGAACCTGCTAGCATGTGCAGCAGTTGGCGCTGCCACAACGGTCAGGAAACAAAAAAGATGTATTACCAATACAAAAAATTTATCTATCCTGTTCACACAATACACTGAGTGAATCACGGATAGCACAAGTGGATAAGAAATTGGGAGGGCGCTTTAACGAATCACTGTCCACTTTTATAATCGTAGTTGAAAATATCAAATAGCACCCACTAAAAATCGTGGTTTTCAGAAGTTGAATGATAATAACGAAAACATCCAGATTCTACTGCTGCTGATGGCGCTCCAATAGCAACCATTATCGCCGTTTTGTAGTATTAAAATACCATTATTATTTATTTTATGAAACTAATCATGAAAGAAAACCGTTGACAGCTAAGCCAGACGTGCCATATCTGTCTATGTATCTGAAAAAATCAAACAATTAATTCATTAGCTCAAAATCCCAAACTCATCAAGATACCCGCCCTAACAGTTTCTAAATGCTATGTTAAAGCGAGAAGCAGGATCGGTACGCTTTAGAACCAATACGCGACTATAAGCCAACCTCCGATGAGTGGAGAACACCAATAGTAACGCTAGGAAACATTTATTAATTGGGGCGAAACGCTATCTAGTGCTAAAAATAAGGCACAGGAAGATAGCTAGCTAGGGGAAAGTTGTGGTCGCGTGCGCGGAGAGCAAAGATGGCCGCGGAACCGATGAGCGTCGCGCCCTTTGCAGGCGGATGCTTTGTTGACTCAAACAAACGCGAGCAACGTTCAAACAAGCGAGCGGCTAATTTGCTATGTACATCGAGGAAATATAATTTTGTGATTTTGTAATATTTTACGCAGCATGCGGCAGCCAAACAGGGGAATCTCCAGGTCACTACAATGTTGTACATAGCTACTGTTATTGGGCGTCGTGTCTTTCGGGGCCAATCCTGTCCTCTGTGTGCTTCGAATGGAAAGCGATTCAAGCCGCTGGTGGTCATGAGTTCGAATCCTGATGGATCCGATGGATGCGCACTACTGACGATGCCTTACCGGCTGAAGCTTCAGTTTGGTGCTTTCCCAGGCATGTGGAGGACTATCGGATTTGGAAGCTGGCTGCGAAGGACCTCACTTAAGTATATATAGCTCTATAACTGAAGTTGAGCAATCCGTTGTTGAACGAAGTAGCCCTTATTGCTTTAATTAAAAAGCTGGAAGCATATGCTCAGAACATCGGACGCCGGGAGATTTTACTGTTCTCTATTCTCGCTGCTGTCACGAAAGAGCTTTAGTGTGTCGACTTGATTGTTTATGCCAGTTATTAACAACAAAGCCGAAATAAAGGAAAGTCATGTTTCATGATCTGCTTGGCATTAAAAAACCGATTTTGATTTATATCTACTTGATCTACCACCCTGCAATGTTAGAGTTAAAATCCAGTAAAGTCTCATAGTGTTTCAAAGTGACACAGTAGCAAGATCCAAATGGACGCAATATAAAAATGGTTTTGCTAATGACTGATGCCACTAACTGTTACCCGAGACTGTGGAAATTTCTGATAGCTACTTCCTTGTTTTTCTATTTACGTTGTTGTATGTGAATTCAGCAGAGTGGTATCTTTAAAAAACTGTAAAAACAGTTTGACATCACAGCAAGAGGAGATATTTGACTCTCGCTATCTCGTCAGTAGCTTGACATAAGCAAGCTTGCTACATTACGTCTGGCTCAAGACACTCAGTAATATCTCGACAAAGATACTGTTACAAAGTTACTATACATCGTAATTCCTGAGGTGTCTTAAATTTAAATGCCAAGAATAATGAAATAGAAGAGTAAATAATAATTATGCGTTTTGTGCAATGGCAGGCAAGTTGTTTGATGTTGCCGCACAATGAAGGTTATCTTGAGACTTTTAAAACTAAAAGAATGAGGTTGTTAGGTAGAGAGCACCGATAGCAACATTAATACTTCAGCCATAATAACAAAAGATAACAATAGAACCACAAGAGATCAAAGATTTAGGTCTCTTAGGTGCTGCGTTTTGCTGAAGTTGTGGTGATCCCGCGTAAGGGCCATGAGAAACGGAGACATTTGAAAGGGGGCCACAGCTGAAAAAAGGTTGAGAATGCCTGCTCTAGTTGATGACTGTAATGGTAGTTCCAGATCCGCTTTCTCTCCAGATTACATTCGCAAATGTTTGTAAAACTGTACAAAGTAAGATAGTCCGCCAAAGATTCGACAGCTCTACCCCGTCTATCATAATCCCATAGCTTTATCTTTAGCCATCTCCACACATACAGCCGTCAGTCTTTGGGGTGAGCATCGCGACCGCCGCTCATGATGTCGACGCTACCCAAACCGATTTTATGCCCTGCGTCCAGCGCGTGAAACTTTATCTCCGATTCTCTCATTATAACATTGTTTTCACTCTTTTACCTCACTGACCGTAACACACATCATTTTGTCTTCCTACTCTTATGCGTACCAATTAAGCGGTTCATCCTATATGCACAGTCCACACGGTTACTTTGCAGAAGACGTTAGCAGAACACAGAACAAAGTAAACAAACTGAAGCGGAATATATGATGGACAAAACCATCCAAAAAACTATTGTAGCAGCACTGTTGAGTTTTGTGAATGCACCAACCTGGCTGAAGTCTTTAACAAACGGTATCGCTCATCTTCTGACACGTTCTAACCTTCCGATATCTCTCGGTGTGTGGTGTCATCGGTTTAACCCAACTAGGTGCAACGACATTATATTGTGCAACCCGGCGAAGTTGGTCAAACTGCTTCCGGATGTTATGAGCCATCGAACTTAAGCTTTTCTGTTATAACAGACACAACAATGCACGATCAAAAAGCTTCAGTCCGAAAAGCGATTGGCTGAGTTCAGCATGACTGACTCGGTTTACGGACCAGAGGTGAGCAATACCTCTAAAGGACTATTGATTAAAGACGATCGAACTCTTTATCTCTTTAGGACAAAGCGGTAAATTCCTTCATCCGTACGGTAAAACCGATTTCCTCGCTGTGCTGTACTCTACCTTTGGATAAATGGTGGCTATCTTACAATGCAATAGTTGACTGGGATTTGCAATTGCTTCAGTGCTTCAGTGATACTACTAAGAGGTCACCCATAAACCGAGGAAGGTGTACAAATCAACTTCGTTACATAGCTATGCAAGGATAAGCATAAGTAGCGATGCTTCTGTCCTGTTTTCAACAGTATATTGCATCCACCTGCTGGAGAGTGTGGAGCCACAAGTCGTTTTTGTTAAGTTTGCATGCATGGAAATTGAGTTCAACACAATGAGCAATATGTGTGTGCATACTCAAGATTTTTAACTGACCAACTAGTAGGATATCCATTCCAACCCGCACCAAAAGGACCAACACAAGTGTGAGCAACTTGATACCAAGTTGACAGTGTGAGTGGATATAGGCTAACTCTAGCACCGCGTATTTTTCTTCAGCAAATGAGATGACAGTTTACCCGCTACCGTTAACTATTCGCGGGAGAGCAGTAGAGAGATCTTAGCAGAATAACGCATATTACTGGTAGCTTTTCACGAATATGAAAACAGCTTTCATGACAGAGGAAACTACCACAGTATCTCGCCTGAAGGTGTGACACTGCTCATATAACAACCGGTGAGTATACATTTGATCGCTACAATTTCGACCAGAATTGAGGACCGCTTGGCTCATCCTGTGTCAGTGCTCACGAAGTCCAAGGCGACAAAACTGGTTAGTATTTCCGAAGGATTGGGAAAGCGGCGGAATAACGCTAATTTGTTAGTTCATTGGTGTACTGTATTCTAATCACCTTCATGAGACAGAGACATATGTGTGCACCATAAAGTCGCATCTGGACTTATGCGATGTAAGGATTCTTCCTTGATAAAACTGGCAAAACTGAGTCGGAATAATTTGGCTGCATTTACTTGTGACTCAGGTTATTTCTGTTCAGGCTGATAGCTAAACGCACTATCGGGCTATTTGGAGAAATCCAACATCATAGCGATGGTGCGACACGCTTTCTATCAATATCAGACACGTGCTGTTACCCCATTGATTGCGCGTGGCAGCTGGCCCGAAAGAGCCAACAGTGGGACCGGCACTGGTGTCCTCTTTCTCGAATTTTCTAAAGCTTTCGATCGCCCATATCATTGCATCGTTTTTCGAAGCTGAAAACGTACGGAATTGTAAACGCTTCCTTGGATGGATCTGTAATTTACTTCTTCCGCGGCGGCTTTTTGTTCCGGTTCTGGGCTCATATTTTGATTCAATTTTCTACAATTAACTTGCACGTGTCATCGAGACGATTTTCCTGCTTTTCGCTGATAACATCAAGCTATTGTAAACGGTCGTTAGTCCGAAAGGTCATCATCTGCTGCAACCAGATTTAGACAATGACTTTAAATGGTCAAGGGAAATTCTTATTCCATTCAAAGCAAAACAGTCCAAACTTGTACATGTACGCCAGAAGTCTAATAACACAATTAAGATTGGAGACACACCTTGAAGAATGGCTTACAGGAGCGCGACTTTCGGTTCGTAATGCAAGACAACATCGATTGTTAGGCGCAGTCTTTAAGGATATACAAAATCGCCAGCAAAATCCGCTGGTGTCTTACGCAGGATGGTAGGGCAGTTCGACCCCACATCTGTACCCAGCTGCTAGATGCTTAGATGCGACCTCACGTAGAGTACGCAATCCAGGTCTGGCAACCCTGGTTAAAGAGGGAGCTGGTTGCACTTGGTACCGCACAGCGAAGGCTAACCAAAATGTTGTAGGGATTGCTTCACCTACCATACCATCTGTGACTGAATGCCCTAGCAATGTACTGTGGAGGTCATCGCCATCTGCAAGGCGACCTGAATCTTGCGTACCTTATATTGAAAATCTCCGGTTACGCTTGCCTCTACCCCCGGAAACTTAGCCGCAACACAAAATGAGAGGTCATCAGCTAAACTGGTCACCCAATGAAGTCATTTGGAATGCCACCGTAAGTATTTTTTCCTCGATTTTGCCAACCGTAGAACGCACTTTCCACCTTGTCATCTAGGCGTCCTCGCTGGCCGTTTGTAAAGCGTGACTCGATTATGCATCCCATCACCTGGATTACCCGAGTCGCTGCTGTGAAGACAAGACAAGAGTGAACATGATAAGCAGACGAACATAGTGAACACTAGCCCCCACGAAATGTTGGTCAACGGATATACTATTGTGTTAACGTGAAACATTGTGCTGAAACCAAAATGCGGGTTTCACTTCAGTGTAGCTATATTATGTTCTTCGCACAAACCACCCCACCTACCTGTGAAGACTTGGCTTGTTCGACCTGCACTCTACCATAGTTCCGCTGCCTTGAGGGGTCACCTGTTAAAGTAGTGCCTTTTTCCCGAAACAATTAGCTTTAAGCCTAGTGAACAAGTACTTTTGCCTTCTGCACACCACAAATTAAGATTCCCAACGGTTCCTTCTCTTTAGTCCAACCGGATTTTATACAATTTATATGCACTGAGTCGTACAGGTTCATTCACTCGGCCTAGTGATCGAATTGACCTAGGTTCATGGCAAGGAAAATTACTGTCTAAATTAAGATTAAGCTTCGCAGTCCAATCACACAACGTGTACTTCGAAATGACGCTTCGATCAAAATCCCCCTAGTATGCTGATAACCTCAGCAGATTTATCCCCCAATAAAACCATTACTATGCTTAAAGTCAGTGAGCGCCCGCTTATTTTATGGCCGCTATGCTTAAACCACATTTCCTGTGAATACAAATGTATGCAGAAAGTAGTTAAGAAAAAGGAACTTAGTCGATGTGACCAAAAGCCCCCCAGAAGAGTCCCATATTCTGGATATACTGTGTTTATGGTATTTTAGATTAATCGGAGAAACCAAGTTCTTCACGAACCAGCACGTCGGGGTCAATTTCACCGGCAGACAGCTGTAAATCATAATGGACAACTTATAGATATGAAACAGTTGGTGCCTTAGTTAGATTCATCGACATTTAGTCATGTTGACCCGAAGAAGCTTCTAGTCTGACCACTAGTAAACTTTGTTGAGATCATTTTGAATATGTTTGCCGTCCGCTAGAACTTTATTTAATCGCCAAACTTTGAAGTCGTCAGCGTAAATCAAACAGTGCGTAGTGATCAAACTCAATATATCGTTAAGCAAAATCGGAAACATACAAGGAGCCAGTACTAAAAGTTGTAGTAAACCAAATTCGACTTGTAGAACATTTGAGATATCTTCACCATTCATTATCAGATGCCTGTGTAAAGTGAATTTGCTATCCCATCAAAAACAAATATCCTCAAATTGTATCCCTGAAGTTTGGATAGTAAGATGGAATGGTTCAACCGATCGAATGTTTTAGTCTATTTGAGGTAGACAGCATCAACTATTACGCTAATATCCACTGTCTTCGTCCAACTGTTTCTTGCTAATGGTAGACTGACAATGCACGGCCAGATTTCGGTAGAAGTAATGCTGCTCTTACCTATTGTAGCCAAAATTTTCAAGGTAATACGTCAGCACCCCAGAAATGAGGGCCTCCAGAACTTTTGAAAGAGCTGGAAGAAGGGTCACTGGAAGGTAGTTAGGTGGGTCGAAACAAGTACCTCCTTTGTAAGTCATCATTTTAACCTATATTTTCATACTGTAATAACATGCATTTCGACAAGGCAATAGTGGAGGAATTGCGCCAAATAGTGAACGACTTTTAGCTACAAATGCAAGTGGTTTCGAGCGGTTGCCTTCAATTGCGTGAGAGCTGTGTAGGCGCATATACATAACGGCTTTCTCATAAGAGATACTACAGTAAAGTGGATATAGTGATGACACAATCCGTTACAGTAGGACAGAACACTATGGAACACATTGAAATCTGTATACATGCTGTTGCCGCAGGTCATTTGCCGCTTCGTTTTCGTTCCGTTTTGGACTGTCGGCTATTATAAGAGAATGACCTTCCTTTGTCAAACTGCGGAGGCTATTTATATGTTTTTACTCAGCTTATGATTCCAAATAGATCGTGCTGTTAGCGACTGTTTCTACGCAGCTTGTCCAAGCGTACTAGTTAAGTACAAGGTAGTTCTTCGAGATAAGCGGATTCAGTTGGGCTTTGTGAGCAGGACATGCTGATTTTCGAGTCGGCACGCATTTCATGTTGTACTCCTTACAAGGGAGACCATGTTGGTCAGAATTTACTTTGTGTGAGTTACTTATGGTACATCAGTAGTCAACTCCAAATCCGCTACAGTTCAAGGCGAACACATGCAAGGTACTCTCCATACAACATTTGAGTACCTGTTCCTACAGACTGGGAACTCACGTATTACTGTAATCAACCGTCGAACGCAACCACGGCTTGCTGATTCAGGATAACTTGAGTTATTCCATGCAGTCCGCGACCCTAAATAAAACTGGCAATCAACACGATGTAACAACGTTCGGACAAATAGACACCTTTGTTTTCAGCCAGATGCACAATGCGTTTGTCGAAAATACACTTCTAGCATGGAAGCCATTGGTGAAGCGCGATCTTAGTGCACTGGACCAAGCTCAATGTCGGGCGTCTAAATACGTCCTTGGAATACGCCAATTTCCATAGGAGCAGAGTCTGAAACGTTTAAGAGTATGTAGCTGGCAGTATCGCCGACTACGAGGAGATTTGACAATGGCAAACTTGATTCTAGCCCATCAAAATCATGTATCACCCTGTACTGCAACTCAGCGGTAAAACACAAATTCCGGCGCCACTCCTTGAAATTGGTCGAACGGTGCAGCCTTCTGGCGTGTCGCAGAAATTTCTTTTCCATTTACGTGGGTCAACCATAGAACACTCTCGCCAACTGGTTTTTTGTGCACCTGCACTAGCCATTTTAAAAGTCGGTTGGTTGACTCAGTTGTCGTACTTGTCGTCACTCTCCGTCTAACTCATGGCAAATACCTTGGATTTATATTTTCCGCCAACAGAAACTTTGCAAACAAAAAGGAGTACAGGGCTGCTGCATTAAGTTCGATAAGTACATTCTTTTGACAGCGGAACTACTAACTACATTTTTCATCAACGTTGTTAGATAACTCAACAGACCATACAACGGAGTTTGTAGCGCAGTGCTCCTTAATCCGTAGAAGATCATTGTTCATCATTGTAGACTTTTCTAACAGATAGACGGTTTCCGATGGATTAGCAATCATTATGTTAAACTTGCTGGCGAAACGTTCCCGATGTAAACCGACTAGGAAATTCCAATTAATCGTTTCAACAATCCTAGCTTATGTTCCGTAGCTTGTTATGGCTCACCTCGTTTGGGTATTCGCGCTGCGGTATTCTGCACATTAGGTGGCCTGGGAGAGCAAGGTTTCATGCTCGCTGCGGCCTAGAGGATTACTGGTTGACACCCTCTCGATCATGTATTCTTTGCTGGGGAATATCCGGTCCAGGCTATACCGGTAATCTGGTGACCAGCTCTTACAGATCTGTTTTGAATTTTTCCCCACGAGTGGAGTGGGATACCAGAACCAGGATGTTGTATTCACCAGTGATAAAACTATGGCTGTACTTTTGGTTTGTCCTCAGCCTGTACGCGGATGAAGGATTGAAATGCATCTCGGGCATGGAAGATGGAGGGAAGTCAGCGACAGCCACCAAGCAGGTGTCGTTGTCTCTCAATTGTAGTCGTCACCAAATAGAGTTCTGCACCTTGTGAAACGAATCCTTGATGGGCTTACCTTGAAGGTTACTCCCGAATTACAGATGCATTGCACCCAATTTATTGGGTTCATCCTGCAGGACGACAGTCACGCTTGGCAGCGCGGCATCGATATAGGTTATGTCGTAAATCACAACTTATCATTCGTTATGCTAGCCTTCATTTGGAACAAAGCGGATCTGTTCTGAAAAAGCAGACGTCAGCTTGGTTGCTTCAGGCGAAGCAGAATGACTGTGTTCGACTAGTCTCCTCTAGAGTGTAAGATGACGTTCGTGTAAGTGATTGATGGTTTTCATTATTTACAACAGTCTGTACCGGTGCCAATTCGATGCTTTTTTGGTGTGTAGGGGGTGTCGGGGTGGCAGCGCGATAAAACTAAGCTAATTTTCGCTTGAGATGCATCCGAAGTAGGTCAAAACCTTGCTTAGCCCAAAATGTCATGTCGCCTATTGTTCAGCGATTTTCCTGGCCTGTCCGTTTCTAACAATTGTAAGACGTCAATATCGATCAGTACGAGGAGTAGACTGCCATGTCATCCTAAATCTTTTTCTAAAAAGGGACCAAATAACCGGGATAAAAGTGTCAGACCGTGTGCGGAAAAATTCCCTGCAATAACTATAAATAAATGATGTGGAAGTAGGGTTTGCATGGTTGCATTTTGTGACATTATATAACATTTTTATCGGCATTAATTGCGAAGTTTGTAAGATGGGTCCAAAAAGCCACCCAGTGCTTGCATCTGCCTGGTAAGCAAGTGTGAATTACGCTACGATACACACGGCTTCAGCCGTATATCATATACTGAGTAATATTGACGGTATATAACCTGGGACACATGCAATATGAAGAAACGATTAGTTCGTAATGCACCCGCAGCCATTAAAACGGCAAATCATCGAAGAGAAGCTGTAGAACACAGACGAGTTACCTAATGCTCCATACAAAAAGCAAGCATTCCTTGAGTCAAGAAAAAGAACCACATAATGTCTCGCATCCCTCTCGGGTCAATACTGAATGTGGATGGGCTATGGAAGCACTTATTTAATCAAATTCAGTATTGCTCTTAGAGTAACCTGATGTATCACACATGGCAAACACCATGTTTATTTCAGTCCAAGACGGAGCAGTAATACGGAAGCCGGCGCACAGACAAATATGGGTGTGAAAACGGCATGCTTAAATTTAGAATGTATGCACACGCGTGGTAAATAGTGTAGGCAGTATCTTATCTATGGAACACAGCTGGAACTCAAATGGACCGACATTTTAGGGATACATGATCCACAAATAGTTTGAACGCAAAAGCTGTTTGTGCACTTGTTGTAATATATAATTATGCTATCATATTATCAAACTACTGACAGTTCCAAGTCTAGTTTCCACTTAAAATCTGACAAGCATCTAGCTAAGCCAATCTGAGGTTTCATCTGTCCGGAGATTGTCATACTCCAAGTGGCATAAGTCTATAAATGAATGTAACGAAGGATCCTTGTGATTAAAGTAAAATAGCTGACCCATAAATCACAAGTTAAAAATGTCGCATGCTTGCAGTGTTTCTTTACATCCTGACTATGAAGGAGGTAAGAGTAAAGTGACTCTTGCTGGTGTGCCTTCAAGCAATAGTTTTGTAACAAGTATAAAAGCAAATGCATAGCAAATCCCATGGGATGGTTAGGGTTAAAAGTAAAACGCCAACAATGTAAGAAAAGTCGTTTTAAATATATGACTCTCAAATAGATTTAGCGTAGCACAAGTATGGGTATTCCTGTCTGTGTTTTGAGAGGACTTTGACACCATCCAACGTAGCTTCTGCTCTAATTACAGCAGCAGACGTATATGGGTTATATACTGTAGTGTACATAGGTCAAGTTATCTTTAAGGAATTTTTAGTAGGGATAATTTGTGGGCACTTATATCATGTATTGGGTGGGTTTTCCAAAATTGTGACACAGTGAGAAAAGTCTGGTCGACATTTCAGTCGACTGTACTGTATTGCCGACTTATACTGATGACGTCCCAGTTATGGGTTTTTGCTAACTTTCTAATAGTGTGACCATGTGGTTGGGGATTTTGTGATCTGGTACACTATTATTCGGTCTCTCCGTCGACGCTTATAAAGTCCGCTGTGAATGTTAAGAGCTTTTATCCCGAGTGGCTATGGAAAGTGGGACAAAGCTGTGGCGTTCTTCGTCGCCCTGCATTGTGTAGTATCGAGCGCGGGGATGTAGTGCTTCCGTAAGAATTGCAACTCTTGGATAACGTATTCCGTATGCGACCTCATATACGCGCCAAGAATTTTCGGAAAAACCTAGGTGTCGAACCTCCCGAATGCTCCAAGTTAGAGGCCAAAGTGCTGGTTTGCTTTTCTTTATGCATTTTCGTTCTGCCTCAAAAAGTGAAGTTTATCTTACACGGGTACTCAGAATTCGCACTCATGAGGAGCTCGCTGTATAATTTGTGGCCCTTGGCGGTAATTGTGAGTAATCTGAGAACGTTTGTTCAGTGGTTTACATTTGGCCGTGTTGAACTAGAGTGCTCTAGATGGACCATGTGCATGCATTATCAAAATCAGCTTGTGGTTCTGTGCATTCATTAATTATACTGTTTGTTAAGGGGTAGATATTCTAGTTCCGGACGTCATTGAGTTGATGCAGTAACCGCATCAAAAGTTTCTCGGTTTTCTTGAAACAGCTTTTAACAAAATTCTCCGTGGAATGCTGCACGATGTCAAGAGAACGTCATCAATGTTCGGGAGTAGAGTCGAGTGTCTAAAGCAACTAAAGGAACAAGTTGCATAATCCATCGCAATCCGCAAGTTGTGTACCACAAGATATGCACAAGTGAAAGAGATAGAGCGCACAGAAAAAGAACTGCAAGAAATCAGGAAACGCTGTAGTTGTGGTTAGTGAATATGAATTAACATGCATTACTGTTTACCGACCACAGTTTGTCAGTTCGCAAGCTGAAACACACCGTGCGTAGGTGTTTTCAAGCAAATGCGTCTGTTTATCAAAAATTCACCAGAATCAGATGACACTTATATGTGCCATAAAACCATTCCACCCAAGTTCCTTCACTATTCAGACGACTGTTTCTGCCTATAATACAGGAGTAAATTAATCTACAATTTAGCAAGATTTATGGGCGTTCCATAGCTATTGTACTGCAATGCAATGTAATGAAATATTTGAAGAATATTCGACACAATAAATAGTTCACAATTGAAACAAGTACTACAAAGCGTTCGTTCATTAGTATTCATCGGCAAGGAGAATGTGTTTGAACGTGTAGATTAAGCGCAGTATAGGGGACAGAAAGAGCTCACAGTGCAAAGAACATCGTAGTTGCCTCATCATTTTACCAACAAATCGATAGACATTCGATGCACTTATGTCAGGTCAAATTTCTCCTATCTTCCAAACCAGTTTACTACTCACAAAATGGCTCCATCTCTGTGCTGCAGAATCTCCAGAACAATATCGTTTTTATGCCTAACTGTAAGCAAACGGAACTACACTTTGCTGTTTCCTGCTCTTCGTTCATAACAGCGTAGATATATGCCGGTTGTGCGAGCATCTGAAATAATCAAGCAAAGGTACAGGAGTGTGTCTTGAAAACGTGGCCGTTTGAATACCGGCCAGAAGCGTTCAAGTGGTAACGCTTGTCACAACGGTTAACGACTGTTTGGACGGTCATCTTGAAAGATTGATTGTGTGAATCAATTGCGATGCGCCATCTCAACGTGGACCGGGATTCGCGTTGTAGTGAACCTTGGTCAACTGGATCGCTGGAACAGTAACTGATGACGCGGAGGAGATTGGCTGTTTCATCTTTAGAAACATCGCATTTCACAACGCGTTTTGAACTTAATGGATCTAAGTTGGGATGTATAGCAGGCATCGAACCCGTGACCATAGGGAAGTTACTTCCTCTACTCTGAAGCTATCAATTTGCGGTGGGTTATGCTTGTCACAATGTTTAATGACTTACACCTTTTCTCAGCGTAACCCTCTGAGACTCCGTAGATTCGTGAAGAGTCTCTAGTTGATTTCGAACAAATCCTGGATTCAGATCATAGAATTGTTATATCTGCCAGCTTAAAACAAACGAATGCGAGGCGCGTAGTAGTGAGCACTGTTGGGAGCTGACTTAGCCCAACGATTGCAAAGTGTTGACCTACTTGAATTGCACATTTTTGCTTCTTGCCTGGGTGATTCACATCCGGAGATCATATTGGGCCCATCAATTATTTAATAGTTTAGCAGGCAAAGTGGAGTGTTGACGTCAGTCCCAAATAAACTAATCTCTCTCTGCTTGTTGCAACATCTCTGATCGCTGTTATGTGTGGTCAAACATTCGTCCTTTCTCCTATCGTAATTCCGTCACCCACCAACAATGGTAGACCTGTGTAATGCATTAATCCACATGAGAGATTTTGAAATGACGGTTTTTGGTTCATATTAACGAAAATTTTACGGATGTTTAAATTTTTGTTCTGCATTTCGCTAAGCTTGACCGTAATACGCTATCAGGGGAAAAAGACATGCGTCTAAATTTCTGATGCTGAGTGGATAAGGATGAACAGGTTATAAGCTCGAAAGTAACTGAGTAACTATTCCTGTTAAACCGAACTAAAATACAGCTTGAGGCCAACCAACTGATACTTCACGACTACGATTCTATGGCAACCTATTGTTACAGACATGAACATAAAACTGTGAGGATAGAAAAAGGACGCATCAATATCCATTGTCTCAGGCCTAAATAAAATAGGGCGTAATTATGTAGTCCCTGCCTAAAGTCTTCTCATTCCACAGACACGTGCAATAAAAGCCGCTCGATACAGGCGATCGGTGTGCGCTATCCCCTCTGAACTTCATCTTTCCCATCAGAAACGTTTCTCTCCTGGACACATTTTACGGCTGTCTACAACCCACACATTTTAATAGCAAGAAAATAAGCGCGTGATTTTGGCTCGAATGTAAGCTTCACATTTACTTTGGCAATGCGCACAAAAAGCGCTCCATCAACAACTCGCTAGTCCACTTATAAACAATTTCATTCAAATTTGTTCAATTATACACAACTCCAAATAATGTTAGTTTACTCGAAGTTGCCGCATAACAATAAAAGTTGAAGAGTCCATGAAATAAGTCTTTATCTCTTTTCTCTTTTCATTTTGGAGAAATAGGGTTGACTTCTAACATACCTTAATTAAAAATAATACAAGAATACATCAAAAGGGCTGGAGAAAGTGGTGCCTTTGAGCTACGCAGAGCTTTGTTTTCTAGAAATGGAACTCAGGGCCCGAAAACTAGGAATGGCTTCTGTCAGACACACTGTGGCTAACAGTTGCTGACAGCTACACTGCTCCTTGACTTCCATTAGATTGCACGATGTAGCTGGCGAATAAGAGAAATATATGTCCATATAGGTAGACCTTAAACTTACTAATTACATTTATTGAGACCACCTATATATCGGGTATGGGGCTGTGGGAAGCGCTGCTAGCGCAGTTAAGTGATATAATAGCGAGAGAAGAATCAGGGTTTAAAGTATTAGGCCTCGAACCCGGGACCATATATGTTGGTTGAGACCTCTACCTGCTTGGTCACCGGTTCACAACGGGCAACGATCCATCCAACGGTTAACCGGTGGGTGGATCTGGATTCGCATGCCACGATTTTCGTGACATGTCTACACGGAACTCTGCATGGATGGTGTCACTTCGATTGGTGACAAAACGTCTTCAGCCAAATCGCTAAGCTCAGCAAATACAGTAACAACTGGAAAGCAACTTGGTCATGATTAAAAGAGCCAATACTGGATATATTCGCCTGAAGAGTAGGCATATGGAAGGCACGGGTAGCGTAGCAGAGTTTTGGTAAGAATAGTCATCAACTTTTTAAACAATCACCATACTTTCACTTTTGTATCGGACGGTGGGCAATAACGAGTGGAGTGACTGCACTCGTGACTGTGGCTATTAGCTTTACACGGTCTCATCGAATGCGGTTTTAAGCAGTTAACAACACGCCAGCCGAGAAAACTTTACTTCGAACACCACACATTCCGACGGTCCACCCTCAGTGGAGTTCTTCAGTGAACATTCCTTGCCTTACTCTTTTGCGTCTAATATGTAGACAGAATGTTTGAAGAGTTAGTTGCTCCCTATATTTTGTTTGTGGATAATTTGAAGTCATTGATGCCAACTGACCAACTCTGATGGTCAGCAGGGTTTAAAACATGCCCACATAGAATTTGAGACTGGTTCATTTTATTGTTAGAAGTCTACCAATTATGCCGTGTTTAATCCTACACCGAGGGTCGAGTGGACCCTTTATCTGCTAGGTGAAACTAAGCGGCTTCAAATTCCTGATCTGGCTAACCTGAGTGTTGTTCTATTCTTGGATTTCAAGTCCCGTGAGAATTGAAACAAAGTCGCCGAAAAAGGCTTTGTAATGCTGAGGATGATCCACAGGTCATTTGGATTCATCACATTGAAAATGTTCACTGGATTGTTCTCGGCCTTTGCTAGGTAACATCTAAGATATTATGCCCAGGCTTGTCTTTAATGCATGAATCTGGATACTATGTAAGTGGAGTCGATCCTAAGAATTGGCTCCAAAACCATACCAGAGCTACGGCACCAGTCCTTTACAGAGAAACACTTTAAGCTGGGAATGTTTTCGTCGTATTATTCTCGACCAACGAGCAACCAGATGGTGTCTTGTCGCACAATGGCAGAAGATCAAAACCTGATTAATGTTGGTAGTTCCAATTAAATCTACTACATTCACTTCGCGGTAATCCGAATAAGTTGCACTAATCACGATCTGAAGTGGTTTAAACTCACCTTCGACTGTCAGACAGAGCAGTTAATTTGTGTAATCTGTTACCCAAAAACGGGATATCGATGCGAATCTGGAAAGAATTTGCGCGTGAACTCACTGCCTTGAAGTTGTAGTTCTTGATGTTCCCTATCACATCTTAAGCCTTACTCCGGATGGTTTTCACCAGTACGCTTCCCGTTCTCTGTTTAGTTATTGCCACCTTTTTGTCATTTACTAGTTTTTGTTTGCTAATTGCACGTAGCTGGCGCAACTAGCGTTGTTAACGCAAACTACGTGGGCGTGGTTGGATTGCCCATGGTGTGATCCGCTCATCCCATCTTGCTCCCCTACTTTGTAGATATTGGTGTAGCTAAATGCCATGGCTCAATAGTGCAATGTAGAAAAAGTATCCACAGAAGTGTCCTACTGTTCGGGTCTCAATTGAGCTGATATCGCAGGCAAGTTCGTTGAACCAACATTGGAAGGTGTGAATTCCATCTATTGCACGTAAGTAGTCAGATAGCCAAGCAGTACAAATGTGTGCGCATGAAGGGTCCTGGAGATAGGATTATTAATATTAATGCTGTGCCGTCTCAAACATATTATTGGCGTCGCAGATCCCGCCTAGAGTTTCCGTGCCAGCAACGTCGAATTACACATGGTTGACAGTCGTGGTGTTTTGTACACATATATAGTGGAATCTCACATTAGTACCAAATCACTACCACTGTCTTTACGTATATTCCCATGAAGATAATGACGTTTTAATACAACAGATATCAACCGCGCAATACTGCATTGACATGACGCATTACTATGCATACGACACTTCACTCTGCAGTATGACATACCGATACAAAAAGAAATGCAGATTTTTAAAAGCTACTTGTTCCATTGTACGGAAATGATCATGTAGCAGTAAAGCAATCTACCGTTGGGAGCTAAAAAGGTCGTTTCCATCATCGACAAAACATCAGCAGTTTACTTAAGATTTGCGAGTAGATCAACAGTTAGGAATTTTTGTAAGGTCGCATGTTCGTAAAAGTCAAGTATCGCACAAAATTGTAGGGCACATTTAGCTAAATAGATC
This sequence comes from Dicrocoelium dendriticum, assembly GCA_944474145.2. Lineage (NCBI taxonomy): Eukaryota > Metazoa > Platyhelminthes > Trematoda > Plagiorchiida > Dicrocoeliidae > Dicrocoelium > Dicrocoelium dendriticum. Next base: position 84,488,071 of record OX104069.1, on the reverse strand, counting down.
AAACATTCAGAGGCAACGACATACATGATAATTTGAAGCTTGAACATTTCACTATGGAACTGCTTGGGGCAACACGTAGGGCTTAAACCATTGAGAGTAATCTTTGGCGAACAGAACGGTGATCCTTATCTTCCCTGTGTACTTTATCACAACTGGACTGCACACAGTCTATTTCTGATAAGAGAGACGGTGTAAAAGGTATCTGATTTCGTGACGGAGCTTTACAGATAGTTGTCAGCTCTCTTACTGAGATAGATTTGCATGTGTCCCGAAAATTTACAGTTCTTGTTAGAAGGTGAGTCCTACCGGCGGGGAGACGGCGTTGATACGGAAAGTCCACTCGGTCATACTCTAGCAGTTTTCTTCATGACAGTGATCGAATTACGTTGTGAAACACACTCCAATCCGTTGTGCCTGTACAGGCGGTGCGGTAATGACACGTGCTAACCATCAATGCGGCAAAATATCATCTCGGAGCAATGGAGATCCGGAAATCCGAATACCCATGTTACATACCTGGTAGAAAAAACAACTTTCCCACCTAGATGCAATATTGACAAACACTACAGACAGCTGGATACGACAACCTCTTTACTAAAAAGCCTTTCGGACAGAACTGTACGAACATTTCAGTAGCTTCAGGCTATAAAGTACAAGCGCTGCCTCGTCAAAACCCTGTACTAATGCTCGCATGGAATATACAGTCCTCAATGTTTCGTGATTGAGTCGCAAATTATTACACAGGCGCTACGGATACCCTGCAGCCTTTAGTGCAATTCACGGCCACCTGCTGAAACAGAAAAAATGACGCTCTACCGTGTCAAAAGTGATGGCATGTATTCAGTATACATTCAGAAGAGATGCATGGCATTTAACGCTAGCGATTTGTAGCCAGATCATTTCGACGGATTTAAATGCTACCAAACTGTTATCCCTTTAAATGAACAGCAAATTAGTAACCCTTCTGGTTATACTTACACAATCAATCTCCACCCCTGCACCTTGCAGTTGCCACTTTATCTACAATGATGGAACCAATTGTATCGACAGAATAGACCCACATGTACGTAAGCAAGTCAGAGAACACATTCAGACGTGGTTTGATGCCGATGCATCAGTTAAAACATCCGAACGAGCGTTATGTGAAAACAGTTATCACACTCTTGCTTCCTGGGGAACCGTAACACTAGTTTCACAACTTGTTATTCTGCAATGGGCTGTGGTGTTACATGTCCTCTCTTTCTTCCTGTTAGCATTCAAATTATTGGTACTGTTCGTCAGTGATCGTTTAACATATCGCTCGTTCAAATGTGATTAGAGACCACGGAATGATATCATCTTGCAACATCCGTCTTTTAACTGTAATGATTAGTATAGTCATCATCATCATTATACATGTCAGCTAGAGATGGTAAAACACCTCCGCTATTGTACCGCAATACATAAATAGTATAGTACAGAGCACGCAATGCCTCGTATTCCTACCCCACCTCTCTTGATGTAACTTCCGTCTTATCCTCTGTTGGCTCGTCATGTTATCGCAATGATGCGGATTATAATTCGCTTCGTCCCATCATATCTCGTTGTGATCCTCGTGAATATAACCGCTATTGTCGGCTGCATTCATCTTGTGATGCCGGTACTCGATTATGTACCCGTTTCTGGGCTGCTAACTTCTTATCCTGCTGATTATTATCTAAATGCATTCCAATTAGTTGGTTAAATGATCGGAATTTGATACGAATGAACCTGTAGTTTTATATGTACGATTTGCTCACGGTGTGTAAAATAAACCAAGATTGTTTTTACCCTTTGAAATAAAGTGAAGTGTTTTGTTTTGCGTGCTTGAAGGCCACACGCAACCTGGTGAATTGACTATTGGCGAAAATATGCTATCTATCACCCTCTGCGTGCATGCACCTTAATTCTACTACATAATTCTGTTTTGGGAGCTTTGGCAACATCTGAATTCCTGGATCAAGACGTATCTCTCTTATTTGCTTTATAATACTACAAGATAGTACGTCGGCAGTCGATCGCAACGCCACAAAAGAGTCATAGTAGACATCTGACACTTTTGTCAACTGTGTACCACCTGTGGTACAGTTTAGGAGTCCGCACCCGCGGATGTTTTCTGTAACATTTGGCGTCACAATATAAGCGCAGTTGAACTACTCTAAACTCAGGGGTATTCCTCTTTTTAATGGCATACGTTGACGTGCTCAATACCCTATCTGTTGCCACAAGTGCTGAATTCTGTGACCGACAAATATGCAAATAGGCTAGATATGGTATATAGGTTAGTTAGCTCATTTTAAGCTCAATGTAGCTACATTGCTTTCAGCGTCGTACCGAAGCATGCAATAATTACAGGTTGGAATCAATCAGTTAATGAGCTGATTTGTACTGTATACTTCGCAGTCCAGGTAGATATATTCGGTTAGTACAGGGTATAACCGCATGTACGGCAGCTCCTTACTTAAGGATTGCTCTTTCTACTCACCAGAAATGGCGCTCCTTTCGTCGTCTACGTTTTCCAAGGACTCATCTTGCAATTGGCACATGAATTATATCACTCGACGAATTAGTTAGAAGTAGTGAGCAGCATCAATTCGCACACTCAACTTGTTTCAGTAATCTAACATCATGTTAAGCACTTGAATTTTAATGATGCTTTCAGCTTCAGTGAAGCTGCGGGGAATGCTAGCGGAAGATCGAAACTTTAATCATGCGCGATATGGTTTTCTTCTCTGCATATCATGAAGTAACCAGATAATGGTATAATTATACTTATCGTTTTGCTTTAATGTACTGATACTATATTGAAGTCGAGGCGGTAGTTTAGCGGAATTCTGAGGCGGTAGTCTGAAGCAATGGCTAGTTCAAAAATAGAAATTGTAAAAAAAATATTTCACTTTCAAGAGGAATTCAAAATGAACACTTATGTTGTAGTCTGTTAACTTTAAAGCCCACCATTTCCGGGACGCAAGCACCCATGTTAAACAGCACGCAAATAACCATGTCTTCATTTTTCTAAATTTTTGATTATTTCTCGAAAAGAGTTCATGTGATTATTAAAATGGGTATAGTCTTTGCTGTAGTTATATCCGGTTAAGAATGTTTGAAGCAGTTGTAACGCTTCGTGAAATATCGTCTCACCATATGCCTTTATACGATATAGTAAAAAATGCATTCACCCATTATTCCACATGCATTAAGCCTCCATGCGATATCTGCGCCCTCAAGATCACATCCTTGATTTCCCCTTCTCAACGGTAGCGAACTGTTTCATTTAATGGATCGCGTTTTCTACTTCAGTAAAAATGCGCTTTCGACGAATGTAGGGCGTTTTAAAAGTCAAACTACACAGTAGTAACAAGCGCAACATATGGTGTTACGCAATCAAACTTCGGTTGGAATTTTATCGTCTGAGGTACAACGGTGTCACATTGACAGCAAAGTTGAGTGCGAGGGAAACAAAACGTCTGTACTAGTTTCAATTCCAAGGAATTCATCGTTTTAGATAACAGCGAGGAAAGTATTTTGACAAAGTACAAGAACGTATAGACCAAAGCTGAGTAGACTTCTGCATAGTGAATTTTACGTGACACGAAACGTTCGCTACACAACGCATAGCGCATACACTACAACCTTAGAAGCAACGGTTCAATAGGCATGGTATTCATGTGAAGATTCTTTGTCATGCTTAATAAAAATCGGCAAAGCCAACTGGAATAATTAATCTCGCTCGGAAAGGTATTATCGGTCCGGAGTCAACCATTGTACAATTTATGTCTTTCTGCCGTCGGGTGAATTTCCTATTTAGACAACGCTCTGGCTGATATGAGTAGAGCCTTTGTGACACACTGAAGTGGGTGGTAGATGCGCTTGTTAGCTATTCATTAGGTCACAACTAGCTAAAATTTAAACATATGCCTTGCGCTGGCAGCTGACGAATGAGTAGCATTGACACCAAGCCACGCTAGCTCGCATCGATAGCTCCCAATCGATGACACCAAATTGAGAATTGACCTGAAATGGCGATTTTAAAACTCAAGTGGATGCCGCGTAAAAACAACTGGATAGGCTGCGCCAATTTGTATGTTATTCTAATTTATGTGATGTATAAATTCAGCCATTGTGCTTTAAACAATATCCGTTGATTAAGCCCAGACGTACTTGCTGATTTGCGGAGGGTTATTACGGCATGGTGACGGTGGTACTGATTTACCAAACCCCACCTGTCTTCTACGGACACTTGTTGGTCCCATTGCCACCTGATTACAGATGACAGTAAGCACATTACCGGATAGCTGGAGGGCGTGGAAAACGAAATGGATGAACTTTTTCGTGCAGATACAGTTATAATAGTTGGCCATGTTCCGGTATGCTATCGGCCATGAAGCGTGGCAAATCAAGGAGGCATATGATTATGTGACGATCGAGAAGTTGCTCTTTTAGAAATACTCAACGGATTCGGAAACTATTGTGAGAGTCAATTAAACCTTATCGCTAGTTGCATGCGGTTGGTCGATGTCTGTTCAGTAGGCAGTGAAGATCAGCAAGTGACGCAGCCGCCCAAAATAAACTACTCAGAGGGCATTAGAGAACAAGTGTGCCTCTTTCTAACTCAGTTGACACAAGATCGATTAACATCTTCACAGCCTGATCTAAGATTCATTGACGGCATGCTATCCTGGAGAAACTACTTCGGAGTAGAGTGCAGTACAACGCACAGTTACTCCTAAAGGTCGAGAGGGTCGATGCTGCAGCCGAAAGGGATAACTGTCATGAAAACTGTCAGTAAAATAAATGAAACGACTCATCACGGAAATGGAGGAGGATCCTTGCCTCGTGGTACTGAAAGGAAGAAACGCGCTTCTACCGTCGTCGGCACAAGATGGATTTAGCATTTTTTCGGTCGCAGACGAAGGAAGTTGTTGCCTACATCTAAACATCTAAGGTAACCTGTGCTTACTGCGATTGTCATTCCGTTAGACCAGAAGTTAACAAGCAGTGCACGAATATATGGAAACTGCAACACAGGAACTTCGGAAAGATGGAGGATGTGGTGATAGTTAGCGAGCGAACAGCAACAACCCCCAAACCGACCTATTGCATGCTAGCGTCGCTAGCCCACAATCGATTGCATGAAATAGCTAATTGATCGGAAATGGCGATTTCAAAACTCAAGTGGATGTCGCGAGAACAGCCGGATGAACTGCGCCAATTTGTGTGTGCATAAAATGAGCCCGTGTTTTTCGAACAAAAGAATGCTGATGGAAACCCAGACAGTTTTGATTCGCAGAGGTCCATTACGACAGCCCTCGAAATGAATTGCAGTCCATACTGAGATTGCCAGTCGTGACTATTCCGAAACACTAATGCTTCAACAATCAAACTATGAGATTTTATCAGACTGGCCAAAGTAAATCACAAAGCTAGCTGGCTTGTGTTTAGGCATTAACTGGAAAGCTCCAGTTGCCTACATACAAAGTGTCGAAACATAGCAGAATCATTACTTTATGTATTCGTTGGAAGCATGAACATGCTAAAATGCTTCAAACAAATGTTTATACTAACGTTCCTCTTTATTAGCTAATTCAAAGTTAAAAGGACTTTTACACTCTTCCTTGTGTTGCTCCTATATATATGTTAGCGCGCAAACGACCTGTAAGAAGATGATTACTTACGTAACAATTTTCTATATGAAACCAGAGATGTGACGGCCTAAGTTTTGAGTTTGTGCTAGTTGATAAATATACTGTGCTAAATTATTGACACAGCGATTTGTTTTTGCAGTATACTTGTGCATATAACCCATAAATAATTGCATCTTGCACACTCATTCCTCAATTGCGACTTACTTGTGAATGCGACCATAATAACGAATACAGAATTTTTTTCAGCAACAGTAACTCCACAAACTATTCACAACCGGTTTTTCTAACTTGGTAAAAGTTACTCACTTTTAGTCACAAAGCGCATGGTGCGGTTCGCATTGTGAACGACAGCAAGAGGCACGCTTTCCTGTTACATTTAATCGCAGCCATCATTGGTTATAGACATTTCTTCTCCAAACTTTTGATTGGACCAACATTGTTCGCGCAATCATCAGCTGCTTCGGTTCAATGAATAACTTCATGTCCTATTCGCGTAACACTTTGTTAAAAGTGGAACGAGTGCTGAAAATCCCCGTATCCCTTATACAGACATGACAGCCGTTTTTCTAGCCCCATACCGAAGATTTCACGTTTGGACTTGCTCACGTGATATAAGTGAATCACATCGTTGTTCAATGTACAAGCAGAAAGTGGGTTGTCGGTTAGATAGGATAGATACGGCGGGCTATTTGTTTCGATTCTAATCGCTACATTGATATTAAAACTGGGGCCCATAAGTCATTTGCTGATGATCCATGCTGAATGTATTCCATAATTTCAACCTAATTTTTTACAGTAGTAGTTAATGTAGACTATAACTCATCGTTGATTATCATAAAATGAAAACCGTCTTCTCTTATTTCTACCTTAGCTTAGCCTGCTTAAAGTTAGATAAAAGTAAGTAGGTTTCTCTAGGGGTCTACATTCAGTAGTATGCAACAATGAAGGAATTGAATTTTTTACTCTCGATCATTTCTTTCATTGCTTGCAGCCCCCGTCGTCTGCGTTTTCTCAGTGAGTTACGTATTCGTCTATTACAATGCCCATGTGGTCCAACTGCTCTTACAGTCCAATGTGTCCCGGAAAATGACACTAAGTAGTGTAAACCTTATCTATAGCGGATAATATCAACATTATATCCCAGAGACCACTGCAAAGGATTGTGTGGTATCACATATATTCTTCTACATACTTGAATGTTGATGGAGTTCAACCAAGTGAGCAAAATGGTCCTGAATAATTTCGGAATATTTTCCATGTGGTGTTTTCCGGCCTTGTGATGAGGGGCTACTTAATATCACGTTTAGCCCCTATCCACCTATAGTACTGTTTTGTTTTGTTAAGAATGGTGCTAGAATGTTGTGGATAAGAACTGGTTTTTGAAAAGATTGCTAAATCTAGCCTATCTCTGGGGAAAGTAGAGTTAGTGTGATAAAAACACTTTGTCTTTGGATGAAATTTTACGACGAACATGGAAGAGCTTTCGGTTACGACTAAAATTCGTCCGCTCTTATCTCGATAAAGTCATTCAACTCTTCCACACTGATCATCAACCACAAAACAATGATCATCTATCTTCGGAATTATAAACATTTCTACGTCTGCGAATATATACTTTGTTGCTCATACCGTTGAACAGTCGTTCATTACTAATGTTGCAAAGGATTGCCCTGGGATGATCATCTTCTCTATTTACGCCTATATAGTACGCTTCCGATTGTTATACGGCACACTACAGTGAAATGAGCAACAATAGCTTTAGGGCTTTTAACAAAGCAATGCACTAAGCTACTTAATTTTATCGATATATGGTGGCAAAAGTGTCTGCGGTATGGATTAGCGTAGGAAAACTGTGGAGTGTTGGCATGTTGCAATTATGGGATCAAATAAATCGATGCCGGCGTATTGCACGTGGTGTCCCAATTGGAATGAGTTCCAGAATTCAGTGAAATACTGGCTACTGTCAGTCCGCCGAATCCATGGAGTGTCGTCCTGTTAACCTTCAGGCAATGGATGTTGCTTAGAAAAGCATATTTACGGTGAAGATCGGCAACCGGGTGGAAAATTGCACTACCGTTCATTCAAACGAAATAATTACATTTCCTTTTGTGGGAACTTCGATAATGGCTATGTGATCAGTTTCACAAGATAGTGCTAACGTTCCAATTGTGATATAAAAGCAGACGCTGCTAGCTCAGATTAGTTGTTTGTTAGTCGAGCCATTGGTTGAGCCTGGCGATTCAGTTGCATACCTTTCGTCATTAATCAAACTGACCTCATCGGTGCGTCGACGCGCAGCCAGTTGTAAATTCGGTAACGGTGTGTATGGGTTTTATAGGAAATAGATACTAGACATCTGAATAGTCTGTGATCTCACTGGTCTACCAACGCATGATATTTGAACCTGGACAATGCCATCCATGTCCAGTGAAACAGCTTCTCTTCCCTACCGTGCGCTAAACGAAGGTAGCCAAATCGACGCGCAGAAGTTATTCAGCTAAATGATATCCCGTGGGATGGAAAATACGGCAAAATTAAAAATGCATGATACGGTGCAAAGCATTTTGGCGCGCTCATCGTAGAATTACGTAGAAGAGCCGAGAAGTTCGCGTAGTAAAAGTAAAAATCCATGTATCCATCGTTTTAAGGTTTGGAAACACACAGGTCCATTAAATTTGCAGCCCATTGGCTAACAAGTAATAAATTGCAGAGCCAATTGAATAACAATTGGACAAGTCGCATTTAAATCATCGGTGGGTTGGAAGCAGAGACGACATAATTTGGGAGATTAGTCCGCGGATGACATACTCTGGAGGAAAGGAAATATTTAGGGAATTCATGCTGGCTGTACTGTATTGTTAATTTCCCGGGATGAGGTCTTATGTTAGTGTTGTGATACAATTTTAACAGCGAGCGGCAGCTGTGCTATTTTGTTCTTCAGAAAATGTTGGCCCCTGCAACATCTTGGCATCGGAGCAGCAAGGCTTCCGTCAACACCGGTCATGCACCACAAACCTACTGACTGCACGAAATAGTCGGACGGAAGTGGTTGATGATGGGGTCGGAGTTGACCTAGTTTAACTAGAATTCTACAACGCTTTCGACCGCATAGATCACCGAATTCCTCCGCAACGGCAACAGAGATCCGGAATCGGGGATCCAGTTCTTGCTTGGATTGGCAACATTCTTCAACAAAGGGGCTTCACGTACGCGTTACGTTATTACTTTCTAACCCGAATGAGGTAGAATGTGGTGTTACACAAGCGCAAGTGTTGGGACCACGCTTATTCTTGGTGTCTATCAAAGAAATAACAAGTTTTATCTCCTCAGCTTTCCTGCTTTGTGCCGATGACATCGAGGCAAGGCGGGCGATTAGTAACGATGAAGATCACGATATACTGCAACAATACCTAGATTGCAAGCATGAATTATCAAAGAGCAACCTATCTCAGTTGAACATAGCTATGTTCAAGGTGATCCATTTGCGTCACCAGCTGGTAATAACTTACAAGCTTGGAGACTACACCTTACAGAAGTCCTCTCAGGAGCATGACATAGGTGTACTTATCCAAGAAGATCTCGGGTGTGCAAAACAAGCAGAGAAGTTGGTGAAAACCGGTAACCAAAACTTCGGCCTGCATCGCAGTTCCTTCGCTCGGTTTAAACCCACAATCCTCCCCCAAATGCTTAATGCCTACGTGCGACCGCATGTAGAATATGCTATCCAGGCGTAGAAGCCGTGGCAGAATCAGAATCTCGTTGCTCTCAAAACTCCTCAACAAAGGGCAACCAATGACGTCAGAGGCTTCTTTCATCTGCCCTATCAGCTTAGTCTGAAGTCTAGCAGAATGTACAGCGGTCGATATCGACGTTTGCGAGAGGACCTCATAATGATTTACCAGCTTTTGAAGAACGCAAACCACATTTGCCGTCCGCTGTTGAAATTGAACCACAGCCCTAAAGTAAGAGATCATCCTCTGAAACTGCAAATACAGTATAGCCGGCTTGAATGCCGTAGAAATGTCTTTCCATCTGCGTGTGCCAGCCTTGGAAGGTCCTCCCTAATCATGCCGTCTCTGCTCCCAATGTGGTGATATTTAAAAAAACGAGTTGACGATGCGTTGTCTCATTTGCATTTCATTTTCTGACTTGTTAGCCAGGGGCTACGAAACGCAATCAAGCGATATCTTATCAAACCCCCAACCAATGGATTTATGGATTTATACTTTTAATACGCGAAAATCTCCGCTATTTTACATAAGTCTATGTTGAGTCCATCAAAACGCTTTTCACTTTATCATGCAAGTTAATTTTTGCGATAATTTCCATCCCACAGGACTTGGTAAGCATTGCTATTTTTTGCCCGTTATACACCATTGTTCCATTGTTCCACTGCAGAGGGCTATGCGGTCGACTGCGTCCGATTCAGCGCCTAAGTTTTGGCAATGTGTGCGGTGCAGTTATTCGTCCTCCAATTGCTAGTTGTGCAGCATTCAGAGAGCATGAACTACTCAAGCGACTAAGGTGGCCGTCATGGTAATCAGCTATACATTAACCACCATGATCTCACAAGTGTAATTGCAGTGCAAGCACTTGATGGCAACTGCAGTGTCTCACATTAAGTTTGGGATGGATGTTATGGGGTACGGTGGTTGGCTTACGGTGCACCGATCTTTCGCCGGGTACACGCCTAAAACAAGAATGTCGCAGTTGCATCACGGCATCAGCCCTCTCAACAGAGTGCCGCCCATTATATTTATCTCTTACCCATGTGGCCAGCTGTCAACTTAGAGTTCACTGGCAAGCTGCGTAGTCCACTTTTGTCGCCTTATTCTTAAGCACGCCACAATATTTCGCACCCCAGACTCCGATGATTCGCAGTCATATACCTGTGACTGTCTTGACATCCGGACACACCGAACTTGCTGGAGCGCTGTTTGGTCGTCCTTTCAGTGTCATCCCGGAACTTACGTCTTTTGATGTTCGTTTCTGGAATTATAAAGGGGATTTTAGGTATAAAATTATGTTCTCGAATTTCCCGTTTCGTGCCGAATATTTAAATTATGGTGAGGGGTTAGTTGCAACTAAATTGATGTATACGCGTTATCATGCAAATGTCTCCGCTAAATCATCAAGGCACACTTCATTTCATTGGTACGTTAATTACGGAACCTTCCTCTCTTCATTACGACTATTCTACGGGAAATGGGAAGCGTTATCGATTTGACCCGTTATATGCCATTGTACTGCCATGTGTGTTTATGGACTATAATATGATAATAATAATAATAATAATAATAATAGTATGTCAGCTCTACGCCTAACAGCTCTTCGGTGTCGCGCGACCACCACCAACCGCGCGCGGACTGAGTATATTGCGAGGACGCCCACCCCTACGAGGATTCGAACCAAACCAAACGTGCAGACCACTCAGCCACCGGCCGACTTTTGTGGACTAGGTGTCTACAGCCGGTTAAATAGGGAATTGAGTGTCATCGATCTCGCGGAATTATGTGCTTTGCAGGTAAAACTACAGTAAATCGCATGGAAGTGCTGCTCGCCGATATGTGGTGTTGGCCAAGTACGTTTGCTGGAGAATAGCCGGTGAAATGGCCAGATAAAACTTCCAAGCAACGATGCAGTGATCCCAATGTGCGAACATACCACACGGCTGCGTAGAGGATACCGATTCAGTTGATGCGTGTCAGTTGCGCTTTTGTTGGGTCTACACCCGTCCGCCCATGTGTGTGTGTGTACAGATCGGTCGATACAAACTGTCTACTGCCCGGTCGTAGTCTCATTTGCTTCAGGGACCAACAAATCGGTGTACTACATCCACTATGACAGTAAGCGACGCCTGCTGTAACCGCCTGGTCTACTCGTCGTGTAACAAAAGTGCCACCGTCGTAGTTCGGCACCAGCCCGCTCAGCAGACCGCCGCTCGCAAGCCCGTCACACCGCCCCTGATCATTCGCAGCCATGCACTTCTGACTACTTCGTTATCTGGACACGGTACCGTCGTATGCCCTAGCGTTGGTAGGTCGTACAAAAGGTTGTGCTGCGCAAGCGCAAAACTAGCCATAAGATCGCTAATGGGGTGTCACATTAACGTGTTCACGGCCCCTCCCCCACTGGTGCCGTTCGCAAGACATGCCTTTATTTACATGTTAGTCCACTTATACCCAGTCTTTTCACGTGTTTGGACAAACTTGTGCCACTAAGATGCGTAGAACTAGCTTCGGATTAGGCACCGTTGCTGAATGCAGGCTAGGCCACCCACGCGCCAAAACTACACACCAACAAGTCATACATTCATTCAAGGGTTAATATTTTAACCGTCATTAGCTGCTTTGGGCTAGCTCAGCACCAAGATCACTGCGCGCTTGGAGCGTAGAAATGAAAAATAAAAAAATAATACTAGAAAAACAATGTGTCAGCTGTACGCTGTATGCAATTCATTTGCACTAATGAGTACATTTATTCGGCTTAAAGATGCAAATCAAAGTGTTGGATAGCAATTAAATTGCACTATGGATGAAATCAATGGGGAAAAGATGTAGTCCTCAAGTGCTTCTCGTTACCGAAACATGGCACTCCTTCAGTGCGCTTGACACGTATCTTTACATCTTTGGGTACAGGACTTGCTGTAATAGGCGCGTGACCCGTCCTGTTTGCGGATCCCTGAGGTATAGTCATGAGGACTTGTATGCAAGCACATTTGATGGTTTGTCTATTCGTAACCCCGAAGAATCACTCTGGCTTCAGAGACGTGGGAACACCTGGATCTTTAAGTGACTGTATTTGTAAATAACTACACACGTTTAGGTTGCGTGCTACTGAACTTGCCAAATCCCTTCACCAATTTTCCGTACTTCCACCTACACTCAAATTAGTAGGACATGACTTTAATTTGCCGAACATCAATTGGGACCCTCAGATAGCTTCCTAAGACACTATCACTGCATGCGACTGGGCTCAGCATATCCGTACACCCACTAGACGAGATAATGTTCCTGACTTATTTCTGACAACAGGAATCTCCAGTACATTCGCGAGGTTGCTATGACATATCCAATGTAGTGGCCATAAGCTAGTGGATCTCTCGTTTGTGATAACCGGAGTGAAGGGTTGCCCTGCGAGACCAGTTTCCGCCTACCGACGATTCCAGGGAATTAACTGGGATAGCTGCTTCAATCTCTTCAAATCCGTGAATTGGGATAGGTTCTTTCTCGCAGTTGGCAGTGTTTTATCCATCAACGAACCGTACAACAATCTTGAATTATGTCTGGATATACTCGCACCAACGTAACGCGGACGTAGGCCACGGTGTCAGCTAGCCGTAGCGATTTTAAAGACAATGTCTGTCAAACTCAATATATGCGATCCAAATACAAGAAGACAAAGGAGTTCCATCTTCTTATGATCATCAATGCAACCATGGTGCAATGGAGAAACAGTCTTCGGTAAAATCAGCACAAGAAACGAGATTTTAAGCGCAACTCCGTTAAAATGTCTCACTAATTTACTAAAGCATTGGGGTACTCGCTATTTGACACCCATCAGGTCACTAGTGCTACGGGATAAATCAGGGTTACTGACCAAGAAAAACTACGTGAGGATCTGAACATTCATTTGTGTAACTGCTTCGCTGATGGAAATAAGACACCCACAACTTACTTCCTTAGACTTACGGAAGATGAAGCATCAAGCATTACCTTCGATCTGCTCTCCATCGCTAAGTTGATAAAGTTGCTCAAGTTGTCTTACTACCCTGGCTCCGACTGATTGAATTCAGTAGTCCAAAAGCTACATTGTCAAGACGTTCCTCTCATACTCCTGAACAATTTCACTCTACCGGTGAGAAGCAACACTTTCATTGGCCTCTGGAATCATGTTGTTGTTCTACCGAGCCAAAAAGTTGGGTGTAGATAGGACATTGAGAAATACCGTCCAATCGGCCACATGCCCATCGCGTCACGAGTGATGGAGACGATAGTAAAAGAAAGAGCAATTGAATTTCTGCTGTCGCGCAGTTTAATTGACAACTCTAACAATGGTTTTCTAACCGGATAAGCCCTGAGTTTCTAGATCTTATAACGAAACAGATTGATTCAGAACATACACTTCTCATTTCATTCCTTGACATGTGGACGGCTTTTGACCAAGTCCCACATCAGCTTTTGTCATGGTTTTTATCGTGTTTGACATGCTTATATGATTGCATGGCTGCATAGAGCCGAAGTACAGTAATGATCTGTCATTAGTGACTTTTTTCAAGGTAGTTTTCTATGCCCGCTACTATTCCTTCTTTACTTTCGCGATATATATTACTGCTTTTCCCAGGTAAGGGCATTCGTATTTGCAGAATTTTAATGAGCAATGAAAAATAAATCATGCTATGTGAAAAAGCGGTACTTGACATTTCCCGAGGCATGGTGGGGGTAAAACTACGATTATCCAAGATTGGTAAGTTGTCTGTTTGGACGTTTATCTAGCAGAACAATCTGCTGAATATTAGTAGTGTAATTAGGAATTGAATGCGAACGACGAGGCAACATGTGGACAGTTATAGTTGGGCACCATGTGGAAAGTGTTGTAACGCTTCTACTTTACCTCTGCTCTCTGCCCTTGCCGACTGTTGTACTGTTGCTAGCTGCCCTATGAGTCTGCGACTGTCTGAATTCTCAGTCACGCTCCAACCCAACTGACGAAATACAGAAGACCAAGGCTCGGTAAACAGGGAGTCTATCTACACCATAAGTTAACTGTATTTATAGGTAGCCGAAACACGCTAATTTAGGAGGTAAATATCGCTCATGTTCGTGCGTCCGATTTTCAGCCAGTGTGAGTGAGTTCCACTCCACAGGTTTATCATATTGACGGTATAGCTCGATTCGTTTTACGCGGACTGGTAATTGCTGACCGATCAGTTCTCAGTCGATACCCAAATTTAGCTCCGCTTACATCTCTATTACTTCCCGCTTCAACTTGATTGCTCCTGCCCATTTTCCGCACTTGGGCTTGGTCGTAGCTTTTTACCCTGGGGTCCACTTGTAGCCATCGCGGTTTTATTCTTCTTCGACTTGGCCTGCATGTCACGTCGTGTGGCGTCTGTGCGACCGGCTGTGTTCCGCTTTAAGTATCAGTTCTGTTTTCTAAACCAAATGTATCCAGTAGTATGTCGCACTGTGGTGCCGCTGGTTCTTGATGTCTTTGAGTTTGCCATGCCGCTATCGTAGATGAGCGATGTGTCTGGTCCACTTGTCCCTACCGACCATTATCTCATAAATAACTTTTCCCCTCTTTCCACTAACCGTTCCACTAACCCATATTTCTGGGGTCTGGAAGTTTCGTGCATACCCCAAGTTGCCAAGCTTGAACGTGTGAAGCCTGTTATCCTGCCCCTCTCTCGGTCGTCCGTTGCGTTTTTCAACATTTCTGGGAATCAGTCTATCAAATGTTGTTCTAATTTTTCGTCCAAATGGACAACCAGAAGGAGATTTACCCTCCGGTGTGTTTGGATTCGGAGTGTTTCGATACATTGTCAAAAACGGCTGAATGGCATCTCGTGACACCCTCGTTCCTTCTGCTTTACGCAGAGCACGTTTAAAGGTATTTACAAACCGTTCGGCTTGCCCATTCGATTGTGGAGGGTACGGCGACGAAAACTTGTGCTGGATTCCTTTTTGCATGCGAAATTCTCGGAACAGCGTTGAGGTGCACTGGGATCCGTTGTCTGTAACCAACGTCTCCGGGGAGCCAAAATACTGGAACAATTTGTTCAACTCATTGATAGTGTGCTGGGCGGTAGGATTTTGCATCGGAATCACGTCGGGCCATTTTGTGTAGCAATCAACGAAAATCAAATAAGATTGATCGTTGATTGGTTTCGCATAATCCAAGTGGATTCATTGCCAGGGCTTCTTCGACTCAGGCCAAGGGTGCCACGAATATTTCGGTGGTGCATTTGCCACTTGTTGACAAGATCCACAACTTTGGTAGAACAGCACGACTTCTGCGTCCACTTGAGGCGAATACACAAAACTTCGCACCAGTGCCTTCATTCGGCTGGTTTCCGGATGTCCTGAATGAAACTGCTGTGGTATTCGCTTCCGCAAACACCTTGGTACCACGACTCGGTCTCCGAACATTAGACAATTGTCAGCGAGCGAAAGGGATCTGCGTCGATTAAAGGAAGTTTGTAATTAATTCGAAATTCTGACATTAGGCCAACTGGACTGCACAAACCCTACCACTTTCGGCAAAATATCCTCTCGAGCCGTCTCTGCACGAATCGTGTCCGACGTTACTGACAACTCCCTTACACTGTCAACCAGGATCCGCTGAACTTCCGATCCGAATTTGACTGATGCAATCACGCAGTCATCGTTTTCCTTCATGTGGTAACAGAGGAGGCAAGGCATCAGCTTGACCGAGTTGTTATGTAGCTCGATATTGTATACTGGAATCGTAAGCCAGCAGTATTTTCTTTGATCCAAATATCGAGAGTAGAAGTTTGTGGTCCGTGCTCAGTAAGAAATGTCTACCATATAGCATCTTATGAAAACGTTTCATTGCGAAAACGATCGCCAGCGCTTCCTTCTCAATCTGGCTGTAATTTTTATCCGCCACTGTCAGCGACCGTGCTGCGTGCGCAATGGTCTTCTCTTCTCCTCCTGGAAACACGTGAGAAATGACAGCAACTACCCCATAATTGGAGGCGTCCGAAGCAACAACAATTACCAACTTTGGGTTGAAGTGGGTCCAAAGTAAATCAGAACTAATCGCTGCTTTAACTTTATCAAAGGATTGCTGGCACTCCTTTGTCCATCGCCATTCTTTCCCTTTCATCTGCAACTCGTTCAGTGGACCACTAGTCTGATGCAGACTTAGCAGGAAGGCACTATAATGACTTATAAGACCGAGGAATGAACGAAGTTCGACAACATCCCCTGGTGGTGGCATTTGCTTGACGGCTTCTATATTAGCGGGATCCGGACGTCGGCCATGTTTGTCAATGACGAACCCGAGAAATTGGACACTTTCTATCAGGAAACTGCACTTTTCCGCTCGTACCCGGAAACCAACTTCTTCTAGACGAGTGAGCACTTTCTCTAACATGGCCAGCAATGCTTGTGGGTCAGACCCCATAATCATTGCGTCATCCAGGTATACGGCACCCCAGGGATATCGTTCAGCAGCGTATCCATGATTTGTTGAAAAATGGCGGGAGCAGTTTTCACTCCGAATGGCAACTGATTGTACTGGAAAGGACCCAGATGCGTATTGACCGTCCATAGAATTCTATAGTTCTCGGCTACTGGAACTTGTACTTAAGCATCAGCTAGATCGAGTTTCGCAAACAATTTTCCACCGTTAAGCTTGGTGAACAAATCTTCAGGCATAGACATAGGGTAATGGTAGTTCTCCAACATGGAATTTAAGCCGGTTGAAAAGTCAGTACAAATACATACCTTGCCGTTTCCCTCCGTTACCACAACGATGGGTGCGGCCCATTCTGTGTAATGTACGCGCTCGATTATGCCTTCCGACTGCAACCTATTTAACTCACACTCCACTATTGATTGTGTTGTGTACGGCACTGGACTTTTGGTCTAGAGACTTGTCTGGCGTCTGGTTTGAGGTTCAGCTCATCTCTGGCTATCCGGCAGCATTCAAAACCGGGTTGGAGGAAACTTTCGTGGCGTCGTTGAAGTTCTGCAATTTGACTGTAAAGTTCGAGGTTCATATTCTGCGTCTCTGTGGGTTTCTCAGCTCGTTATTTCTGGCATATACTGTTAACTGACTGGTCAATTAATTTCAATTCCACCATCCAATCGAGACCCAGCCAATTCAATCCTGATTGATCTGTCACAAAACAGGTTGTACGGATGTGCTGATCACGGAAACTGACCTGACAATGCAACTCTCAGAGAAGTTTCAAAATACCGCCGGATGCGTTTCGTGCTGTGTGGTCTGTGTGGACAAGCGGTGGTCGTCCCAGTATACACCATGTGTCTCGACAAATCAAAGTGATGTCTGACGCAGTATCCAACTGCAACTTAACTTCCTTATCGTTGATCTTCAAAATGGTAAATTTACGCCTGCCGACACCGCCAACCTTGAAACTCGCCGTCAGTTTTGGCCTCGTTGTGACATCGGAAGCTCGAGGGATTCGACGCCGTATTCCGCTCATTGTTGGTCGCTTCGCGAGACAACACGACCCCTTGTGTCCTCGCGTTCCATATCGATTGCAAATATGATTTCGGAACGGGCAGTTTCGACCAAAGTGCCATTCCCTGCAAAACCAACAAGCTGAAGAGGGTTTAGAATGTGGTGAACTCACATGAACCGATTCTTTCTGAGGACTTCGGCTGGCCCTGCAAATGATGTCCTGACTACTCTGGATGGATGCCTGTTGGATCATCGCAGCATAATGCTTCAAGTTCATCGACCGTTGGCATTCGTTCGTCATTTCCTGCAGTGTGATCTCGGGATTTTGTTCAATTCTGCTCAGTACTCTTGTTCGGGCATCCGAAACTTTGGTTGCTTGAAGACCACACACATAAATAAGGCACTTGTACTGATCAGCTGTCATCCTGTGAAATAGCGACCGTTCACACTCACGATTTACGCGACTCAAGTAAGTAACCCAGTCTTCGTCCTCTCGCTTGGTCAATGTCAGGCACTTATATCGGATGTTGAATAATGACGACTGCTCTCCAAATATCTGGGACAAAGTAGCAACCGCTTCAACGAATGTTAAATCAGTGCTCTTTTTCAGTAAGATGAAATTCATAACTTTTCGTGCTCGGCCGCACCCAATTTCCGCAGCATGAGGCGTACTCTCTTGCCCTCTGAAGCATCGGCTAAATCAACGCGAAACAGGTCTTCGTATTTATGGAACCACGATTCATAGGTAATACCGGCATCAGCATCGTTACGGAACTCACAAACTTGCTGCGTCAAGGTTTCTGCTGAGGGGCAACGTTCACTTGTTCCTGTTACCGAGCCTGCCTGTAGTGACAAATATTTGGTAAGCGTTTCGATCAGCTTGGCCTGTGCTTTCTCAAACTACGCCTGCTGTTGCTGCAACAGAGACTGCAATTGCTCAAAACTGACTGACATCTTTGGGTCATTCTGACTCCTGTCGCCACTGTTGTAACGCTGCCTTTGTACTGCTGCACTGCTGCTACTCTGCGCCTGCGACACTACGACCGCCTGATTGCTCAATCACGCGCCCAACCAACCGACGGGATACAGAAGACCAAGACTCGGTAAACATGGAGTCTATTCTACACGATATGTCAGTTCTATTTATTAGTGAACGAAACATACTAGTTTTGGAAACGTCTGGCTCTCAGCCAATGTGGGTTGGTTCTGTCGCGCGGATTTTCCAAATTTGGCAGAATGGTTCTCCTCCCTTGATTCCGGCTTGTAATTACTGGCCAATCGGTTTGCACCCGCTTCCCAAATTTGGCAAAATGGTCGAAGGTCGTTCCCCGCTCGTGTATGTGACCTTCGCGTGCAGCAGACAACTCACATGCTCCGCGGTAAGCCCTTGCGCGACCTCGTGTCTGGACATTGGCTCCGCTTACCTTTCTATTATTGAACACCAAATTAAATGATCTGCACCAAAACCCCAGGATGACGATGAGGTGAGAGCAGAATGATAGCATGCCCGTTTCTTGACATACTGATCGAACACAGAACTGATGGATCGGTACGTAGATCGGTCTACCGTAAACCGACTTGGAAGGGCCAATATCTGAACTTCCATAGTTTTGTACGCAAATGTTACACACAAGGGTTGGTGCAACCTGTTTGACAGAGCAAGACAAATCTGCAAGCCAGGCACGCTAAATGAAGAGGTGGTACTATAAAATCAAAAGCCTCTCCTAGTTTCAAATGCTATAGATATAGCGTCTAGTGGGAGGACGTCATCACCTTGCAGGCTAACCACTGTCAGTGACAGTGGTTGATAAGTGGTGCTATATCTCAGCTAGTTTGCAAATTATGTAACTCAGCCAATGTCCCCCATGGCTCAGTGGCTTAAGCTGCTGGCTAGTTGGCATCTGCCTCTAGCGGTCATGGGTTCGATCCTCCTTAGAGGACCGAGGGAATGCGTGTCACTGACAAGCACCAATAGGGCGAAACGCGTCTGGCGCTTTTCCGGACTAGGCACTGCTATATAGCTTGTGAACTGTTGGGATGAAAGCCTTATCAGATATCCTAGAATAATTTGCTTTAATCTTAACTAACTCGTGGCAAATTGGGAGAGTAACAATTGAGAGAATGCAACTTTCCTTCACTAAGCGACTGCTGGAATTACCTAAACTTAACTATTACGGTAGATATAATCAGCTCCAGTTAGACCCATTAGGGCTCCGGAGGCTCATTAACCTGGTATTCCTCTTCCAGCTGCAGCCCAGTCCAAACGTTAACACCAAGTTTTGTTCGACAGAATGCTGATTAGCGCTACCCATTACGGACTTGACCCTTTTCGATCATCTTACAGAAAGCTCGTGC
This sequence comes from Dicrocoelium dendriticum, assembly GCA_944474145.2. Lineage (NCBI taxonomy): Eukaryota > Metazoa > Platyhelminthes > Trematoda > Plagiorchiida > Dicrocoeliidae > Dicrocoelium > Dicrocoelium dendriticum. Next base: position 84,467,879 of record OX104069.1, on the reverse strand, counting down.
AAAAATACACGCTAGTTTCTTTATTTATATCAATACTTTCGCATGGAATATGCCGTCAATAGAAATCAGATCGATACCTGGGGCTGCAGCCTTCCGCATTAATTTACGCCGATTTCTCGACTTAATCCCTATTGCAGAATTTCTTTGTCTATACCAGTCTGAAGGTGAGAGATTGAAACGATGTCCAGATCGATTCTAACACTAACATCTGGCAAGGTAGCCAACAGAGTAACCCGTTGTCATCGTCGGCAGCCCAAATCCGCGCCTCAAGCCCACTTCATGCATGCCATTACTCAGCTTGCATTGGCTAGCTTCCAATAAAAAGCTGGGCGACTTTATCATCCTGCACAACGCAGCGCTTTAGCGCCGTATGTACTGATGCTCTAGTACCACTTACAAAGTACAACACATTTGACTTTAGGCTGTAAATATGTCCAGCTACAACCCCTGCACCCAACCATGCTACAGTATTAGAACTTCCCACAGCAATCTAAGAGGACTGAACGACCCCGCGCGATGCAGTGCCTTTGTTTCGTATCCATAGGTGTTCACATAGATTTTACATTATTAAATGCCTATTCAATCTTCTGTAAACGGGCACCCAGTCCCACATCTTGTTTGTCATTACTCAGTGTATATTTGCTACCTTTCCCCATAAACCTGGGATGACTTAATCATCCTGCGCGACGCAGCAATCTAGCCTCGGATATACAGACACACAGGTAATCTTGATATGCTGCAACCCTCCCACTCCTCGCTGTTATCATAGGACCAGCCCCAACTCGCCTCTTCTCGCACTTCCCGCTGATTATCCTTTCGTAATAACGCATATATATATATATATATAAACATTTACGTATTGAAAATATACAATAGATAAAGTTTCAATGCCTAATCCTTTATTGCATGTTGTCCACCTTTTCTTGACCTTTTCCGCTGCATTTTCATCTGGCTGCCTGTTAGGCTAAATGTTGTCCGAGTTTTTCAGACATCTTAATTTGCATCTGAGTGTTCTTGCAATAACGGTGGATGATCCTTAATCAGCGATTCGGATTGCTACTCCAATGAGGTTTGCGGTTCGATCAACTGAATACAGACAGGAATCCAGAGCGGTGCAAGGGAACTGACGCAATTAAATATGACTGGCGGACGATGACACCATACAGGTGACCGCGGATAGCGCAGCAATCAGTCGGTTTGAAGTCAAAACATTCCAGCTTATGGTAAACTCAAATTGAGTCCCTGGTACAACACTTGCTTGCGATAAATATCTATATCGTTATTCGTGTCTTCGCATTCGAAAAAAATTTGCTATTTCATCATGGAAACATTTACCACAGCCACATCCCAAATCTTGGATTGCATGAACCTACACAGTTAATTTGTAAAGATTAATATTTGGTCAAACAGCAATTATTGCATATCTGCTTGTAAAAAACTGATCATAGTGTGCCTCGTGTAACAGCGATAATATACCTTTTTATTACATTTTATTCTATTAAATCTGCTGTAATAGCTAAAAGCTTGCTTACAAGTCAAACGAATAGCACTTAAAGCCCGAGGGGAAAATGCAAATACAAAGCGTTATTAAAAATTATCGTAAAATACATCTGTGAGAAAAAACGCAGCAAATACGGCGATGGGTTTAGTAACAAACTAATAGTTCACAAACCTTAGAATTATGGAATAGGGGATATCGTTTTTGGGTTAACTCGGAAATTTACTCTATTAACAGCTTTTGTAGGTGATAATTCGCAGCATCGTATCCGACCCAATCAAAATTGATTGCAGTGTGCCTGAACACTCGGTTATCGGACCACGTCTGTCCTGATCTTCATAAATGACACTGGAAAGCTTTTCTGCGAATAGCACTCGCCGAACGGCTTTTCTCGAAATCCTGCTCTACAAGCTAATGAGGTGTCGTGTTGGCTGCGCACTGCACCAGTGGAATACTGACTTCCTTATTGGGAAAAGGTAGCAGGTTCAGATGGATGATGTCCCAACGGAATGGTGCCTGTCCAATAACGGCCTACCCCAAGGCACAATACTGGGGCCCATTTTGTTCCTGATCCACACCAACGCAGTACCTCAGCTTATTCAATCGCTCTGCGCATTATTTGCAGAGGAGTTGAAGATTTGAATGGATATTGATTCTCCCGACTACATTGATATTCTTCAGCAGGACCGCGACCTCCTATCCTGGTGGTTTTCAGTAGTTAACCTATCGGTCTACCCGGCCAAGTCCTCGTTTGTGAGCCCGGGAAGGGGTGGTAATTTGCATGAGTACACCCTGACTGACCACACGCTGCATCCTACCAGTTCCGTAAAGGATCCAGGCCTGCTCTCACGCCGCGATCTGAAGCCTGGCTACAACACGAACAGACTGTACATAAAAGGACTGCGCCTGCTTTTGGCACTTAGGCGCGATTTCTGCACTTGGTCTGAAGAGATTGTCACGCGTCTGTTCCCTACCCTAATAAGACCGGTGATTGAGTACAGTTCACCCGCCTATTGTCCGATCACAATAGGTGAGGAGCAAAGGCTGGAACAGGTCCAGTGTGTGGCTACCCGACTCATTCCCAATTTACGGTGTACGTCGTAAGAGTACCGATGTAGGAGACTAGGGCTTTTTACGCAATCGTATCGTCAATCTACGATTTTATAACATCATGACGCACCAGATACTGCACTTGGGTCACTTCTTTTTGTTGTGGCCGATGTTGCACGTGCGAGCACCAAGCAGCACAAGCGGACACCAGTACGAACTAGTGATACTGGATTTAAAGCGCATCGCTCACCGGTTATGTTTCGAGCGTCGAGTGGAGAAATATTAGAATGAATTTCCAGAGACGCTAGTCGAGGTGAAATCTGTGTAGGAATATAGAGACATCTTGATGCCCACTTTGCGGACTACAGGCATGGGCAGCGTATCGACCAGGATAAGATGTACTGCAGCCGTAAGAGGCTGCCACGGTGCATGAATTAGCGACGTAATTCCGCGCATATGCCCGATTCACATAAGATGGAGCAACATATTTTTATCTTATAGGTAGAATTTCGTCACATCTAGGCTCACTCAGACAGCCGCCACAAGCCCGGAAAAGCACTGTACGCGCGTTTCATCCTTTCGGGAATCATCAGCAGTGCGCATTCCATCGGACCCTTGTTAGGGCTCGAAACCGCAACTCGACTGTTGCCAGTCTGTGGTTGAGACCACTGAGCTACGGGGGACGGCAACGACCATCGTGAATAAGTTACTAGATGTGATATAGCGCCGCTCACTATCCACTGACTTACACGTTACTGCCGTGCATAGGACAGGGTAGCCCCCTCACCAAGCGACGAGCTTAACAAACTTAAGCCGCCAATTATCTTATGGCATTATAAGCAGTTTGTTCTGTGTACTGATTGCAGAAGAGTAGTAGGGGGAGTTGAATGTTATAGGTAGAATTTCGTCACATCTAGGCTCACTCAGACAGCCGCCACAATCCCGGAAAAGCACTGTACGCGCGTTTCATCCTTTCGGGAATCATCAGCAGTGCGCATTCCATCGGACCCTTGATAGGGCTCGAAACCGCAACTCGACTGTTGCCAGTCCGTGGTTGAGACCACTGAGCTACGGGGGACGGCAACGACCATCGTGAATAAGTTACTAGATGTGATATAGCGCCGCTCACTATCCACTGACTTACACGTTACTGCCGTGCATAGGACAGGGTAGCCCCCTCACCAAGCGACGAGCTTAACAAACTTAAGCCGCCAATTATCTTATGGCATTATAAGCAGTTTGTTCTGTGTACTGATTGCAGAAGAGTAGTAGGGGGAGTTGAATGTTATAGGTAGAATTTCGTCACATCTAGGCTCACTCAGACAGCCGCCACAAGCCCGGAAAAGCACTGTACGCGCGTTTCATCCTTTCGGGAATCATCAGCAGTGCGCATTCCATCGGACCCTTGATAGGGCTCGAAACCGCAACTCGACTGTTGCCAGTCCGTGGTTGAGACCACTGAGCTACGGGGGACGGCAACGACCATCGTGAATAAGTTACTAGATGTGATATAGCGCCGCTCACTATCCACTGACTTACACGTTACTGCCGTGCATAGGACAGGGTAGCCCCCTCACCAAGCGACGAGCTTAACAAACTTAAGCCGCCAATTATCTTATGGCATTATAAGCAGTTTGTTCTGTGTACTGATTGCAGAAGAGTAGTAGGGTGAGTTGAATGTTATAGGTAGAATTTTATTGGTACTCAGTATTTAACTTGTCTACAACTACCGGTGGTTCAAAGATACGGTGTGTTATCCTTGTTCTCAACTTGTTTGCGAGGATAGAATGGCGTAGCGGCAGAAGTTGGCAGTATGTATGACCACAAACTACAAGCTTTTGTATAAATGCTAAACAGTCTAAGTAAGGTAAAATGGGGTTTCTCCTCTTCGAACAGCTGACGGACCCAAGCGGACACAGAAGGAAGCAGCGAATACCCTCCGCCTGTAATATGCCTCAACCTTTCAGTGTAATCACCAGCCACCTATGCATACAGCAAGGGTTATCTAACCCCCCAAAATCACTCAGATATGCTTCACGATAGAAGCTGTATTAAAAATCTGTTGAGTATGCGTAAGCACAGCGTGCCTAGAGTCGATAATATACACGGATAGTTGCTACCGGTGGTGGATGAGGGCTTATCTGAGCTTAGTTTAGAATGCTTTAACAATGTTTTGATGAAATGTACGTGTCCGACATGTGGAAACACAGGAGAATAACCCTTATCCACAAGAGAGTTAGTCGTTCCGATCCAACCAAGTATCGTCCTATAATTTTGCTGCCGATACTTCTAAAAGTCATGGAATTTATTATTTCTGGAGCGATACCAACCTAGTTGGAAGAATTTAACTACATCGAACCGGAACAGCATTGCTTCTGACGAAATCTCTCGTGCACTACAAATCGATTACTAGCATGATCAAACTGGACTGAAGCGGTAGACACTAGCACAGGTTGGTGCAGTTTTTTGACTTCTCAAAGGCGTTGGACTGGTTGGACCTTGACACTGTTCTACAAACTCCAAAAATATAGAGTTGATGATGTCTCCTAGGGTGGATCAGCAGCTTGATTCTACCTCGGCACTTGGAAGTACGAGTAAGTGAATCCACGTGAGGACCCATTCCAGTTGCATGCGAAATTCTACAGGGATCGGTACTGGGACCGAGGTTATTTTTGACGTATATCAGCGATGATATAAGCCTCAAAAGCTCAACCTGCATGTTTTATATCGAGGGCATCAAAGTGTGGAGGGCCATTACAACACCAGATGATATCACGGTACTAAGAGCCGATCTGGATAAAGTAGAAACGTCGTTAAAACAGAATCTACATCGATTCAGTCCAGACAAATATGGAGTGCTACACATAGAGAACCAGGTGGTATGCTCCTATAAAATTAATAACAAAGAGATTCCAACGTTTTCTGGGTTTTCGTTTAGGCCGGCCTTTGATGTTCGAATCAGGCTGGCATGGCATCAAGAAGGGACTTGTAACATATGGGCTTCCTGAAGCTCGCGTTTGGATGATTCGACGTATCAACTTTTCTACGGCTTCTCGGTTTGTGCATACGTACACATGTGGAGTGCGCAAGATAGTTCTAGCAACATTGGCTAAAAAGTGATCACACTGCCTTGTAGATCCCTCAACATCGGGCAACAAATATTGTCAAAAGTGTGTACGTTTTGCTGTACAACGAAAAGCTTCCAGTACTCAAGTCTTCTGCTTATAATATCGGCGATTGCGTGGAGACCTAATTTTGACTTACCAGAGTTGGATAAATCCCTACCACACGTGCGCTATTTGTTAGAGCTCAGTTTCAACAGTATATTGAGTGACGGTCTAAAGCTGGCAGGTTGGTACAGTCATTAGGAATGCTGTCGGAATTTCTTTTCCGTACGCGTTTGCAAAAGTTGAAATGCCTTACCGGAATCTATTAACTGTGCTCCTACGCCAACAGAGTTCAAAGCCCGAGTTGACCGTACACTCATTGCGCTGCACTTTCTCACGTGACTCAGTATCCACAGATAAACACAAGGGTGTGCTCAACTCCCAGATTACGTTCAAACATGTCACCACAATTATGTGTTTGCCAAGAAGCGGTACGATATTTTTACCAACGTCTGATTTGTGGTCATTCTTTATAGATTACATTCGATTTACAGTTCGTACTATGTATACTGTAGCCAATCCACTTCTGTAAAGCTAATTTTGCTAGTTTTGCTAATTTTGAGCTTACACCATTACTGTTTTACGGAACCTGTTAAGTTTCATCTTTTTATTCATTTGGAACTACTGGTCCACTGTTCCATTGATTAAAGGGTGTTCTAACTAATCTACAGAATGATCTGGATAAAGTTTGGACACGGTCTAAAGATAAGGTGCGCCGGTTTAAAATCTCCAAGCGCAAAATATTGAGCATGCAGCAGTATATAACGCACAACGAATCGCCAGGGCCACAACTACTACACACATGAAATTGCGTAAAGCGTAGATGAAAACTTAGGCTTTCCCAGCTCGGTAAGTGGCTGTGAAAAATCCTTGTCTTCACAGATTTATATGTTAAACCAAAGAGGCATCAGAACACTGCTACCGGTTCATACGTAGAATAAACTACTGCTTCAATATCTGTTCTCCCGTAAAAGCATCATCTATCCGTATTCTATTCCAATCCTCGACTGACTACGAAGAATAAAAGCGAAGCCTTCAGATGTTTAGACCATTTTTCTGTAATCTCATTGTGTTCTGCCATCAAAAGTGATTTGGTTCCTTCCAACCAGACGTACGTCCAAACCATACTAAGGAACAATACTTATGGAGCAGAAATAATAATGTACAGATATATTAGATCCCCAGCCAATCCATGCATTACGCTCTCCACAAAGACGAATTGTACTTCTAGTTGTGAGTAGTACATGATATTAACAACTCATCTGCTCAGTTGCAAACACGTGATGCAGGCGGATAGTAGCAAACAAGGAACCAAGCAGGCTATAATAGAGCAAGACAACTAGCCAGTGTACACTGCACCCTATCGTTCTCACGAAATGTCACGATTCAATAACAGCACTTCTATTTATGCACGCCAAGAGTGGACCGACAGCAGATAACTGGGGATGGGTGAGGCAGCGGCATCCAAACTAGTGCAGAAGGAAGTGGTAAGTGGATATCGGAACATCGTTTGTAGCATATCCAGTGTGATACTATTTACGAGAATGATAATTGGATGGATAGGGATTTGGAGGTGCTATAATGGCGTCCAATTAGTTCGCAGATCGCCGTTCAATTCTATCTCCGATGTGGTAATTTGCATAGTACAACCTCTGCTTTTATCATTGGATGGTCAAAATAAGTCTAAAACTATTTATTCATTGACTATAGTAAGGCCTTAGGTCGTAAGGATTGCAAAAATTGCCAATGTAAAATCTACTCGATTCTGCGGTGCAACTTTCTGTAATTATTCCTCTGTGGCAGCCTTAGACGAAACTCACACATTTTATGATTTTTCGGAGAGAATGTAGCACCGAAATCTTTCACTCAAGTGACGGCCCCATGGATCAGATTGGCAGAGGCTTATTTCAAGGCTGCCGAACCCACAATTGTGATTGCATGCCGCAATTCAAGTCACATGGCGTGTGCATGAAAATACGAAAACCGATTTGTTGGAGGACTTCCTTTGTCAACCAAGAAAATTTTCGCTGTTCCTTTTACTCACCGTTATTTTCCACTCGCCTAAACCCCAGCGAAATATAATTCAACTGGTATATGCGGGGCATTTGTGGGTATCATACAATCGCTAAACCATTGATTGTAATATGACATATGTAGGACTAGAACATATTAGTCCGGGACAGTGCGCGTAATCGAGCGCAGATATCAGAAAGCAGAGGAAGTCCGACACAGCGGACTATATTCGAGGGGCTATAAAAGACGTGGACGGATGAAGCCATTCAGGACCGAAGCTTAGCACTGTAACTTAAAGAGCATCCGCGTGTCGAGTCTGATATAGGGGAGATTAACACAATAAGTCATAATGTAGACTTTGTCAGTATTGAATATGCACATAAAGATAGTGGTTGCCTTCTGAGGCACCAACCATCCCTTGACCCTCAAACAGATTGTTACATATATTGTTTTAATCATTGAGCACTGTTTAAAGGAAGGGATCACCATCAAATTCTCATTCCACAACAATAACCTTGCATTCGCTGTATAGGTTTAAACTCTTCATGTCAGTAATATGTTAATGAGCAATCGACAAGCTTTCCATTCAATTAAAGGAAAAGTATAGAAAATCTGCAAGGCTGTCGGTTTATGTATATCTCTCGACATGTCTTCTTTTGCCTATCCCATCAACTTAAAGGGAATACTGGTTTTCCTGCTCATGACGTTTGTTTTAAAGCTGACTTGCTATCTTGGATTGGTGCATAAAGCACATTCTTGATCTTGGCTTAAATTTGTCAATCCAATAAATTAACGATGAGAAAGAATAGGCAGTCACGTTTCTAACAATCTTTTTCAGTTCACATTAACAAATTTTGAGTAAGATGAAATTCTTATCAACTATTTTTAGAGAATTTAACTTTGGTGCATGACCGAAACTCTCAGATATGTTTTCCCCATCTGGGCAGCTAATAGAACATAAAACTCGCAGTGTATTTCGTGGGAAGCTAAATATAATTATTCAATGACAAATTGTGCAATTGTTTGCGTTAATACAGCAAGATTATCCTATTTTCACCTGTTCTAGGAAAATTTTAACCCCTGGACGAAATCACAAGTGTCGACATAAATCTATGACATATTTCTGGAATTAATGCTAGACCAGGCTTTTAACTGCAAGCATATGCGAACTAGATAATGCTCATAACTCATTGAGCGGCTATGGTGTGACAATGGTCTCAACGAATGTTGGCACTCTTCTTTGTAATAGCAGCTTTTGTATTTTCTGCCGATTGAGTCTCAACGTTTGCCGTAATAGGTGCTGACAGCTAGATTTTTCTAAGGTAAGGGAATTGGCATATGAGGCATTATTTGACAAGAGAAAAATCCTGACAGTAATTGATTAGTATTATTTTAATAAATACTCGTTTATTTAAGGAGCAGAAATAAGGGTATACGAAAAAGAGCAATCCTTGGAGATGTTTTTGACTGGTGATACCATGAAATCCATCTCATAAGCGAGTCAGTAACAAGTGCGCTCCTCTCTGTCAAGGAATTCCTCTGCCCCATCTTCACCCTGCGCAGCTATAACACATACGTTCGAGTCGGATTAACTTCTCAAATGCAGTGGTCACCTTTTTAACGAAGTATTCCCCATTGATCTTGCTTCCTGCAACCCAGGTACTTTTAGCATTTCCCGTCATCAGTTTGATGTGTGAAACCTTTTGTTCAATTAACACCTATTTTACAACGATATGCTATTCACTATAGCATTTTCCGCGCTATCCCATGACCTAAAAGTGTCTCCTACAGGATCAGTTCTAGGCAGCTACCATTCAATGCGTGGCGTTTGATTAGATTGGCGCGTCGATGACACTGAGTTGCTATCATTCACCCCCTACAAGGCACCTTAAAGAATATAAACTACCCAAACCATCGTCGAACAATACATAAACCAAACCGTGCGTGTGTGTGTGTGTTATTCTCTGGACAAACACGCTTACAACAAACGAGGTCAAATGCTCGACGGTGGCATCGAACTTAAAACATTCACCTTCCACCTCACGTCTCCGTACTGGTGCAGGGAAAGATAATCCCACTTAGGGGCAAACGCTGGGATTCAAAATACATCCGCTTGGTCAGGACTGATCTGAATTTACGGCTTTGCATTCCACGCTAATCGTGATAGGGCTGTCAGAATGGGAACCATATACCACCAGTATTGCAGCGAAGGATTTTCACTTCTATTCACCATGGTGGTAGTCGCATTGATTATTCTAATCATGGTCTGATAAGGCCGCCTCCTGCGCTTCCCAATGTTGTGAACTAAATCATCTCGGTTGCACTCATGCAGTGTCTGAAAACCACATATTAATGGACCCAGAACAACATGGCTTTTAGCAAAAGAGTTGGTGTATTAGTAACAACTCACTTGCACTCCATAGTGTGACTGATGTAGTTGGTAGTGGAGCAGGTATCAATGTTACCTACCTGGACTTCTCAACAGGATTTAATAGCTTAGACCATCAAATTCTCTTTCACAAGCTTCAAAACTACGGCACCGCAGACCTAAGCTGAGGTTGGATAAACAATTTTCCACACAAACGTCGATCGGTGAAATTCCTGATGACTCTTTCTGATGCAACTGAGGTGTCACAAGCCTCGGTGCTAAGGTCTCCTCTGTTCCTGGTTTTCGTAAACTATCAAGCGAGATCAATGGCTTCCGGTATCCTATTTCTACCGGATGATTTCAAGACATGGGGGCGAACAGAGGACTGGTCAACCACGAAAGGCATCAGTGTGACCTTAACACGAATTCAAACCGGTCAGTTCGGAATGCCCTACCAATAAATTCAGGCAAATGTTGCGTTGTGCAAATACCACATGGACCTGTTGTACACAGATTGCAGACCAGCTCCCAGGAACCTTAGTTTGGTGTACTCGTGCACAGTGACAGCTATAAAAGGAGGTAACGAGCTCCTCCATGTGGTAGTAAAAGACCGGGTGATTTGACCCATCCGTCATCCAGAACATGCACACCCCTACGTTGCGACAGCACATTGCATGTACTTTCCAAAATTGGCAACGCTGGTTGAAGTTCGACATGGAGGCACCGCAACTCAGGTCAACAATCATGTAAACAGTCTATGCAATGTAGCTTATCAGCAAAGGCTGAAGTGACTAGGAGTTTTCAGCGGACGCTACCAAAGGCTGCGCGGTAATGTGCTATTAGTTAACCGATTATTGATGGACCACCACGTATGACGCCATTCGCTGAAACATTGCCGCAACCATAAACTCAGATGTAACTGCCTGAAACAGAGTGAACAATGCATATTCCTAGAATATCGACGGAATCACTTTTCTCTTTAAGTTTACAACAGGGAAACACTCACCCAAACTCCCTTGTTTCATCCCCTAATTTGGACATTGCTAAAAAGCAACGGGATTTTGTCCTTTGCTTCCAACACTAAGTCACCTGAACTGCGTTATTATAGACTGCAGTATTACGCCCATCTGCTGGAGTTGTGTCACATTGACACAATTAGGCGACACACGATTGAGCTACCATATTTTACTTTTCTCACCATTTTCGTCAAGAATCATTGCGTTTTATGTTCTCCTGTATGCTGCATTCAATTATTATGCCACATAAATCTTATTTCGCAGCGCATTTAACGCGGAAGACCCTCGATAGATGGCACACATATTTTTGATTTTCTTGTATTCACCCAACCCATCCGGCGGGGCTTGTCAGGTACTTGCTTTTTAACTCGTGATACACCATTGTGCATTGTTTATAAGATGAGCTCACGGTGTTCAGTGTACCCTCATTACAAGATACATTGACGCACACTGGGTTTTGTTGATGTGGTCAATACAGCCGCAAGATAGGACTTTTGGGTCCTGCTGCCAGCATGAAACGGACTTTGTACTTATACCGCTTGCCCCAGCTTTGGTGACGTGAGAAACGCACAGAATTATCCACCTACAACTTTGACTACAACTGGTAGCGGAAGGACCGAATTGCGCCTGCAAGTAGACAGTGAACAGGAGCGGCTTAATTTTAACACAGGCCATCTATAGTGTGTACTAAAATGATAAGTTCATGAGGGTATGTATGTGTACGATATAGATTGTTATTCCGCCATACATTTTCCGCATATATTTCACTCGTGAGACAGCCGGCTTGGCCATACGCCGGGTAATTGCACCTAAGTACAAAGCGAACCGCACTGAGGACTACGGCACGGATGGAATTGAGATAATTATAACCACCTTACCTATCTCTGCAAACGCTACAACGCATTATCACGCAAAAGCACCTGACTGCACTTCACCAATATTCATGTCTGACAGCTGCCCTACCTTGGACGGGGTTAAAACCTAGAGATCTAAAGCCGACATAGTAGCCGACTAAATATTTCCTTCTATACTGAATAACTTGTCAATGTATGGTAAGGAAACACAGTGTGTACAATACCACTCAAATGCTACCGAAGAAGTCAATAGCACCAGTTACATGGCAGTAGCTTATATTCCCTTTAATTATTACTGGAAATCTTGACCGTATTTGACTGGCCTTATGTGATCCTGCATTCAGCAAAGGACAATTCCCTGAATCCAGTCTATGCGAGTCATGCTTTTAGAGACACTTATAATTGTGACATTGAAGTTACCGCTGTTATGATTTCAGTAAAGCGTTCCAAATATTTACCGCTCATCGCTGGGTGTATACATCACTTCAGATTCAGTAGTATAAGCTCGCACCGGAGGGCCCGTTTGCCGCAGCGTGCTAGCAGATACTGCAGCGGTCTCAGTATGCGAAAGTCAATGCGATCCAAAATACGGTACAAAAAAATGCGGAATATCGGTAGGTCATGCTGGGGTCAACTCACAACAGTGGACTGCAATGTTTTAGTCTGTCGCAGCATGAACTAGCAATTTGGCTGCACTCAACCGTTCTTTCCCAGTTCACGTGTCAAAGCTAAACTCTTCAGACTGTGTTTCATCACCCGAAATATGAAGAGAACAGCACTAAACTAGCCTTGTTATCTAATCCGCAAGCTTCAAATCCTAGTGTGAGCGCACGTTAAGTTTTCTTACAAGATATGTGTGCTGCAGCGATTAGCATTCCAGAGCATAATTTATGACATGACTGCCCTTTCTGAAAGTCATGAATACTGTCTTGATTGGATGAGCGGTGAGGCGAAAGTCTTTTAACCACCTGATGTGGAGGTTCATATGGTGCCGAAGCAGATGTTACTTGTTAGACAACAGTCAATTTTCACAGATTCAGGATTGCAGCAGACATAACACTGGGCGGCCGGAGAAGGTGAGATCGATTGCTGGTGAACATAACCACAGTCACCTGGAGTTGAACTGTGGTTGTGTTACGCCATTCGGTATGATGATCAATGACAACTGCGCTCCATTGTCCTTCAACCACATACTAGTCATCCAGACTACACTTCGAGTAAAAGTCATTGCAAACGTGCTGGCCTAAATATTCAGGAAGCTGCTGCTGTACCTCATTCGTGTTTACAGGAAGTCATCATTCCTAAATTTGCATTGGTTAACAGGTTTAACACGGCTCAGAGTAGCGACTAGACGTCTTGGAATATTCAGGTGATGTGATGGGTTTTACAAACCAATTTAAAAGTCTCCAATGCCCTTGTGTATATCCATGACTGTTGCAATGGTCGGGTAACCCACAGGAAATAGACCTGTTAGAATTACTTACTAGATGACAGTTGGAAATCCATTTGACAACGGAAAAGGAGCCGTATTACGTCTCAAAGAATAATATAAAGTAATTAAGAATACTTTAGCTAAAGTTACTCTTGTCAAGGTAAATGGACCAACAACCGAACCCATCAGTTTCCATTTCATTAAACCTATCCAATAGTTGCGCAGGAAGGCAGTCATGATAAGAAAACGAATCAGTCACCAAAAACCGTTTGTAGGGGATTTGCAATGCAACCATGGTCTACTTAGTGAATTTACTGACAGGCAAGGTAATGAGCATCCCAAGTAAACAATTTGACCGATTATCTCACTAAAGTCTGTTTTGCTTGGTACGCTTTAGGAACAAAACGAATTAGGTTCCAACAGCGACTACGATAGCTCATTAAAGATGCTTTTGATCAATTGAGCCTGGCCCATGAAGTTGCTACCTGCGTCCGACATGCGCTTCATGCATACGATTGGTCAAGTGTAACTGGTTAAGCGTATCTATTGGCTTAACCAAAAGGCCGTATTCGTGGGTTGTGAAGAGCAAGTACCCAACGTTACCTGGCACTATTTGGACTATAAAAAGTGATTGCGGGTTGATGAAACGATTAGCGTTTGCACCAGGTAAAATAACACAATTTCGCCAGGTATTTCAAATGCTTTAGATGGCCCATGAGAGAAAATTGTGGCTGTCAACGGGTTAATCTCATATTCAGCTTCACCGCTTGTTGGTAGGTCGTAAATTTCCTAATTAAATATGAGAAAGGAGGAGTGGTTTTATTTCCTGGTAAACTCGATTTGCACTGATAAATCGAAAGTTGAAACAACGGTTGATATCAGTGTTATTTTCTGTAATCATAACTCATGATCTTTTCACGACTTTTAAATGTAGTCGCATTTTTAAAGGAGTACTGTATATATATGCCCTGTGGGTTTCCTTTGTTTTCCTTGAACGAGATTGCTATAAAGGTGTTTACTGCCGCGTTTTTCTTCCGATGTTTTGCTGAAATCGATTTATAGAGTACAAGTGTTGCGTCTCTCTGTTTTTGTAAGTGGTTTTTTTTCACAATCAGACTTAACAAGCAGCTGATTGTTGCTTAAACGAAAATCCTTGTTTATTTTTTCGCACAGAAGTGTGCTCCATAAGTTGCTTCAGCCAACGGGCTGTTAAATTTATTCACTATCACTTACAGTTAATCCGATTCGGCTACACTGGTCAAAGGACTCTCTGGAGTCATCAAACGAGGAGTCATACTCAGCAAACACAATGGTAAGGCCACAGGCAAATGTTTGTACAACTGCTATTCCGATTCGATAGTGTATTTGTAACAAGCTGCATTAGTTTTCAATTCGATCTGGGTTGAGTATTGTGAAGAAATGTTCACTTACAAACAATTTTTCACCGCAGCTTAACCCAATCATAAGTCGAAAATTTGACTACAGCGTTATGAATATCGAAAGTAAACAAAAACTCTCAGCGACTCACAGGCCAAAAAAGATGAGCATCAATCCGGATAAGCACCAAATTGCTTTTCTGGGACGCAATCCTGCAGCGAAACTGCCAATAACCGGAGTTGACTAGTGGATTTGAGCCGCTTAAAACCAAAATGTAGCTGCTGTTTTGTGATAGAGTTTAACAAGACCATCATCAAATTCAG
This sequence comes from Dicrocoelium dendriticum, assembly GCA_944474145.2. NCBI lineage: Eukaryota > Metazoa > Platyhelminthes > Trematoda > Plagiorchiida > Dicrocoeliidae > Dicrocoelium > Dicrocoelium dendriticum. The sequence continues at coordinate 84,452,781 of OX104069.1, read as the reverse complement.
GGCAAAAATACTACTTCAGCGAATTAAAATGGCTAAATTCATTTGACGCCAACGGTGCAGAACTGCAGCAAGCAGCAGATTTGTGCAATGGTGCAGGAATACCTATAAATGATTTTCTCAAAAGTAATTAAGTATTGATCCAACATCTTGTTTATTTACAACATTTGGCGATCAGACAAAGCGGGTCCAATGCCTAAAATGGCCATTTACTTTTCCATACCCCAAGATATTAAAAACATTCTAATAGAGAGCTGAGCGGAGCCAATGTCCAGATACGAGGTCGCGCACAGGCTTACCGCGGAGCACGTGAACTGGCTGCTGCATGCGAGGGTCACCAGCACGAGAGTGGAACGACCTTCGACTGTTTTGCCAAATTTGGGAATCGGGTGCAAACTGATTGGCCAGCAAATACAAGCCCTAGTCAACGGAGGCGAACCATTCTGCCAAATATGGAAAATCCGTGGGACGGAATTAAAACACACTGGCTGAGAGCCAAACGCTTTCAAAATTAGTATGTTTCGTTCGCCAATAAATAGAACTGACATATTGTGTAGAGTAGACTCCCTGTTTACCAAGACTTGGCCTTCTGTATCCCGTCGGTTGGTTGGGAGCGTGATTGAGCAATCAGGCGGTCGTAGTCTGGTAGGTGCAGAATGGCATCAGGGAAGAATTAGGAAGGCAGCTTTCCAACACGTTCAACGGCAGTACACCCTGCGGATTTGCAGTCACTCATTTTTGGTGAAACCTTTCAGAGTTTTAAACTAACTACCGGTGTACCCCACAGCATCTGCATATCGAAACATTTGCAATATAAATTGGCTTCTTTATCTTGAGCATACAATTATCTTGAGCACTTATGAAAGCTAAGTTATCTTTGTGTGCCCTAATGGAATGTCGTTTACCTCGATGTGTGCAATTCATTATGAATTTTACTAGTCATTTCGCTTACTTCACCGAGATGAAAGTCCACAATCTATAATCCACCATTCTGCTTTATGTTTAGAAAGTTGACTTGTGATATTCACATTAACTGGATGTTAATTTACTATTGATTCCTTCCCACGGTTAAGATGGAACAATGGAAAATTGTGTAATACAAGTAAATGTCCAAGGATTGGCTGGTCCGGTGGGATAGTTATTAGGAATTACGTAAGTATTAGAAAGGTGGCCCCAAAGTGAAACGCACACTTGTGGATACATCATATCGTCCACGACCATACACATGCGAATCTGCCTACTCCGATTTTGTGGAGATTGGTCAGCATAATATCTGTCTTCTTGTTTTCGTCACTCAGTGAACATAAGTCATATCAGGTTATACAAATGACTAAAATATTATTAACCCATATAATAAATTAAGTAACTTTATCACAGATATCTCAAAACTCTGAAGAGCTTTATTTGGCGGATAAATAGCAAAAGTAAAATAATTTCGGCTGCATTGCAGCCTACTGTATTTTGCAACCTGTTTCAGCCGTTGGTCCAACAGATTTTGTCAACAGCAGTGGTGGCAAGTGTGACTAGAATTTTTCAAAATCTGTAGGCCAGTATGAATTCACCCCGTGGACGGCGACGAATTCCGCTGTACCCTCCTGTGGCTTTCAATCGTACTTATTTTGGCAGGTGGGACAAGCCGTTAACGATGTTGGTTCTGCTTTGCTATTGAGCCTTCAATTAACTTATATAGTTTCAGATATGGCCTGAATCGCATACCCTGCAAGGGGCTGCAAATTCCTATTGGGAATTTTCTGCAAGATGAGACCATAGTTGTTATTTGGACTGGTGCTCAATAGAATAGAATAGAAGTAGATTTGCCTTTGACCATTGGAAAGTACTATCTAGCTCTTGTTGCACAAATGACTAATATTGCTGATTAGCCATTACCCTCCATAGTTTGATGCCATCGACTAAAAGCTAGACATTGGACTCAATAACTCGCGAAAACTCATTATTAGAGCTAGCGAATTAGCGTGTGCGCAACATTGGTTCTTATTTAATTCGACAGTCTATCTCGATTGAAAAGGAGATTAGGCCAAAACCCGCACCTACAGCCGCCACAGAAGATAAAACATTCTGATCCACCCAATAATCAGGTTATTAACTTAATCGTTTTGCGGATTGTTTAAAAAGATTCGATAGTCTGCTTGGTCGCGGATTTAGAGAATTCGAGATAGATGACATTGGTATAAATCCACATATCCGCTGTTTCGGTCTAACTGCTTCGTGTGACTAGTAAGCTGGTAGTACATGACCGGTGTCGACAGAATCGTGAACTGCAGCACTCTGATGTTAGATTCATTTAATTAACCCGTTAGTTGCTTTAGCCATCATCCACTCAATCACTTTTGAGATAACTGAAAGGTGAAAAACTAGGCGATGTATGACAGGTTCCAAGTGGCTACTGTCTTTAAAAATTGGTGTAATGATACCCTGCTTTCACGCGCTAACAACCTGCTGTTAATAAAGCATCTTTGAAAGAATCAGATTAATAGCTAAGCTATCCAAACAGCTGCCAACTGCAGTGCTTTCGGAAGAATATCATTACCACCGGGCGAACTATGCCTGTACAACGATAGCGGCTTCCTCATAATGGTCCCTGTACTACACGTGGCGCGTGTACATACTGGCCGCTTGGGGAATAGGATTGTTATGTGACACATGCTGGTGGCACATTGGAAAATTGGAGCACATTAGAGCCCCAGAACGTTGATTGCATCCCCGGCAGTTTCAGCATATCCATTTGATGTAATGGGTGAGGGGAAACTATGTTGTACTTTCCGGTGTTTATTCACGTCGAAGTAAATGCTTGGTGTGTACATGAAATCTTGCAGGTACTCCTTATTAGTGCATTCCTTTCCCCTCACGGATTGGTGGGGTACAGTGGTTGCGCTGCATTACATAGTTGCTCCAGTTGTCAGGAATAGGGTATGCCATCTAAGCATGCCACGCTGCGGCTCTCACCACCATCTTTTTGAGTTCCCCTTCGAACGAATGATGCTTTTGTTGCACAACAAAGAAGACTGCTTTTTTACGCGGATGTGATCCCTTGCCAACGAAGTCCACCCAAGTATTGTCGATGAGATCTTCATCCCAAAGCTATCAGGTGCATTTGCCAGCTAATTCTTTTAGCATGTAGTGATGCGTGATTGTACCAAGCTAGTCAATGGGCTCCTGCGAATACTCCGCATGACACGCCGTCGTAAGGTACGGTGATGTGACCACACAGCCCTAAAGGCCACGCTGACTTTGGCCTGTCGATTCGGAGCTCTTCGTTCATGAGCACTAAAGCAGGCACGGATGATTTATTTTCCGCTTTGTATCTAGTGAGCAAAAATAGATGTGTGAGGAGCGGAACACATTTAAGCATGTTTGCTGGTCAGTCTTGAACTGTTTACTGAAGGTTGCGGAACATTTAAAATCTCATGGTTTTCCGATATTACAATAAGAAATAAAATAACAGAAATGTTGTTGTCGCACAACCAATCTTCGTCAGCACAAACTTGTGAAATCTTAAGTGAAGTTAGATGATTATGGCTTACATTTTCAGACTTCAGAAGCTTCCCTCGTTGCGTGGTTTTGGTGAGTTTTTATACTATGCATGCTTCCACATTATTTAGACGGGATCCCTCTAGTCCGAACAGGGCCTCCTCAAAAGGACTAAGCATAATATAGCACCTCTCAGATGCAGATAGACCCGTTCGTCCATTTGGCTATTGTTACTCTAGTGAACATACACATTATTCTCTTCCGAAATTCCAAAAGAGAACCTCTTACCACTGAGCAGTGTGTTGTCTGGGATAACTGTAACTTTAACTTTATTTCCAAAGATTGGCAATTTTTCTTGCTTCTTCTGGGTTCGAAACTCGTTGTTCATGTTAAATGTTTGATTAATATAGGTCGAACGAGTTCAGCTAAGGAGCTACTGATGCGTTACAAACAGTGCTTCTTCGGTACCAGCATTTAGTTTAATCACACCGGCTGTGTAAATGATGGGAACTTACTAACTTCACAACAAAGCAGAGCAGAATGGAATTTGGATGGGGAAATTAACGCTGAGCACCGTAACAAAAATTTACAGTCACCGTCTGGCATGTTCGCCCCCTTGTTACTCGACGCATTAATCAATAGAATTCACACAGTTGCTTTAAGAACAGTACCCATATAACACTAGTGGCAAATATTAAATTGAAAAAACCCATTGAGTGATCAAAAGTCTGTGTAAGAGAACATATTTTTGGGATAATTCTTCATCAGGCTTTTACAATTACATGAAATGCAAAATTTTGCATACAGACCCAACGGGTCGTCAGTCAGCCAAATTGATCCTAGTGCGCTGTGAAAAACCGTCGGTTAGGTTCCAGTTGTAGTCGTACGCGCACAGGTCAACTGCAGTCCATCCTGGCCAAGGTAGACTCAAAGCGTAAGTGAACTTTTTGTTTGCGTGCGCAGTGCTGATTCGTACAGCCAAATGGCGATGGCTTCTGCGGCTTCTAATAGCCGTTTACCGAAATATTTTGATCGATTTTCTGGGGCCTGCTAGATTACTTTGAACGAATCAACCGAGTTGGTGACGTGACCCGTATCCGCAAGATGCGTGGCGATGGTAGAGTTGGTGGTACAGTACAACGTAGCGTTTACCGAAAGTGCACTTGGAATGGACAGTGCGCAAACTTTCATAGCTTTGTGCTGCTTCGGATTAAGAGAAGCTTTGTCCTCAGTCTCGTGAACCTGGCCGAAAGAATCTGCTCGAAGAATAGTCTTTTCGAAGAGTTGCAGCTAATACGGTTGACGCTTAAAGAGAATGGCTATCCATAGAATATTATTAGTGCCACTATAGGGAGAAACAGGAAGGCGCCTACCGTCCTGACGGCGGAACGGAAAACTGTTCTCCTGCAACTGCCTTACAGAGGGGAAATAGTATCAGAGATTCTATCCCGCTGTCTCTCGTCCACACTCAGGAATACCTTCCCATTGGTGCGACTGCACATCCAGTTAACCAGTAGGCCAATGGTGAGACTAGATCTAAAAGATAAGCTGCCTGTCCACACCAAACCAATGTGTGTTTACTCATTTACCTGTTCCTGTGGAGCAGGCTACGTTGGTCGTACGACATGAAGCTTATCCGATAGGGTGAGCGAACACCATCCGGCCTGGCTCGGAAATAGTAGAATATAGTTAATTTACCGATAGTGGAGCAATGGTTTTTGACGGGTATAAAAGCGAATATTTGACATGTCCCCTAGGTGGTGAGGGAACAAAACGAAAAATAAAAACCGTGTCAGTAAATGAACGTGAGAAATACATGACTCACCAAGGGGTTTGGAGTAACACATAAGAAGTATTCCTGCTTGGATTATAGGGGGTTATAATGAAGTCCACAGTTTGTTGTGCACCAATGCCATCATCTGATGGTCATTGGCTATATCATGTAGTGTAATCGTCTGGGACTATCGACAAAACGTGATTTGAAAAGGGACATTGTAGGGGCATTATTCACATGTGCCGGGAGGGCGTTCCATTGCTGTGTCACTCGGAGGGAGAAGTTTCGTCGACATTCTAATCGGCTGTATTGCGTGACCAGCTTAGACTGATGACCAATTAGAGACGTGTTTTGACTGCTTTTCAAAAGAGAATGACATGGGTGGTTGGGATTCTCAGTATCTGACAGACTGATATTAGATCGCCTCTTAGACTCCGGTAATGTCCGCTGTATATTTTGAGTGTTTTCAGCCTGAGGGGATAGGGAATGCGAGACAACCCTCTGACGTTCTTTGTCACCCTACGTTGCGCAGTATCGAGCTTGGTGAGGTTGGGCTTCTGCCACTGTTGTCACGCTTGAATAACGTATTCCGCTTGCAGCCTCATGTACGACCCAAGCATTTTCTGTAAGATTGTGGCGCGAAACATCCCGAACTCTTTACGAAGAATGCCCGGAGTGTTGGTTTGCTTTTTTTGAGACCTTTCCAGTCTGCCTTAAACACCTAAAGTACTCTTGCACAAGCACGCCAAGATCGCACTCATGAGAAGCCCGCTGTAGAATTTTTTGTCCTAGACAGTGGTTGTGAATACTCTGATGGCGCATGCTCAGAATTTTGCATTTTGTGGTGTTGAAGTGCATCATGTTCTAGATGGACCATGTGCACGCTATGTCCAGGTCATCCCGTAGGGCTGTGAGATCCTCCACTAAAGCGATAGCTCGCCATGTCATTAGATCATCTGCAAATGGAAGACAGGTTGAAGACAACAAACTTGCAATATCATTTATGAAACCCAGGTACAGGCGTGGCCCGAGGAATGAGCTCTGAGTTACCCCACGCTGAAATTCGATTGTTCCAAACAGGGTGCTGCGAACCCTCACACTCAAGTGACGCTAAACGATAAACTCGCTTCACAATCCTACAACGGGATCACCGATACCATAATTCCGGAGTTTGTGCAGTAAAATGCGATGGTCCAGGCGGTCAAATGCTTTTGAGGTCCAGATGGGCTGCATGCACTCTTACATCAGTGCCCGGAGATTCCGTCCAGTATGCACTAGCTATCAAAGTTAAGGAGTGAAGGACGATTTTGGCGAAATCCATGCTGCTTCGGAACGAGGAGTTTGTTATTCTCCAGGTACTCCATGATCGTTGCAGTTACAATTGACTCCATGAACATAGACATCACCGGAATAAGTGTTACCAGGCGATAATTCGCGGGCTACCACTTTTAGGGATTGGTGTGATGATTCCGTGCTTCCACATTTTGGGGACGTGCATCTCATTAAGACATCGCTGAGTGTTGCTAACAGTTCAGCTAAGCACATGGTGGTAACTTTCAACGCTTTCGGGCGAATGCATTTTAGACCTGGGAGCTGCTTTTAAGCAAGGACATCAGCCGCTTCAATACAGCTGTGGTTGTGAAAGATATGTGGTTATAGTCTGATGGCGGCATAAACTGCGAACCCATGTATGATGATTGCACACTCTAGAAGATACGGCCAAATTGTTGTACGAGAACGTTGGTCGCCTCTTGTGCTGTTTGTGCCAACCCGCATGTTGTGTGAAGAGCCGGAATTCTGAGTTTTACACGGCGAAGTTTGTTTACGTGTCTGTATAGGACTTTGAAGTTACGGCAACAATTTTCCATCAGGTATTGTTTGTTCAGTACTTTATCCTAAAGGAGGAGTTTGACACGGTGGTTCCGTTGTGTTGTATAGACGCTGCAACTATTCTCGCTCGGAGAGGATATGTGGGCGTGCCATACCATGTCCCTTAATGCCATACATTCTGATTCCTGCTCCTTAGGAACGATGTAATTTTTTTTGGGTTGGCGAATCTTGGTTTCAGATACGCTTGCCACCAACCAGTTGAATCTATTGACAAATTCCCCACAAACCACTTCAAGGAACGATTCGGCTAGGAAAGACAAGCTTACCGCACTGATGAGTTCTGACAGGTTGTCATAGTTGGTTATGACGTAAGGTCCCTCATTATTTTTTAATACACTCTGCATAGCACACATATTAGAGCACTAGTGTTGCGTAATCGCTGCGGTCCAAAGGAGTGCTCGTCGTTATTACCTCGATTACCAGTTCCTCGTTGGTAAAGACGAGGTCCACGATGGCCGGTTTATCTCCTGACCTGAAACGCGTTGGAGAAGTGACGTGGTTGCACAGCGGTGTGTCAGCAATTAGCTCTTGCAGAGCTGCCTTGAACTGTTCACCCAGGATGGCCGGGGTTCCTAGACCGTGCGAACTGAAGTCCCCTATTAAGAGAACGTGGCTGTGCGATCGTTCCAGTAGGTTCTTCATAGCAGAAGATCGGGTCTGGTCCATTTCGACAGTAGATATTGGTGGGCGGTACACAATGGTGACTAAGTCTTAGGTGTAGGCAGCACCATAAGGCTTCCACAATTTGAATCTCAGGAGCTTTTACGCGCTCAATGAGGTTAGAAGGGTAGTAGACAAGTACACCGTCCTATTGTTAGTCGGTCGTTACGCAGGAGTAACATCCCAGGTAGTGCAATCTCGTCGTCAATAATCACGTCGTTCACCCTTGTATAGGTTAACGTCATGAGGTTTCAAAATATTGGATTTTGACGAGATCAAGTTGTGCCGATTTGCTGAAAAGCCCTTGGGCTATTGCACACAGAAACAATTGAGAGCAACGGGTGCCTGAAGCGTATTTGAGCACACATAGGTTCTCAGAGAATTTACGCCGACCCATTTGGGGCGGGCTGACAATGGTTTATGGACGTATTTTTTGACAATACCCGGAGCGTTTTCAGACATTTACATTGAGCACTCAATACTGGGTCGTTTATAAGCGACTTGCAACCGATTTTTTGTTCCTACCTCTTTGGAGACCTGTGAGTTGCACTGCCTTCCTGTCCTAAAATGCAGACAGCGGGGATCGCAACAACTTCTTGCTGGTTTTGTGTTCCCTCTGCCAATAGTGGCCTGACTTCGAGCGCTTTCAGACGTATCTCTGATGGCAGATTTGTGCTTAACTTATGCCAACTTTCGAGCACTCTTTCAACCGTTTGTTTGCAGTAGAGCAAGAGTTTCAACACACTTGGACCACTTCCTTTATGGTTGGTTGATATGGGCAACCTTACCGTGGTGTTGGCAATTACGTCATGGAGAGAGAGAGCTTCTTGTATGTGCCACTACTCTTCCAAATAATGAGCTTGGGCCTGCGACTCTTTGCGTGGCTGGATTTTGGGGACACCATGGATATAGATTGATCTTTCGTCTATGTGCTTGCGGTATTCTCCTAGATATTGCTTCCGTTGCCGACTCATTTACAGAGATGTCAAGAAATATACGAACGTCGCATTATGAATCACGAAAACAGTGAACTTCTTTACCGGACTGAAAGGAACAATAACATGAACAATGCTATATTACAGATTAAAAAGCGATTGCGTTACAAGTCCCATAGGATAGTTGCAGTGAAAGCAACCATAAGTGTAAATCCTCAATTTAAGTATCTAGGGATTCAGATGCCTTGCTTCCTTAACATATTTTAGTAAGCGTATTGAATTGTTACTGTAGAGTAATATGGGGAAGTATATGGGGAAGGTATGACTTAAGAACAAAAGAAACGACAACGCTCACTCGTGCGCCGCTTTCTTGGACTGATGTAATTGATGAATCCAGTTGTAGTATCTCCGAACGATATTCCACGGCAGCAGCAGCGTGTAAGTAGAAAAGCACAAAAGCTGAGAATTAGCACTGTTTGGTCGCATTTGGTTGACGTAGACATCACTGCTTATATAGCGTAAGGTAAGTAGATGAGCGAATCATTCAGACGTCCTGTGAATACCGTTAGCGTGGGGAAAGAAACAACGTATGTGGGAAGAGCGCTCCAGTGTTAGCAGACACGAAGGGAAAAGAAATTCCGGCAGCATTCCAACCAGCTGTATTGTGTGGCCAGCTTTAGCTGGTATCTTCTGATTGTGATAATGCGATTCAGCTTTAGTAAGTGACCACAAGAATGGTTTGGATTCCTCAGGATCATATAAGTCATTATCAAGTCTCCACTCAAGTGTCGATATTGTCCACTGTAGACTCCGACGGTTTTCAGCTTCAGTCGGCAAGGGAGATGAAACAGGCGCTTTACGTTGTTGGTCGCCCTTCCTTGTGGCAGTTCAAGAGCGGTAAGGTCTAGCTTTTGCCATGACTGCCAGGCTTGAATGACGTACTCAGAATGAGGCCGAATGTAGGTGTTGGGCATCTGAGAAAAGATGGAAGAATCAAAGCGCCTGAATGCCCTCCGCAAAAAGCCAAGGAGTTAGTTAGCTTTCTTGGAGGCTTTCTCGGCCTGACGGGAACAGCCCAGATATTCCTACGCTATCACGCCTAGATTGCATTCCCTTGAAATGCGCTGCAATATTTGATCCCACAGTCTATATTGCAAGTGGCTTTATGGCGTGTGCTCAACACTTCGCAATTTGTAACGCTGAACTGAAGCAGGTTCTTAGTCGACCATTCGTAGACCCTGTCAAGATCATCCTGAAGTGCTGCATTGTCACTGGTTGTTCTGATGGCTCGCCATATCTTGAGATCATCAGCAAAGAGTAAGGAGTTGGAGGTGAGCACTGTTGCGAGATCGTTTCTATAAACCAGCAATAGTCGTGGACCAAGTACTGAGCCCTAGGGCACTCAGCATTTAACATCGATAGGGTCAGAGATGACGCCGTACCTTCAGATGTCGTTGAAGCAAGAAGTAACCTATCCTACCTAGGATTGGATCACCAGTTCCACAGCACTGCAGCTTGTGAAGGAAGGTACGGGGGTTCAGACGGTCAAAGGCCTTTGAGAAGTCCAGCTATATTGCGCCAACACTTATGCCGCTGTCGACGATCTCCGTCCAACTGGATCTACCAAGTGGCAATTTTGAAGGGCAAGATCGGTTCTTGTGAAATCAATGTTGTTCTTGTGCGTTCTTCCAAGTATTTCATGAGCGCTTCGATAACAATCGCTTCCATGATTTTGGAGAGCATCGGAAGTAGTGTTATCGGGCGATGGTTGGCCGGATCAGTACAAATTGCCTCCTTGTCGATGAGAGTGAGGATTCCCTGCTTCCACATTGTTGGCACCCGCATCTCATCGAGGTATCGCTGGAAGAACTTTTAGAGTGGGTCCGCCAAGTTTACCGCAGACAATTTCAACGCCTTTGGACGGTGACTATCAACATAAGGAGAGGTATGCCCGCGCATAGCAATTAGCCTTTTTATAACATCCGCAGTCGTATCCGTGATGTGGCTAAGTCGTGGTGGCGGTAAAACGTGCGGGAACAGTGTATGCGGCGATGTCGTGCTCTGGAAGTTTAAGGCGAATTGTTGACACAGGGCGTTGATCGCCTCGGTTGCGGTTTGTGTGAGTCCACATGACGTGTGTAAGACAGGAATTCCTGGCTGCACATAGCGAAGCTTGTTAACGTGTCTGTACAGGAGCTTGGGTTTAAAATGAAGTTCTCTGCTAGATTCTGTTGATGCTGTAGTTTATATTTGCGTACCAACTTTACGCAGTGATTCCTTTGGATAGTCTAGGCTTCCTAAATTTCGGCTGTGGTTGACTCCTTGTATCATCGCCAGAGTAAATTCCTCGTGACGATGCACTTGCGTGTTCTGCTACGTATGAATTATTTTACTGTCTTCGTTCGCGAAGGTCATTTTCTTTAAGCACTAGGGACTAACGTGTTGAATTGGTGCACGAAAGCACACCAAGCAACATTGGGAGCTCGTTCTGTTAAAAGTGCCCAGTATGTAGCACTTATAAGTTTGATTAGAGCGCTGTAATCCTTAATCTGCTGAAACTTCTGTGTTTTCTGCGGAATACCGCATGACATAGGTAATTGAACATGAGTGTTGCATCGTCGCTACGGAACAAAGAACTCTCTATGGATACCGTTTTGATCATAAGCTGTTCGTTGTTGAATACGAGATCCAGGACACCAGGTTTGTTTTCCGTCCTGAAGCTTGTGGGAGATGTTAAGTGACTGAAAAGTGATAGTCCACCAAACATCTCCTGTACTTCCATTTTGAAGTGTCCGTTGATACAGGCTGGGGTTGCTATGGTGTGAATATTGAAGTCACCAACCCGGGGGAATGTGGCTGTACGACTGTGAGAGAATGGTCTTCATTGTAGTGGCTAGGCGGTTGCACATATCCAAAGTAGCCGACGGAGAGTGATGCAAGACAACCAACAACATGTAACCCCATGGCTTAGGTTAAGACGCACCAAAGCGTATGGACATTCTAAACCTTCGCGTCATCGATGAGATCAAGGCGTAATTCGTTGCGATAATAAAGTAGTACATCACCTCCTCCACTTAGTCGATCGATGCGTAGAATAGACATCCCAGGTAGTGCGGTTACTGCATCAGTGTTTGCTTCACTCAACCTGTAGCGACCTGGAGATTCCCCCGTATGACTGTGTAAACTATTCTAAAATACATTCAAATTATAGCTTTCTTATGTATTAGGGAACCATTCGGTTTGCCTGTTGGAACGTTGTTCCCGTTTGTTGGAAACACGAAAACGATCTCCGCCTTTGGCGCGCGCGACTCGATTGCGAACGACGCTCTGTCAACGCACTCGACGCCATCGACATTCTCCCTAGCTAGTTCTCTCCGAGTGCCCTATTTTTAGCATCAGCTAACGCTCCTCCCGTCCAGTAAACTTTTCCCTAGCTTACTGTTGTGTCTTCTATCCATTATTTTTGGTTGGCCGTTCAGTCGCGTACCGAGTTTATAGCGCACGAGCTACGCGCTATAATTGGTGACCCCGAAAAAAACAAACTATTTTTGGTGAGTTCGGTACTAATATTTTTTTTCAGATCCGGTTATTTATTCTGTCTACCTTTCTATTTTTTCCTGTTTACTATTTGTGTTCACATTCACACGCTCCGGAATTATTTCACCATGAAGGTCAGCCGCCCAGATTCTGACTATCAGGTTTGTGGGTTCCGTTTTCCTCTCCCGCCTTTCCGAGTGACTAACCCTAAGGCCTGGTTTAACCAGCTAGAGTCCATTTTTTCGTTACATGGCGTTAACTCTGACAGCGTCAAATTTCACTGCATTGTCGCCGCGCTTCCCCCGCAAGTCGTCGATGACCTCGACGACATCTTGGAACTTCCGGAACATCAGAAAAGTTACGATGAGCTTAAGGCCGTCGTCTTAAAGCGATTTGGCATGTCAGACCATGCTCGCGTCACGCAGCTTCTTAATGAAACCGAGCTAGGGGATCGAAAGCCATCGCAGTTGCTGCACAAGATGTAAACTCTAGCTAAGCCTCTCGCTGTTGGCGACTCTTTCCTTAAAGAGATGTGGCTTCGTTGCCTGCCACGTGACATGCGCAATCCCTTGTATGCAAAACGATGCGCCTCTTCCTCAGCTCGCCGATATTGCCGACCGTATTTGGGAATCCAACGCCCAAATATCTCAGGTTCAGTCTACCTCCAGTACAGAGGTAGCAGAAATAAGAGCGCAAGTATCCGCATTGACCAACCGACTAGAGAAGCTAACACAATCCGGATCCAACCGCCGAAATCATCCCAGTAGTCGCAGTCCTCCTAGATCACGTTCGAAATCTCCCCCTAGGTCAAGCTATTTCTGGTACCACGAGCGATTTGGTCATCAGGCCAGATCGTGTCGCCCACCTTGTTCTTTCAAGCGCAACATGCAGGGAAACGGGCCGGCCAGCACGTAGGGGCGACGGACGTTGCTGGCTGCCCCAGTCGCCTTTTCTTTGTCACCGATCGCAGTACGGGAGTACGCTATCTCGTTGACACCGGCGCAGAAGTCAGCGTTATCCCACGTGATTCTAATGACGTTATCGAAGAGGCGACCGGTTCTTTGCGCGCTGCAAACGGCACCACCAATCGCGTGTATGGTCAACGCTCGCGCACGCTTAATCTAAACCTACGACGTTCATTTAAATGGATCTTCCTCGTCGCAGATGTCCAGACGCCAATTCTTGGCCTTGACTTTCTGCAGCACTTCGATTTACTTGTTGACGCGAAGCAACGCCGTCTGATCGACCGTCAAACGAACCTGGCAGTTATAGGTACTTTGACCGACATAGAGTCAATCAGTCCTGTATACGCCAACCTGTCAAGCTCGCCTATCGGTCAGATGCTTAATACGAAGTTCCCGCAAGTCTTTCGTGCAATGACACCGTTTTCATCCGCCACTGAGGCCGCGAAAAATTATATCATCACGAAAGGTCCGCCTGTTTTTGCCAAAGCCAAGCGAATGACCACTGACAAGTTGAAAATTGCTCGCGCATAATTCGAGCACATGCTTGAACTAGGCATCGTTCACCCGTCTAACAGTCCCTGGGCGTCGCCGCTCCACATGGTGCCCAAAAAGTCAGGAGACTGGCGTCCATGTGGTGATTACCGCGCGCTCAATAACGTTACTGTTCCAGACCGATATCCGATTCCTCACATTCAGGACATCACGGCAAGCCTGCGCGGCACCCGTGTGTTCTCAAAAATCGATCTGGTTCGCGCGTATCACCAGATTCCAGTCGCTGAGGAAGACATACCGAAGACTGCCGTAATCACGCCGTTCGGGCTCTTCGAATTTTTGCGTATGCCGTTCGGTCTTCGCAACGCAGCCCAGACTTTTCAACGACTCATCGATTCAGTCACTAGAGGTCTAAATTTCGTCTATGCATACATCGACGATATCCTAGTTGCCAGCGCTTCTGAAGAACAGCACGCAGAGCATCTAAAAATACTTTTCGATAGGCTGGCCGCTAATAGCATCACTGTCAACCCCGACAAATGCGTATTTCAGCAGCCTTCCATCGAATTCCTTGGCCACCTTATTGATCAGTATGGCATACGGCCTCTAGACGATAGAGTCCGCGCCATCAGAGACTTTCCGGTTCCGACTACGTTAGCCGCTATTCGCCGTTTTAACGGCATGCTCAACTATTATCGACGTTTTCTTCCACACTGTGCCAATTTGCTAAGTCCACTAACCGACCTACTTCGTGGACGTAAAAACGGTCAGGTGGAACTGACTGCCGCTGCTGCTGAAGCTTTTAAAGCCCTCAAAGAAGCCTTAGCCAAAGCCGTTATGCTTCATCACTTCGATCCGAATGCTCCACTCAGTGTTGCTGTTGACGCATCAGACACCGCCATTGGCGCCGTCCTACAGCAACATACAAATGGGAGCTGGAAACCTCTTGCATTCTACTCTAGACGCCTACAACCCGCCGAAGTCAAGTACAGCACGTTCAGTCGCGAACTGCTAGCCGTTTACTCTACAGTTCGACATTTCCGACACGTTCTTGAAGGTAACACCTTCATTATCTTCACCGATCACAAGCCGCTTATCTACGCATTCCGAAATCAATCAGCTCGACACTCACCACGTGAGATTCGTCAGCTGGATTTCATTGCTGAATTCTCGACTGATATCCGACACATTTCTGGCCAACAAAACGTCGTCGCTGATGCTTTTTCAAGAGTATCTGCGATTGGTCCTGCCGGGCAGGCAATCGATTTGTCTGCTATGGCTGCCGCGCAATCAAACGACCAAACTTTTTCGAAACTCCGCGATTCTTCTTTGAAGATATCCCCGCACCCTCTGCCGTCATCTGATGGTACCATTTTATGCGACACATCTACCGGACGACCTCGACCCGTCGTTCCAGAAACTTTTCGCCGTATCGTTTTCGACACCCTCCACAATATCGCTCACCCAGGCATTAAAGCTACTGCTAAGCTTGTCTCTGAGAGATACGTTTGGCCGGGGATGCAACGCGATCTTACACGTTGGGCACGCAGCTGTCTCACCTGCCAGCAAGCCAAGATTCAGCGGCACGTGTCCGCTCCGCTTGGTCGCTTTCCGCCCGTTTCAGCGCGAGTTGCCCATGTCCATCTCGACATAGTGGGACCACTGGCCCCGTCCAAAGGAATGGTCTATATTTTGACCATGATCGATCGTTGCACCCGTTGGTCCGAAGCCGTTCCCATCCCTGACGTTGCTGCGGAAACCGTAACACGCGCTTTTGTCGAGCGCTGGGTCGCTTCACACGGCTGTCCAGCCACAGTGACTACAGACCGCGGTCCGCATTTCGAATCGACGACCTTTAACGATCTTCGTAAACTCACTGGGTGCCAACGCATTCGCATGACCGCCTATCATCCGCAGGCGAACGGCATGGTGGAACGTTTCTACCGACAGCTGAAAGCCTCACTTAGCGCCGCCAATGCGCTGAGTTGGACTGAGGTGCTGCCTATGGTCCTCCTTGGGATCCGATCAGCCCTAAAGGCCGATCTACGTACGTCTAGCGCTGAGTTAGTATATGGACAACCACTGCGTTTACCTGGCGATTTCTTCTCCGATAGTCCCAGAATTCCCCGTTACGACGCGAAGTATGCACGTCAGCTAGCCAAGTATCACGCTCCATCCAAGCCTTCTACTTCAGCCCCGCCGCTTCCCATCGAACCAACTGCCACGTCTTCAGCATTTCCTCCAATTTTGCGATCCGATAAGACATCCAAGGCCACGCCTTCCTCTGACTCGAACAAGTCGACTAGGTCGGGTAGACGCGTTCATCGGCCAGCTCGATTAAGGGATTAGCGTTCCTTTCACTTTTCTTATTGCTTTTCTTTTCCCTTTTGGCCAACAACATATGAACCCCTCCAAAGCTTTTGAAAACGACAAAAAACCGACAAAAGTTTTTTTTGAAAACCCAAAAAGAACGCAAAATGTTTTGAAAACCCAAAAAAGAACAAAACGTTTTGAAAACACAAAAAGAGCTGCGTTTTGGCTGACGCCTACCTCATCCGGTAAGTGTCACTTTTGCTTTTGCCCTCGCCCCCACCGTCACTGCTCTTGTTTCCGTTTATCTTCCATGTATGAACCGGAGGAGATGCCGAGGCTGAAGCGAACACTTGACCTTCACGAACTCGCGAACATTTAACGCTTACGAACTTCCCCCATTTTGTGTTTTTGGCACCGTTAGGGAGGACACGGGTGAGAGCCCGCTAGGGTCCGATCGCCTGGTTCTCCCCCAGCAGCTGCATCAGATTTCACTACCTGGTCTCGCAGAAGGCTGGCCCGCGACGGACAGTCCTCACGTAGATCGAAGGGTCACCCACGGTTTCCCTTCTAGGAGGGGGGCTGTGTAGCGACCTGGAGATTCCCCCGTATGACTGTGTAAACTATTCTAAAATACATTCAAATTATAGCTTTCTTATGTATTAGGGAACCATTCGGTTTGCCTGTTGGAACGTTGTTCCCGTTTGTTGGAAACACGAAAACGATCTCCGCCTTTGGCGCGCGCGACTCGATTGCGAACGACGCTCTGTCAACGCACTCGACGCCATCGACATTCTCCCTAGCTAGCTCTCTCCGAGTGCCCTATTTTTAGCATTAGCTAACGCTCCTCCCGTCCAATAAACTTTTCCCTAGCTTACTGTTGTGTCTTCTATCCATTATTTTTGGTTGGCCGTTCAGTCGCGTACCGAGTTTATAGCGCACGAGCTACGCGCTATAAACCAGGTCTCAGTTATCTTAACGAGGTCCCCTGACGTGGAGGCTCGAAGCAGGCGATGCTCCGTCAGTTTGCTTAAAAATGCCTTGTACGTTCTTATAAAAACGGGAAAGTGATTCATATGTTATAAGGTTGTTAGTGGATGTAGACATCTTTGAGACTTGGCCGAACCGCGTGAGGTCGGTTGCTAGTCGTTTTTCTGTATAGTCTTTGATTCACGAGAATGACTTGGAATAACATTCTGTATCACGAAATCGGGTTCATTATTATTCTGATGGTCGCTCACCTCCTGCGGTGTCTCGGCGGATGCTATAACGGCAGTCAGCTCAGTCTCTATGGTGGACTCTGCAATAAAGAGTGTTCCCACTATGTTGGTTCTCTCCATTGAGTAACCAGGTACTGGTCGTAAACCTGCTGCCTTCAATCGACTTTATGCTGGCAGCATGTTCCGGAAGTTATCCCAGTTTTCTAGAACTGTCTGTAAAGTTAGCTCAGACGGTAAAAGCAACTTCAGCAACCTAGGACCACACCCAGTGTAATTTTTTGATACGGGAAGCGTTGTCAGAGAGGTGACAACGATATTTTTAAAGACAGCGCCTCACGAATGTATCGCCATTGCTCCAGCTCATGTGCCTGAGCTTCTTCAGGAGATTGGCTTGAGACTCTGAGACGCCATGAATAATGACGGTTTCAACTCGGGTTTTCTACTTCCCTTATGATTGATCTATCCTTTGAAAGTTCTTTTCACGGAATATCCCGTAAGATATATACCCCGTTCGATGCTCTATGGTTTCGATTCGCAGAGAGCAGAATGGATTCCGTTTCGCCAGTGGAATGTAGTGTTACTCGAAGTAGTCAAGGCTCACCATAGTGTAAGGACTTTGGGTGTCGTGCTTTGCGTCTCAGCGTAGTGGGTTCAGCGCGCATGTTGATTGCACTACAGATGGAATCCCGCTGACTACCATCGTCTATCAGTTTACCCCTTATTGTGTTGGACTTGGATTCCGGTAGGTTAATGCACACAAGACTTAAGGCACCATGATGACGCCTCGTGGTTCGCGGCATAAAAGCACTAGCTTCTTTTGTCTTTTGTGGATTTGTGGACCGTACCAGTGGTATGGATCCATGTTGCGGCACGGTTTTGTCCTCTCCGGTAATTGGAGTCACTGGTGGATTTGACGGCGTTTTCCTAGAAGCAACCGCTGCGTAAGATGTTCAGTTAATCTTTACCGTGGACTTACTTGGGTTTTCTGTTTTCTGTATGTCAACGGAATTACTAGTTACTATACCCTTGGAGAATGTAGAAGCGGGTGGGTTGTAAAGGATATTTTCACTTAGTGGTGTCACGTGGCTAGGGGCCGCTGGATGTTGAGACGCTGTGGTGAGCTTGGGACTCCTGGTCCTCTTCTTCGGCCTAAACGCGGAGAATGTAGGTGTTCATTCAGATGCTAGTGTTGCACTGTTTACTTACAAGGATGCATTGTTAGCTTTCACCAGTTGCTCAACTGTTTCCGCCAACTTTTCACAGTTTTTCGTTAGGGCATTTACACCACTAACACCAGGGATGTATGTGCACATCTGGAAGAACCAAGATGCTTCGGTTTTGCTGCTGTATTGTCTAGTTTCGAGTGCAC
>OX104069.1:84409799-84433680 GCA_944474145.2 Dicrocoelium dendriticum | reverse complement strand
TACTTAGAACAGCTTAGCCGGAAAAGCACAAGACGCGTTTCTTCTTATTAGGGCTCCTCAGTGGTGCGTATTCCGTCGGTTCTTTAAGTAGGATCGCAGGCATTACCGCTCGATGCAGATGCGAACTAGCCAGCAGCTCAAGCCGCTTAGCCCATCTAACGTCCTCCATGGCTCAGTAGCTTAAGCTGCTGCCTAGTTTGCATCTGAGTCTAGCCCACATGAGTACGATCTTCCTTAGACGATCGAGGGAATGCGCACCACTGACAAGCCACCATAGGGCGAAACCCGTCTGGTGTTTTTCCTGGCTGCGCCGTTCTATGTGGCTGGTGAACTACTGGGATGAAAAGCTTGAGGAAATTTCAACTAAAATCCTACTGCTTACTAGTAACATTTTAAATTCACAAGTAACTTCTTTGCCATTTAAATCGACGTCGGATAAATGCTTTGTGTAAAAGGATAGAAATGCGCATGTGAAAAAAGAAGCAAAGCGCGTATCACAGTTATTCGGTGCACTACCACATTGGGGGAGCGAGAACAGGCTGCAGTGATGTGGAAGTCAGCCAACACTCGAATTTTAGGAATATCAACATGGAAATCTACCGGCAGTTTAAAATGATTATAAAGAGGCATGGATGACTGCAGCTATTTCCGAAGATTTAACAGCAAATACAGTAAAACGCAACATCATACTTTCTCTCGACGAAACTGGTGCTCACCCTAATCCTACTTACTTAATATCAAATTTCTATCCCTATCACCCAACACCACTGTGCTACTTCAACCCCACGACCAGAGCGTCATTCAGGCGCTAATTAGAAGTTTAGGCAAAATACAGCTTCTCCATCTTATAACGATCATGGAATGTCACAAAAATATATCCGGAACTGATTTCATGAAACGAGTAAATTTATTACACGTCGTGTTCTAAGTAACTTCTACCTGGAAGGAGTTGCAGAACTCAAATATCTCTGTTTTTTAAAGCGGGGTTTCCTTATGCTGCAGAAATAGATTCTGAGAGAAAAACTCGAAGTTGACCTGAGACATATGAGCAAATTGTGCCTCCTTTAAACGCAATTGCTATGGATACTCTCACAGAAGAATCGTTTGGATGTAAAATGTCTGACAGCCATCTGGTTGATTCTTATTTCCAAACATGTCACATAACAGAAATAAACTGGGACCTACCAACGACATCAACTTTAGCAGCTGAGGATGTTTATATTGAATCAGACTACCAGCAGGAACAGGATTCTACAAACGTTCTGAAAACGTATACATTCACAGACGCACAGGGTGAAGTTGATATTTCGCGCTCCTACGCAATACATAGCGGACACACTGGCATGCTTGCACTTCTTCTGGACGTGAGGGAAAAACTAAATTCCTTTCATTTCAATTGCCAAGCAATAGAACACTATATTCGATATTTTTTCATCTGGTGGATAATGATTATGACAATAGAAATGTGTGTATGATTTTTTAAACGTTGTCAATTTCGACGAGTTGAAGGTCAGTTTCTAAACTGTTGACCCACAATCTGTGGGATTACCGCATTATTATTACTCAACTATCCCACATTCTGCACCACTACTGAGATTGCAAATCACGGTGGCCTTGATAGTACGTTCGTGACAAACAACTTCGCCGACGTCCTGCAATTAAAGTCATAGTGAATTGCTCTCAGATTGCCATTTCTGACAACCTAACTGTGTGAAGCGGGGTTTCCTGCAGTGTCAGCAGCGGAAACAAGACAACCAAATTAACTTGACCTAGGCAGCACACAACAGGCGTCATTGTCTGCTATTTCCCCCAGATGGAGCAGCCTCGTTGCAGAGAAACACGCGTATGGTTGTTCGTAATTTAGTGTTCTAGTGAGTTAAGGTATTATATCACCTTTTATCTAATTTTTGGTGTAACTGGATTTTATTTTCAAGACATGTTCAATCACAATTACGATAAAATTATTCACTCAAAACAATCTAAGATGTAAACGTTCAACAAACCCCCTCAGCGGGCCGGAGTACAATTATCAAACTCCGACCGGACCACGGCGATACATAGGTTGGGGACAACTGCCGTAGAGTGCACCGGCTCGCAATACCCCCATATTTCAAGTGACCAGCTGCTTGTAGTGTAATCCCTTCGCAACAAAATATTACATGTCTGCGTACTTGGCGAACAAGGAGGAAAGTAATAGAATGCACAGTTTAACATATCCTATGAAAGGAAATTGCAAGGCTGCAGTAAAACATCTATCACATGCCTCCTTCATCCTTCCATTGGTGCTTATATCATTTCAACCTGGAGCTGTCTTGTCTACCTCTATCAGATTTGACCTGTGTGGTTCGTATGGAGAATTGAAGAATTGTTTGGAATATGATTACCTTCTACCCCACGTTCAACTTAGATCTGTGGACCTGTCACAAAGTTGATATTTCATCGCATAAATAAAGAAGTTACGTGTAGTGATTGGTATCCATTCTGCTGCGACGGAGATCCTTCCGCTCCTTATGTTACGGACAACTTGACTTCGTGGTCAAACGGTAGCTTCTACTGCGCCTTCAACTATTCGACCGAACTAGCCTGAATACCCACCAAAACGAGACAACCTATCCGCGACTATTGTTTAAAGCACCCTTTAATACCAAGCCAACGTTGTGCACTGTTCTCTTGCGTGCATCACTTGCGCCCTATCCTCAGACATCTCCTTTGCTCACTTACAAAAGGGGATTGACTGCACTACAGGCTTATACCCGATTCTCTGAGCGCACGCCTTTCACTTCCCTCAAGGACTGTGCGCGCTCCAATGGATGTCTCAGACACCCCCATTTTCTAATGAGGGCGCGCGGCACACTGTGCACCAGATGAGCTCCGTTTAGTAAGGTTTCAATTGCCGTCCATTTGAGTGGGACCACGCTAGTCTCACCCAAGTCTCACAGTTTTTGTAGGAAGTAGAAGCCACTATTACATTTTGCAGAGTACTCTTCCTCGACGGGTAATCGAATCCCGAACATACGGATCCCCGGTCCGCCGCTCTACCAACTGAGCTACCGAGGACTGACGATCAGGTGCGCAATTTTCCACACAGTTTTCCTACCCACCTCCGAAAGCTTGCGTATTCTACGCGTAACTGTGTTCAGTCTCTACTCTATACCGAATTCTATTGGCTGGTAGCCTCTGCGCACGCAGTGCTACGTGGATGCCAATGCTTATTAACGGATGTTAACCTTTTCATTACGGAGGAAAGCTTCTGCACTAAGAATGAAAGCTTCTGCATTAAGAATGATACCTTCTGCCCTATGGATGTTAGCAAGTGAGAAATGGTATAGAAAATGTCCGCCAGGCTCCTCAGTGTCGTATCCACTTGGAGATGTTAGTTTTAAATGACTACGTTTCTTGGAAGCAACCGTAACCCAACATACGCTAGTACTGACTTCTTTGTTTCTACGCACTCCGTCGGGAGTTTAGAAGTAGCCTTACTTGTACTTACTCCGATCAAATTGGGAACTGCATTAATTAAAAGTGAGCCACATGCGTTATGGGAACAACAGTTGCTGTTCTGGACTCTGGGTGTCGTGTTGCTTACGGTGTTATTAATAGTTCTTCTCGGGATAGGAGCATCACTTACGGGGGAGGATTGGGTTCCACAGTCCGCTATGCTTACCCCAACCATGGTGATTTTGATGGTCACCATTTCCTCAAACTTGGCTAGTAGCTGGTCATACTTCTGGGATAATAGGATCCCGATTTTTATCAGTGGGATATATGTGCATTCCACGCAGAACCATAGAGAGTCTGATTTGTTTAATAACTTGGCCTGACTAGGTTTAATTCGCAGGCATCTCGCATGGAAAATCTTGCAACAGTTACGGCACAAAATGTCCCCCTTAACGGGTTTGGTACATGATCCACGTAGATCTTTAGCATGCGGCACACTGGGCATCGCGCTACTTGAGCAAATGTTACGAACCATTTGAATGACTCACCCCCAATGGTAAACCTGTTCTGTTGTTGACGTTGTCGGTAAGGTCACAGTATTCACGCTGCAATTGTATGCTCGCAGACTGTCCTCTCTGGCGTGCCAGTCGAGTGTGTCAGCTTGAAGGTGGGGCAGATTACACGAAGGTGTGATTGAGAATTTTGGTGGTTAAGCTGGGTGAATTTGCGTTGAGACCAGTGGCTGCTCCAAGCAATGTTGGATTTGAACTGGTGGAAGCCATTGAAATGGTCTATCGAGTGAGACCATACAAACTCTGATGCTTGGAATCAGGCTACTTTTGGCGCTTGGATATCGGCGAAACACTGCCCGGAATTGAGAATTATGGGGAAATATAGTGTGCACTGGAGTGTACTCAAAAATTTATTATCACAAGACGGAGGTTATAAAAGCACGACGAATGAGTATAGATCGAAAGGTTTGCGACAAAATGCCGCAAGAGTCTATGTCACTCGCCTGGACGTACATAGAGCATTTGATCGCTTATATTACCGAATTCTCTTTCGCACGCTTTGGAAAACTAAATTTGCAGCCCACTGCTTGGCTGGATAAGCAGTTTCATACACAAATATCAGATGGCGTTGAAAATCCGGTAATCTCTGCCCGATGCGAATGATGCGAATTGCGGGGTTCCGAAAGCCCCAGTGCCAGATCCCTTCTCATCCTCGGTTGTCATAAAAGATCTAATGAGAGAAATAGCTTTCGACTTCAACTTCTTCAGTGATCTTACCAAGATCTGTTAGGTGATAATTGAATCGGATGACCAGAAGGGGTCCAGTGCGATTTTAACACGATTTATAACTAGTATGTTTCCAATGCAGACTATTGCCGCGTCGTTCAACTACGCCTTAGACATGACTACAAGTCTTGGCTCAAGATACACAGATTGCAAACTAGCTCCTAGGAACGCGACATTGATGCGCTCATACAGTGTGATCCCAACTGTTTAAACCAGGCGGAAGAAACTGCATAAATCGACCTTTAGCATGTCTACCTGCTGTGGAGTGTATTCAGGAGTTTTAACCCATCTATCCTCTTGATGATTCACAACTGTTACATACACACACACACTCTGAATACGCCATTCAAGCTTGTTAACATTACTTGAAGCATGACCTAATGGTTTTAGAGACATCACAATTCGGAGCAACAACCAATGTCTGGTGTATACTTAAGCTGCTCTACTAGCAAGTGCTGAAACTATTGGGAGTTTGCAGCGTACGTTATCGAATGCCATTTGATGACTTCATATTACTATACCCAATATTGTTTGACTCCAATTACATATACAGTCATAAGCTGAAACTCACCCAAAGCACCAACCTCAAGGGTAAGGACTTCAAAGCGAGAGCAAATGCAGTAGTCTGGGTTGCCCAGGGAATTGTTGTACGCATCGTGTTTGAAATTCACTCCCAACAGTTCAATGAACAATGAACAATGATTTATCACGGGATAAAAGCAAGTGCTTGACACGTCCCGTAGGATGGTAGCGGTGAATATGAGGCAATTAAAATATGTCTGGGTCATCTATCGAACGTCTGCCGAGATGAATATTTTGATAATTAACATCAGTGTGAAATGAAAAAGAAATATCTCGCGTAAACATTCAGAAAGACACTGGGGCGCAGTGATAGTTGAGGTAAGGAGTGAGCAAATAAAATATGGTCGCTCACTTAGGTCCATTTGATACATTAGTCCTGTTGAAAACATGCTTGGCGTAATCCACAACAGAGGAGCTTAGGTAACAAAATGTTGGGAGCTGAGAGCAACATCTAATCGTTTTTTGAAAACATCCAGGGTAGGAGAGGATACTACTGAGTCTGAGAGTGCGTTCCAAGGTTTGCAAACCCGCAGGGAAAAGTAATTCCGTCGACACTCTAGACGGCTATATTGTTCCTTCAACTTTAAGCAGTTACCCCTGAGCTGCGTGTTGTGGCTAAGTTTCAGCAAATGGCGGCATACGTGGTTGGGGTCACTCGATATCTGATACGCTAATATGAGATCGCCGTGCAGCCTTCGATAACGTCCGCTGAAAATTCCCAGCAACTTCAGCCTTCGGTGGTAAGAGTGATACCGCAGGCCCTTCACGTTCTTTGTTGCTCTCCGTTGTGGTGCCTCTATCGCTTCTAGGTCGCGTTTCAACCAAGGTTGCCAAGCTTGGATTGCGTATTCAACATGCGAGCGCACGTAGGAATTGAGTATCATTGGGAAGATTGATGGGTCAAATCTCCCGAATGCCCTTCGCAGCATGCCGATGTGCTGGTTGCCTCTTTTGGCAGCTACCTCAGCCTGTTTTGAACAGTTGAGGTCGCTCTGTACGATCACACCAAGATCACGTTCCTGGGAGTTATTCTGCAATTCGTTTGTCCCAAGTATGTAGGTGTAGTTATGTCTATGGCGTATTTGTACTACGCGACATTTGTCTACGTTGAACGGTAGAGCGTTTTGAACTGACCAGTTCGACACTGTGTTAAGATCGTGCTGGAGCCGTTCATGGTCATCCGGTCCTCTGATCCTTCGCCATATCTAGATATCATCAGCGAAAAATAGGAAATCGGAAGTAATTGATCTCGCCAAATCGTTAATGAACACCGAGAATAGACGAGGTCCAAGAACCGAGCCTTGTGGTACTCCACACGTCACGCCGATTGCATGAGAAAATGATTCTCGGACTCTCACCACTAGCCGTCGTTCTTGTAGAAAATTGCTAATCCAACTCAGGATTGGATCGCCAATGCCGTAGTTCCGAAGCTTCTGAAGGAGCACTCGATGGTCTAAACGATCAAACGCTTTTGAAAAGTCCAGGTAGATGACATCGACTCCAACCCCATCATCAACAGCTTCAGTCCAGCTATTACGTGCAATTAATAGGTTAGTATTACACGAATGCTTTTGACGAAAGCCATGTTGCTCTGGGGCTATTAAATTGTGGCTTTCCAAATATTGCATCAGCGCGTCTGCGACGATTGATTCCATCACTTTGGATAGTACGGGAAGTAGTGTTATTGGACGGTAGTTTGCAGGATCAGTGCGGCTACCTCCTTTATGAATAGGAGTGATGACCCCTTGCTT
Organism: Dicrocoelium dendriticum; assembly: GCA_944474145.2. NCBI lineage: Eukaryota > Metazoa > Platyhelminthes > Trematoda > Plagiorchiida > Dicrocoeliidae > Dicrocoelium > Dicrocoelium dendriticum. The sequence goes on along the minus strand of OX104069.1, from coordinate 84,426,611 downwards.
CCATACTGGTGGAATAAGGTTTTCCGCTAGACATCGCTGATAGAAAACAGCCAGTGGTCCTGCTAGATCACTAGCTACTGCCTGTAGAGCCTTTGGTCGGATGTTATCAGCTCCGGGAGAACTGTGGATACGCAAGGATAACAACTTCTTCAACACAGCCTCCGTAGTGAAGGTGATGTTTTCTAAACCAGATGGTGGATATTAGAAATGAGGTGAATGTTTGGGCTCGACACTTGTTGGAACGTTCGAGAGTAATGAAGCCGTATGAGATCAGCTGCTTCCATTGCTGACCGCGTGTATCCATCAGCCGTGACTAGCGCCGGAACCTCTCGCTTTACCTTTGGAAGGCCGTTAATGTACCTATACATGAGTTTGTGGTTAGTGCAGAAGCGCTTCATTAACTTCTGCTGATGCGTGACCTTATCTTCGCGGATCAGCTTCACACAGAAGTTACGATGTGTCACGTATGCAGTCCAGGTTTCGGCATTCGGGCAACCCTGGTGATTTCGCCATGCCAAATCCCTCCGTGACATACATTTACGTGTTCTGCTCCTCAGAAATGACTTACTCTGGTTTTTGGGTCGGAAGGACTTCTGTTCCGATGCTTGCGCTACCAGTGTGCTCAAAGTCCTTGTAAACATATCCCAGGCCAGATCTGGGGGGCATTCGATTAAGAAAGTCCAAGATGTTTCCTTAACAAGCTTGGACAACACATTGTAGTGCGTGAAAGTGTGCACTTTATCCTCCTTCTTTTCCGGGTACTCGGCATAGCATATATAATCAAAGAGTAGAGTGACATGATCACTACGACCCAGTGGTGTGCTTGTAACTATCCCGCCAACCATGAGTTCTTCGTTAGTTAGCACAAGATCCAGTATTGACGGCTTGTTAGCAGTTCGAAATCTGGTGGGAGAGGTTACGTGGTTGTAAAGAGGGTGGCTAGCAATAAGTTCTTGCAAGCAGGCTTTAAACTGCGTACCGTCGGTTGCCGGTGTTTCTATGTCGTGCACGTTAAAGTCTCCCGCGATAAGAATGTGGGTGTAGGACTTGTTCAAAGCAAACTGAAAAACGTGGTACAGTTTGGAGTCCATTTCCGACGTTGAGTTTGGCGGGCGATAAACCACGGCTAGTAGACATGTGTCCTTGTTTCGCAACCAAAGGCGACACCAAAGCGAGTCGGGAGCTCGGATTTCCGGGTGATCGATAACTTCACATCGGAGGCTTGTATTATAATAAAGAATCACACCGCCACCCATTCCGGTTCTATCGGTCCGAAGCAGCGACATACCAGGTAACTTGATCTCACAGTCGGTTATCTCAGGGTTTAACCATGTCTCTGTAATCATGACGAGGTCCCGCGGTTGTGAGGCATGGATTTCTCTAAGTTCGGCCAACTTGCTTCGAAGGCCTTGAGCGTTTGTGTACATGCAAGATAGGGCTTTTGTGATTAGGAGTTCATTGGTGGATGTCAAGTTTGTGTTAGTTTTTGAGCCGGCCGTTAGGTGGCTGGCAATTAATTGTTTTTTGGTTTGCGTATTTCAGTCGTGTTACATGACATTATTGAGCGTTCCTGAACTGATGGTTCACTCATGCTGTGCTCGGTCCTCCTGTGTGACGTGGGCGCTGTTGTGTCGGTCTCTCCGAAGGACTGGGCAAATAAAGAATTTGCAGGGTTTTCAAGTTCCATCGAATTTCTTCCGACTTTTGGTCGTTCGCCTGCTGCCTTTAGCCGTATTTCTGTTGGCAACCTAGCTCGAAACTTTAACCAGCTATCCAACAGAACTTGCGTCATTCCCTCGGAGTGTAGTATTACCTTCATTAGCCTTGGACCGCAGCCCTTGTAGTTAGGTGATAACGGAACTCTTGTTAGGGATTTGGCAATAACATTGTCAACAGAGAGTGCTTCGCGGATGTAGCACCACTGTTCTCGGTCATGTGTTTGTGCATCGTGATCAAAAGCATGCAGGAGCTCGGGAACACCATGAAAAAATATTGTTTTCTTGCTATCCCCAGTAGCAATACCACGTTGCTCCACTGCTTCTTTTGCGCGGTCTTTCCAAGGTAGATCAGGTAATATGCGCACTCCGCTCGATGAGTTGCGAAGACGAACTGCTGAGAGCAGGACAGCCTCTGTCTCATCTGCTGAGTTTAGAGTTGGATATTTTAAAACAAAACCTTAGAGTTTGCTCCTGGCTTCGTCCACCTCCTTACTTATGCCGTGTTGATTTAGCAGCTATTAAGCACGCACCTCTCACTGGATTGATGTGCCACACGGACTTAACGGTACAGCACATGAGTGAACGTTCTTTATTATTTTTATTTATCATGCAGCTTTATCTATTTCCACGGTTGTTTTGTCTGCCCGCATCCAATATTCATGTTACACTTCCGCGTTTCAGCGGTGCATTTGCTTGGTGGATGCATAAATGGGAAATTCCTATCTTTTGATAAATTAGTTTTCACCCCAGCCGTGGTACACCACTTATCTAGCACTTTCTATTTTTCCTTGGTAAATCATTGTTCATTGTTTTCAATAAGTTTGGCACCCAGATGATTCAGGGTTTGTAATACGATTAGTTCGACTAACTGGGAAGATCAAGACACATTCATTTTCGCGTGGGGAACCTCCGTAGCCCGAATAGCCTTTAGTTCCAATACGGTTTAATGTTTCGATTATATTTTTCTTTGGTACGGAACTTAAACATATACAAATAGCAGCAATTTTATGCTACTTGCTATCAGACACATATAAAAGGTACAAAAGTATATAGTAATTGATTAATATTGTGAGCATAATATAATAAAGTGTTACTACAGATTTAAACCGGTTAAAGATTGGTATTATTTATGGAGATATATTGAAGATAAATAGAACCATATAACCTAAAAGTTACAAAAAACATGCTTTAGCGCCATGACAAATAAACAATAGTGGTGCATTTCCAACGAATTGTGTTCTTCCAAAAGTCCACAGCCATCACCATGAGTACATGTGGTTCCCTTGAGGAAACTCGTAGCCCAGTAGGGCTTATCACTGTCCTCTAGACATTCGGTAACTGGAAGGGCAGTAGAGAATGAGACTGGTTATATAATAATCAACTGGCGGTCATGCAGGTGCACAGCCGTCACCCATGGCTTAGTGGCACAAGCTGCTTTCAGACGGAATTTATTGGGTCAGGAACCCGGCATTCGTCTGAAGAACGCACACCACTGAGTAGACCCAGAAAGTCGGAACAGCTGTCTGGTACTTTGCTATGCGTGTCGGAGACTGTTGACTGAAAGAGGACTGCGACGACCTACCTCTGAATTATTGATAGGTAAGATATTGGTACTCAAGCCCAAACGTTCTGTCAGCTATGGAGGTGTAACAAGCTTGTAAATATGGCTCTTGAAACAGCCGTGTTGAAATTTACTCATCTCAGATGATGCGACAATCATTAACATTATGTTGATAAATATGGGGAAGAAAGATATCATTGGTGTGAAGAAGTTTGCACTGCAACTCGGCATCACGATTTATGTGCAGTTCAAATTACTTTAGCTGACAACACATAACTTAATGGATGCTGTTCAGCAAGGTTGCATTCCCCCATGTGGAGACATCGCAGCACGTGTGAAGTGAATAGTTGTAGTCAATTAATTTAACTGAATATTTGAAAGAGGAAAAACCTAACGTTTCTATCATTAGAAATAACTTAAAATGTTCACAGCATGTCATTCAGCTGGAAACGTCATAATGCAATTCCGATAAAGAATAGAGTGAGTTTTCATGATACCTGGGTGACTCACGCCGCATCGTCGTGTTGAGTCGACGATCCCCTATTTCTGTGTCTACCACTCGCAAATCTGGGGCAACCTACTGCGCTTAAAATTTTTTAACTCAGGTTTATCAACGCTATCCAGTGGACCTACCGCAGCAAGATTGTCTAGCGCACACCATCATTGCATCCGTTATTGCAATTACAATGGGATTCCCACAGCTATGCAGTCATGCATCAACCCTTACTTTCGAGTACATACCATCATCATTCATCATTAAACACGTCAGCAGCAAATGGAAAAGACCTCGGCTGTTGTGACGCAGTACGAAAGACAAAAAAAGCAACAGTGTCACGCCGGCTGATTTCCCAGTAACCGATGGACATCGTTCCGGAGAGCTAACAGCCAGTTCTCGTGCCACAGAGTTATGTTACGTCTAACGAATGTGACCGTGGTTGGAAGGGGTGGTTAAGCAGGAGGGAGATGGACAAAGGAACTCAACACAAATGCCATTGGGGCCAGCTCCTTGCTATATCAGCAAGTATGTCCAACCAAACATGCTCATCGTCCTTTGGACAATATCCAGGCAGTCGGGATGCACCAACCGACGCCAACTTCGATGTGACGGTTTTCATTTTTCTCGACCAAGTCATCACTTGGCCTCTCCTCCTCTTCCAACCGCACCCAAGGCGCACAAACAACTCACATTGCGGGAGTCGGTGTGCTGCCATACGCAACACGCGGCCCAGCCTTCGGAGCCTGGTGTCTGATATAATGCTGCTGAGCGGTTAACTTGCTCGGCCTGCAGCAAATACGCTATGACGATTATGCTCATTGCTCACGCAGTACTCCCACCAGACAGGAGTTAAGCTGCGAAGACAGTGATGATCAAAGCTGACGAGCCTCTTTATGTCTGTCGACCTGATTGGCCAGGTTTCACAACTATATATGAGGGTTGAACGGACGGTTGCGTTATAAAATCTGCCCCGCAGGGCGAGATTAATATCGAGCGTGCGCCACCATGTAGCGAAGATTGGTAAAAACACCTCAAGCTTTTGATATACAGTTCGTAACCTCATCTTCGATCTTACGGACGTTAACATAGCTACGCAGTTACTTGAAATCTTGAACGACTTCTAGCTGATCACCACAACACTTTAACGCATCGGTGGGTCTCCGTCAATCTTAAAGAAGTACATTGCATTTCGATGGAGAAAAGCATAGCCAAAAACGATATACAGCCAGATCTAATCTGTCCAGTACTGCTTAGCATGTATGAGAACTGTCGAAGATTAGGACACTATCGTTCGCGTACTCCAAGTCAAGAATTCGCTCACCCAGAAGTGAGTCCACTCCTTCTAGGTCGTGTCCAACGTACGCTAGTTCCATAACTTCGCAAACTGTGAAGTTAAATAGGAAAGGTGAGAGCAGGCAATCTTGTCTCACACCGCTGGTGATAATGAAAAGTGGTGACAGTCTGCCATAAACCCTCAAACTGCCCGAAGTATGCATGCGCAGGGCTTTGATAACGTTTACGTATTTATCAGATACACCTTTCCTCAGCAAACAGTCCCAAAGGGACATCGATCGACTAAGTCGAAAGCACCTTGTATATTATGAAACACAATAACGGTGGGTAGACAATAAACATGGCGGTGCTCCAACGATTAATGCAAGTAAAGATGTGATCGATGCAACCCCGTCCGCAACGAGACCTTGCTTGCTTTTCACGAATTTGGCATTCACAAATGCCATACAGTCTGTGGATAATGACAGACGCAATCATTTTAGAGGAAATAAGATTCAAACTGATCCCTCTATGATTGCCGCTTTCCGAACGGGAGCCTTCCTTCAAACTTCATACAATGTCAAAGCGGCTCCAGTCTGTCAGGACAGTCTCCTGCTCCCAAAGTTTCACTAGCTACTCGTGTAACTCAAATACTAGAGCAGGTTCCCCGAATTCGAAGAGCGCTATGGGCATTCAATCTGCTCCTGCGACCTTATGCAATTGCAACAGCCTGATCTCACGTCCGACTTCTGCCAAGGAGACAACACAGGGAGAAGGGCTCTCGATGTCTGAAAAAGAATGCGATGACTCAGGTAGGTTAAACTGCCTTGCAAAGTGCTCAGCCAAATCCTTCAAGCCTTTGGATAAGCTGTTAAACGGCTGCACCTCTCGTCGCGTATGCTCTTGCTAACAGCAGGTCTTCTGCTGCCTGTTTCTCTTGAATCAGATGTAATAACTTACGTTGTTTACCAACGGTAGCGGCTGTTTCCATCTCCGATGCAAGATGAGACCACCAGGCTACGCGGTCTTTCTTCAGGCTAACACGCAGTTTTGCTCTGAGATTTTCGCGAGCCTCATTGTATTAGCTTCCAGCCGAAATACGTCGTCGAGCATCCATAAGTTTCAGAGGCTGTTTAGAGACCTAATGTCTAGTTTGACAAGTTAATTTTTCACATTAAGATATGCCTGCTAATAGCAACTTTTGACGAATATGCGTCCAGTGATCCTCGACGGCGTTCAGCCGGCGCTTACTCAGCCCGGATGTCAATGCACTTTGATGCGCATTCAGATCACCTAGCTTCGCCAGCTGGCTGGTGTCAATGCGTTAACATCGGCGTTGCGGAAGTCCACCGAAGCGCACAAGGAGGTCGGCGCAGACAAGTGGGTGGTCGGAGTCCACTATCGTGCTCCAAATCGAGCAAACGATTTGGACACAGTTTCGCCAGCGGTAACTGATCGCGATATGATCGAGTTGCCACCAGGGCTGGCCTGAGGCCGGTGAGGGTCAAGTCACGCTTCTGCCTGTGCAGTGTCAAACATTTGCGTTCGCAAGTGAGAGGCGAGCAGCTTCACACAGCTGTAGCAATCGCTCACCGTTATCATTACGGCAGCCTACACTATGTTGGGCGCCCAGATGAAGCTCATCAGAGGACAACTTTCTGACGGGTGTGTAGGTCGCCAGCCAAACCTACAGTATCCGTTCTTCTTCTGTACCGAAACTGCTGATTGAAATCATCTTTCACCAAATCAGTGCTAGTTGGTAGGGGCGTAGGCCGCAATGACAAAAAGGCACCGTTTGTTCCCGCGCGACTTCATGGCATATAACGAACCAGCTAATCTAAATGCGCACATCCGGCTGTTCACTGCCATCCAATCGATCAGGGAAGCTTCAGCCCGTGGACTCAAACCAATGCCGACGCCATCTTGACCGGGATTTGATGCTGCATCACCGTCAGACAGGCGCATTGAGAATTTAGCGCCAGTGTCGTTTGTGAGGGATCGCAAGGTAAGCGCGGGTTTCTGATAGACAGCAAATATCGATCGCTAGTGTAGCTAGTGTGCGGGCAAGTACTGCCTGTTGGCCAATCAGTAGCAAAATGCGCACGTTGAAGCATGCCAGTCTTAGCGAGACTCGAGGACTCTAAATGGAAACGGATGTACGCACGTCGTCCGCTTGGTTGCACATGGACTTGTCGACTGGATTGGAGCGACGTCCAGCGACTGTTTGTGAGTTGGAACTAGAAGACAAACGACTATTGAAGCAAGGTGGGGTAGGGCCAAGAACTTGTTGGATTGAATAGGACGCCATAAAAGTAAATTTGGAGCGAGACACTAAGGATGCAGGAGCGTAAGTAAGGGGATATGAAGACGGGAACGTCTGAGCAGTTGCATCCATACCCCTATCCAACCTCCTCGAGGCAGCAGTTATGGCGCCGTTGATTATCCTCTGCGGCGGCCAGAGCATAAAGTAATTGTTAGATGAAACGTTCATTGTTTTACGTGGGCAGAATACTGTCGGGTTGCCCAGGCCTAGAGAGGAGAAAGGTTAGAGTTCCTAACCAAAAGCTTTTGGTTCAAGAACCATGGTCACATCAACCCTCAACCTGGAGGGCCGGGAAACTGCGTTTTTCTGGCCTCTAACCATTTACCATTCTGGCCTGAGTAACTCTCATGTTGCAAAATAGCACCACCCAGCATAGCTCCATGGAGCACGGAGGTACAAAAACCATCGCGCCACGTTAAGGACCAATCTCGTAGAGATGGGGTCCACTCTCGTCGCAACCAACGTTTGTAACCTGATTCGATGGCGTGCTCATTGTGCTTTCCAGTGATTAGTTTCATCAAAAGAATCGGACGCCTTTTTAATATCTGTAAAGTAAGTTGCAACAATCAGCCTAACACCCGTCGAACTAACGTGTTTCTGCCACCCACATCAAATCTGTCCACCAGGCCTAAGTCCGACCTGATTACTATTTTGTCGGCTATATCTCATACCAGAACGTTCGCGCACCGACCTCAGCCGGCTTTGCTTGTAACTGTGGTCGTACTCGTAGCATATTGTCAACCAACATTGTGTGCCTATCACAACACATTCGCAAGTGACGCACGCTTCGACAATGCCTCGCAACCCGACAGCAAGGAAAGCCGGTGTACATGGTCCACAATGCATCCGGCAACATTATTTTGCAATGCGCAGTTGTACTACGACTATTGGAATTGGAGTGCAATGTTGTAGCCATGTTTTAATTAGAGCTTCCATGCCAAATGTGTAAGTTTAAGCGTAGCGAATGGCAAAGCATTACATTGCACACCAGAGGATGCACTCGTAAAGTGCATTGTCGTACTGGCTCAGAAAGATGACGCGCTGCCAGCTATTGCGCAAAGTGTGACAGCTGGTCTAGCGGTCACATGAGAGCCGACTGCAACAAAACTCGATTCCCGGTGCTAAAAATATGTTCAAAGGTGGAACGGATGATCCAGTGCAAGTATGTAGTTAACACCGTAGCGTCAAAAGCACTAACCACAAGAACGGAAAGCCAGGGCCGGTCAACTCCGGTAACACAAATTTTGCAAAGTTGCTTCTCCCATGCGTCTCACATGACACTCAGTCGCATTTGGGTTTACCTAACATCACCGAAAGCCCGAAACTTACACATCCGTCGTCGTTGCATTCAAACCTAGGGCAAGGTTAGCGGGCACATCTGTAACTACTCCAATGTGTGTCACTGAAGCCAAGAAAACCAGTGCGTCTCCTAGAAGACCACCCAGAACACAGTCAGTAAAAGGAGGCGATAACCAATCGAAAAGTATGAACCTTATGAAGACGTGTAACGCGACGAAGATAATATGCCCAGCGTGTCTATGTCAAAGGCCAACTCTACTCAAGACAAGCTAATTGACGACTTCAAACAATAGGAAACTATATGCCACAATATGGGGATCCAGGCCAAACAGGCTAACTTGTGTGGTATCGTCGGCCACACAAATTCGGTTCACTAGGGCGAGCCAATGCTACTTCCGGTGACAACAAGGCCCGGTGTCTACCAAGCGGTTGCAAAAAAGTGTCCTCCTGCGTTATTCGCCCTTAAGTCTTCGTACTTATTCTCACAGGGACCTACGTCCTATCATTCGATTTTGCTTTGCGAACTCGGCCTACAACTGTGCAACTTTTGGATTTTTCATTCACGGATCACCAGCAAACTGTGCTGTTGCAAGTTCGAAGTCAAACCGTGCTTGAATAGGAGCATTTCTTTTCCTCTCGTTGCACAAGAACTCTTGTGGTCTTACTTTAAAGATCTTTTTGAGATTCACCCCATCAGCTTACAACCCCTCCTTCAAGTTGCTGTACAAAGCGATAGTCGCCAATTTGGTCTGCCCTTGGAACGGCCACTGTCGTCAGTAGACACTATTTTCCAAGTTCTCTTGCTTTGCCTCAACCCTACGCCGCATCACTGCCTATCAATTTGCCGGCTGGATCGATAGCACGCACGTCGTCTAGCTATCCTGTGTGACTCATCTGGACGCGACACGTCTGCCCCCACCCAAGCGCAAAACGCAAACATCTGACCTCAAACCGATTGCCAAGCTACGAAAAGTGAAGCGAAGTCACACGGTGTGTCAGTGTCTCTATCCACTTGCTAACCCTGTTGTAGTGTGCGCATCCAGTTGCTACCATCACCCATGTTATTGTGGAATCATTACCGCATATCACCATCACCTGCGGTCATCCCTAGTTCGCTGCGCCATTACTGACCACGACCACATATATCTGTAGAATTATTATATTCTATGCTAGTGAAAACGTCGATAAGTGAGACAACTACTACCTAGCTCCTGACCTCGTCTTTTCTATCTAATTCCTTTTGGGATTGGTCCATGGCACAATGGAAACGTGCATGCCTCAAATGGACATGCCCTATTCGAAAGTCAATTGTGACCTATGTGTAAAAACCGTTAAGTCTGGTCCAGTTTGCTTCAATTGTCAGAAAGCGTACCATTCGAAGTGTTTAGGGATGAGTGCACTCGAAACTAGACAATACAGCAGCAAAACCGAAGCATCTTGGTTCTTCCAGATGTGCACATACATCCCTGGTGTTAGTGGTGTAAATGCCCTAACGAAAAACTGTGAAAAGTTGGCGGAAACAGTTGAGCAACTGGTGAAAGCTAACAATGCATCCTTGTAAGTAAACAGTGCAACACTAGCATCTGAATGAACACCTACATTCTCCGCGTTTAGGCCGAAGAAGAGGGCCAGGAGTCCCAAGCTCACCACAGCGTCTCAACATCCAGCGGCCCCTAGCCACGTGACACCACTAAGTGAAAATATCCTTTACAACCCACCCGCTTCTACATTCTCCAAGGGTATAGTAACTAGTAATTCCGTTGACATACAGAAAACAGAAAACCCCAGTAAGTCCACGGTAAAGATTAACTGAACATCTTACGCAGCGGTTGCTTCTAGGAAAACGCCGTCAAATCCACCAGTGACTCCAATTACCGGAGAGGACAAAACCGTGCCGCAACATGGATCCATACCACTGGTACGGTCCACAAATCCACAAAAGACAAAAGAAGCTAGTGCTTTTATGCCGCGAATCACGAGGCGTCATCATGGTGCCTTAAGTCTTGTGTGCATTAACCTACCGGAATCCAAGTCCAACACAATAAGGGGTAAACTGATAGACGATGGTAGTCAGCGGGATTCCATCTGTAGTGCAATCAACATGCGCGCTGAACCCACTACGCTGAGACGCAAAGCACGACACCCAAAGTCCTTACACTATGGTGAGCCTTGACTACTTCGAGTAACACTACATTCCACTGGCGAAACGGAATCCATTCTGCTCTCTGCGAATCGAAACCATAGAGCATCGAACGGGGTATATATCTTACGGGATATTCCGTGAAAAGAACTTTCAAAGGATAGATCAATCATAAGGGAAGTAGAAAACCCGAGTTGAAACCGTCATTATTCATGGCGTCTCAGAGTCTCAAGCCAATCTCCTGAAGAAGCTCAGGCACATGAGCTGGAGCAATGACGATGCATTCGGGAGGCGCTGTCTTTAAAAATATCGTTGCTGCCTCTCTGATAACTCTTCCCGTATCATTAAATTACATAGGGTGTGGTCCTAAGTTGCTGAAGTTGCCTTTACCGTCTGAGCTAACTTTACAGACAGTTCTAGAAAACTGGGATAACTTCCGGAACATGCTGCCAGCATAAAGTCGATTGAAGGCAGCAGGTTTACGACCAGTACCTGGTTACTCAATGGAGAGAACCAACATAGTGGGAACACTCTTTATTGCAGAGTCCACCACAGAGACTGAGCTGACTGCCGTTATAGCATCCGCCGAGACACCGCAGGAGGTGAGCGACCATCAGAATAATAATGAACCCGATTTCGTGATACAGAATGTTATTCCAAGTCATTCTCGTGAATCAAAGACTATACAGAAAAACGACTAGCAACCGACCTCACGCGGTTCGGCCAAGTCTCAAAGATGTCTACATCCACTAACAACCTTATAACATATGAATCACTTTCCCGTTTTTATAAGAACGTACAAGGCATTTTTAAGCAAACTGACGGAGCATCGCCTGCTTCGAGCCTCCACGTCAGGGGACCTCGTTAAGATAACTGAGACCTGGTTTATAGCGCGTAGCTCGTGCGCTATAAACTCGGTACGCGACTGAACGGCCAACCAAAAATAATGGATAGAAGACACAACAGTAAGCTAGGGAAAAGTTTATTGGACTGGAGGAGCGTTAGCTAATGCTAAAAATAGGGCACTCGGAGAGAACTAGCTAGGGAGAATGTCGATGGCGTCGAGTGCGTTGACAGAGCGTCGTTCGCAATCGAGTCGCGCGCACCAAAGGCGGAGATCGTTTTCGTGTTTCCAACAAACGGGAACAACGTTCCAACAGGCAAACCGAATGGTTCCCTAATACATAAGAAAGCTATAATTTGAATGTATTTTAGAATAGTTTACACAGTCATACGGGGGAATCTCCAGGTCGCTACACAGCCCCCCTCCTAGAAGGGAAACCGTGGGTGACCCTTCGATCTACGTGAGGACTGTCCGTCGCGGGCCAGCCTTCTGCGAGACCAGGTAGTGAAATCTGATGCAGCTGCTGGGGGAGAACCAGGCGATCGGACCCTAGCGGGCTCTCACCCGTGTCCTCCCTAACGGTGCCAAAAACACAAAATGGGGGAAGTTCGTAAGCGTTAAATGTTCGCGAGTTCGTGAAGGTCAAGTGTTCGCTTCAGCCTCGGCATCTCCTCCGGTTCATACATGGAAGATAAACGGAAACAAGAGCAGTGACGGTGGGGGCGAGGGCAAAAGCAAAAGTGACACTTACCGGATGAGGTAGGCGTCAGCCAAAACGCAGCTCTTTTTGTGTTTTCAAAACGTTTTGTTCTTTTTTGGGTTTTCAAAACATTTTGCGTTCTTTTTGGGTTTTCAAAAAAAACTTTTGTCGGTTTTTTGTCGTTTTCAAAAGCTTTGGAGGGGTTCGTATGTTGTTGGCCAAAAGGGAAAAGAAAAGCAATAAGAAAAGTGAAAGGAACGCTAATCCCTTAATCGAGCTGGCCAATGAACGCGTCTACCCGACCTAGTCGACTTGTTCGAGTCAGAGGAAGGCGTGGCCTTGGATGTCTTATCGGATCGCAAAATTGGAGGAAATGCTGAAGACGTGGCAGTTGGTTCGATGGGAAGCGGCGGGGCTGAAGTAGAAGGCTTGGATGGAGCGTGATACTTGGCTAGCTGACGTGCATACTTCGCGTCGTAACGGGGAATTCTGGGACTATCGGAGAAGAAATCGCCAGGTAAACGCAGTGGTTGTCCATATACTAACTCAGCGCTAGACGTACGTAGATCGGCCTTTAGGGCTGATCGGATCCCAAGGAGGACCATAGGCAGCACCTCAGTCCAACTCAGCGCATTGGCGGCGCTAAGTGAGGCTTTCAACTGTCGGTAGAAACGTTCCACCATGCCGTTCGCTTGCGGATGATAGGCGGTCGTGCGAATGCGTTGGCATCCAATGAGTTTAAGGAGATCGTTAAAGGTCGTCGATTCGAAATGCGGACCGCGGTCTGTAGTCACTGTGGCTGGACAGCCGTGTGAAGCGACCCAGCGCTCGACAAAAGCGCGTGTTACGGTTTCCGCAGCAACGTCAGGGATGGGAACGGCTTCGGGCCAACGGGTGCAACGATCGATCATGGTCAAAATATAGACCATTCCTTTGGACGGGGCCAGTGGTCCCACTATGTCGAGATGGACATGGGCAACTCGCGCTGAAACGGGCGGAAAGCGACCAAGCGGAGCGGACACGTGCCGCTGAATCTTGGCTTGCTGGCAGGTGAGACAGCTGCGTGCCCAACGTGTAAGATCGCGTTGCATCCCCGGCCAAACGTATCTGTCAGAGACAAGCTTAGCAGTAGCTTTAATGCCTGGGTGAGCGATATTGTGGAGGGTGTCGAAAACGATACGGCGAAAAGTTTCTGGAACGACGGGTCGAGGTCGTCCGGTAGATGTGTCGCATAAAATTGTACCATCAGATGACGGCAAAGGGTGTGGGGATACCTTATAAGAAGAACCACGGAGTTCCGAAAAACTTTGGTTGTTTGATTGCGCGGCGGCCATAGCAGACAAATCGATTGCCTGCTCTACAGGGCCAATCGCAGATACTCTTGAAAAAGCATCAACGACGACGTTTTGTTGACCAGAAATGCGTCGGATATCAGTCGATAAATAAGCAATGAAATCCAGCTGACGAATCTCACGTGGTGAGTGTCGAGCTGATTGATTTCGGAATGCGTAGATAAGCGGCTTGTGATCGGTGAAGATAATGAAGGTGTTACCTTCAAGAACGTGTCGGAAATGTCGAACGGTAGAGTAAACGGCTAGCAGTTCGCGACTGAACGTGCTGTACTTGACTTCGGCGGGTTGTAGGCGTCTAGAGTAGAATGCAAGAGGTTTCCAGCCCCCATTTGTATGTTGCTGTAGGACGGCGCCAATGGCGGTGTCTGATGCGTCAACAGCAACACTGAGTGGAGCATTCGGATCGAAGTGATGAAGCATAACGGCTTTGGCTAAGGCTTCTTTGCGGGCTTTAAAAGCTTCAGCAGCAGCGGCAGTCAGTTCCACCTGACCGTTTTTACGTCCACGAAGTAGGTCGGTTAGTGGACTTAGCAAATTGGCACAGTGTGGAAGAAAACGTCGATAATAGTTGAGCATGCCGTTAAAACGGCGAATAGCGGCTAACGTAGTCGGGACCGGAAAGTCTCTGATGGCGCGGACTCTATCGTCTAGAGGCCGTATGTCATACTGATCAATATGGTGGCCAAAACATTCGATGGAAGGCTGCTGAAATACGTATTTGTCAGCGCTGACAGTGCTGCTATTAGCGGCCAGCCTATCGAAAAGTATTTTTAGATGCTCTGCGTGCTGTTCTTCAGAGGCGCTGGCAACTAGGATATCGTCGATGTATGCATAGACGAAATTTAGACCTCTAGTGACTGAATCGATGAGTCGTTGAAAAGTCTGGGCTGCGTTGCGAAGACCGAACGGCATACGCAAAAATTCGAAGAGCCCAAAAGGCGTGATTACGGCAGTCTTCGGTATGTCTTCCTCAGCGACTGGAATCTGGTGATACGCGCGAACCAGATCGATTTTTGAGAACACACGGGTGCCGCGCAGGCTTGCCGTGATGTCCTGAATGTGAGGAATCGGATATCGGTCTGGAACAGTAACGTTATTGAGCGCGCGGTAATCACCACATGGACGCCAGTCTCCTGACTTTTTGGGCACCATGTGGAGCGGCGACGCCCAGGGACTGTTAGACGGGCGAACGATGCCTAGTTCAAGCATGTGCTCGAATTCTGCGCGAGCAATTTTCAACTTGTCAGTGGTCATTCGCTTGGCTTTGGCAAAAACAGGCGGACCTTTCGTGACGATATAATGTTTCGCGGCCTCAGTGGCGGATGAAAACGGTGTCATTGCACGAAAGACTTGCGGGAACTTCGTATTAAGCATCTGACCGATAGGCGAGCTTGACAGGTTGGCGTATACAGGACTGATTGACTCTATGTCGGTCAAAGTACCTATAACTGCCAGGTTCGTTTGACGGTCGATCAGACGGCGTTGCTTCGCGTCAACAAGTAAATCGAAGTGCTGCAGAAAGTCAAGGCCAAGAATTGGCGTCTGGACATCTGCGACGAGGAAGATCCATTTAAATGAACGTCGTAGGTTTAGATTAAGCGTGCGCGAGCGTTGACCATACACGCGAATGGTGGTGCCGTTTGCAGCGCGCAAAGAACCGGTCGCCTCTTCGATAACGTCATTAGAATCACGTGGGATAACGCTGACTTCTGCGCCGGTGTCAACGAGATAGCGTACTCCCGTACTGCGATCGGTGACAAAGAAAAGGCGACTGGGGCAGCCAGCAACGTCCGTCGCCCCTACGTGCTGGCCGACCCGTTTCCCTGCATGTTGCGCTTGAAAGAACAAGGTGGGCGACACGATCTGGCCTGATGACCAAATCGCTCGTGGTACCAGCAATAGCTTGACCTAGGGGGAGATTTCGAACGTGATCTAGGAGGACTGCGACTACTGGGATGATTTCGGCGGTTGGATCCGGATTGTGTTAGCTTCTCTAGTCGGTTGGTCAATGCGGATACTTGCGCTCTTAGTTCTGCTACCTCTGTACTGGAGGTAGACTGAACCTGAGATATTTGGGCGTTGGATTCCCAAATACGGTCGGCTATATCGGCGAGCTGAGGAAGAGGCGCATCGTTTGCATACAAGGGATTGCGCATGTCACGTGGCAGGCAACGAAGCCACATCTCTTTAAGGAAAGAGTCGCCAACAGCGAGAGGCTTAGCTAGAGCTTACATCTTGTGCAGCAACTGCGAAGGCTTTCGATCCCCTAGCTCGGTTTCATTAAGAAGCTGCGTGACGCGAGCATGGTCTGACATGCCAAATCGCTTTAAGACGACGGCCTTAAGCTCATCGTAACTTTTCTGATGTTCCGGAAGTTCCAAGATGTCGTCGAGGTCATCGACGACTTGCGGGGGAAGCGCGGCGACAACGCAGTGAAATTTGACGCTGTCAGAGTTAACGCCATGTAACGAAAAAATGGACTCTAGCTGGTTAAACCAGGCCTTAGGGTTAGTCTCTCGGAAAGGCGGGAGAGGGAAACGGAACCCACAAACCTGATCGTCAGAATCTGGGCGGCTGACCTTCATGGTGAAATAATTCCGGAGCGTGTGAATGTGAACACAAATAGTAAAGAGAAAAAGTAGAAAGGTAGACAGAATAAATAACCGGATCTGAAAAAAAATATTAGTACCGAACTCACCAAAAATAGTTTTTTTTTCGGGGTCACCAATTATAGCGCGTAGATCGTGCGCTATAAACTCGGTACGCGACTAGACGGCCAACCAAAAATAATGGATAGAAGACACAACAGTAAGCTAGGGAAAAGTTTATTGGACGGGAGGAGCGTTAGCTAATGCTAAAAATAGGGCACCCGGAGAGAGCTAGCTAGGGAGAATGTCGATGGCGTCGAGTGCGTTGACAGAGCGTCGTTCGCAATCGAGTCGCGCGCGCCAAAGGCGGAGATGGCGTTCGTGTTTTCAACAAACGGGAACAACGTTCCAACAGGCAAACCGCCTAGTTCCCTAATACATAAGAAAGCTATAATTTGAATGTATTTTAGAATAGTTTACACAGTCATACGGGGGAATCTCCAGGTCGCTACAACATAA
>OX104069.1:84359111-84409458 GCA_944474145.2 Dicrocoelium dendriticum | reverse complement strand
TGACATGAAATTTACTACGGTCTACCGAGCCATTATGAAAATGTAGGAATGAGCCTTAGGCGATTGCTTAATGCACTCCCTGTCGAGCAATCGTCTCGAGTGAGTGTGACCGGAACAGGTGTCTGGGTCATGCCTGGTATTTTGGTGGATTGTCGAGCTGCTCACCTACGAGTGTGGACAAAACTCACACTGCCCGTGTGACCAAAGGCCGGTCTGATTATTGTCCTCAAGTGCTCATTGTGTTTATATATTGCAACACAGGGACATTTTGGGCCTTGACTGTCAAAATTAACCATCGGTCAGTTCGAGACTTGGAAATTTAAGGTAGCTAAACCCTCCCAAGACTGAACTCCACCACAGGCCCAGTCCTTGAGTTCACTCTTCATTTAGAAACGAAGGGGTAGCTGCACGACATCAGCAGTTTGCCCTTCATTAGGACTATGTCCTGCACAACTCAAGCCTGTGTAAGGGAAAGTAAGCACTATATGAAGAATAAGGAAAAACATTTATCTAAGACATCAAAGTGCGCATGTTTTCAATATGTCTTCAGTGGGTCTTCAAGCTAAGTAAGAGTACAGTAAGAAGCAGCGCAGATGAAGAAAATATTGAAGGCACATCCCATCTATCCAACTCATGGACATGCCCATATCCTCATAGGTCACCACTGGCTCAAAGTGGGGGGATTAAATTACACTATTGCAACCTGGAACGTTAATTCCATCAACATCCATGAGCGGTTTCGACGTTTGAACTCAGCTTAACCCGGCCAGTCACATCGCTCACATACCCTTGGCCTCTAGGACATTCCGGTTTGTCCTATGTGGCACCTTCTGTGTGCGACACTCATGTATGTCCCTCCACCCCTTCCGTTGACAAGTGCATTCATGGGAATCGCGACGACCAAGGCTGGTTAGAGAGATTTTCAAGGGAAGGTTGGACTAGGTAAATGAAATTGGGTTGAAAATACGCAGCGTATTGGGGCCGGACACGAAGTAAGGTGAACGACGTTGAGCCAGTCCAGAATAACACAGTCAACTTGTTCACCACTGGTCGGGTTAAACTACGATCAAATGTTACAACCGAAATAAGGACAAAACTGCACACGTCGCTGATGGAGACACTGCGTCCTGTGTGCAGTGTAGACAATTGTCGGTTTTGGGGTAAATGCAACAATATTTCCACAGTGAACCCAAGGATCAAGAGTGCGAGCTAGGGAATACACCACATAGTGAATGTGAACGGCATTAGTATTATTTACATATCCTGTTGCGTCGAAGATATATTCAGAGTGGGTAATTCATAACGTTCTGATGTTCGCATGGTTGAAGTCTGAAAACCCTAATTGTGCGAAATTTGCGGTTTCGCAAGCCACATTTCCTGAGCTGAGATAGATGGTAGTAATGACATTAAAATGCCAATTGTCTGTATCTGATGTTTTGTCAGTACGTTAAACAACGTAGAAACATTTCCACGCCAACTACCCCCGCATTTGCTTACGCACGCTATTGGGTCAAACGAGAGATCGTCCGAACAAGCAAGACTGTATCCAAGTCATACTGGACAGCTATTCGCGCCTTTTTGGCACGCAAATTAAATTGGGCTTACTGTAGGTATGGTTGCTTTTAAATCTAAAGTACAGCTTCCGAACCGGCTGATGTGGGTTCCGAACTTGACAGACCAACTTCCAATCAGGTAACGAATTAACGCGCCAGTGCACTGAAATACAGCGGACAAACATTGCACAGAGACGGTTTCTATTAAGCACGCGATTCATTCGTTCAGATTCAATGGCAACATCTTGTCTGGCAATGGACGTGTTTGCGAACTCGCATCTAGCAGTTCCTCTCACTCTTGGAAAAGCCTGACATGACGTGCGCAGTCATTTCGTATTCACTAGTATTCAGTTATCCACGCTGATATCTCATACTGTGATACACCTGACGGTTGCTTCACCCGGCAAGCTCACTTGGTCCTACAAAGCGCTTTCCAAACATCCTAGTTTTCCGAACAAAGAAACTGTATCTACATTATCTCAGGCTGATCATGAAAGAGTACGGCGCAGCGAATACCAGCATGAAAAGGACCATAAGTTGAACATATCACTCGGGCATGGCTTACTGGAACTCGGTCCCGTGTCACTCCATTGCGCTAGACATCAGATATCGCTTCAACTCCCGTACGAACACACAAACTTACGTACGTGCAAACATATTTTGAAAACACTGAAAATACTCACACGTCCCTACGCGCTGCCAGTAACGTGCCATACAAACAGATACGTAAAAAATAGGCCAGTAACGTGATCAAAATATGCCATTTTTTCTAGACAATTAGTAAAATGTACACGCATATGTCGAATAGCATTACGACATCCCACAACGCTGATATCCTTGGTGGCTGCTTCAGCGATGCGTTCAAGGAACTGCAGCCTCCACTCCATCTGCGTCATGAGTTTCTGGGGATCCCCGGCCAGAAGTTCCTCGTAGTGCACTCTCATCTTATTCTTCACCCTGGCCTTCACCACCTACCAAACATTCTCGATCGGATTGTGGAACGGAGAGTATGGGCTCAATCTCAGAATGGTTACTCCATCGGATCCATCTACTGACGACAGTTCTTCCAGTCGTGTGTGACATGGTGCATTATCACATCCCACGACAACCTGCCGGAGCTCCATCGCCCGTTTCAGGTTGTCTAAATAGCTTCGCAGCCATTCGAGAGATAGGGAACCTGTGAATGAGCCTCTCCGGGTTGTCATCGACACTTTCCCTTCCATCGTGAGTGCACCGATTAAATGCAAATTTTGCCCTCTGCTGTTGGCAACTGTACAACAGGCCCTCACTCCTCTGGGCGCCCGACCACGAGTACGTTTGCAGTAAACGTTGAAGTTCGCTGCGTCCATCCAAATGAAGAACTTGCCATCGCTCTCAAGTTGGAGAAACTGCTGAACGAATTCCCTGCGTATCCCTTTACTTCGCTCATTGTTCATTCCCTCGGGAACCTGATAGATGTTCTTCATAGTTATCAATCGAACATCTAGGTGCCGTGCGATTGTTGACTTCGAAATGTCCTTATCCATTTCTGCTTGTACTCGTACTCGCATTTCCCGTAGCGTAGGAGTTGAGTCCCTTGCGATCCAATACAAGATGTCATCTACGTCTTCCTCCGACAAAAGCCGTTTACGACCGCGCGCCTGCGTAGTACTCGGTTCTTGATCAAGAGAACGACGAATCCAGGAGTAGGGCGTTTGATATTTGACGTTGTTCACAGTTGCCACAAGCTGCCAGTCATCACCGTTGACGAAAGCGCCCAAAACTCGGTCACGAATATCTGATGAGATACTCTGTTGAACGTGAGAAGGCATGTCGTCGACGTTAGAACCATAGACATGGTTTCAGTCGTGCGCTTATGTTCCAGCTGTTCCTTGCTCTCAGACCAATTGTGATCCATCGTTTCGGACGTGAGGGGGGCGCATACAAGCCCGTTGCAACATCGAAGTGCATTCCTCCAAGGTTCATTCACAAGTCTCACCCAGTCAACGAGCAGCGCACTCATCTCCCCAGACTGACGCACCGAACCTTGGCATCCGCCCAATGAGAACACACTTAAGGTCAGAGGATTGGCTCTGAGTGGCTGACGAATCGCACAGGGTTTTGCAACATTTTGGACTTTCTTTGCAAAGCTTTGGACCTTCTTTGCAAAAATTTGGACTTCCTTTGCAAAATTTTGGACTTTCTTTGCAAACTTTTGGACCTTTTATGCAACTTTGCGGGAAATGCTGTAGTGTCCGAGGACGGCGCAACACTGCCTTGACCCAGAGGTTCGAAATAACGGTGGCTGGTGCTTTTCCAGCCGTGCCAACGTTTACTGACTGAGAGAAGGCTGTTGTGAATTGCTGCCGAATAATCAATTTAACACAACCAAAAGCGGCGCCGTGAATCTTTTTCGTGCCTGACCACTGCCATGTTATTGCACATCTAGCCGTCATTGTCTATTGTCTCTGGGAAGCCGTATCCCCCCAACTCCATTTTGTTTAACCTGATAGGAACAGATGCATGTCCGTCGCCCACAGCTGTGTTAACTGGCCCGGTATTTATAACGAAATTGAAGGCTTACTTCACTGTTGCTCGAGATGTCAACAAGCATCCTAGTTCCCACCAAACGAAACACCAGTTCTTCGGCTGCCGGTAAAAGACCGTCGTCACTAATACCAATCGACTATACTTGTCATATACATGACATCTCCTACCACGTAGTGGTCAAGTCCTATTCCAAATGGCCTTAATTGATGTCCGTCAACCAAAAACCGCACTCGCCACACAGGTTTGCTTACAATAAATATTCAGTCAACATGTAGTGACCGTGATCTTTGTCCGCAAACGGTTCTCACTTTCGAAGACGTCGGTCATCGGCATTGCATCCAACAGCTTCACCAACCACCATACCATCCCTAGTCCAATGGTCAAGTGGAGATGTCTGCCTACTCCTAAAAGAGGACACCTAAAATCTCGTGGGGAAAGGGCCGTGGTTGAATGCCTTCAGGCGTTCCTGCTCTATTACAGGTCCACGCTAAATGCTGTCGCTTCAGATTGCCAGTCCTTCGCTACAGCATTTATGGGCCTCAAACTAAGCACCACCTAGGAAGCGCACGTTTCGACAGAACAGCCAACAAGGAAATTTACTATCCTCACCAATCACAAATAATTCGTCTTTGGAACCACGGTAAACGCTAACGACTAGCGGGCAGGTCATGCACGATGGATCAAAGCAACCATGACAGCCCGTCAAGGTTAATGGTAGCATGATGCTTTCGTGTGCGAGGACACGTGAGTCCGCCATCGCAATCATCTTGGAGCGCGACAAGGTAAACCTTCCAAGCCAGCCAATCATCCAGTGCACTTGCCACTGCACATCTGGTTGGATACTATCGGAATTGCAATATAATGAAAGACGTCGTTCGTAGCTGCTCAATCGCCGCAACATCTCAACTACAAGCCTTACCGCCCAACGGAAAAAGTCGAATGTCACTGAACTTATTTCAGATCAATCTTGGTCAGAGTTAATGCGGATACATCAACTTATCCCACAAAAATCCGCAACAGCGCCGCGAACTCCAATACGCGATTTGCGCCAAGTAGAGTCCATTTCTTACCCGTAACGCAGCAGAAACCATTCAGCTCAAGCCAGTGCACAAACGTGACAAAATAAATAATGGTTTTTGTACGTTACGCGTCTGTTGGAGTGATTCTTTTCACGAACTAAATGAACAGTTTTGCCAAACGTGTTGGGTTTTGTGGGTCTAAAAGAATTCTCAAGCGTCTGCCTCGCCTTTTCTCTTTTCTCTTTTGGCTTGGATGGGCCTTAAGCGGGTCACATGGTCGTGCGTCTTCTAGTCTGCGGGCTTCGTGTGTCTCGTAAACGCGTCCGGTATCACACGCGAGGGTGGATCGTGTTGTCTGGTTTCGCGGACACGTTGCGTTAGGCAAATCAGCGCTTTGACTTGGTACCGTGCCACAAAGTCAACTGCAACCTTGCTGCCAAGCTATCGCGTCCAGTAAAGAGCTAATATATTACAGGATTCTGTCCTAGGAAGAATAAGGGATTTCTTGCAGTGTCAGCAACTACAAATTAGAGTTTGAAGAGCTCTATCTGATCTGAGTTACCTTGAATGTAGGTTTCCGCAAGGACTCATTCTGAAGTCGCGTCTACTTCCTGTACCCGTTAACGAGCTTACCTCGGGCTTTTTGTTGTTAGCTGATGCTGTTTAAATGTGACAGGCCATCGCCGATCCAATAGATCATGATACACTTGGGCGATATATGGATATAGCTAACAAATTGTCACTCCGAAACCCATAGCAGTATAACTCGTCTAAACTTAAGGTGGTTAACATTTGTCACCAGTCCAAAAGCATATACACTTATGGAGACCTTATCCTACCCGCAGTTACCCAGGAGCGCGACCTTAGAGTATTAATCCAGATTGCTTTGCGCTGCTCAGTACAATCCAAGAAGGCATCAAATACTAGAAACCAACACGTTGGTTTACTGCTTATGGCATTCAGACAATTTGACACCTTGGTTCATTTGCAGCTGCTTGACACATATGTGCAGCCTCGTGTAGAATACGCAATGCATGCCTGGCAGCCTTAAAACAAGCAAGATTTCGCAGCACTGAAGATTCTACAGAGAAAAGCCACAATAAACTTCAATGGGTTGTCCCATCTTCCAAATCAACTTAGGCTGAGGAGTCCAAGTTTGTACGGCGGCCGATATTGGCGCCTTCGTGGCGACATAATAATGGCCTACCAGTTTTTGTAACATTCAAACAACTATGTCACCACCAAATGCAACTCCGTCACAACATGTATTTGAGGGCTCATCTACTCAAGTTGGTCACGCATTGCGGCCGAATAGAATTTCGGCGAAAAGTTTGCCGTCTTTGTATGTGCCAGCAATAGAATGCCAATCCAAGTTATGTCGTTTCTGCCCCCACTTTATCTGTGTTTAAGATCCGCTTTGCAGCTGTCGTATTCCACCTACATTTCGAGATATAATTTGGGTACATCGACCGAGGATTTAATGTCAGAAATATCGTGCAGCTTGCACTAGCCTACACAATCTTAGTTGGCTCTCTTTTGTATGCTTCTGTGTGAACACTGTGATGGGTCCACCACAATGCTTTTAATTTTTTAATTTTTTGCTTCTCACCCTTTTGTGTTCTTCCCTCTGGTCATCTTACCGGGCCTGTTAAGCCTTCGCCTTTTCACCCGTAATATAATATTACTTCGTTGTTCCATTCACTACCAAATTGTCAGCACCAAAATTGTGCTCAACTGTAATGTAGGGGTGCGAAACCGTTCTTCCAGATCAAATGACCGAAACCCTCGTTAAAATAAACTCACTTAAAAACGAAGTAGATCCGCAAAAGAACGAACTGGCTTCCATTACCGGAACTTTTGCAATGGTTCTGTCAATAGCCCAGCTGTCGGATATTTGCAGTCCGATAGTCGTAATGAGTTAAAAGCGGCCAGCAAAATTCAGGCGACTATTGCCAACGAATTAAATGAGCGCGCTCACTGTGCCTTCAACATCATCCGTGTGGCTCTTGACAGAGGGAAGAGCATATTGCTAGGAGTATGTAACATGCGGTCGCACAGTCACACATATAATCTGCTGAAGAAGAAGAAGACACGGCAAAGTTGATTCATCGTCTTTACCTTTAAAAGCCGATAATTTGCCAGAACAATCTAAAATAACTGATTAAACCTGAGAGCTCAGGCAAAATTTGCTAGCTCTTAGTTAATTTTGATAAGACGCCTCTACAATGAGCCACCCCATTTCGATGTACGGCTCCTGTCAAACATTTTATAGCGCCGTGCCACAAAGTGTAACGTCTACTAGCCTGACCATAGGGTCAGACGTAGACCTATACTCAGCGCCTACGCAGGTGATTTCAACATCAAGAAAACAAAGAATTACGTCGCGAAGAATAACGGAGACTGTTGATGACCCTGCGAAGTTTATCCCAAATCATGATAATATTGCCAATACTGCCATCACAAATGTTGTTCAAGACGGGAACCCTGATATGCAGGATTCTGGTAATAAGCATGAGAACGATAGCGCCTGACTTCATGTTGCTACTGGCCCTCATGATAATCAGTTACAAAGTACTTTTACACGTAACTGTTCGCCGCAGGAAAAATTTCCTAAAATTTCCTAAAAAGGTAACACATTCCTGACCAATGTTCTAGAAATTGCGCTCACCACGGCCACAATGAAATGGCTTTTTGGTTCCAGAAGTAAAATCAAACAAGCCATCGGTCAAACCTTATTACCAGCAGGTACATATATGAGAACCCATCCTACGCTTACTTCTCAATACATGTCTTCCCATCATCCCGACGCAGGTTTCTGCTGGAGATACGGAAGGCCCCAAATTGCAACGGGTATCCTCCTGTTCAACAACATCCGTCATATCTCAATGGGCAGTCGCGAGCTAAATAGACCAAAGGACGAACGACACGGATCCCAGATTTCCACAAAGTCCCATCCGTTATCCATTGACTTCTGGATCTCCAAAACAAGTTGGGGCATCTGCCTCACTCTTACTGACTCCCGGAACAGTTATATGACATATGGCGAGTTAACACCCACCACATGAATTCCAATGGGCAAGCGCAGTTGCACTATATCATCCAAGCAGAATTAAACCTATGTCTTAAGCTCCCGGCAAATTATTGACATCTAGTGCCCTGTTGTCACCTGCCAATTCCCCTACGGTAGACGACAAGTCCCATCTTGGCACAGATCAAACTTTGCCCCCAGTCCATCGTTTTCTTATCAGGCAAATGTCCGCAATCCTTTTTGCACCATATTTACTCCTCCGATGCATCGACCATGAGATTAACACTTGCGCAATCTACGGTTGTACACACCGCCGTTACTTTGTATGCGGCATCAACATCCACCAGCCTTGTAAGCTGCAAGGAGCCAGTGCGTGTGCAAAACATAACAACATTTACTTGGCACATACTGTAGCCATTTCCAGCCTTGAGCTTGTTAAACCGCTTCTCATTAACGCTCGATAGATTAAACCTAAGATACACATAATGGGACCCTTCCTATCTGGTCCCCAGGTGGTGGGCATTACTGAGACAAGACACCTTAGCAGTGCGCTTGACCCTCCTTTTACCCCACGTTCCTGAACGTTCTGTACTGGACGCGTCACGAGCCGAGATGGTGGATCCTTTATCATGCTTCTAAATGTACCACCTTGTCCATCGGTAACTCCGAATGGTTTAAACTGGGTGCAGAGTAGTGGGGAACGTCTGGAGCTTTTAATTTGTTGCATTTATATCCCACCGCACACTACCTAGCAACGTGCTGCGGAACTTGCCAAACTCATCCTCCAAATTTCCGAACTACCGCCTACTCACAAAATAGTAGGAAGTGACTTTACCTTGCCGCACACTAATTAGAACCTTTTGGTGGCACCTCCAAAATATAGGACTCTATTAGACCCTATTACAGCATGCAGTTGGACTCAGTAGGTACGTGCACCAATTAAACAAATGTTCATAACCTATTTCTGGCAACAGGATACTCCTGTACATGCGTAAGTGTGCCATAGAACATCTAAGGTAGCGACCATTAGGCAGTGGAGCTCGTTTAAGATAACCTGACTGATGGGTCGCCTTGCTAGACCAGGGGCCGCTTATTGACCAATTCATCATATTAACTGGGACAGCTGCTCCATTCTCTCCGGGTCCATGGACTAGAATGGACTCTTTCTTGTAAACGGTATTGAGGTTGTCACCATCGAACTGCGCAGCAATGCTGAAGTCTGCCTGGATATATTCGAACCAAAGCAACGCGGACGAAGGCCATGTCGGTAAACCACCACAGCTATTTTAAAAGTCGTTTGTCAAACTCAAAATATTACCATCCAAATACAAGAAGACAGTTTCGTCTTCGATGCGCATCAATGAGGCCATGCTGCAGTCAAGAAGCACAGTCTTCAGTGTAGTGAGCCCAAGAGAACCACGATTTTACGCGTAAACACTTCAAAAACGCTTGCTATCATGCTAGCAAGCAGGGGCATTTGTAACGTGAAACCTATCGGGTCACTATTGCAACCGGAAAAAACTGTGGCAACTAACCAAGCAGATTTATGTAAATTCATATTTAATGTGATTTTGGCGCGCTGCAAATGAGTAGTATGTGTGGAAATCAGGAGGCGCGGAGACATTAGGAATTCGTAAATCGCCGCCGACGAACGACGCGTGGTGCACAAATCAACAGGACGAAGGGTTCGTAGATGAGAAATATGCTTCTACCAATATGCTGTGACTGATGGGGTGCAGCCGAACGGCAAGACAGAAGTGTAAATCGTTAGAAAGGTATCAAGCTGGGCCTGGGTTTCCATGTTCGAACTGCCGTAGTTTCTAGATGCTGGTTCTCTAACACGTGACTCGTCTGTACCGCGTCACCTTTTCAGTGTGCTATCCACGGCTTCCGTACTTAGACTTACAAAAGTGCACTATCCAGCATTAACTGATCTGCGCACTGCCCCAAGGGTGATCACGTAGTTCAATTTGTCCTGGTCCTGACGTCCCACTTATGCTCCTCAAGGCTTCCACTCTGAGATGCATCGCCTTCCCCGCCACCTTGAAGGACGCTGTTTTTCGTCCGAGAAACGTTAGTTGGAGTTCCTAGAACATAGACAACTACTGTCCAAAAAGCCATGTGCATACCGCTTCACGAGTGATGGAAAAGATAATAAGAGAACAAATTCTGGAGTTCCTGCTGCCACGTAGCTTAATTAACCTGTCCTAACATAGGTGCTAAGTGGCTAATTCATGCCAGACGTCTTAATTCAAGTTTCTAAACAAAGTAACGCAGTACATAGATTCAGGCCACGAGCTTGTCATTTTTCTCTTTGACAAAAGTAAAACTTCCTACCGATTTCCGTATACTGATCCACTGACTAAACCTCAGTACTTCGGTATATCGTATCTGCTGCTGTCAACGATCTCTTCCTATTTGACGAGGTGTACACAGAGGGTATGACGTAGTCGAGGGGAACCAAAGCAAAGGCCCATCACGACCTCTTTCAGGGTAGGATACTGAGCCCACAGCTATTCCTTCTGTATGCTAAAGATTTATTTGACTATTTCACCCAAGGAATGCCATACCAATTTGTTGACAATATTCTACTTGTTTCCTCTCTTGATGGTAATGGAAAAGTAACTGACTAGTCCCATATTGTGAGACGTTTTACTGTATTAGACCAGTGGTGCGTCCACAGGAGAATGGAATTCTCACCAGCTAATTTTAATGCCATGTGCTATCACTGTTGCCTTTCGTTCAGTGCATTAAGAAAACACGTAGGCTAAGTGCCAATTGCCTTTTAGTACTTAACCTAAGAGTACACTACTCTAGTTCACTTAACTTTTAGAAACACTTGGTAAATAGTATAGCCAAGGCCAGATCAGTCATCGACTACATCTGCAAGTCAATAGGTGCTTGCCGAATTCAAACTTGCTATGTATAAGTGCTGCGCTCCATTTATCCTAGAATGCTGCTCCATTGTAAACAATGAACAATGATTTATAATGGGTAAAAAAGCTGGTGCTTGACATGTCCCGTAGGGTGTTTCGAGTGATAACAGATAGATCAAGGGATAATGGAGTCGTCAGTTCAGGCGATTACACATTTCACTGCACTGCCGTATAAAGGGAGCTTGAAATGAGAGTGTACGCAGACAAAGCAATAAGGGAAGTGGTTACTGATCACGTAATAGGCAAGAAGAAAAGAAAAAATAGTAAGAACAACGCTTACTCTTGTGCGACTATCTTGGGTCGACGGGATACAGAAAACCAATTTCTATAGTAGTAGCGTTTATCAAATGTTGTTTAAGGGGTTTGGAGTGACTCCTTCTCGATTTGGGTTATGGCACTATTCACTGTCTGGTGTGCATTAGTGCCAGCATCTGGTTGTCATGAGCTATAGCACGTAGTGTGAAGGTGACAGAGTATCGTCAAGGCGTTTTTTTAAAGGTATAGGGTGGGTGCATTAATTACATGTTCCGGGAGGCCGTTCCAAGGTTGTGACAATCGAAGGGAAAAATGTTTTGACTTTCCAGTCGGCTGTACTGCGTGACCAGGTTAAACTGGTAACCTCTTAGCGGGGTATTTTGACTGAGTATTAGAAGGGAATGGCATGGGTGGTTGGGGTTTCTCAGGATCTGGTACACCATTATGAGATCGCCCCTTAAACGCCGATAACGTCCACTGTATATTTTGAGAGTGTTCAGCCTGAGTGGGTGGGGGAGGCTGGTCAAACCTCTGACGCTCTTCGTTGCCCTACGTTGTGCAGCATCGAGCGCGGTGAGATGGTGCTTGAGCCAGGGTTGCCACGCATGAATAGCGTATTCCGCGTGCGGCCTCACATACCCACTAAGCATTTTTAGAAAGATCGTAGGGTCAAATCTCCCGAAAGCTTTGCGTAGAAGGCCGAGGTACTGGTTCGCTTTCTTAGCTGCCTTTTCTGTCTGCCTTAAACAACCGAAGTCATCTCGAACTATCACACCGAGATCGCACTCGTGAGAAGCCCGCTGTAGAATTTGTGGTCCTAGGCGGTACTTGTGCATACTCTGCCATATGACGTTGAAATGCAGCATGTTCTCGATGGACCATATGTACGCTTTGTCCAGGTTTTTCTGTAACACTGTGTGATCCTCCACTGCAGCTATAGTACGCCATACCTTTAGATCATCAGCAAATAGCAAACAGTTAGAAGATAGCACACTCGCGAGACCATTTATGCAAACCAGGAACAGCCAGTGTCCAAGTACCGAGCCATGAGGTACGCTGCACTGAACTTCGATGGATTCCGACAGGTTGCTTCGAACCCTCACATTCAGGTGACGTTGCACGGGAAAGTCCCCTATCCAGCCCAGAACAGAAAAACCGATTCCACATTTCTGGAATTTGTGGAGGAGAATGCGATGGTCTATACGTTCGAATGTCTTTGAGAAATCCAAGTGGACCGCATCGACTTTCGCACCAGTGTCCACAGATTCCGTCCAGTTTGCACGAGCGATCAACAGATTAGTGGTACGGGAGCGGTTTTGGCGAAATTCGTGTTGCTCCGGAACGAGAATTATGTTGTTTTCCAGGTACCGCATTAAAGCCATAGCTACAATGGACTCCATAACCTTGGAGATCAGAGGAACTAGTGTTATCGTGTGACAATTTGCTGGTTAAGTACGACTGCCACTTTTGTAGATAGGCGTGATGATTCCGTGCTTCCGCATCGTGGGGAGGTGCATCTCGTTCATACTTCGTTGAAAGGAAATTACTAGTGGTCTTACCAAACTCATGGCAGCAACTTTCAACGCCTTCGGACGAATGCCGTCCGCACCCGGGGAGCTGACCTCGCGCAGAGACATCAGCCTGTTCAGTACAGTTGCGGAGGTGAACGATATGTGATTAAGCTCTAATGGCTGCGTTATCTGCGTAGTCAGGATGTATGATGATTGCACGTTTCGGAAGGTACGGCCAAATTGTTGTCCAAGAAATTTGGCCGCCTCTCGTGCGGTTTGGGCTAACCCGCATGCTGTGTGCAGAGCAGGAATACCGCGCTTAGCCCGGCGCGAATCGTTTACGTGTTTGTATAGCAGTTTGGGATTGGAGCAAAACTCTTCCATTAGACCATGTTGGTTCTTCAGTTTATCCTCCCGAACGAGTTTGACACAGTGGTTTCTGTGTAGTGCGTAGACATCCCAGGTATGGTCGTTCGGGGTGGCCATGCAGGTGTGTCAAGCCAAGTCCCTTAATGCCATGCATTTACTTGTCCTGCTCCTAACGAAAGACTTTATCCTTTTAGGCCGGCAGAGTTTGCTTACATTTGTCCCTGCCACGAGCTTGTTAAATATGTTGACAAATTCTCCGCAGGCCACCTAAGTGGTCACGTCGGATAAGAACGACCAGCTTGTTGCATCAATGAGGTCGGACAGGTCTTCATAGTTGGTTATGACATGATATTCCTCGGCATGCTCGTTAGGATAATCCGTGTAGCACATGTAATGAAATACTAGCATCGCATAATCGCTGCGGCCAAGTGAAGTATCGGTTATCACTCTCGCGACCATCAATTCTTCAATGATGAATATTCGGTCCAACACGGATGGCCCGTTAGTTCCCCTGAATCTGGTGGGCGTAGTGACGTGGCCCTAAAGCGGGAAGTCTGAAACCAGATCTTGCAAGTATACTTTGAATTGCTCTCCTGATGTGGCCTGAGATTCTAGAGCATATAAGTTGAAGTCGCCGGTGATTAAAATCTGACTGTACTTCCTGTTTATCACTTGCCTCAACACAACCCTCAAGTTGCAGTCCATCTCAGGAGTAGACGATGGTGGAAGGTAAACAACAACTAATAGGCCAATATACTTCCTTCTTAGCCGGAAATTACACCAAATGAAGTCAGGTACGTCAGTTTCCGGACCGTTTTTGCGTTTGCATTGCATGTTGTTGTTGTTACTGGTTCGATCCTTCCGGACAACGGACATGCCCGTTAGCCCAATTTCAGCATCCGATATCTCACAGCGCAACCACGTTTCGGTGACAGCGATGAGGTCCCAAGCTGCTGACGAGTGTCGAAGTCTCAATTTAGCTAATTTGCTGAGTAGACCTTGGGCATTTGTGTACATGCATGAGAGCTTCTCGGAGACCAAAAGTGTGTTAGATTGGATGGATGAAGCAAGGGATTTTACGTCGACCAATAAAGGTTCGGCGATGAATCATTTTTTTGGATGGGTTGCAAACTCTCGAGACGAATTTGGTATGTAGTCAAGTGCCTCGGATCCCGGTGTTTGCTCGTTCTCTGCTGTGTCCCTCCTGATATTATGGCTACTCATGAAACCGTCCCAGAGTCGGGTCCTGCAGTTGGCGTTTTCATTAAGAGTAGTGCCTCTACTGAAAAGTCATTCGAAGGTGCTGGTTTTCCCGTTGTTTTCAGACGAATTTCTGTTGGCAATCTGCAACGGAATTTAGTCCAGTTCGCTGGTAGGTTTTGTGCCCTTAGTTTTGACTGTAACATAAGTTTTAACAGCCTGAGACCGCACCCCTTATAGTTTGGTGATATGGGGATCCTTGTCAACAAGGTGACCACGACATTTTCGAGAGAAAGAGCCTCCCGGATTTATTGCCATTTCTCGCGGTCGTGCATCTGAGCATCTTCGGAAGAGGAATCAGTAAGCTCAGGAACATCGTGAGCAAGCACTGTTTTCTTATCTTAACATTTTCTGTACCTCACTTTGTTACAGGGATCCACTGAACTTTCTTTCCACGGGATTTCGGGTAGTATGCGCACTCCACTTGAGTCGTTTTGGAGACAATTCGCAGACAGCAGAACGGCCTCAATCTCGTCCGCCGAGTTTAGTGTTACCCGAAGTAACCGTAGTGCAACGCGTTTGGGTGGCGCGAGATTCTTTTTGATGTTGTGGGATTAGCATGGACACCGATCGACGTACAGATGGAACCCCACTGATTTCGATCGTCCCTCAACTTACCCTTAATTGTATTGGATTTGGATTCGGGGACATTTGTGTACACTTTCCATTATGCAATCCGGACTACATCTCTTCTAGCTTTATAGGACTATTTAGTCAACCTTGGGGGCATAGTGCCTTAGCTTCATAGGTGCTTGTTTCACCTACGCCCTCCACCATAAAACGTGTATTCTAATTTGCGTAAAGTAAGCGTCCAGCCCCAACCCGCATCTTTTCTCATGTTCCCGTTCCTTATCCGTTTGTATGAACTAGTAAAAAAATGCGATGCCGACAGATTTGCATAATACACAATGTTTTAACGATTACTGCATTGTTGTACATCGTTCACCTTCTATTAGTGTTTTCACTGCATTTCTGTCTGGCTGCCTGTCCTCCATCACGTAGCTTTCCGGGTTTTGCAGGAACATGTTGGATGGCAGCTGGAGAACATTGCAATGACTGTGGATGATCCAGAAGCAGCAATATTGGTACTCAATTCCATGAGACGGATCCATCAACTGGATACGGATAGGAATTTAACGCGCTTCGACTATATTGTTGGTGAATACCGAATGGGAGAGGGATGACGGGCGACGGCGAATAACCTTGCAAGTAATCGGTTCAACGGCAAATCAATTTAATTAACCGAAACACTCTCTGAGCCACCGAAAAAATAGTTGCATATGATAAATAGCTGTATCATCTTTCGTGCTCATCGGCACTTCCGTATTCATAAAATTTCCTATTCCAACACGAAACAACATATGGTGTCGATATCTACACACACACACACATCTCCTGCCCTGGAAATCGTGAATCAACTCACTTCCTTTGTCAGGACTAAGCTTGATCTAATGCTTATCGTCGCGTATTTGTTTGTACAAAACTGACCACGTCTTCTTTGTTGTACATCCCATATAACTGAGAATATACATTTCAATTATTTATTCATTTAGTTATTTTGATAGTCCCGAGCACGCTTGCAGCCAACTCTTAAAACTTATCCGCAACACCAAATTGAAGTCTTCAGCTGAATTTAACCCCCAAATACAATCGGCTGGATTGCCAACGGGATTACTTTTGACAGAAATATTTAGGCTGTGGTGCGCCGTACCGATATTTGTCATTATTGCGCTGACACCATCCGTTAAAAATGGACCCAACGGTGCATTGCATCATCAGCATCATTTGAGTGGAATTCCGATTAAAAAATAACGACAAGAAGCAGACAAAGCTACTGCGCACCCGTACTCACGAAATCGGAGTAAACTGACACCGTGTTAAAGGGGTTCTAATGGTGCGTCCACAAGTACGCTTTCCGCTTCATTGTAACCTTTAGTTGAATTTATATATTTCGCAGAAACCATCTCACGGGACCTATCAAGCCTTGCATTCTTTGTTTTGCCACTGTTCCATTATGCAGTCTGTTACGTTCGCAGCCTACCTGGCTATGGATACCCTAGTAATGCGTGAAACAAATCCAAGACTAGGCAGACTGTTTGTTAGCCTTTCAGAAACACTTCTAGTCTAATTCCAAAACAAAGCATTCCCATAAGTACAATTACAAAGGGGTTCCATATACGTCACAGTGCTCATTAAGCAATACTTGCAGCTGATTTGTACCGGATCAACCAAATGTTCGACATGATCACATTACAATGCGACATGTTCTGAGTCCAATGCTATGAAGCACTATTTCTATAACCCTTATTGCGACTGGATCACAAAGAGCACGGTTAAACAAACGAAAGTAGCTCTGTGGCGTAGTGAATTGATGTGTCCATTTTTGTGCTAGTCTCTTTAGATTCCGATTCAAACAGAGGCCGCGGTGTCTAACAAGGTTGCAAACAAAGCTTGCTCCTGCCCAAGCATCGTATCTTATCCAGGTAATTGCAGCGATGAAGCCTAAGCACTAGGCGTTTGTCGGGTTCCTGTTTCGCCCCAGCCCTTTCTTTAACCTGCGTAGGTCCATTCCGATTTCTAGGTACACTGATACAACCTTCCTCGGTGAAATATTATCCCATCTGCTTGGTTGACTAATTTGGACATAGACTCATATTGACATCAGTGCATGAAGTATAAAACATCTGATTACAGCGCTCATTGCTTCACCTCTAATATATAGGTTTGGCGTCTGCATTCGTTAAGGTTCAACGTATACATGCTCATACGAGTTCTTTGTGTCACAGATTCCATTTTTTGTAGTTTTCTTACGTTTAGGATCCACTTACTTGGTTGATTCTTCCAGAAATAGTGTACTAACGCCAGTAAAATAACTTCATGTTTTATTGCACAAGTTCTTGTGACCCATGCAATCTTATAGTTGGTTTGTAAACTAGGAAAATTTGCGACTATACTTCTGGCTACCAAGCGCATGTAAGAAAGGGTGAAAAGTAAGTTTTGCAAATCACTTTAGATATTCAGTTATTATGAATTACATACTACAATTTTCATCACCGACAACACCGTGTACTATTGGCGTAACCTGTTCGCATAATAATCACACTTAATTTTAACCCATGCTAGATTTAGTTTACTGCGTCTGTCAATGTTAACATTTACTTCCGAACTGCCTTTTCTCCGTAAAGCAATATATCGATTAGCACTTCACTTTCATTTGAGTTGGGTTAAAGCAAAAAGAAATGAATCTCGCAGTGGTCATCACTGTCATCCACAAGCCATAAATGCAGATTTTGAAATGAACAATTCTAATGAACATCTTACGACTCGTTTTTCCTTCACAGTTAGTTCGCGGGTTTCTTTAAGAGATGTATGCATATTTACATGCAGCTAACAGCAAAATGCGTGATCAACAGTTTATTTCAGGTTCAATGCGAATGCTGTCTAAATGTGCTTTTATCTATTCTACTCCGAATCGCCATGACAATTTCACACGCGGAATATGGTAACGGAGAATGCCAAAATTCAACCATTCAAAAATAAACGTGAATATCAACCCACAAAAATATTTAGTTACATATGGTTAAATTCGATGAGAATTCAAAATCACCTAGACACTGATTTCCAAACCAGCTCAGGCTATCTCCACCTGATGAGTCCAAACCAGACCGAAACCGCGGTCGTGAGTTACCAGTGTTTGGATGAGCAACATTAAATTATTTCCATTTCACATACGGTACTTGTGGTCGGAATGATGGAGGTCCACTTCATGTGAATCGAGGTCTCAAAAGAGGTTGCTTGTAGCAACCCAACCACACAGCCGATTCTCCAAGTCCAACCTGAAAATGCGTTTCCGCTGTACCAAACGTTGCTCGCGGATCTCAGTGGCATAGTGTTAATGGTGTCAGCCGTGAACCACTAGGCCCTGGTTTCCAACCCATTTCAGGCTATCTCCAATTAATGAGTCCAAACCAGACCGAAACCGCGGTATTTGGGACCAAAATATTTCCATTTCACGTACGTTCCTTATGATCGGAATTACATCTGTTCACTTGAGATGAACCGAGTTCTCAATAGAGGTTGCTTGTAGTAACCCAACTACACAGCGTATTCTCCAAGTCAAACTTTGAAATTGCCATTTGCTACAATACCTGCGGTTATGCGTTTGTTGAACAAAACGAAAGGTAGTCCGTCCAATAGTGGATGTAGTCGAATGCTGCAATAAATAGACAAGCAGTGGCACAGGCAATACTAGAGCGTCACCTTGCGATCTACCTGAGAAATAAAGGTGAACTAGGACACAAGCCGCTTAAGCATTCCGTTTAGAAAACCGAACCTTGCGAATACTGTTTTAATCTTAACAACAAGTATGCTCTTCCTACTGCCTCGAAGTTAGAGTACCACACTAAAATAATTGATTGACTTATGTCACTTTGCTGACAGCTGAATCGCAGAAATGGTTGTCATGTTGTGGTCGCTGTGTATGTAGTTGATTGTTCACAGTTGACTGTCTTTATTCGAGTAGGAGACATGACGCCATCCCACGGAGAGGAATGGATCCTAGTTTACACCAAATTAGCCATGGCTCCTAGCGCACCCCACCGTTACACGGAGGGAGCAGAAACTAAAGGTAAGCGGATTGATGTCCAGAATGGCTTTGAGACTTCCCTAACTATAAGAGTGATTTGACCGTTAAAAGACGCACACCTGATGCCAATAAGGCGGTGGCATTTTGACAACCGGTCTCAGCACAGTTGCCATAAATGCGCACAACTCTCTTTCTGAGAAGCGATTGTTGATTAACTGACAAAAAGCAACATGCTTAGACGTCTGGTCAACGTTGACGTGTGAACTAGCCGGATATGACCTGATACATAGAGTTAACAGTCAAAGTCCTTTCTACAACTCAGCTGCACCGGCAACGCAAAAATGTGTTTACCGGTCCAAAAATTGGTAAGGCATAAAAAAGCACGAGTTTAACCTGATTAAAAGATAATTGACCTGTAGCTTACATCTAGTGGCCTGCTTATGCATTGCTCCGGTAACGGAAACTTTATGAATGTAACTACATGACATATCATAATATACGAAACAAAGGTACGAAGTATAACTTCGTTGGTGGATTCAAAACTTCGAACACAGTTTAGCGCCAATTGTTGTAATAGCCCCTGAAGGGCAGGTTATAAGTGCAAATAAAAATTTCAGGCTGTAAACGACTCATAAACGAACCCAAACATACAACTTATGGACGCATCGACTCCAGTGGGATGAAAAGGACTCCGCAATAACAGTTCTCCGATGAACGTTATACCAGTACGAAGCAGGG
The DNA here is from genome assembly GCA_944474145.2 of Dicrocoelium dendriticum. Classification (NCBI taxonomy): domain Eukaryota; kingdom Metazoa; phylum Platyhelminthes; class Trematoda; order Plagiorchiida; family Dicrocoeliidae; genus Dicrocoelium; species Dicrocoelium dendriticum. The sequence continues at coordinate 84,389,675 of OX104069.1, read as the reverse complement.
CGAGGAAAAGGCATGTAGTTAGGAATGAAATACGAACAATGTTCTATCGCGGGTAAAGGAAAAGCATCGTGACAAGTCCAGCCGGATAGTTAGGATAAAATCAGAAAATATAGGAAACGTGGGTTTTTTGTATATGCGTAGATGAAGTTGTGTGCCTTGCCGAGTAACCATGATGTAAGAAGAACTGAAGACAATTATACAGAATGATTTGGGGTTCGCTGCTATTTGACGTATCCTGTATGTGTGTGTGTGGGAGGGCGGGTAAAATAAGACCTCTGAAGGAGGTACCAACTCATTTGGTCCATGTGACTCATATATCCAATATAAGGCATAACTTCGCAAATATGTCGTAGAACATCTTAGACAACAAAGTAATGGGTGCTATGAGCAAAAAGCAACGGTTTTTTGAACATATCCAGTTCATTGGAAACATAAACTTAGTTTGGGAGAGTGTTCCATATATGGCAAACTCGTCAACACACTAGACGGCTGTACTGTTCACTCAGTTTCAAGTATTTATCTCCGAAGTGGGTGAAGTGGGTACGTTCTGGCAAAATCCGGCAAACGTGGTTCGATTCAATCAAGATTTGTCAAAGTAATACGATACCACTGCGTAACTGACAATCGCTTCCGGTGAAAACTCGTTAGCTTCAGTCATTTTTGGTAAGCCCGATTGAGTAGAACCTTGACGTCCATTTGGCCCTGCGTTGTGGTGTCTGCATCATCATGTCACGTACTAACCAAGATTGCCGATCGCGTGGGGACGCACGTATGAATTGTGGATCATGGAGAATGTTGATGCCTCATGTCTGGCGAATGCCCTCCGAAGCAGGCCGAGGTGATGGTTGCCACTTTTCGCAGTTGCTCTAAGGTAATTTACAACGTCATGGTTACTCTGCGAAACCCCATTATTGTCGCCCATCTGGCAAATGTCGTGCAATCTAAGTACCCTAATTAATTTCATGTGGTAATGCCTGTGGCGTAGTTTAACAGCGCTACATTTGTCTATATCAAATGCTAGAGCTTTTTGAACTGGTCAGGTCGAACGCGTGTTAAGAGCCCGTTAAAGCCCATCGTGGTAGTCCGGTCCTCTGACTGCTCGTCATATCTTAATGTCGTCTGCGAAGAATAGGAGGTCATAGACGACTCTTATTGCTTGACCGTTTAAGATAACTGAAGATAGATGAGGTATAAGTACCGAGTCTATTTGGATACCCCACCATAACTTAATTGTCTCAGACAGATTTGCTCGGACTCCCAACTCCAACCCACGTTCCTGTATATATTTGCCTATCCAACCTTGGATTGGGCTGCCGATGCCATAGTTCCGAGGCTGGTGAATGAGAACTCGATGACCTAATCGATCACTAGCACTTTCGAAGTCCAGGTAGTTGGCATCTATGCTCACTTTTCCTTCAAAATCCTCGGTCCGTATAGTTCGTATAATTACGTACCGTATAGCAAAAGCTAGAGGTGCTTATGCCACTCTCCGCCACCTGTGGCGCAGACGTGATATCACTCTCGCTCTGAAGGTCAGTTTTAATGCATCCGTCCGTTCGACCCTCTTATACGGTTGTGAAACCTGGCCTATCAGGTCGACAAATATACAGGAGCTAGTCACGTTCGACTATCGCTGCCTTCGCATGTTAGCTCATGTCTGTTGAGAGCACCGCTTGAGAAATGGGCGTAATCGGGGTAGCGTATTTGGTGCAGGAAGAGCTAGTGAACCGCTCAACACCATTTCAACCCCACTATGCTCCGATGGCTGGGTCACATGTTGAGCATGCCAGCACACTGACTCCCAGGACGTGCACTGTTTGTGCGCCAGACGTGCGGTTGGAAGAGGAGGAGAGGAGGTCAAGCGATGAATTGGTCGAGAGCAATGAAAACCCTCACTTCGAACTTGGAATCGGTTGGTGCATCCCGACTGCCTGGCTGGGGTCCTAAGGACGATGAGCGTGTTAAGTTGCACACACTTGCTGGTTTGGTGAAGAGTCGGCCCCAATGGCGTTTGTGTTGTGAGTTCCTTTGTCCATCCTCATCCTGCTGAGCCTCCCCTTCAATCATGAGCTCATTCGTTGGGCATGACATAACTCACTTTTTGAGTCAAGATAGCTAGCTGTTAGCTCTCCGAAACGATGTCCATCGTTACTGGGGACTCAGGCGGCGTGCCACAGTTGTTTATTTCTGTTTGTTTTTTGTATTGCGGCACAATAGCTGAGGTGCCTTCAACCTGAAGTTAATGTGTATAATGATGATGATGATGCTATGAGCGTTGCCCGTATAGGGCAGCAGTCAAACAGTCAACGTGCACATAACTAGAGGTGCTTGAGGAAAAAAACAAACGAATTTATAAACAGGTTGAACATCATGTTCCAATATATATACAAAAGTATGGGTAGATATGATGGACATTCAAGTGATGGTGACTTTACTCAACTCCTTTTGTTTTCGTTGATGTTATAGTGCAACTAGTGTGCGATTTAATGTCGCCAAATGTTTTACGATGCTATTTTAACTCATCATACAAGCTGCGTAGTCCCATTCTTTTCATTTGGTAAACTAATTTTCGGACAGTGGGTTGATTTGGCCGGAAGTGGTGTGACCTAAAACTCATTTCGGGTGCATATTTCATTCAGTTTTATCATCCAAGCTTTTGGAGTGTTAAAATAAATGAAGATCGGTTAGTCTTGCAAAGGCTTGCTCTTCTTTCAGGTAGGTTTTGTGGCACAATATCTTAGTCATGCCTTTAGCCTTCGGTAATGTGCTTTTACAAAATGATTCCTTTGCACTCTTCTTATGCGTTTATGGTACGCGGCTTAGAAATTGTTCGTGAAAACTCAATCATCCGGAAAGGTGTAGGTCTCATGTCATATAGGACATAAAGCTTTATATTACCATTTCGTCTATATTAGTCGCTTCTTTTCAGCAAAAGTTTAAGCCTACAAGCCGTTGGTTTGAATTCATGTTATTTTTTGCCGTAGCACAATAGCTGGCTTTTCATTCTATTCAGTCCATCATTTATGTTACATTTCTTGTGTCTTCCTATGTTGTCAACTTAAACTAACCCATCAAAAGCTAGCAGCGTCTGGTTTCATTCGGTAATTGTCGTGTTGCGTATTCTGTCAGTATTAACTCACCTTGTACTCACTAAAAACTAAGCCGTGGGCATAAGTCTTCGTGAAGCTCTATCAGCACGAAGCTATACACACCATTCCCTTGCTATTTGTGCGTGTGTGAGTTTTGCATGTCCGCCTACTACTGAACTAGTCAACAGGCGTTACTCCATGGTTAGTGCTAGCCTCGATTTATATTTTGAAGTTTTAAGGAGCTGATATTTTACGGGGGAGAAAAACGGATGACACTGAGGTGCAAATGTCCAGTCAGACTGAACATTGTAAGTCTGGATTCTGGAAAAGTGTAATTATTTCTACCATGGGAGCCTGCAGTTAGTTTACTTTTAAAAGTATTTCAACGCCCCTTGCTGTCTGCTAATTGTTTATTCTTATACTGTAACGCACCTAACTAGTATAATTTCATGACGCTATTCAAAAATGATGGTTTCACACCGGACATGTGGTAACAAAGTCGATTGGATTATCCAGTACGCTACACACCGGTGAAATCTTATTGAAATTGGTTGTGCGCTGTTTTATAATTTGTGGATGTAGTTCCGCTAGTAACGATGACTAGAATCTCTGAAATCCTAATATACCACTTACGATAATATCATGCGGTTGAAACAAGACAGTTGCAATTGCACGGTGGTGCAAGGCCTTCAGTTAAAATAGGCACTCATAGAGTAACAGCATAGACTCTACTGATTGTCTACACATACTTAGGCATAAGCAGCACTCTGCGACAACCATGCACCTCAATAGATTGCTTATATATGTAGTACAAATGTAGGCTGCTACGTTCTAGTCACACCATTAAGTAGCGTACCAAAAATGTAACCTTCCTGCATCAGAGTAAATAGAAAGAGATGGCAGCTAGTTTCCTTTCCTGATTCGGCACAAGCTGCTGGGCCACGCAACACGGTTGGTAATCCAGCGTGTGTTCGATTTGGGCCAATATGTGTGAACATGCTCCATCCGCACCAATGGCTGCATTATGCACAGCCAGATAGATAATGGGCCCGAATCTTAAAATCAAATGTCTATTGAGCATCGTGGGTTCACACTATCTGACCACATAAGCGCAGTGATGCGAGCAAACACTAAGGCATAGTGGATAAAAAATCATGGCTGATAAATCCTATAGTATGGTCAGGAAAAAACAAGAAATTCCACGTAATGTGTCAACAAACCCTACTGCGCGCTGGTAAACCGCCCGATACTTTATGGTTACAATTAAAAGTACTCATGGTTCTCAGTGATGAAGATATCGCCTTTTTACTTAATGTGTTCTGCTGAAGAACACAGGTAGTGCAAACGTAATTGGAACAATGCACGTTTCTGGTTTTCTGGCATTTGAAACCTCGTGAAACAACTCCAGCAGACCGAGTGGAAGACTTTCTCTTTGGAAATAGGAACACTCTTCATCATTGTCCCACTATATGCGACTACAGACAATCTTTGTGGTTTTTTCAACTTATGTTGCATCAACATTGGTATCGCAAATGAGCGAGTTAAACAACGCTTACTTATATGCACCAGTTACATTTGGGTTCAGTTGAAGGGGACATTTTACGGACAATTAGACGGAAGACGCTGGAGCTCGTTAGTTAGGTCGTTAATCGCAGGTACCATCATGGGCACTTGGGAAGAAAGCTAACTGCACGAATCCGTCAAAAATCTAGTAAACTTCTGTTGAGAAGTGTGGATGTTGATTGGTAAGCTGTACGCTGAAGCCATTCTGGCTTACTTGAACACTGTACACAGCAACATAACATTTGTCATCCAGTTAAGAACTAACAATTCCAAGGTCTTCTTGGCTACCTAGATCATCAGCTTTCGCAAAGGCCAACGTAGCAAACTGTGTACATTTGCTCATCCTGGAGCTGTCAGTATATCGGTTAGCCAGCTACATTCCGACTGGTCCGAAAATTATATGTTCCTTTGTCTGGCAAAAAGAAAGGGAGGATGTGTACGACGGGTACGTTTTCAAACTAGTTAATTTTCAATCCAAGCATTTTCGAACGAAAATAAAACGCCTACTATATTTTTCTTAGGTATATGCAGCACGGTGAACAATAGCTTCAACCCGCCAATGCAGTGGGCAGATAATGTTTTACCAAGAGTTGCCTTTAAGATGGGACGTGATGCCAGAGCAAATAACTCGTGCGTTCGCAAATGCAACAGCAGAAACCTGTCATAAGGATGGTCTCCGTGTCAACTTCGTGTTAACGCTGTTGTGGACCGACAATTCAAGGATAGAATGTCAGGGTAGAAGCTTTTCGTCCCTGCGTAAAACGATTCATTTTCCGTGTCTAGCAAGCTACATTGGGAAGGAGACCATGTCGATCTTCTAAACGCCCAGCGAGCATTTCGTGGTGTGGCTTTTATTGATGTTAGTATGAGTATATGGGGCCGATATGAAAGTTCCTTCCTAACTTTATCAACGGTGAAGAACAATCCATTTGTTTTGCTAGATATTTGCACAGCCTATCGTCCTGGAAAGAATAAAAGTATTAGACATTCCGTAGGTCCAAACTACCTAGCTTTTGTGCTAGGCGACAGTTTCGGGTTAGTATCCTGACGGAGTCATAGGAGGGGAAAATGTAATTGGGATTCTTCGGGATTTTTCGAAGCGCAGCGACGTCTCCCACAGATGTCGATGTCCGCCACCGTAACCACTGCGCGACCATAATATTATTTAATAATTTAAGTAGGAATATCTTTGAATTTATAAGTTTCTCCTTCATATGGAATCCAGAGCGGACGTAGGAGCTTTACGCGTGGTCAACGCGTAATCATTGTTCAAAATCACATGCAATTTGATGAAATGGTGGAATACAGGTATCTGTAAAGGTACGCGTGTCTTGTTTGATTTCTACGTATCCGTTTCTTGGTGCAACATAAATTGTCGAAACTCTTACGTAAAATGCCAGCGCACTGGAAATGCAGTCCATTGTACTATCTAAAAAGAGATGCCATTATTCAGAATCTAAGTCAAAAACTTAACAATAGACAAGCTGTGTCAATTTTTTTAGCTCGAAGGTGACTTGATAAAAGGTAATTTATTACACAACTACAATAATGCGGTTTGCCGTAACATGTGATAGTCGCGCTGCTCATGTATTTCTAATTCTATGGATTACATCTTTTAACGTTCTCAAGGCTTATTTACCTTTCACTTACTAGTATCCCATGTAGCAGTTCTTTGACATGAACCCTCACACACGAAATTATGCCATTCGGACTGTGACACCGTAGCAACCCGCTGTCTGTATGAGTTTCATGCCTAAACCCAAAAGCACAGCTTTGTTAAATCAGGCCGATTAGTTAATTGTGTAACGATGCTTTTATCTATTCGTCGACTTGAATCCTATACTTGTGCTTCAGTTAGCAATATCAGGTATAGTAGTTTGTACTCTCTGGTTTTCCCCTAACGATCACATTTATCTTCCTTTGCAAGGCTTGTGCTCTTGAACAGCAGATTGGCAGATTGGACAGTTTACGCGTTACAGTCTTTTGGTCTTAAAGAAAAGACAGCTGACGGTGCCGAACCGATAACAGTCTAGTATTTACATGCATATATATTGCAGTGATTGACACTCATAATGTGTGCTGAATATTTAACTGCGGAGCGCGAACGGCTAACTGATGTTTACAAGCGGCGTGAGGTGGGAAAGTGCATTTAAAGGTTTAAGACAAGGGAGAGTGAAATAGGTTAACTTTAAGGATAATCACAACTCGAGCATGCACATTTCAGCCGTACAATCGTAGAAAGCGTGTAAGTACGTTTTAGCATTACATAATTTAAGTGCAGGATTGTCGCCCTTTAAGGAGAATACTTACTACAGCTAGACTGGGGTGTTCAGCTTTTAGCATTTACGCTGGTGAGCCCAGTTCTCCATTGTTTACTTGTGCTTGGAAGCCGTATAAAAGCTTTACTAAAATTACTGGACCGACGTTGAGCCTTAAAGTTACGGCCATGGAACCAAACAAAGATGTGTACGTAGCTAAATCGACCTCTACAGTCTTCTACTTTGTATGAAAGAATAGAGCCAGAAGTCTGTACTTCATCTCAAGGTGTCATTGTCCTACTGCTCAGAGGTAAAATGCTCCCTAAGTCACTATTTAACGCAAAAATACTTGCTGCTATTAATTGAGCATTTGATAGTCGTTTTCTCTCACTTCTGCACTCATTGAAGCTTGTTATCTTCGGTTGAACCCATCAGTAAACTTGTTCTATTTCTATCCAAAGTTTTAACGTAGCAATTTGACCGCTTTGCTGTAGATGCAAAGCCACAGTCATTATACTACATTCATGATTTGGGCTAATAGGCACCAGGTGTTACCTCATAAATGCCATGCAGATATGGTGTTTATTTAAACAGCTGTTCGTTTGTTGCTTCACGTTTGGTTATTTATCGTAGCTGTAAACAGCGAACACCAGATGCACGTAGTGTCCTTTACAACAGAGCGGAGGAAGCAAATCTAATCAGTGATTGTTCCAAAGTGAACCGGTACGAACGTTAATAAACGTCACATGTTTGATATATTTTTTTATCCATCATCGATCATTTCGAAAAAGTGCAAAACACACACTTTTTGATTCACTGATGAATGCAGTCATGAATCCATGACATCATGGATTGCTTTGTTGCCTTACTTGTGAAATATGAACAACATGAACGGTTTATCGCTTAGAAAATTGCGAAAGTAAGTCTTCAGGCCACCATTGGTTTCTATGGTATCAAGTAACTCGTTAGCCAAACAATTGAATATTATCTGCTGTGCTTAGGTCAATCGCAGATATTACTCATTTTCAAGGTGAACCCTGCCATCAGCAAAGGATAACGCACCAAAACATAGGTTGTTGATCGGTCCGGTGCATGTGTCCCTACCCTGACCATGCTTAATTAAGCGCCAATTTAAAGTTATTCTTGCAGTCTCATAGTAATTCTCAACCTGGGAATTTCTTGATGTTCAAATTGATTCCGAAACCTGAAAGCGAAATTACCAGTGTAAATATCAACACACTAGGCTAACCAAATACTTATGGGAATCGACTAAAAGGTGTAATGCGGAAAGCACTTGAGATGGTCAACATCCCAGACCTGAAGCGACTACATAGTGGATGGATACCTTTAGATTCTATTTGATTACTTGAATTCAGAGAAGTGGATCCACCTGTAGGTCAGTTACAAGGTAACCCCAACACGCTAAAACGGCTTGACTACGAGAAGAGATCAGAGGAATCGGTAGTCGATGATGAGTGGTGAGATGAACATTGCAGACAACAATAGCGATACGATGATCAATGCTTTATTCGGGATAAAAGTAAGCGTTTGACATGTCTCGTAGGGTGGTTGGTGTGCATACAATAACAGCAGATTATATGTTAGCCTTCTTTCGAGTGTATACCGAGATATGGCGTTAGAAGATAACTCTACGGTATACTAACAGTCGAGAGTATGTATACAGATATACATGCGGTGCTGTTATTGCTGACAAAGTCGTGAGAAAATTAAGATATGCTCGCTCACTTACTCACCGCCTTTTTGGGTACACACTACACCTAAATTCGGTTGTAGGATATGATTAACTTAATCCACAACGCATAAAATGCTTTGCCAACTTACACGACGCAAACAGCCCGTAACAATTCTTGGAACTGAAGCAATAATGAAAAGGAATGAACGGTGGATCCACCTTTAGTTACATCCATTAACTCTCTGGGATGGCAATTTAAGTAGAAAGATAACAAAAATGCTACAACGAAATTTGTTGTTTGCTTGGCAGAGCCTTGCTTAGGTGCGAAGTTGGAAGATGTAACCATTGAGGCATTAAGACACTTAAATTGACAAAGCGCTTGCTCCAGCTTATTATCCGCCATCATAACTGAAGAACAGGGATGAATCGCTTACAAACCCATTGGTATCATCATCCTAAACAGAAGTACATCAAACACTTGAACTGTTGCTGCGCTGCCGTGCAGCTACGGTAACCTAAGGAGAGAATAACAGTAAGAAGAAGAGAAAAAATGACGTAAACATTCATGCCTTAAAAAACTCACGGTCAAGGCGACTAAATCGTCAACAAAACACTACCACAAACAGCTGGCTATCGTGCAAAGATAAGCTGGCATTAGCGCGACAGCTTCCTTGCGGCTTTCACTGATCCACGTCCTGATCAAATTTTACCACTCAGATAACAGCATTAAACACAGGGTAAACAGGCAGTTAAACTAGGACACGACAGCAGACACGCCACTGGTGTCGCCTGCGCGCCGTCCTGTAACTTCACAAGCCAAACGCAGGACGGGTCACATGGACTCCAGGCAAGAAGCCGAGACGGAACAACGACACCAAGTTTGGTCTTCATTGACTTCAGTTCCCGCTGCCAAATTATTCTTTCCCCACCTCGTGCCTTGCGCCTTCCCATAACTCTCAAACAAAACAGGGCCCTCCTCGGTAAGCAGTGTCCAGGCATAAGTAGTACGTGCGCATACCACCGTAACTTATACAACGCTATATGCTGTCCTAAGGAACTTGCCTGGTTATGAATGTCTAGTATTCGCAGAAAACGATGTTAAAGACTTGTAAGCGCTGCAGATCCTCAGAACGAAGGCGTCAACTCACACCCCCATAGAGTAGGACGCCCGCACTGTGACCTTGTTAAGGAGCCTTTCAAACGCAGGGAAAGGCGTTTCGGTCGCCAAAGATGTCATCGATTCAAAAGACTGTTTACTCTTTCGCATTGCGACAATTGGCTTCAGCTGTAATGCACCCATCGTTGCCGATGCAGCTGCCGAGTAAAATGAACTGATCAATTACTTAGATTTCTTCGCAATCTAGGGTCAAGGGATCATCAAGTGGTTCGTGGTCCTGGAGCAAAACTTTGCAATTTGAAAGTGCGAAGAGCAGACCGTCTGCTTATCGATAACAGTTTGCTTTGTCTCGATCACTGTAACTGTACCTGAAACTGTGCAATTTGTTCTCTATTGTCTAATGCTTGTTCATATAAAATAGGTTTTACAAGCCTTAAAATCGAGTAACTAATCATTAAAATTGCTCGTTACCTCATTCAAAACAAGAAACTCGAAGGAGAAACAAGAAGCTACTGAAACGCTGGCAAAACATGCTGCTTATAACCCGTCCGTTAGCACGGAAAATACGAAAGGCTCATCATCTAAGATGAAGTTAAATTCCAAAACAAGCGTGAGTAAAAATGCTATCTAGTGATAGTTCTCTTAAGGTTTCTTTGACAGAGCATATCGCAGGTAATGCGGAATCGTCCTCTAAAGCGATTCAAACGCTTCCTGCGCTTGAACTACAGCTGAAGAATATGAAGGACATGTTTGAATTTCTGAACCAAATCCCAGAGCAGTTTAACTCCGTTGTCTCTTTCAAACACTCTAGATACACCGAAAACGGAACACATTCGATCCTTGAAAAGTTCATATTACATATTGTATTTGAGTTTCATGAAGACATTAAACGCTCCAAAAATATAATGACCTTTAACTTGCCGCAAAAGTTATCTCTTGAGGCTATCTCCTCTGCAGTGGCCAACGATTGTCATATTGAAAGGCTGCAGATTTTTGCGTGGGGCTGCAAAAGTGGTCTTTAAAGCATGTCTATCCAATACTTTTTAAATTTTTAAACGAAACACTTGCTGAAAAATCATTTGTACTAGGAGCGCATTATCCCTTAGAAAAGATTACATACCATGGTCCTGAAACCAGATTTAACGGTACTACAAACGGAGTTCAAAAAAGCCAACTTCCGACAAACAGTCTGTGACCTATTTGTTCCGCTACCCACGGAAACTCAGGAACTTCCCCATTTGGTTGACCCAGATGGCCCTTTGACCATAAATAAATCAAGTTTAACTTTGAAAGCAAATAGCAACTGTCGTAAAATATCGCATCTGACTCCACTCAGTTTCACGTTAGGCCACCATTACTGCGCAATTCGTCCTCGCACATACGAGAGCGTTCCAAGGAACAAAGGACTATTTTTAATCACCCTTTATCGTTCATCAAGCAGGTGCATAGACGCTCTGGCAAGAAATCGAAAACCTCTTCTCCAAAAAGCTATATATCCGTAACAGATATAATACTGCGGAACATCCATTTTAAAAATCACTGGTAGCAAAACCTCATGTCGCATCTGTACGTGTGCTCCTAAGTACAATAAAACCAGTGTTATCTTAAACGTTCCACCAAAAGATGTCACCACTGGAAACCTGCAGACTATCGATATATCAACAACCATGCAGCATTTAACTATTCAATCTGTGCGCTCCATAACCTGTAAGGCACTTGCTAGTAACATTCACGTAGCTGAGAGAAATTGGCACAACCGAAATCCTCCCAAACAACCACAACATGTGATTAACCTTATCAGACAAGTAGGTTATATGCAACAGCCAGCAAACTGTAATCTCACAATGGGTCGACATTTTCCCAGTATTTTGCCCTTCCGAATTATTTTGGGGGTCCAGTGGCGTTTTACCCCTACACCCCCAAATGATACTACTTCCCTAAATTATATGTCCTCCATATCTGCCTCCCCACTGCATTCTCTCTAACTACCAACTCGTTGGGAGCCTGTACGTGGATAACAAGACACTGCAATTACTGTTAATTAATTATCGTTCATGGATAAATAAAATGCACTTCCTGCGTAACATTCTTCACCATTCTTCTCCTGATGTAGTACTAAGAATAGAAACATGGTATTCAGCGATGTCAGAAAAATTGTTCGGGATACTGGATTGTAACATCTTTCGTACTGACCATCTTTATGGTAGTGGTTATTGATGTATAATCTACGGCAAAGACATATACTTGATCCTTCCTCTGGATGAACCACACCTAGGGAAACTTCTTGCTTGGTTGTGAATTACCACTTCTATTAATCCAATAAAGCTTTTAGTAGATTGCATTTATAAGCCCCCAACTTCCGCAGTCACTCTAACAAATGTCTTGACGGACACTATTTCATTTCTTGCTGACCTCTCATACACTAATCGCTGGGGATTTTAATATGCCCGAAATAACATGGTCCCTTAACAATAAACTGCAAAACACAATACTTTTATGTCTACTCTTGGTCAACTGGGATGGATACAGCACGTCAAAGAGCCTACTCGGTTTGGTAACACAACTGATCTAATATTTACTATGTGACGTTCTCATGTGCCACATGCATCAGTGACAAGTTGCCGGGTAGTGCTGGTGACATGGTTGGTTGTTCTTTTCAAATTCATTCTAAACCGATGGACTCAGTGATCAAGTACCACTCCATTTTTCTGTGAATTGGTCAATTTTCTCGGATTTTATAATGTCTTCAATTTGGGGTCCATTTTCCTTGGTGCAGGAGACTCAAAGTGCTTGTAATGAGTTCTGTCACCGTATGTAGCTTTGTGTTGAAGTTGTGGCTTCTGAAGCTACTAAGAACTTGAAAAAGACTGCTACACCTGCAGGCATCTCGAACAAGGTAGCCACCAAACATCAAAAGATATGGAAACATTTAAGAAAACAAACGATTTCACTCAGCCGATGCTCCACATCAGATCGCTTACAGCGTTCTACAAAGATAACCACAAAATGCGATGCTCTGATTAGATAATGATACTGAAGAGCGTTAAGGTGATAGGCTGCATCTGAAAATTTTGGACCACTGGCAGAATAGAAAATCAAGTTAGAAAAACACTATTGTAAACCCTGATGGAACTACCGCAACCGATCGGGCAATCATATGTTCGATCTTCAATGATTACATTATGTCATTAGCACGAGTGCGAAAGAAGATCCTCAACTCAAGCTGATACACAAAAGCAGTAATACCATCCAAACTGTGGAATTCACACTTAGTGACATTTCTCCAACTCATATTAGTTCGGCCATCATGATCACAAGGCCCTGACAACAGCACCTCCATTCTAGTCAAGCACGGAGGTCCAGGCATCCCCCTATTTTTGCTGAAGGTATTTACACTTTCCATGCTCAATGGGGAGCATCCTATGCATTGCAAAACAATCAACTATAAGACCGAGACACAAAAGCGGATCTATGCAAAATTTAAAAAATTGCCGCCCAATCCCCCACACATTTATTATCTCCAGAATGATGGAGAGGTTAGTTAAAGAAAGCATAATAGAATATTTGAGTTTTATGAGTTTTCCCGGGAAACATCAACCCGGTTTCTTGAAAGGTGGGTCCTGCACTACCAGCAGTTAGATTATCTTGATAATGTCACTAGAGCAAGAAACGCCGGAAGTGCCTTCATTGTAATATTTCTTGGCATCCAAAAAGCTTTTGAGTGTCCCACACAACTTATTGTTGCGGAAGCTTATGTCCTATGATGTCACAAGTTCGCTTTTAGTTTGGTTGTCTTCCTACCTCGATGGTAGAAAGCAAGTAGTCAAAATTGGTACCTAAACATCTGAAGCCACCTCAATCTCTAGTGGAGTGATTCAAGGTGGCGTGCTTGGCCCACTTTTATTCTTAATCTATTTCAAAGATCTCTTTGATGAAATCTCGTACGGGAAGCCATTCCTCTTCGCTGATGATCTTAAAATTGTGTATTGTTTCGCCCCTGGGCAACCTAGTCCTAATTTAGCCTGTATTCAATCTGCCTTGTCCGCATTGGAGCACTGGAGTAACTCCTGGAAGTTGCAGTTTGCCGCTGACAACTGTAATCCATTGTACAATGAATGTGGCCCCACTCCGAACATCCCAGACTTAAAAGATATCCCTTATTCCTGTGCGTTGTGCAGTCCGAGACAGTGGTCTAAGATATTCTGTCTCATTTTATTTCTTTAGAGCATGTTATATGCTTGCAGGCTTCTAACAGAAGAGTGATCACCTACATAAAGGGAACTCTTATCGTGGGGAATTCCAGGCTTCCTGATTTAAATTATATGTTGGGCCGAAGCCTGAGTACTATCCGACAGTGCACGGTAATCTGAACAAAGTGGACATCATAGCATTAGAAAACATTCAAGGATCATTTACAAAGAGGTTTATGAACATGCCTACTACTTTGACATACTGTGAGCTTTGCGAGGCTCTATAACTTGAGCCACTACGGCTGCGCAGATTCAAACTTAATCTGTGTGTTCTATAGCGCTTTCTATTCGGATTAAGCTTCGTTGCTCAGCCACAACTCGAGGTTCAGACACGTATGCGCTATGAACTAAGAAACAGTGAGCGCACATTGCAAATACAACAGTCTCGCACCAAGCCCCAATCAAATTTTTCTCTGTAACCTGTGCGTTAATATGGAACAAACTTCCGTCGACTATTGGAAAATGCTACCAATCCGTAATTCACACGCGTGAATACTATACACCAGACTGTTTCAAGTATCTGGTCAACACTTAGTCAAACGATGACTTTAGATGATTTGTATGCGAACGGCCCTGGATACACTTAAAAGTAGCCATATCCCCTATTTGTCTCCATATGCTAATGTTACCTAAATATAGTTACATTCTTGCTTAAGTATCTATAAACGATCTTCCTGCTATCAGTCCGTCCAACTAATTCTGTTCTCTCCTTTGAAGCACTGGTTCGAAGATGCACTAAGCCTTTCAAGTTGCTGTCTGTACATTCGTCGTCACTCGCAAAGCTTTTCCATCAAATTGTGATTGGTCTGTCGGCAATCAATTGTATTCATGTTTAGGTCTTTTAATTCCTCATACCTTATATTCTTCTTTGTTTCCTTATTCACTCAGACGCTGCTGATCTCTTGTGGTGACCGATTACAGCTTCCAAACTTAAAACATTATACCAGCGCAACTCATTTTACTACTGACTCTTTGTTTTTAAACTAAAAAGTGCCATATTTGATTGATCCGTATGATGGAACGGCTGAAGCTTCATCGCCCATAATGTATGCATAAAGCAGCCCTAAAAATAGACATTGACACAAAGTCTGATGGCTTATTTAGTATTTTGCCACATCGGCACGGAGTCAATTGGAGCACGGAAGTGCGGTTGCAAGCCATCTAGAGAAGACCTTGTATGGAAGTAGGTCCCCTGGTTATTGTTCCCAGGTTCTTAATTTCTCTAATACTTGCAAACTCCTAATCACTTCAAAAAACTATATAGGAACCATTGCACAAAACACATAAAATTAACTATCACTTTGTGCAAGTTGATCAGCCAACACAATTGGTATGTGTCTCTCACTGTCGGAGAATAAAAAATTATTTAGTTAATTATGAACTCATCATCATCATCATTACACATTGGCGGAAGGTGAGAAACATACTTTGATTATTGTAACGTAATACAAAAAGCAGGATACTAAGTATTATAGAATGCAAGAACAGGCAATACACGGCTTAGTAACATGCTATGCTTCCAGATTGATCGTTCTTGGAGGAGGAAGGCCAGCAGGATGGGGAGGGACAAAGTGACTCAAAACACAAACATCACTGAGGTCGACTCCTCGCTCTCTCAGCTAGTGTATCCATGCAAACTCATTCATCGTCCTTCTGATCCAAGCCCGACGGTCGGGAGACAACAACCGACACCCCGTTCGAAGTGAGAAAGTCTATTCCACTCGAGCAAGTGTACATCTGGTAATCCGTAAAGTGACTACTATACCTAGGCGCTCATCGTTGCTGGTGCAGCTGCCAATGTAAGTGAATTGATAAACTACCTCGAGTTCCTAGCTATCAAGCGTCAGGGGTCACAATCAAATGGCTGGTGATCCTATAGCTGTACTTTGCACCTTGTAGGTGCGAAGCGAAAGCCAAATAATGGGACCGCTCCAGAGAGATTATTCAGGGTTGATTAGACCAAGCAACATACTTAGGCAACAAGAGAATATCGCTCGCATACTCAAGATCAGCTAGCATTTCATCAGGCAGCCCCTCAAATTCCGCGTTGTGAGGCTGCGTAAGGAAACATTTCATGATAGAGTCCACGAGAAGATTAAAAATGGGAAATTTGGCAACGCTGACGAACGTCACTTGTCGGAAAAGCATCCGATAAATTGCCGTAGACTCTGATGCGGCCCGTTGTGTTCGAGTAAAGGGTGGGAAAATGGCTATTTATTTCATGGGAACAACTTTCCGCGAAAGTATATCGAATAGAATGCGTCGGTCGACTGAGTCGAACAAACAATTGAAGTCGAGAAACAGCTACTGTCGGCCTGTGTTACATGTGGAGCTGTACTAACATCTGCCTCAGACAGAATATGTGATCTACGTAGCCCCGTCTAAGGAGAAAGCCTGCCTGCACTTTACGCTTCACAGTGAGGCGACGAACGAGAAGTGTCTTCATTACCTTTTTCATCACAAGCGTTAGTCTAGTACCCATGCAGTTAGCATCGTCTGTGCGACTGCTCTTCTTGTATATTGTCAATAAGATCGCTTCGCTCTAGTTACTTGGGACGGCCTCCTCCGTCATCACCTGTTGGAACGAGGTTGATGCTTTACATAGTACCTCACCTCCACTTTTAATAGTGCAAGTGAGAGGGAATCCGTGCCACCCGTACGAAAACATTTGAAAGCTGTGATCACGTTTTGAACATAATCCACCGATGGAGCCTGTAAAGTAACCGTCCATGGCTCATCCTGTATCACCTGATTAGCAAGATGTCTGGAAGCATGGAGCCAACTACACTGGTCTTGAAATTGGTCGGTCTTATTCTATGGAATCTCATTTTCATTAGGACAAGCGCGCGAAAGTTCGGTCCACAGCGCAGCTTATTTGGCTTCACAGACCGAGGGGTATGACAACTGCTCAGTTGCCAATCGAGCGAGGTGCCTGGTAAGCCTCTCAGTAAAGTTCATGGAATAACCACAGCGTACCAAGGCATGCTCAGAGTCGACGTAGGCATACCAGGACGAGCGGCAGTCCAGGATGGAACCTCGCCGTCTGTAACTTATGGCAGTGGGATCTGGACGCCAATTAGCACATTGACGACCAGTATTTCTAAAAGAAGTACTACTAAGAAAAAGCTTGTGCTCCGCACGCAGCTGTAACAGACGCACGCCGGTTTCTGTCCGTACGGAGTTAATCCAATACTATCTAGCAAAGGTTTTGAATAGCTCAGACGACCTACTTTCGCATTTGTATCCCCTGCAATTAGTATGACATCCGAACTAGTAACACTGCTTAGTAATGTGTTCAGTTCGTATTAAGAAACTTCATTCGCAGCATCAGAGCTGCAATCGCTGGAGCGTAAGCATAGACCACAAACAAATATCGTCTTGGTAGATGTCGCTAAATAGACTGCATCCAAACGGCTGCTGTAAGAAGAAAGTGCCTTAAGGCTAGCGTTGAATGGCGGTAAAACACATTTGTAAACAGAGACAGAGGTTTACTTGTGAACATCATCGCGTTATTAATGTGATCGCAATCGCCTTTAAAACTTTGATTTGATTACTGTTTCGTCGATATAATGTTCCTTGTGGGGAACTATTCGGGGAAACTCATGTTGGTCTCAGCCCCAGCAAAGCTTATACATAAGACATTTTTACTCCATCTAAGACGCTGTGTTTAGTTATCCACACAAGGCACCTTGGTTTATGGTATTGTGCCAACTTCCTCTTAGTTGGTTCTTTTCAGATTACGTGTCAATGCGAAAATAATGAATTTATTGTTGATCGCAGTTCCACTCGCTTCCTGTTCAATACGTGAACATCTGTAGATGGCATGAGATGTTTCCTCCCCGCACATTGTATTGCGAACATTAGATAATTTTAATAAAATTGCAGTCATTGTTTAGTCACTGTGGTATCTTATTAGTCTATTATTTGTTTCTGTTGCCGTACTTATCGGGACACAGTATCACCACCTCTGAAAATTTCTTCAAATAACTGTTGATCAATAACTTTGCCTACGCCGAAAAGGATCATTCGAGAAGTCCTCACCATGGTAGACCGAAAGTTAACCTACCGGTTCACACTCGCCTGACTGTGACTCTACTAAGGACAAACGAGCCTACTAATTTAGCTTAGTGCTCATGATCTACGGAACACAGAAGTAACCTTTTTATGCGTAGTTTAGCAACCGCAAATGACGCACGCTACTGGGTATTAGCTTTGTTTATGATGAGCAATTTTTGGCACATTCTTTGTAGTGTGATCGGGGATCATCAAGCAGATTACACCTCGATTTAATAAGAAATAAACAGGAACACAAAGATTAAAAAACGTTTCTCCGTTTTCTGCTACATGAGGTACTTGAACAAATGCTGAACGGACTTCTGTGCTGATTTCAAATCCATAATCAATTTTCGGTTTATTCTTGTTTTCGGAATTTAGATTTTCTACGTTATTAAAGAATATATAAAAAACAACTTCCGTCTGGGATATGACCAAGTCTCTGTTTAAATATATATATATGCTTTTCATCAGAACTGTGAAGTTAAGGACTTACAATTCTGCAAGAAAAACATACGTTCAGCGCCATTTCTCAAAGCCAGAATGAATCGAATACAAAATTGTCACGACGCTTTCTGTGTCATTTTTAAGGAATAACCTATATCTTCTATGTGAAACGTCACTGGATCATTTCAGACGCATAATGGACAGATTTGCAAGGATTCAATTGAACCGGTTGACTGTACTCCATACAGGGCAATCTATGAAATTCGTTAATCCCATATGCGAGATTCCGCGAAAGAAATATGATGGCGTATGCGTCCGACGGTATTCATGACATTTAAAACTTGAATGTCAATTGTCCAGAAAAGTTGAAACTAACAGGAGTTCACACGCATAAGTCGTGAACTGTCACGCATTACGAGCTGTAATCGCCTTGCACTATTAGACTAACTGGTGGTATTTGACAATCATACGACAGAATATTGCATTTGTCCGTGGCAAATAACATCTGCCAGCGTTGGCACCAAGCCGCAGTTGCAGATAGATCCTCCTGAATGAGACATACGGTGACGTTGGTATTTACGCATTATTGTGAGTAGACCACTGTAATATTAACAGCAAAAAGAAAAATGCAGCCCTATGTCATATTCCCGGGAAGGCATCTTTAACATATATGCGAAGACAAAGTGAACCAAAAATGCTCCCCTGAATTAGTTTAATGGCGACTGTTCTTCAAATTAGAGAAATGGCCACTGATGCTCACCATCTGCTGTCTCCCAACTAGATATGAGGACAGCCAAGAAAACATCGGCTGTCCAATGCCTACCAACTTCAACCTGTTTAGTAATCGGTGCTGCACACTATAAAGGCTTTTTGTATTTCCAGGTTTAAGACGTCTGCCTGGCTTGTTGTGCAAGATCGAGCATGCCTAAAGTCGTGCTGCAAATTTCTTATGATGTCGACGTTGGTCAAGAAAAACGTAGTCCATCTTTCACGATTTCCCCCATTATTCTAGATACGATGGCTGTGTGATTGAAAGGACGAAAATATTTAAATGCATTTGCGGCTGCACATTTAAATCGCGGCATAGGGACAGAAGTATTTCTTTGAGTAGGATATAATCCGTTGTCATTAAAGAGGGTAATGATACTGATCACAAGTAGAGGCAAGTCACTACCACTGTATTTTAGTAAGCAGAGGAGATTCCATCAGGTCACGCGCAAACTGAGGAGCATAAGCCAGTGAGATGATCAGTGATTTTCGCAATAGTGAACTCCAGTGTGCGCAGGCTTTCAACTTTGGGCTGCCTGATCATTCGTTAAACCACTGCTTCGATAACATAAGCTTTTTCCCTATCCAAGAATTAGTAAGTTTACCTCGTTAACTATAGTAGCCGCCCTATGGTTTAACTAGTCTATCAGTCATGTTTTGCAGGATAGATTTTGCATAAAACCGTGCTGTGACTTGCTCATTATGTGAAAATAACCTGATGCCTACTGCGGCTGTTGTGCGCTAGTTAGACAAGACATCTATATTACACCGGCAGGCCTTACCGACAGTTCACTGCCACGCAACCACCAACAGTCAAGCGTGGGCTAATAAAACTGCCTGGTTCGCCTTAAGCAGGCCCGAAACCACAACAGGAGGATTGGGAGACAGCAGCCTTGACATTTCTGTCACGGGTTGTCAAGAGATAAATATCACCTAGTTTGCAAAAGGTTAAGCATAATGTGAAAGGTACCTTGATGAACGTGGCAAAAATGGACTCCTTACTTTAGTATCAAAAATATGGCTAGACGAAGTGAAAGCGTAAAGGTCTGCCCATTCCAGTTTCCATTGTTTGGCAGAAAACTAAGAACTACGGAACAGGCAGCCATTTTTGCATGGTTGGTAAAGAAACAATAACAACAAAAATCGGCATAAGATCACTGAATTTAGTATTTCCCCTACAGCTGGATGAATTCTACATTCCACAGAGTTTCCAGTCTCAGTATTCGCGGGTTTTGCGCCATCATGGGATAAAGTCACTGAGGGTAATGGTTTGTCTCAGTTATGTTATTCGACTCAACTCATGAATTCGGTTAAAAATGCTGAACTTTAATAAACTCCACCTAAGAATACACTCAAAAGAATTTAATGGTGCCTAACCTGAGACTCTTATACGGCTGCTAAGTTTTCAGCCTCCAGCTTATGTGAAAGCATGTTTAACTAGAGCATACATTTTTCTTTGTTCTAACTGTGCTGAGTCTTCAGATAACTTTTTCTTTAGAAGACAAGCAAATTTTTCGTCATTATATTTTATAGATTGCCACATACACACAGAGTGGAAACTATTTTTGGATAATTCAAACGTTTATTCAAGTATGCTCTCTTAGTTAATGTAGATAAATCAGCTCTATTGAGTTTCCTAGTACCATTGAAAAACTATTTTAACTTAAAAATACTTATTGACCTTATTAAACCTCATGGACGGAGTTGAATCATTTGCGTTGATTGTAAAAGCTTCTTTATTTGTCTGCAGACACAACACTTATTTTGTGCAATCTCTGCTAGTAAAATTTTGAGATTGTGCGAACGCTTGGACACAGCAGTAATGACCATGACTTGCAATTCCGGGGTCTGGCATGTCAAACAATGCATAATTCAATGGGCAGCAGCTAGACCATGTTTCCTCTCCTGAAGCTGAAATTGGGCGTTATGGAGCACTTCTTGATAGCTTTGAATACTGATCTCCAATATGTTTCTGCGTTTCCGTCTTTGCGTTATCTAAGTTGAAGCTGGCGTTTTGGACGGCCCTCAAATTTGAGTACTGATGCGTGATTAAGACTATGTCACTGAGTTGAATACCACGGATTAGAATGCGTAGCAAATATCCGTGGAAGTTATATAGATTTTGATTTTGTACGAAAAATTAGATAATTACGAGGAACATGTTTATAGAAAGATGTTGGTATTTCGCGATCTTGTGTGCGACATCAGAGCTAAGTCGCGCTTTTAGAAAATGCATTGTGGCACATTCTTCTTAAAACTTGGGCAGTAATTAAGGAACAATGATAACGAGATGATAATGATAGACTAACGTTAACTGAAAAGATGGAAATGCGCAGAATGAACTACGTTTGTTGGAGTACGAAAGGTAGCTGACCTAAGAAAATATGACAGTGAGTTATAGACGAAAATACTTCCGTGACCAACGCGCGTTTTGTATTTGGCTTTGTATTAGTAAGCAGGAAGGCGATTAGAACTTGAGCGTACACATACCCACGGCAATACAATAACAGTGTTTGAGCAGTAAAACGCGTGTTCTAATCATAGATTATTTGCCAAGATAAATGCCTAATTTGAATTTAAAGCAAAACCTGTAGCAACAGGTGAAATTAACTTCCATTGGCCAGCAAATAGGACGTCAAGTAAACGTATGAACCAATTAGCTAAGTATTAATACAACAACGCATTTACTGGACAAGTAATTAAAGTAAATGACCGATTCAAAGAATGCTGCACATATCCGTGATCATTCGGATCTATTTGTGACTCACAGGGATGGTCTGGCCTTGTAAGGGTTAGGTGACAGCAAAATTGGGAGACGAATAGGGAGTCTACGCGAACAAAATGGTTTCTAAGCATGACTTCCACCCAGATAAAAATTGGGATACTTTGAAATCACTAACCGCGTTCAAACGTTGCAATATGGCAAACACGATCAGAGATAAGCGTTAAAATGGCGCGAAGAAATCAAGTTAGAAAAGTTCAGGAAACCGAAAACATCCGATGATACCAAGTTTATATTGTGTGTGTGTGTGTTTATATTGTGACACCCTCACCCCAAGGTCACAAGAAGAACTCCAAAGAGGAGTCGAAACGAGACTTGTGTACATGAAATCACATTTGCTTATATAGTTTTGAAAGCACAATGAAGGTACGTAACTAAATTACAGTTGAACCAAACAACAGAAGGAAAACGTCAAATGCAACGTCCGAATAAACAACCATGTAATAAACAGCGAATCGCCTATGTCCTTAAAAATAGCATCATGGAACCCTAAGCGTAAAGCGAACATCCATTTAAGTGACAGGCACTGGCCAACCAGAATAACGAAATGTAGCGTTTAAAAGTGTCACGAAACAAAGGAAAATAAGACGTGTGGACCCGAAAATTACATCTAATACAATAATTGTGTGACAACTAAGTATTCCTTTAACATAACGAAGTAGAAAAGTGATACGGAGAGAAAACAATGGAATGTGTCCTTGCGAATGGCACTGCTGAAGAGAACACGATCAGCGTCATTTAACAACGACGTGTGTGTATCAACCGGGCTAACACAGTGGAGGGTTTAAACAACAGCCAAGAAGTAGAAAATAGGAAGCAATGGCTATTAAGATCGTTCACAAAAAAATGGTTGTTAGCTATCTATTTTCCTGACAGGTTAACGGTAATAAACTCAATTATAATTTGAAATGAGGTCAGCGTTTGAGCTACTGATTTTGGTAGACAAGTGCTCCAGTTGCAAATAAACTTAGACCGGAGTCCATATCAGGTTACAGCATCTTATTGAGACAGGGCACTTAAAATTTATTTTGAGAAAATATGGTGCTTGGGGCTAGGTAAGGAGAATCGCCGCGGAAATCTAAGCGGTTTGAACATCACTTTGGCTTTGGTATTTTCGAGCATTTCTTCAGCGCGTTTGTGGCGCCTGATGGAAATTTTGTGTTATATATGTTTATCTTAATTTTTTATATGTGATGCATCTGAACATGGACTAACATTTCGAGTAGTTCCTTTTTGTAATACTCCTTATATTCTAATTAAACAAATGTATCATACAGCGAAACATTGTTCTCAGGTTTGAATTCACCATGTTAAATTAAATAGAGTTTAATGTTAATTTCATTTAGGATAAGGTTGTTTAACTTTTTAATCTTATGGAAGATGCAACGCACATAGTTATTTTATCATGAAATATACTTTGAAATTACAGACTGCTTTGGTCAGATGGCCAGCAACCGTTTTTGATGGTGTCCAACATGGAGGGATATGCCTAACCACTTTCTTTTTATCTTTTGTATCCCGTACAACTCAAATGGCGATGCAGCCTCCTAAAGAAGCGCAATCTTGTGTTTACCGAAAGATGTAGATTACTTCAGGGTGCCTCATTTATTAAGTCATGATTTTTGTGATTGCTATGAGTATGAACAACTTTCACTAACTATTTCCATTCTCTTATGGAAAAGTTCCCTTGATGACCGATTGTAAAACCTATATAAACTGCAGCGGATTCGCCAGTCGTTCAAGCAGCAATCAATAAGTTAGCATGTTATGTTTCACGCTGTTTCGTGCGCAATATATCCTACAAGGTAAATGCGCATTTACATGATGAGGCTTATTAGCCACCAGACATCATTATCACTGAAGAGCTGCTATAAATTCTCCCTCCGTTAGGTTATGTGGGGAGCTTTACCGCCTCTGGTGTTCCCATCGCTAAAGAGACTATTGCAATGTTCCTAAGGCTCATACAACTCATCACCGCCTAGAACACTTCTGAAGTAGGCGGAGGTAAAAGTATTGGCTGAGCAAACGCTTCATGGCACTGCGGCGGGACCAGTGTTGCATTATAAGTCACGAACTTGGCTGCTTCTAGTTTGAAATACCAAGAGACTTAGTGTGTTTCAGCTACTGCAGTCTTTCATGAATTGCTCAGATCGGGTGGGAGAACAGGGTGAGTATAAGTCCATTCATCATGCGGTACTCGGTACCAGACTCCTCGGCGTTTTAACGTAGTTCTTGTTGAGTTAGAATCGTCATTTTTGACTCGATTATATTCCAATATGTCCGGCAATCGGATGCTTAAGCGCGTAAGGTTTGCAAACATTGCACCGAGGTAGTTGCATTGAGAAATAATCATAGCTACCCTCTGTAACACTTGTAGTGCATACAGCAGTAATCGTTGAGCACCGTTATATCAGAGTTAGCTGATAAATCATGAACAACTTCTACCGCCACATGTGGCCTAATAATGCAAGCTGATGGTTCGTTTCACAAGACGCTTAAGGGCAGGGCCTTTAAATCGGCAGTTGCCTTTTCACTGGGACACACTTTTGACTCCCTCCACCGGGAACACGTTAGCTGTTACTAATTATGGTTGAAAATGTATCGTTAGATAACCCGTAAATTATACCCATGGAAATGCAAGAACACAACTTTGCAAAGAGTACTCTTTTCGACAAATCTCCTCATGCATTTACGATTATAAACTAAAAAGACAGAACACAATTAGCTGATGAAGCCACAAGGTGGGAATAGTGGAACCACAAAAAACGGACCTCAAATGTATTGATCAATAAATCCACTAATAACACACATGACAGAGCACATGTTGGTTGATCGGTGGAATGCCAAGCGCATCTTTAGACCACTGTAGGTGCACGGAGTGTTAAGTCGGTAAGCTAACTAGGGCAAAGGTAGAATAAACCCTTGCAACAAAGCCTTCTGTTTGCATAAATCCGGTTGAATTGTTCTAATCGCGATCGCTCGGGCCTTCCGTAATATTTGCTTCTTAAGACCTTTAGTGTAGTGTGGTTGTACTACATAAAGTACTTGGAAGGCATCAGCGGTCTTAATTCGGTATCCGCTTTCCACCAGATATTCCAGCATGGAACTGTTGGGGCGACTGACGATGCCTTTCCGCAAAGCCACTGGGCAGTGCTCCGCAACGCGTTTAAACAGACGCTTGGTTGTATGTCCCACGTAGCTCCCACCACAGGTGAAGGTAAACTGATATGGGATGTAAGTTTGGGACTGAACACGAAGTCTGTGTTTAACGCGTTGGGCTATAAATGGAGCTGTTTCCGCAAGGACGTTTGGGTGCGCAGTCTGGGAGGTTCGAGCCACTGCACTAGAAATTCTGCTGGTCAACAGATCAAAGGCAACATCGTTTTTTTAGGGAACTGATAGAAACACGTCCTTCTTAGTGAGAGTAGTAATCACTTCACGGCTATCGCGGATCACTGCATACTTTTTGATGAATGGTGTTCGGTAGACGTTATCTTACAGCGTTTTGGGAATGCATATTTTTTGGCCTCTTGCGTCTCCTGGCTGAGAATTTTCATGGTACGAAAATACAAGCAGCGAACAAGATTATTTTTGTACCTCAAGAGTACAAAGCCCAGCAAATGTGTATATTGGCCTATCCAGGTGGCCTTCCGAGATAAACTTTTTCCCATAAACAGTCATTTCTTCGGCTTAGCAACACGTCCAAGAAGTCTAGCTAACGGTCTCTTTGGGTTTCCATAGTGAAATTCAACAATGCATGAAGTCCGTTTGACTGGTTTGACTGGTTGGAAACATTGGTGTTTGAATCGCGGATTAGAAACGTATCAGCCATATAACGACAATAGAAATCAAACGAAGCGATGATGAATCGTATAGCTTCACGCTCAACCATAGCGAGAAAAATATCATCAAGTAGTGGTCCTAGGGGGGCCAAATCTCGACACCGTTTATCTCTAATAGACTCCACTAGATAAGCTACAAAATCACCATTGCTGTAATCCATAGATCTTAAGGAAAAGCCAGTTTGAGACACAGCGCGTCAAATGCGGTTTATTGAGTTCGGCAATGAAACAATGAACGTAATCAAAAGTTATCGAAAGGGCACTTTGATACCTGGCGAACTCTTGTCCTGAGTGGACAACAGGGCATCGACCCTCTACGGCCAGCTGGATTCAAATACCAATGGTATATTTCACTAAGGTGCACTCGTTACCTGCGGATTATGGACAGCCTGTTAGAGTGATATATGTGTACCGAGTGGCATGTTGTTTTATTTAAACAATGTTGCATTTTTAATGACGATACAACGATAAAAAAGTGAACGTTTCATTCCTCGACGGTACAAGGCACAGTCCAACTAAGTGGATTAGTTATTTTATAATATCGGTATATTTGTAGTAGCTATGCTAAAATACTGAAGATGCGTTCACTCGGTTACATAAAGCTTATAATGGCTTAACTTTATCGAAAGTTCATAATCTAAGTCATTGACTGCGCCTGGAATGCACGAAAAGCAGCCGGACGCGAAAGGGTATCTAAGCTGCATGAGTCATCTATCGCTAGACATCTACTCGAAACTGGCCATGAGGTTGACCTTTGCCCAATAGTTACAGTTATCTATCGAAACGAAAACCCCAAATTTTTGAGGTTTGTCGAAGCGGTGGCACTTAACCGGCATCGCCCTATCCTTGGTGTATAGAAACAATTTACAGTCTTCCTAATGCTTCCTAGGGACTCATGACCCTAAGATGAACCACGTTTATCTGTTATCCATGCGTCTACGCGATTTTCTTTCGTGACCAGTTTCAAACCTTTGCTTATTCTTTCACGTGAGTCATATATATGTTGTTGGTTTTCGAGTGAGCAGGTAACACGAATTAGTTCCATCTTGCACTACCAGTTTTCTCATTGTCTTATTTATAATGATAAATGAAACTTATTGCTTTAAATTAAATGGTGTTTTGGGTTAAGTGCGGTTGAGTATTTAACTTAGAAACTACTGCAAGTTATTCCTGTTACAACACTTCTTGTTTGTTCACCATGAGATATTTCTATGATTGTCGCAAAAGTAAAGTGCATCGAAGAAACTAGATGCGTGCGTGTTCAGATGGAAATCGCTAACCTGGACTAGTAATCATGGAAAGCCTATTTAAAATTTACCCAATAAAGCCCAGCAGAAACTTTCTTTGAATTATCCTTAAGTCTACTAGGTCATAGATTATCAGTGATTTCTGTCATCTAACTACCGGGTGCTGAGCTTACGTTTGCAACTCAGTCAGAACAACAGCCTGAGAAGAAATAAGCTGAAGTTAGATCAGCAGTACGCTAGTCAAGTTTTCGACGAAGGTGCACTGCTTCGCCGTCTGTCAACCATGGAACGCCATTCCAACGAAATCACTTGGCAATGTCCCACTTTAGCTATATTCAAAAAGATGTTTGGAAATCTCGCTGAGCTCTTTACACGTTGTAGTATCAACGAATACTCTGGAATGAATTATGGCGCACTAGCCTTTCGGTATCATAATCCATACTGACGCATATAAATCTACGCAAACGGAGGCGCAATCTTATTGTTCCTTTCACTACGCCTTTATCATAACCGCGTGGTACATCCTCATTCCCACAACCCGGTTTCTAATTTTCCAATGTTCTTTCTCTTCCTCGATGCGTATTTTACGTTTTCCACTGGTGTGTTCCGCACTAATCTACGGAACCTATTACGTACATAATATGTTTTACCTATCCTACACGATTGTGCCAAGTCGTCACTAACGTCTACATTAACTTTAGCATTGTTCGTTTTACCATTTACGAAATCAGCTTATCACTATACAACAGCTTTGTGAAGACTTATTTTGACACACATTAATACGGTAATCAGGTTTCTAGCTCACCTAACTAGTTCCATTCCTTCAAATGATATAACATTCCCTGGCACAAGTGGCATCTAAATTGGATGCTTTTAAATCTACATCTACACATGTAAGACAAGATTTCAACTAATGCAGCCTTAGATGTTGATGAAGTAAAAGTAACTGCTTGTGGGTGTAAGCAATTGGTACAAGGCGAAAATGGAAACAAGCCACGACATGTAACACTTAAAATCCGGACTTGTTTCACAACAACTGGGAGCTGAATTCTGGCCAGATACATAAACAGGGTTGGGTTAAAGGCCGCTGGCATTCCTTTGTCACTAGGATGTTTGAAGATGTTCGAACGTATACACGCCTCCTAATATTGCGGCTTGCCTTACTAGTTTGGTCTATCTGATAACGACTCATGCATTCATGAACGCGTTATCAGCGTGCTCCATCATTTCAGCTGGTTATATAGGTGTTAGAGTACAGGAAGCGATATTCTTCTTAGCTTTCGAATGATCCTACTACCTGCCTTAAGAATGAGCCCGTGTTACACACTTACATAGATGCGCACAGATATTCATAGCCGTCTAGTGCCTTGTCTAGTAATTATGGGACCACACAGAAATGTGGAGAAAGTAACTATCTGACACATGAGGAACCTCTAGGACACAAACGAATCAAAACGCGGGGCCGACTACAATTTTACTGGCCAGGAGTACCAGTCAGTGCTAAAACGTAGACATGGGGAGTTATCACTTTCAACTCCAGATTCCTGTGAAGAATATCTTAAACTATTCTATTATTATTATTTATTATATTATTATTTATTATTATTAAGATTACAATTTACTATTACTTATGTTACTTACTTACTGCTCTTTATTACTTATTACTATGTACTATTACTTTTTACTATTAGTAATTATTATTGTTGATTATATTGTTTACATCCATCGCGACGAGAATGGACCTAAACGTGGTACGATGGTTTGTGTGACTGAGTTATCAAATGAGCAATGCTGGGTGGTGCTTTTTTGCATCTTCAGAGCCGCTCACAAAAGATTGGTTGATGGTTAAAGGCCAGACAAACTCAGTCTCCTGGCCCTCCAGGTTGGAGGTTGGAGTGTGGGTGGCTCCTTATTCCATACCAAGGGCTCTCTGTTGTCTTGTGCCAAAACCCTGCTGCCTTGCGGTAAGGCTTTTTGTACCAATGGCTCTGGTTAAGAACCCTAATCGTTCTCCTGTCTAGGCCCGGGAAACCTGAAAGTATTCTGCCCTAGCGAAACAATGAACCTTTCATCGAAAATTTACTTGATGCTTTGGCCGTCGCAGAGGATAATCAACGGTGCCCTGTCTGCTGCATCGAGCAGGGTGGGTGGGGGCTTGGATGCTACGGTTCAGGCCATCCCGTCTAACTATCCCCCTTTTTGCGCTTTATCACCCTTATCGTCCCGCACCAAGTTTGCTTTTATCCCCCATTTTCAATCCACTAAGAATTGGCTCTCTCTCACCTTGCCTCAATAGTCGCTTGCCTTCTGGTTTCAACTTACAAACTGTCGCATGTCGTCGCTCCAATCCAGTCGACAAGCCCATGTTCAACCAAGCGGACGACGTGAGTTCCTCCGTTTCTATTTGGAGTCCTCGAGTCTCGCTAAGACTGGCATGCTTCAGCCTGCGCACTTTGCTACGGATTGGCCAACGGGCAGTACTTGCCTGCACACTAGAGACCCTGTTGATCGATATTTGCCGTTTATCAGAAACTCGCCTGCAAGATGCAGTCTCCACGTGTATCGTGCGATCCCCCACAAGCGTCTCTAGCACTAAACTCTCATTGCGCCTGTCTGGCGATAATGAAGCTTCAAATGACGGTCAAGATGGCGTCGGCCTAGGTTTGAGTCCGCGGACTGAAGCTGCGCTGATCTATTGGGTTCCAATTAATAGTCGGATTTAGGCCGTTAGATTAACGGGTTCGTTCCATGCTACCTAGTCATTCGGGAAAAAACGGTGCCTGTTTGTCATTGCGGCCTACGCCACTACAAACTGTAGAACTGTTTCTGTGAAAAATGATTTCTATCGGCAACTTAATGATCAGTAAGCATAGATATAGCTAACAGTGGGTGCAACCAGACAAGCTTAAGGTGCAAAATGAATGACGGAAGTTCACACCTACGTCCAAGGCAGCTTTAGGCTAACAAATAATCAATTTAAGGAGCTTCAACCATCCAGTCCTGAGAGTGTTGTTTGGTTTCGAAATAAATTGACCGACATTGCTCACGAAGTTAAGACTGTGCCAGTGACTGAAAAATGCGCACTTACAGGCCGACACCTTCAGGCGCTACGTGAACTGTGTAATAAGAACGTAGTTGTGATGAAACCGGATAAGGGCTCCTGGAGTGGTAGTCATGAACAAGGCCGAGTACGCTGAGAAATTGAGTAGTATACTCAACGACACGAGTAAATTTGAACGACTTAATAAGATGGAGAACGTGTCCGACGTTGAAGCTAGCATAGCTGCCCATCTTGAAATGCTTCTCATTCATCGCGTGATTGATAATGACACCTATAATTCGTTGAAGCCAAGTGGAAGCACTACTCCGCAGCTATACGGGTCACCGAAGACGCACAAGAGTGGAGTACCACTTAGGCCGATTCTATCAATGGTAAATGCGCCGCAGCATAAATT
>OX104069.1:84324225-84358933 GCA_944474145.2 Dicrocoelium dendriticum | reverse complement strand
TCCTTCCTTAACATTTCTATTTCTGCCGACGCTTTCTTTTAGTATTCCAACGTTACTAATGCGGCTTAATCTCTATGAGGCGATATTCTAGTATCTTCTCCATGGTCTCCTGCTTCCTGATTACTAATATCCTACCAACTAATCATCGACGGATCCAAAGGTATGTTCAGTAACCGGTTCCAATGCTTCCAGTTTTAAGAAACGTGATGCCGACAACTTTATCATGTAAGCGGGTATCGTCAGTCGTGAGTGCGAAAGATTTCAGCTTGGATCTCTTACAGAAGATTAATTCAAATGCTTGGTTTTATCTCTGGCCTTTAGTCCGCTTAAGATGCCGAGATCCGAACGCGTCTCACAGTCAGGATGCAACTGGACAGCGCACTCACACTCGACAAGCTGGCCGAGGAGTGTCAGATGCTGATCAACCTGAAACACGAATCAATGATTATCCAGAACGCCTCCGCACACAGTTTAGTCCAATCAGTCGCAGCGCCGAAACCGCAATATCCCGCGCGGCCTCCCCAAGTAAACCACACAAAGTCGCCACCCTCTCCTTGCCGATAATGTGGTGCCTGGTACTTCCACCGAGCCTTCACCTTCTGCCAGCACCGATGCAAGCGTTGTGGCCGGGTGGGACACAGTGATAGCCAATGCAGATCTTCACCAACAATGGAGCAAAACCTGGTCTGACCCCCACCCCTGGTTCAAAATCATGGTTCCGTTCCAAACGCAATTGCAAAGCAAATCCGTTTGGCAACTCTATGAGTTTGCTGGTTACATTCCAAGTTAATGCTGCCGACCGCAGGAACTTTCTCAACATCCTTATCAATCGTCAACCGGTCCGATTGCAGTTCGACACTGCTTCGAACATCACGATAATCTCTAAAGACGTCTGGTTAATACCTGGCAAGCCATCGTTCCAGGCGACCTCCCAATCCGCCACCAGCTCCTGTGGTGGTCAATTGCAGCTAACCGGGCAGCTGGATTGCTCAGTCTACTTTCGAGGTACCACGTTCGAGGGAAGCTGCTACAACACAAAACTAAAGCTCAACATACTTGGTCGCGATTGTCTCGATAACCTGGGCTTGACCTAGCTGTCTTTTCGGGTCACGTGCAACATGAAACCAGTATCATCCGTATCAACGGACAAACTCGACAAAATCAGCAGACAGTTTGCATCACTGTTCCAGGATAAACTTGGACTTTATACACGCATTTGGGCCGCGATACAACTTGCAACCGACGTTCACCCAGTATTTCGTCCCAAAATACCTGTTCCATACGCAGCTCTATCTTTGGTGGATGCAGAACTTAAACTATCGGAGAAAATTGGTGTTCTGTTATCCGTATTCTATTCC
Source organism: Dicrocoelium dendriticum (assembly GCA_944474145.2). Taxonomy (NCBI): domain Eukaryota; kingdom Metazoa; phylum Platyhelminthes; class Trematoda; order Plagiorchiida; family Dicrocoeliidae; genus Dicrocoelium; species Dicrocoelium dendriticum. The sequence continues at coordinate 84,357,575 of OX104069.1, read as the reverse complement.
GCATGGGCAGCCTCAGTCGTTGTGATCAAGAAACCTAATGGATTCCTCCGCATTTTTCCCGATTTCTCCACTGTATTTATTTCTCGCTTGAACCGAACTGCTATCCATTAAATGGCCCTGCAGCCCTCTTCACATTGCTCATCGACAGCACGTTCTTATCTAAGATCCACTTGGCAGTCGCCCACCTACATCTTGATGTCGCTCCAGAGTCGCAGCCCCTGCTGACGATCAATACACATCGCGGTCTTCTTCAGTACATTAGGCTGTCGTTCGGTGTCAAGTCCGACCCGGATCTTTTCCAGCACACGATGGACACGATGATCTCCGGCATTCCTAGCAAGGTGCTGTACTTGGATAATCTGCCCATTGTGGTCTGCTCTCCAGAAAGGTTCGAGAGCGCCTGGTTACTGTCCGTCAACGGGTCCAAGAGTACGCATTCCGCTTAAGATCAGAAAACTGTCAGTTATTCCTTCGGTCAACCAAGTACCTGTGTTTCTTTTTTGATGCAAATGACCGGCACCCTGATCTCGAAAACTTAAGAGCCATGCAACGGATGCCAGCCACGGAGAATGTTTCGCTGTTGCAAACCTTGCTTGCCCTGACCAACTACTGCACTGCATTGCTGCCATTGTTACACGACACAGGGGCCCAGCTCAATAGGTTGTTTCAGAAAGACATCCCTTGGCATTGGTCCGCCGCATGCGAGGAAGATTTTGCCCGCCTGAAATCCGTGCATTGCTCTGACTTGCTACTGACTAACTACGACCTAGCCTTGCCAGCTATGTTCGCTGTTGATGCATCTAACTACGGAATCGGAGCTGCTTTCTTCCGCTCGGTGTCACCGTTATCTACTTCTATCACCTCACTTACCTTAACTTATCTGACAACAATTAACCTGCAGCAATCAACCCGTGGTTCCTCGGTAACACCGTTGCTAGCTGATAATTCCCAAAATTGACGTTCGCATTTTACGTGCCGTTTTACTATCGTCAGCCCCGCAACACTCTGTTATAATTATCATGGTGTGGAATTCATGTTGGACTTTCTTCAGAGTCAGTAGAAGAGCTCTTGTCGAAGGACTGTCTACTCTGTCCCTCTCAGGCTAGCGATACTGCTCTGAGATCACGCTCGTCTCGGGTGTGTGATGCTCACGGCTAGGATCGTCGGGAAAATAAGCGGTCTAGATTTCGTTCAGCTAATCGACTCGTGGGGAACTACACCGACAAGCGTTGTTGGCTCGGCTAAGCAGCATACTTTACACCAAGGACATGGGCTGGATCCGGCCCGCAGGCCGCAGTTTGGTGGCCTCTGTTAAATATATATATATATACATATATATATATATATATTACAGCACGTTATTGCGGTTATTTGTTGATTCATTACAGGGGGCATGTCAGCCGTTGCCATGTACCGCACGGGGGGCTTACATAAATTGTAACCGTGTTTCAGCAGAGCCTAATATGTCTGACCTATAAGTTAAAAAATCGGTAGAGATGGTCAGGTTTTTCAATAGATGGTAAATGTTGGTCAACACTGCAATCTGGCCGCGGTAGGAACTACCGTGCGTGCACAAAACATCCGCAGCCGGTTGATCCGCTTTTGTGGAGGAATGCAGATGCCTGTTCGAACATACAGCGGAATGGTTCGGTCGTTATATATCAGGTAGGTCCCGTCTCAAGAAAAAGTCGGATAAAGACGCATATATGGGTGAGACCTACGTTTATTGTCGAAACGCACAATCCCGCTAGCCAAAGGCATCGAAAAATTTCTAGCTAGGGGAAAGCTATGGTCGCCACCCGAGAGGCAGTAAACGCTCTTCGAGGCAAAAAAAGCCAGAAGCGCGCGAATGCGTTTCGTCTGGATGACTCAAACACACGTAGTCATCATGCGAACAGGCAATCTTCCTAAGTTGTCTATGTACAGAAGTAAATTATATTATTTTACACAAATAGGAAAATCTCCAGGTCACTACAAATATTAACTGTGCGGACATTTATTTCTCTGTCGTTCGTGAGTCACTTTAATTTAATCAGCACGGCTCATCTCTATTTATCTGCTTGATTCATGGAATAGTACGGTCTACGGAGGCGGAATAATATCAAAGTTGGGTTGACTTCTTCATCAATGTAGCCATCAAATATGGACATTTACTCTCGGGTGACGTGTTTCAGTTTCAGCCCACCATTACGTTGAGGAATCAATCAATCAGTCTTTGTAAAATCTCGATGTTGTATTTGTAGCGCACCTGAGGAGTGCAGTCAGAGGCTTCGGCTGCGTGAAATATCTTGGGGCTGAGGTGCTCTGATAGATGAGCATCGTCTCGGGTGCTTAGAATTGCGTTTGCCATTAGTCGTCACCACTTAGCTACTCGCATAAAGGAGCTTTAGTTCCTAACAAGGCAAACACAGATGGTGAAGCCGAGCTTCGCGTAACGCTAGCAGTTAGCTCAGTGCAGAAAATTTTTGGCGTACTAGGTGGCTGTTCCTCTGCCTGTGGTGCATAGCAAACGGAGCCACGCTTTGCAGAACACTTCGACTGAACTGTTGATCAGGCTATTCGGCTACCTGTGGTTCAAATTTAGTCTGGCATTATCTACATATGGTCTACAAATACCTTGCTGAAACTCAGATTAATGCGAACTTGGTCCATGGGTAGAGCAGTGCACAAAATACGAAACGTTGCACAGTATGCATGTAATATCATTCGCACAATAACCAATAGGTTAAGAGCAAATAGCACAAATAGGGTTAAAAGAAGATAATCAGTACCAGCCGATAGTATTACAAGAACTAGACTTAACCATCACCCGTATTTATGATAACGTATTTTGGAATCACCACCGCTGTTGAATGGCATCAAAATACAGGGATAAAAGCTATATGCACAGCTTAGAGAATGAACTAAACCTCCAAGCGGAAGAGGCGAGGAAAATAGTACAATACAACCTGCAATGGAGTCTACCTGTCTAACGGGACCACTTTCCAAGCTAATAAACTTGCCGGTCCCTTGAGTGGTTGCCTGCAAAGTGCTATCCGCAGATGATTACCGGCGTGATCCATATCAAACATTTTGTTACTTCAAAAAGCAGTCAAGTCAAGTCATGTCAATATAACCCATTTGTATGCAAAATGGTACATTTTCAGCATTTTACATTAACAAGTGTAAATTTACAAGAAGGTTACCAGCAAAATGCGAAGTTTACAAATGGATATAAATGTGAGGATGCACTGTCATACATCAATCAAGAAACTATCCTAAGATGTTGGACTACATCTTCTGGATTTGTATCCATTAAAATGAGAAAGGTAAGTTAACAATGTTCCTTCAGAATTCGTTTCAACGGACGTAGAATTTTGTGTCCAGCAACAATATATCGGGGATCGTATGCGGCGTATTGTGTGCATATTCAATGTTGGATTAAATAAAGGGTCGCAGTGACCCTGGAAGTTAATTTAAACAAATACCTGTCAATGTAATGTTGCATTGCTGCTATATATACAGTAGATAATGTGAAAATGAAGATCGGCGCAAAGGGTAACGGGTATTTCTTCTTAAGTGGTGATGCCGGAATGGTTCTGAATATCCAGACGTATATGGCGGGATAATTCGGACTTTTAAGTTGCTTTATTAAGTAAGATAATGCATCGCTCCCTGTATTTGATTTTGAGGATGATACGGCTTATAGTGCATAAGACCAGAGTGGACAAACACGGTTGCAAACCAAAAACAATGAAGATTATCATTGGGCAAAGAAGGAAAAATCTGGTTACGATGAGTAAAACTTAGTAAACAAGCCTGAATTGAATAACGGCACTAAACTGTGGTTTTCATTAAAAGATTTCAATGGGTAATTTTGACATTTAGTTGGCAATATTTTAACTGATTTCTCGTTGGTTTTTTTATGGCTGCATCGGTTTATTTTAATTAGGGAAGCTACAAGAATGCAGCTAAATTTACTAGCATATGCAGCAGTTCTATGTCGTCTGGAATCTGCAGATGTGCCGTTCTTGATGGCAACGCAGTAAGGTAAATAATAGTTAGCATACTTCACGACCACTAATAGAGAGTACATAATTAAAGCATTTGTACTTCAGGAAATTCAGTGTCCGACACACCACCACTCATTTCCAGTACAGTATTCAGGAGATGGGATTGAGAAAAATTAACATTGTACAATGATTAGCATAGTAGAATGCAACTTATTAATCCAGAGGTGCTGCAAAACTGGCTCATTCTAAGGAATTCGTCTAATCAGCGACTACTGATCGCGTATTTTCAACGGACAGGTCAAATTGCAATAGTGGAAGAAATCTGGACCAATGGTGGTTTTAGTTTATACGTATGGTTTTTGTATAAATTGGGTTGTTCATCGGCACCAGTGAGCAGCCAGATAACCAGCGTCTTGTATTGATGATTTGGGTATGTGAAAAGTTTATTACTAGGTTTGTTTTGTTATAGAAAACTACGCTTTTAACGTCTACGCAATGATAAGCTATGATTTCCACTTCTTAATTGGTGTGAAATTGTTTTCCTTCTTTGCACATATTTCAGCTACCCTTCTTGGCTCAAGTGCTGGTCGCCACAAATCATTTGTTTTACAAAGAGAGCTGTACGGCCAAATGTGTCGTTCAGTATAAACAACAACTTGGAAACTGCAGGTACCTCTTCGTTTCAATCGATCCCATCTGCCAAAACAATGCTGACCGAGACGGAAATAACTGTTTAAGAGCCTGTCACCTTCAAACCAAAAATCGGAAGAGGTCTGATTCTTTATATTACAGGAGAGGGCCACGTTATTAAATATGAGTATGAAGCCTCAGCATTTTTATCCTCTGTTAATTGTAGCACACTTAGCCTTTGTAATTGTTTAAAATATAAACATAATTACTCATTACTTTGGGCCATTAACATTTTCGGAATGGTTGTTAACGTCCAAGTTCGGTACTCGGCGTTGTGAGGTTGTGTGGTGCATAGGAAGCACTAGTAATCTGTAAAATTAGCAGATACAACTGAATACAAATACGTAAATATTTGCGAAAATGAGTATACGTCAAGTTATACAAACGCATAATTAAGATTTTCACTAAACCTAGGTTTGTATCTACCAGGCAATGCATACTTGTAGTGACTTTCGTATGCATTATTATGGGAACGTACCTATGAGAGTTAATTTGACCAAAAATCGGTAGCGAAAATCGAGCAACTCGTAGGACCACGGGTGCATTTTTACCCCCAAGTCATAAATGAGCTAAGTTGCTGTTTTACAAACGGTTGGGTCAGAATTTTAGGAAAGAGCCCCAACAATACCCATGACATAGGATGTACGGTAATTCTGTTCTCAAAATGCAAGCGGCCGCAAACTGAACGCAAACGCAAGCAGCAGTTAACAAAGATGTAACCAATCCCGGAGCCAACTAAGGGAGTTTCCATCTGAGGATTAAGATACAGCTAGTCCTGTTGGTTAATCTCCAACGAATCTATGTAGGTGAAGTGGTATAATCTCACGGACGCAGAAATGCATGAGAAAATGAGTGATTATCGATATAGTAGTTTAATGTACATCACGTGCCAATGAGTGAAGTCCAAAAATATACACGACAACAAACACGTAATGGGAGGCAACCAGTAGAGCTGGGGTTAATATAAGTTCACCTAAAAGTGCTATAGTGGCTTCCACTGGAATTTCGCACAGGGAAATTATGGGAAGTTATGGACTGGGGCAGTCACATGCCTATCCATTCGAAGCGCTTGAAACACTTACCGAACCGCAAGCATGAACTTTTGAGTGGATAACCAAAATGCAGACTACAAACGCGCCCTCATTGGCGACTACACTTACTCATTGGGCACTGAACATGAATAGGAAGCAAACTATGAATACAACATACAAATTTTGTTGTCGCACAGTATTCACGTTGTAAATTTGAACTGGATGCTCTGTCTGCAATTTTGTATAAATGACCATCTAGATTGTCATAGATTATGGTTTGACAAACTTGCAAACTGATATTAACCTGTAGAGTCGTTGGGATTAGTTGTCACATATTTATAGGCTAAAACTATCCCGTACTCATTCATGACATACCCAAGAGCGCAGGCTGTGCCTCACCATTTTGATCGCCATGTGGATTAAACATCTCGATCCGATAATTAAATTCAAGTTTCGGAGCCAGTAGCTTGTATTGGATGTGCTATCCCAATAAATAACGGTAGGAAAAAAGTGCTGTCCAACAGTTTTCCAGTAACATGTTGGCTGGCCACTCTGTCTTCGGAGAACTTCCGTAGTAGAACACAAATCTCTCCAATAGGCAGCCACAGCACATATTGCTCGCCGGTGGGAGAGGCATATGGGCATTTTGTGGTTGTGCCGCATCAAACTTATGTAGGTCGAGCTAAACCTAACTTAGTACTTAGAATGCTTTTCACGGTAAATTGAGGAACTCTTCCCCAATTGGTAGAGATCGTAGTGTACAAAGTGCTCGCGCTGACAACAAATTTGACTTTAACAAACTCAATTTGTAATGGGTCGGGTATAGGCTGTTATAACCGAGCTAGATGGGATGTAGTGCCGTCTAAACAAAGAATTTACCGCACCGGACAATGTATTGAGCAAAGTTTAATTCACATAATACAGGTGAGAAGGCAGACAGTATGAGGCAACGAAACAGTGTGCCAGGCAGGGGTCTGGCCTGATCGTCGGCATCATGCAAAAGCTGTGGTTGAGAGAGTAATTCATGGCCGGAATCGCTTGACGATGTAGTACTTTTAAGGTGCCGGCGGTAGGGACTTAACGTCTCTCATGCGAAAACACACTGTTCTCTTTGTTTGTAGGAATGTAGTCCTCGGATCAAATATAAACGTGAGATTTGTTTAGCTATGCGCATGCATCTACAAATGACTTCATAGTAAAGCTCTTTGCGCAAGTTCGTTGGCTCATTGAACTTCACGGTGTTTGGTGGTTCAAAGGTGATCAGCAATAAACACAAGTGTTATTCGGTAGAGGAAGTGATCGTGTTTTAATCGGTCGTTTTCGTAACTGATTAATGGACCAACAAAAGTGCGACCGGATAAGCACCTTTTAGGGTAACGTAAAGCTCCTTTAACATACCACTGCAGTTTGCCAGGTTAGGTGGTTCGGCGTTGTATCTAATGTGTACAATGAATATTCTGGAAGTAAAAGAGAGTTCAAGCTTGAGGCTAGTGGCGGTTGCGTAATCTTCGGATGAAGTGTTTGTATTAGTAGACGGAATTAACCTGGAAAATAACTTATGAGATTTGTCGTCTGGTGAAGCGGGGTCAGGCAGAGACGAATATCTCAACAGAAACAGCTGCATGATCTCCACTGCAGGTCCTTCGTCCACTGCTTCAGTGGTGAACGCATTAAATACAAACGGGTTGAACTTGGAACATTCCAGAGGTGATCGGTAGTGATTAATGCTATCACAACAACGGAGATAAATTTTGTACCGTTATCGAAAAACAACGTGTTTGGTGAACCGAACTGTCCAAATGACCGTTTTGGTTTGCATACGGGGGCCGCTTTCGCGACCACGATCATTATGTACACAACTGGCCATTTGGGGGTACACATCAACCACAAGTAAGAAACAACGCACTTGCACTTTGCCATCGAAATCAACGTGAATTCTCTCCCAAGGTTTGGAGGCTAGCGTCCGGTGCTGGATGAGGTTACTTGGAGTTTCCACTACTTAAGCACAGTTACCACGCCTGGTGAAATTTCTGGATGTCGCTGACAGGAAAAATAGTAAATGTATCTTCTGGATAGTGCTTGCAACTGGAGGGACGTAGGTCTAAATATCAATAACCCTGTCTGCATGGAATTTGCAACAACGACGCTTCCAACGAATATAACACAATTATTGACCACTACCAAATAGTCACATCGACTAAACAATTGGTGAAGGTATGTGTCAGTAATCTTGTGTAGCCAGTTTGTGTACCAAAACGAACGATGTGTTATAGAAGAAGCTTGATTTGCGTAGGTATAACCTCAGAAATACTCGGAAGAGCGCAATAGCTATTTCATACCCGTTACCAGCATAACTGACGGGATCGCCTGGTCCTCCTCTATGCTTGTCTGTTTTGCGAAATATCACGGGAGCGCCTTGGTGCAGCTGAAATATGCCGTGGGAACATGACCTATAGTAAAACTACCTTAGAGCAACAGTGTCCCCGGAAATTGAAGACGATTCGTCTTGTGCATCTCTATGCACTAGTTTTCATCTCGGGTTGGGTCTCCGGGTTCATCTATATGGACGACCCCTTGACAAATTGCTTTGCTGGAGCGGTGTGCAATTTTGAAGAGGGCTAGTGGTTACCTACGCACCTGATTGGTCGCTAACAATGGACATCAACTTTAACCATTTCATGTGGGCATAGCTGCGTACCGCAGGCACAGATGAGAACGGCGGTCTCCAGGTACATCACAGATAACCGTCCGCTCATTGCCGGTTTTACATGTGTCTTTATTTTGCACCAGACGCCCTCGATGGGACTGACTCCTTGCAAGCATGGCACGAAGCATTGAACTCTCTCGCAGCTGCACGGTGCTTCAAGTAAAGCGTGATCCAGTTGAATTTCCCAGAGCACGCAGTCATAAATCAGAATGCAACATTCCTCAAACATTACTCTGTTGGTATCAGGAATTTGTCGTAGCCATCCAGCGCACCTTTCCTTGCTCACTGGCCGTTATTTGTCATGGCGCCTTTAATATAAGCATTCGGTCTCAGGCTGTTTGCCATTGTAGACTGCGCTCGACTACCAATTCGTGAGCGCATAGTAGTAGGGGAACAAAGTTTAAGCGACTCTCAGCAGTACACACCGGTAGCCTTCCTGCCCCGTCGTAATTCATGAGCTGCGAAAGGAACGGATTGCATCGCTTTTTGTCCCCCATCGTGTTAATGGACTCCGGAATAGTATGCAGCTTCTGCATCTTCATAAGTCTACCATCCAATATCTAGAGACTATACTGGTAAGTACTGTAAATTTGAACTCTGTCTTGAGCCGCAAACGTAGGAGTTCTAGCGTACTGGTATTTAACGCAGAAACCTACTCCAACAGGGATTTGATGTGGTTATGACCCAGTGCTCTGTGACGGGCACCCCTTTGCTGCCTCATCGGTTCCGTCGATTAGTTCACCCGTATCCAGTTGCGGTAAGTTTTCACGCTCACCTTCAATGGGCAAGCAAGCCGCAGCCAATCATCTTCCTCCTCGTACGTATCCAGTATTACCTTCTCCGCCTCTATCGTGCGACGCGCACACAATCCAACCATTGTGTTTGCTTGAACCACACGTGCACAATCACACGGCAAAATTATTTGGTTGTGGCTCGTTATCCCAACTCATTAGTCGTTCAAAATTCAACCTCGGACAGGCCAACCTGGTGCATCGACAACCGTCAGTGTACCAGGTTGGCGTTGAAGTGTCCCAATTGCAGGCCTATGACAGGTGCAAATTTCTCAGTATGTGGCACAAGAGTATGCACAAGTACCACTTAGCACCACAAATTCTACAGCGGGATTCTCACAAGTGCGATATCGGCGTGATAGTTCAAGATGACCTCGGTTATTTGAAGCAGACTGAAAATGTATCTAAGAAAGCATACTAGTACCTTGACCTTCTTTGCGGAGCTTTCGGGAAGTTTGACCCTCCAGTCTTTCCAAAAATGCTTAGTGCGTACGTGAGGCCGCATGCGGAATACGCTATTCAAGCGTGGCAACCCTGGCTCAAGCACCATCTCACCGCGCTCGATACCGCGCAACGGAGGGCAGCGAAGAGCCTCAGAGGTTTGACCAGCCTCACCTACCAACTCAGGCTGATGGCCCTCAAAATATACAGCGGACGTTATTGGCGTCTAAGGGGCTCCAATCAACCAACGGTGGCTCAGCATTGGAGATTAGAATGCTGCCTACACCACCTTGAAGCGTGAGTGCTGCATCGGCGTTTCTGGAGGAGTGCAACCAATATTGAGAGGATAATCCGGGTGCAGTTAATTCAACAACCCCGTTAAGGTCACTGACCTAAGTTTCGGACACACAACACACATCAATACCCAGTGTATCCAAGGTGTCTGTGGGTGCAGACTGTTGACCTCCTTATCTTAGAGTGCGAAGGTTGAACGTTGTCATGGTAACTGGACAAAGTGAACTTAGACGGGACTGTTGCAGATAGGCATCAGATGGGTGTTGTGGGATGGTGGCTGTAGCTGGTTCTACTACAGTGGCAATTAGGTTGCTTGCAGTTAAGCTGGGAATTATAGAAGGAAGGTTAGTAATGGAAGTCGGGATGGGAATAAGAGAAACAGGTGGAAAAATGAGAGGCGTTAGCAGTAACATGTTTCCGCTCACCCGCCCTGCTGTATGCAGCAGATAAGGCGAACCTTGAAAAGCTGCGTGACGGCCGATGCTGGATGAAGTTTATCTTTGAAGAAAACGTCAGGGTTGTATGTGGGCTGGGATACTGCCACTGCACCCAAATCTAGACAGGAGGACTATAACGGTCCTCATCCAGGCCTTTGGCTCAAAAGTCCATCCGCAAAGCAGCTGGGAGTTGAAAATGATTTAGTTTTGCAGAAATGCACGCCATCCTAATTCGAACCACGAACCTGGAGAATCAGGAGACTGAAATTGTCTGAACTCTCCCCATTGACCAATCTGGTAGGAGCATTTCTCAAGGTGCACACAGGCACCACCAAGTAGGTCAATGGGTCAAGGAGGTAAGCAAAACATCGCATCACGTAAGGGCCAGTCTCGTTGCGACGGAAGAACTTGAACAGATGGACGCTCATTTCAAGCGCGGAGCACGCGGACGCCTTAGGTTCGCAATTCCTAACCGTAAATTCCAGTAAACCGGCTGCTGTTCTAGTACCGGCACACAATGCGTCAGTCTGGTTTGACATCCTAACATGTGATGCAGTCGAATTGTATCAGCTACTCGTCAATCTCGATGGTGTAATTCCCCCGGACCAGACAAACTTCACCCACTAATAAACCCCTACCGAATATTATTTCAGCAAACGTGACAAGTCAAGTTAACAATGCGTTTTATGCAATCATGAAGACTGAATATTCAGCTACAAAACACAAATAAAGCACAAATAAAAGCCACTAACCATATGACAAATGTATACGGTGCGCCACCAATAGTTGGCATCGGTGATATCATGGATTCAGCCTGGTAATAGCTTCTTGTCTGGCAACAAAGTGATCCCTCAGAAACCATGACAAATAAGGAACAACTGAGGTAGCGTAAGCCCGTGTGCGAGTATAAATAGCTTTGTACGTTTACCTGGTCGAAGAAGTTGAGATACTTTTCGACAATGCATATTGGCGATAATGACTGGCATCAGTGAGTCTTTTGATGCTGTTTTTGCAGGAGTGAACTTGATTGGGCATAATGATATCAATAACCTGTGGTTGAAACACCACTGCATCGAGCAAAATGCTTCAGCGATCTGTTGATCATTTTGCATTGCCCGTTTAAGAGTCCGGGAAATATCACAGGTGAGCAATACGTCCAGTGCGGTATGACGCAGACGGTGACAAACCATGGAATCAAGTAACGAGGCGCGGATGAAGACCTAAGTCGGGAGACGTAGAACGAAATTCTCCTGATTTTAGTCAATGATTCATTCACGTGATGTGACCACGTGCAATTCAGACTTAGTGTAACGCCGACATATTTCACTAGTGTACAGGTATTTAGACCGACACTCTCCATATTAAAATTTGGGGTGTATGTCAGGAGGTGCTGATAAATATCTTTCTTGGATAGCTAGAAAATCACATCTATACACATTCATGCGTTTGGTTAAAGACAGCAGCAATTGAAACAGGAGGTGAGGTTGTCTAAGAAGCGTTGCAATTTGGCCAAAGAAGCTGTGTTGTGATTGTGTACACGAAGCATCAAGTCGTCAGCATACTTCAGTAGCATGGCCTGTTTGGAGCGGGAATAGAGTTAATGTAAGTGGAAAACAGGGATGGGAACCACATTGTTCCCTGAAGAACACCGTAATTTGTGGTGTGTGTGGAAGAGCTTTTCCCTCTCAATCTTGGTAAACTGCGTACGATTGGCAAAATAGCGGGTAAAAGAAAGATGCTATTGAGGGTTGAACCCCGGAAACTAGAAGATCGTGTAACAGAAGTCAAAATTTACACAAGTGAAAGCATTGCTGTAATCTGGGAAGCAGATCCGCGTGAGGTTTTCCTTGGTTGATGAAAACACTGTTGCATTAGAAGGCTAATGCTTCCAAAGTAGACTGTGAACTGCGATATGCGAATTGAAAGGATAATTCGAGTGGGTTTGGACAAGTAATCTTTCAAGTATGATTCATTCCAATGTCTTCAAAGCCACAGACTTACACGCAATGGGTCGACACTTAGAGGAATCTCTATTGCCACAAGTGTAATTTGGACGATTTGCCAGTAGTCGGCTATCTTCTGCTGATCTCGATACATGGTGTAGATTTCAGAAAAAGGCTGTGCTAAGACTGGCACATTCCTTGCGGACTATGGGGAATAGTCCATCTGGACCAGACGTTTTGCACGACTGTATACTTCTTAATTCATCCTTAACTCTTAAATTAGCTATGGATAGTGAGGTTTATGAGGAGAATTGCAACGGTAAACATAGCAAGTGCAATGTTGAAACATTTATACGATCATAGAAGTTGCGGTTTAATTTCTCCACATCGAGAGCAGTGTGTGTGACAGTTTTGACTGCCCAACTCAGGTCCTTAATCATTTTCCATATTCAGCGTCAATTATTCTTTCCATGTTTAGTTTGGATATAAATATGGTTGAGGCGGCGCATTTTATTTTTCATGTCAGCCAGTAAAGAATTTACTGAAGCGGCTTCTTTTCGTTTGTAAGCTTTTCCTTGAGTCTGCGCAGTCTTTTGAGGCACTGGGATAAAAACCCACCTGAGCGAATGAAAATGGTTTCCAGAGGAACAAAATATCGAAGCAACGGTTCAAGTAGCTTGTTAAATGATCACAATATGTTGATACATAATTTGTAAAACATGTTGAAATTTGTAGAGGCAACAGTTTTGCGTAGTGAATAAATATTTCGGGGAAAACACGGTCTTTGCCTTAACTTGCGATCTTTGCAACGAATAACAATTTTATACTTCGTTTTGTCTTTGAGTATGGGAGGCAAATTTATGGTGGCATTATCTGAGCTTCCAAGCGTTGCCTTTGTATATAGAGGAAGTGTTTTAAATCGTTGACATACCCGAAGTCCAGGGTTAGTTGTGACCTTGTTCTTCAGTCCAAGTTTGATAATAAAACTATTGTCCAATCTCTGAAAGTCAACGGCAAAGAGCTATAAAGAAAAATCTACATGTTCCATGACGGAACGTGCAAAGTCGTCTTAAACGTTTTCAGCATCAGCTGTAGGGCAGCTAGGAGAAATATGAATGTTGGCTAATAGGATCGAACGAAATCCACACATGTATCGACGCCTGCATTTCACAAGTAAACAGCTAATGCGCTGCGCTTAATGATTAATAATCTTTGTCAAATTACCCCATGAATAATGTAGGTATGTGACAACGCTATTGCCACAGTGCCTGTGTGTACATGGGCGGTCAGCAGGATGCACTGTAAATCCGTCAAGTGCCACAAATATATCTTCTACGTCATCGTGCAGCGACGTTTCTTGTAGCGTAAGGACATCAACATGGGAGTATGTGCGACAGCTTGTTATACTTTTCAGCTCTTCTAATTTGCTCACAAGAGAACGGATGTTGGCAATGATCATACTTGGAAGCATTTTCCTTCAAATGCAAATCACCACCTTGCACAGTGCTTTCTTGTGGATCTACCGCGTTTTCTTTTGATTCTTCACCATTTGATCCGTACAGACTGTCCAGGAAAAAGTGCGTGATCCACTTTGGTGAAGAAGTGCAGATTTTTTTAACATGTCGAGAGCATAGTCAATCGTGACATGATTCGCGCAATGAAAAACTGATTTATCGAAACAAAAGGACCAAAAAATATTAAATGTGAGCATGTGTGTTGATAGGTCCGGTGGACACGAATCACAAAGCACGGCAGGATTTGAAGGCTTCTACGATAACTGAAAATGTTCGATACTCCGACCGCATATCTAGGATGGGAATCCGAGTCTAGAAGAGAAATATAGTCCGATCTGTTTGACTTCGATATTTTCCAAAGTTCTCGAGATGGTTGTGAAAAAGCGTTTGCTGTCGTTCGTATCGATGGACTTATTGACGCCAGCGCATCAGGGCTTCACAAAAGCAAGGTCCTATATCCCCCACTTGTTTTATGCCAACCACAAGTGGGTACGAGCTCTTAACGAACAGAAGACTGTTTCCATGGTGTACAACGACGTTATTAAGGCATGTGACGGAGTGAACCACGAGGTACTCCTTCGTAAACTGTAAATACACGGAATTGGTGGCGCGCTACTTCAATGGTTACATGAGTTTCTTGTGAGAGTGAAGTTTAGTGTACAGGTCGACGACTACCTGAAAGACTGGTTTCCATTGACCAGTGGCGTGTTTTAAGTAACTGTACTTGGGCCAGTCTTAGAACTTATTCATGGCAACGACTTCCCGCATCAGTTCCAGTTATCGTGTGTCTTGTTTGCACTAGATTTACCAAGCTGGAGGATAATTGAGAACCGGGACAATTGCGCTCGATTCTAGCACGACTTAGATCGATTGTCAAAGTGGTCCGCTGAAATAAAAATCCCTCTTAACGTAAGCAATCGGTGTTCATTAATATCACTAGACGTGCAGACTCTCGATCATACACTTTGCATGGCTAATTGCTCCAAATACATCTGTCAGACTTAGGAACGCTCACGCGACATGACGTATCACTAGAAAATACAGAGAAATTGTACTGTCCGGGACTTAGTATGATCTGGGTACTACGACTAAGTTTCTCTACATTGTCTGGAGAAATCCTACCTTGCATATTCACCTTGCTCATCAGAACAATCCTTGAATACAGCGCCCCAGCTTATCATCCGGTAATCCAGGGGAAAACGGAAAAGCTGTAGAAAATACAGCACATCACAACTTGAATAATACCAAGTCTAGGCAAGCCTCCTTATGAAAAGCTTTGTGAAATACGTGGACTTTACACAGTATCTTATAGCCGACTACGAACTGACCTTATTTTGACCCATGAAACAATACACTCGAAGCACTTATCCATACTACGACCAATAATTCACCTGTGGAAACCCTGCATCACCAGAGGAATCTGTAACAAACTCAACATTCCCTGCATGAACAAGATATCTGATCAGTTTTTCATAGAACGAATAATCTTAAAATTTTGGAATACACCAACAAAAAACTAAGGTATGCCAATTCTGTGTAGTGTTTCAAAACACGTATCGAAGATTATTTTGAAAACATCTGCTTTTTGTTGAAACGGTGCACATACAATGCAATGCAGCAGATCCAAACCGTGGAAGTAATGACTGCCATACGAATTCCTAAGCGAACAGTGATAAACGATTAAATGACTAAACACTGCCGCTGAAAATCTGCTATTTAACGCTTTTGAATTTTCAAAGTTTGACAGAGTTGTGAAGAAACATTTCTACTTGCTTTTAAATACAGTCTCAGTTTCAGATACGGCGTGTTATCACTGCAGTGGAGAGCACAAACTTTTATTACCTTATTTGGATAAAACATCTACATGGCTTACCGGGATGATGCTACAGTTCAACGCAACCAAGTGCAAAATTAGGAGCATACGCCATCGAAGTGCTGACAAATACCAGCTGGGGCCACAAAGGATACGTTGGGCTTCTCATGAGTGCAATTTCGGCATGCAGTTGCAATTCGACCTCCGTTATTTGAGATGGACTGAAAATGCATCAAAAAAGGCAAACCAGCTATTTGGCCTTCTTTATAGAATCTTCGAGGAAGTTTGACGCCTCGGTCTTACTGAAAATGCTTTATGCGTAATGTTGCCGCATGCGGAATACGCTATCCAAGCGAAGCAACGTTAGGAAAAGCAGCATCTCACCGCATTCGATACCGCGCAGCGCAAGGCGAAGAACGGTGGAGATTCATCGAACCTTACATAAATATTCAGGCGGAATAATCTAAGCATATACAGCGGAGGTGATCAGCGTTTACGAGACATTGTCATAATGGTATAGCAAACCCTAATAAAACTCAGCTTAACTACGGTCGTGACTTTGAAGGCGTGTCTCACACCGACTAGCATAAATCCTTTATTTATTTGCATGCCAGTATATTTTGAAACTTAGCCAAAACACATCTCTGAAGGGCTATCAGTTTGAGTTGAGTGGTACACCCGACTGGAATGTCGATGATGTCTTTTCGCCATGCAAGTGTCACATACCTGGACCGCCCTTCCAGCGCATGTATTTATTGCCTCCACCATATCCTTACTCGAAGAACAACTTGACGATATCCTGTAACATTTACAGTGCGGGATAAAACTCATAAACATCAGTTGATGACCTAATTGCGGAACGGAGTGTGGACAGTTTCATGACCCTCCTTAACTACAGGCACGAATTCTCACACTTGCTAATGGTGAGTCATATATCTCCCGCGTTCTTTAACCGACACTGCTTTTTGTACTGTTCACCGGAACCATCCAACGGGAGTTGGCAAGCGCTCCCTTTTATACCCGTCATAAAATATTGCTCCATTGCTATATTACCAGTATGTCATCTACGTTGGGTTGAACAAAATCACATGCCATGTCGACCACGGCGTGCTCAAGTTAGGCAGTAGCTATGTCAGATTCGTCTGTTACTATTACAGGTTGGTCATTCATGCATCAGCCGTGGTTACTGTGAGGATCGTCGAAAGAATTGGGGTCAATGTAAGGCAAGGATTTGGAGTACCCCTTCGTAACCCTTTAACATCCCATCGGCGGAATTAGTTGATATTTATTTACATTTTATCATGGCCAGTAGTCGACTTCCCGCACCAAAGTTACCAGTCACCCTGAAACAGATGCTGGTCGGTGTTCGGATCCATCCTGTACTAAATCATGACATCGCCGGCAAACATTGGGAAGTTTGAACGGATTGCTTGTTTAGGTCTTTAAGAAACACCAATAACAAACCTAAATATAGAACTGAGCCTTGCGGCACACGACAATCTACTTGTATGGGCTCCGCTGATGAGCTCCGAACTCTGACCACCAATTACGGTTGACGTAGAAATTTGGCAAGCCAGCTTACATAATTTCTCCGATCCCGTAATGCTGCAGCTTGGAGAGTAGTATCCGATGATCTAGACGATGGAAAGCTTTCCAAATTCTAGGTACATCACAGGAACACATTCTCCAGTGTCAGCTGCCCCTGTCCAACTACTGCGTGCGATAAGTAAATTCGTTGTGCATGACCACTGTCGGCGGAAACCGTGCTGCTCAGGCGTGGTGACGTAAACGTTTTCCAGCTAGCACACTTGTTCATATGCAAGTATGGATCCCATGACTTGGAGGTTATAGCAAGAAGGGATACTGGGCGGTAGCTGGAGGGATCAGTATTGCTTCCAACTTTGTGTATCGGGGTTATTATTCCAAGCTTCCACATGGCAGGAACTTCCTTAGTGTTTAAGCAGCTCTGCGAAACTGAGCTAAGGGTCCTGCCAGTTCACTTGCTACAGGTAGTGTCGACATCCGGGAAGCTGTGTTTGTGTAGAGACGTCAAATTTTGCAACACAGTCTCCCCGGTAATAGTGAGGTGGTTTGATCCTGGCAAGGAGACGACAAAGTTTGGAAAATCGCTTAGTGGCATGACCATCTGAAACGTGAGGGCATATTGCATCCGCAACGCGTTTGCTGCTTACACAGCTGTTAATGTTGGGCTATCAGCTGTCCTAAGTAGAAGAAATCCTTTCGTAGTCTATTGACATGTTTGTACAGCAGTTTGTGATTAGGTTTGTGCGGTGTT
This sequence comes from Dicrocoelium dendriticum, assembly GCA_944474145.2. Taxonomy (NCBI): domain Eukaryota; kingdom Metazoa; phylum Platyhelminthes; class Trematoda; order Plagiorchiida; family Dicrocoeliidae; genus Dicrocoelium; species Dicrocoelium dendriticum. The sequence goes on along the minus strand of OX104069.1, from coordinate 84,339,626 downwards.
CTGGAGGTTAGGCGGCTTTGTCTTCTCTTAGAAATTGATTGCAGTTTTTACGTTGGTCTACTTAGTTGTCCCAAGTTTCTGGTGCTGGAGCTTCCCTGTATACTTGCTATGCAGCGTTGTGTACTGTCATCCATTTCCGAGTTCTGCTCCTAACGAAAAATACAGATGTACGCTTATTGCACAGTTTTATTTCTAAAGCCTCTGCAATTAGCGTACTGGATTTGCTGACGAAATCGAAACAAGCGATTTCCGAGTGCTCTTCGGCAAGGAACAACCAAGTAGTAGAGCGTACGGGCTGGGCGCGTCGATCGTAACTTGTGATGCTTTCAGTCTCATCGTTCTCATTTCAATATTCTGCATAGTAGACGAAGTTGAAATTGATAGCACAGTGATCACTGCGACCTAACTAGCGCCTAAAACCAAACCATCTATCATATTCTCCTCGTTGGTAGCCGCAAGATCCAGCTCCGATGGCTTGTTACCTGTACCGAACGGCGTGGGTAAAGAGCTGTGATTGTAAAGTAGAACACTGGTTACAAGATCCTGTAGATCGGATTTGAATTGTTCTCTGAGCGTGACAGGAAGTTCTATCAAATGTACGTTGAAATCATTGGGATAAGTATTTGAGTGTAATTTCAATGTAAACTTCATCATAAAGCAGCCGTAAGGTGGCAGTCGGTTTCGGGTGTAGAGTTTAGGGTGCGATACCCCAAGAAAATAAGGAATTCTCCCTGCTTTTTAGGTGCAAACAGCACCAAAGAGAGTCGAGGAACTGCGATTCGGAATCCTGCACATCACCGCACTCTAAGTCGCTTCGGTAATACAGAATTCTCCCTCCTTCTTTTGTAGGTATATCGTTCAGGATCAGCGACATTCTCTTAAGGTTATCCAAGTTCCGTCATTCCCGTGTGCAACTAGGTTTCGGAGATATCAATAACATCATATTACCCGGATGCTTAGGGATCTTTTGGTTTGGCCAGTGTATGAAAGAGAAGCTGAACATTCGGATGCAAGCAAGCCAGTTTCTCTGTCTCTTGGAGCCAACGGAGGGCTAAAATGGTTAAATGTGAGCGAATGCAGACCGATGGGAGGTCAGCAGTTACACGTTTTTTGACGGGATAATGTTACGTCGTCGGCATGTTGCTTCAAGCAAGTTGCGCCCCAACCTTCGTTTAGAACTGCTTCAGAATGTAGTGAAGCAGCAGTCAAGTTACGCTTCTTTGTCAACGGCCCTAATTTCGCGGGTTTAGGTGCTTTTAGTTTTAAAGTTGCAAAGCTTCTGCGATGTTTAACCAAATTTCAGAAGGAAAGCGTTTCTAAAGTTTTTCGCCATCTAGCTAAAATATCCGTTAATTTTGCTCTGGCTGAACTACATTTTTAGGATTCTAGGGTGGCATCCTCTATGATTTGGTTAGAGAGGTATCCTGGTGAGCGATAACGCCACAAAGAAAATGTTACACGAATGAACCGCCACTGTTCTACGTCTTGCTTCCAGTTCTTTTGAATTTCCTTAGGAGGATCTCCTGGCACGCTAAATATGCATATTGTGTTTAGGCGGTCTTACTTACTTTGTCTCACTTCGGTTTTCTATTTTGATTGTCGTGCACTCCATGCGACATCAGGAGACATGCATCATCATCATCATCAACAGCAGTGCATCAGCCATTTGAACTGATGCTTCGCTGCCATACAACCATGAGGACTTATGAAATAAAGAATAAGAAAAGGGAGAGAAGGGGGACTTACCTGAAAACCTTAATGCCCTAAGCAAACATTCAGGGTCAAGTCGCCTACACCTTGTGTAGACAACATACTGTCACAAGCAACTGGCTATCGTGCAAAGATAAGGCGGCATCGGCGAGACAGCTTCCTTGCGGCTTTCACTGCCACGCGTCATAATCGGCCATTATCCCGCAGATAACTCAGTACCAAACACACTTTAAACAGACAATCCGATTACGAGACGGCAGCAGACGCGCCACTGTTGTCTACTGCGAGCCATGTCCTGTAAAGTCTCGAGCCAAGCACAAGGTGAGTCACGTGGACTCCAACCCGGAAGGCGAGACGGACCAACGGCACCCAGTTTGGTCGTCAGTGACTTCATTTCCCGCTGCCAAGTCAACTTCTGTCCACTTCGAGCCTTGTGCCATCCGACACCTGGTAGACTGAACAAGGCCCTCCTAGGTAAGCGGTGACCAGGCATACGTAGCACGTGCCCGAGCCAACGTAACTTATTCAGTGCTATCAGTTGTTCTAGGGAGCAAGCATGATCATCACCACCTAGTACTCGCCTACGCACATCATCGTTGCGGACACGCTGGTGCCATCCGACACCAGCAATGCTTCGCAAACAACGATGATCAAAGACTTGAAGGCGCCTCAGATCTTCAGACCGAAGGGGCCAAGTTTCACTACCATAGAGCAGAACGGCCCTCACTGTGGCCTTGTATACATGGCCTTTCAGACGGAGGGAAACTCCCTTCTGTCGCCAAAGATGACGCAGGAGACATGCGTATCCCACGGGACCCGTGTTTCAGCGCGCTTGCGGAAAGCAAAACGTTTTCTACGTCGGTGGAGGATTTTAGTGTTACTCGAATAAGTCTGGGTTCTCCACAGTGTGGCGACTTCGGATGACGTGTAATTCGTAATAAGGTTATAGGCTTGGCTTTGACACTCATCAGCACGCACAATGTGTTTCATTGGTCTTGGCCATCCGATAACATATCCCGCAATGTGATGGGGGTAGATTCAGGGACATTTCAACTTACAACTGTCCGAACACTATTGTTGGATTCCATTTTCATTGATCTACAAGTTAAAATACTCTTTTGTCTTGATATGCTGCCATGTGTTGATAGTTTACTTTTATCACTTTATTCGCGTTAACCGTGTTTACAACGAAAGTGGCTGCGGCGGCGGCCTCTCGACTACCTTTGCAGCAATCTCTAAATATGTAACTGTTTTGCTGGATGACTTTGTCTCGAAAGGAGACATTTGAGTTACAGGTACCGAGGGTTGGGTTTCGGCTTCGTCTTCCTTGTTAATGTTAGATGCCATTTTCAAAGGAAATTGCTTAACCAGGCGTTTCGAATGGTGCCTGATTCTAGTTGCCATGACTACTGTTTCACTCTCGTAGGTGCAATCAGTTATCGCCCGATATTTTTCAAAGTTGGAGAAGACAACGGCGACGGGTACGTGGCTGATTGCAATTCAGGGGAAGCAGATTGTGCAGAATTCCGCTGCTTAGAAGCCGCTACGCTTCCATGGTGCATACTGACTTCCATTGAAGTAATATTGTTTATCCTCTGCTCGGCTTCTGTGGTTAACCAGTCACACTTCTGAACCAGCTTAAGCAAGCACTTAACGAGTGGGATAGTGGAGTACGCAGCGTAGAACTAAGGTTCATCTTGGTAGCTACTTCTTTCTCGTACCTGTTGTTCGGACACATTGGCACATTTCGGATGATACCATTGAAAACAGTGCGATCAAGCGAGACCGCTATTAACTACTCGATGACATTCTCATAATCCACAACTGCCTTTCGTTTAGAGCCTTTTCGGATTGGCATTTCTCCCAGTCAACATGGTATCCTCATCTGTCCCAGTGGGTTGGTTAGCGTGCTGTACTTTTCCAGCTTTGAGAGCGGCGCACATCGGTCAGGCGAGCATGGTGGTTGCAAGGTCAAAAGAGCCATCGTCGTAGTAGCGCGGTCGGCGTGGAATGGGTTATGCATCTGCACTAGCTGACAACTTCAACAGAAATGACCAGTGACTGGAACCTGCTACCTGTACACAAAGTTAAACACCGACTGAGAGATCACAAATTCTTTCACCGCTGGGTTGAGAAACGCTGGACCGGAAGAAAATTAGTCTTTTCTGATTGCCGCAAGCGTTCTTTACCGTATGCAGTCACACAGCAAGGCAATCGGCTCAATGTGATTGTGTTGTCCGCTTGCGCTTTATCAAGGATGCTAGTGAAAACTGTTAGTGACCACACAGACTCTACTCGTAGTAGAGATTTCCACATATGATTGATCACTGTGGAGGGCTGGTAAATCCGGTTCGAATGAGCGTACAGTTGCAACGCTGCCGGAAGACAAAGACAGAGCATAGAGAGGAATAATCCAACTAAACCAGTAGCAAGCACGTGAAGCGTGTGTATGGATGACCTTGATCGTGTTTCCGCTAACAGGCTTTTGCAAGATCCTCTGGGAGATCGTTCTAAGGAACATCTGAAAGTATATTCAGCGAAAGTGATGATTCTGGAAGCCAACATGTTGACAGTAGGATGGTGTTCGTGATATCATGAAAACAAGGATAACCCGTTGTAACCTACGCTGAAATTAACGAAAGAATGCAGAGAAAAATGCGACTTTGCTCATCGTGGTGTTTACGACCCACTTTCCGATTGCGTAACGCAAGGATTCACACAAGTAACCTTATTCATTCGGCATGTACCCCGTCGTAAATGATGAGCTTGGAGACATTGATACGCACGACATTGCGTCAAGGTAATGCACATTGGTAACAAGCCACTTGCAAGAACTTACTGCTGGATGTAATATGCAGTGCGTCTTGGAAAGGTCAATCAGCAATCGACGAAGTGACAAGTTGTGAAGTCGTAACCGCTTCCTCCAGTTATTTTACGAAACATCGCGTAAAGTAGGGACAATTCTTGCGGCCAAATGCTGTACCCGCCCAATCATTTACAACCATGACTGATCGAAAAACCACTTAGGAACTTTGGTTTGCATCATACTAAATGATAGCTTGTAGAAAGCGCTGAGTCCGTAATTATTAAGCTTGCCGCATTGCACCAACGATGAGCAACTTATGTTATAATGCCGCCACCATGAAACTGGGCTTCCCGGAGCGGTCAGACCTGATGGGAAAATAAGCATCGAATTGAATTACCCAATTTTCCACATCAGTAGGCATGCAGCCTTCTTGTAACAGAATCCTTACTTATTCTCATACATATTTTGCTGCATAAGGACACTAGTAACCCTGCTTCCACAAAGAAGCGAGCGATCATTACTGAAAATTATCAGTGGCACTTGCGCTTTGTCGACAGAACAAAGACTGTGGCCAGATTGCAAGCCAGCATGACGTTTTCACTTTAATACAAGAGTTGTATTCCTTAGATGTGTGGAGGTGTTCCTGAAATTACCGCTGCATTCCATGAAGAACGGATTTAAAGCAGCAACACGTAAGGTCTTCAAAGGACTGACGGAGTAGGACAACATTGATTTTGAGATCTGATCAGAAAAAAACAAATTGCTTCAAAGTTACAACTAAACTACAGAATCTGAAGTCGGTAGTTGAAAATAATCCAACGAGAACAGCAACGGACAAATGTGAAGGCCTCGCCACAGAATGAATGCGAAGGAACATACGTCCACCGACAATATAAATGCAGTTGTTTTTAATGTTCCGGATAATATACCGCCTGCAGCCTTGCGAGATATATCACTTAAAGCTGCTAACATGGTTGGCACAGAATGCAGTTGCATAAGACTCAGAAAGAAAGTTCAGCGCTACTCGTGTCTAATCCTATTCAAATTTAATAGCGCTTTAACCGCTAGTGAGTTTATAAGCAGACGTGATCTAATTGCTGCCAACACTACCTTTAAGACCTTGAGAGTAATCGCTGACAGAACACCTTTACAAAGATTACTCCTGCATGGAGATTCTGACCTTATCTCTCGACGCGACTCGTTACCCTCAAATGGGGTCACATCTACAACCGTTGCTAGTCTCGTTCCCAACTGCCAAAATGACACCCCAACATTAAGGTTACCTACACACAATGACACCCATTACCAGTCCATAAGTATAATATGCCCCCTCGACTGTCCACTAACAACGCTACGTGCAGCGGATAATTTAGAGCCTATGATTTTTAAAATAAAGCGCCACCGTCGCTATCAACCTGCGATATCGCATCCAGGGGACAGTTATGTACAGCAGCCACAGATCACTAACTCCCTTGTCGATTTAGACTTGACCAGCATTGTGACCAGAGACCTGACTGCTTTCCTTGACGACGAAAGACCTAGAGTAATTGATACGCAGCAAACAAACGAGCCACTAGCTGGAGATAAAAATCCGGTATCTAGCAATCCATCTTCACTGAACGAGGGTTCTTCTGATCCTACCACCCAAAATCTTGACTCGGCTGATACTCAGGATCACCCTATTTCCCACAAACTTACAGCCACACCTGCAGTTCTCGTGGTTAAACCAGTTCAAACCCCATCGCCCAATAAAATTGCCGCCTGCCCCATAAGGCCAAAGAAACCATTAGTTTATAGTCTCCTTACTTTCAATATTCCTGACTCTACTGATCTCATTGACGTCGTTACAACTTTAGGTAAAGTGGCTAATGTGAAATCTCACATGTTTAATGCTATTAGAGTGCCCAAGAGGATACAGGCCTACCCAGCACCAGTGAGATTTACCTCTGTCGACCAGCCCACGTTGGAATCGCTTGTTAGTAAGCTAAGTGCTATTCGAACAGTTCCTTACTTATCAAACATTTACTTCAGTAGGTTACTTGCTCGACCCTATGTTTCTGTCCACCCGAAAACGTCTGCTGCATCCATTCTTGGTGCACCATGCTTACCTATTGACCCTTCCCGCAATGGCAATCCTACTTATATCCCTGATAGACTGAATAAGCAGTCTATTTTTGTAGACCTGGGGAGGAAACTCAGTGTCATCCCTTCCCAACAAGCCTTCAACCTTTTTCTGAACTTTCTCAAAAGTATTCAGACTTAAATTTGGTAGTTATTCCTGCACCATCATCCATTTCCATTCCAGCTCAAAATTACCCCACTCCTTCCACCTCAACTTATGATGACACATCGTCAGATATTTACCCCAACTTATTCAACCAGTTAGCGTGTCTACATATCCAGTCACAATCCACCAAATCGCTTCTCTTCAATGCTCGCTCACTTCGAAATAAGATGCCCACTCTTCGCTCCATGGTGTCTCTCTTTCAACCTGACTTTATCCTAGCTACAGAGACTTGGTTCACAAGCGAAACTCCGCAGTCTTGCTATCACATTGATCAATATCATAGTTTTCTCGCTTGTCGAACCTCAGCACCTGGTGGCGGTTGCATCATTTATATATCAAATAACTTCCAAGCATCACTGCTGTGCGCTTCCCTTCCAGACAGCGATATTGACAGTATAATTGCACATGTTACTCTAGGTAGAACCTCGATGGTCTTGGGTTGCATTTACTCCCCTCCGAATCCCAGTACGGATGACTTACGAACATTGGAACGCTTGTTTTGCTACTTAGCAGAATTACCAGTTAAATGTAAAGTATTAGGAGGAGATTTCAATATGCCTGATATTGACTGGAGATCGTGCGCCGCACCTACTAAATATTCGAGACTGATGTCTTCTTTACATGTATATGGATGGACACAACATGTCCATTCACCCACCAGGGGAAACCACACTCTCGATTTATTCCTTACGATAAGCCTATCCAACGTTTCTGCTGTTGTTCTAGACAATTTCCCTGGAAGCGATCACAAGATGGTCCAACTCACCTTCGATAAGCCATTTTCTGATCCTACCCCGACTAAACCTGCCATCCTCTACCGACTATACAATTTGTTACACATGGAATCGCTTTCCGCCCTTCTGAGATCCTTGCACTGGGAAAATTTCTTCCTATCCAATGATCCACAAGTGGCAGCCGATGAGTTCTACAAGAACATTGAGATGTGTCTAGATGCTCTAATACCACTGAATTATTGCCGTCATTCCAGAAAAATAAAATTAGAGTCTACCCCCGGAAATTTTTCACGCAAACTTGCACGACTCCGAAATTACTACTTAAAAACAAATGACTTCTCCCTAGTATTGCTACAACAGAAAATCCTTGCTCAACTTGACAGACTTCGGCATATCAGCCTTATGGACGTAGAAAGACGGGCGCTAAATAGCATGAATAAAAACCTAGAACTCACCAAGCTGATGAAATATAGAAACAAGAATACGGAAACCCTATCCATCCTGATTTCTGGTAACCAAATAACTAACAATCCAGCTAAAATAAGCAGGGATTTCAATAATTACTTTTGTTCTACTTTTAATACAGCTGCTGCGGCTCCCTCGCACATTATCCCTCTGCTTACTGATGACAAGATCTGCACAGTTGATTTTGAACTTCGTGATATAAATCGACTTATCACCTCTACGAAGTCATCATGGTATGCCGGACCTGACAAATTACCACCAACGCTTATAAAATACGGTGGATCTGACTTCCCTGTACTACTTTTGAATCTTTTTTCTCTATCCATGAACACCGGTACCGTGCCATCACAGTGGAAGACGGCTGTAGTCATTCCTCGCTACAAGTCAGGCTCTGTGCATGAAATGAGCAACTACCGCCCAATAAGCCGTACTTCTATCCTCTCTAAAATGATGGAGCGTCACATAAAGTCCAAAACTGTGGACTTCATGATGTCGCGAAATCTTATCAACACCTCACAACACGGCTTCCTAAGCACGCGATCCTGCATAACATGTCAGATAGACTTTCTCAGTCTTCTGACTACTTCGCTTGATGACGGTTCATCAGCGATAGTCATCTACCTAGATATGCACAAAGCATTTGATCGTGTCCCTCATAACCACCTCTTATCCAAACTAACTGCATATGGCATAGACAACACTCTGCTTTCATGGTTTGACTCTTACCTAACTAATAGAACCCAGGTTGTTCAGATCGAGCATGAAACAAGCACGCCAAAGCCTGTCACCAGTGGTGTGATACAAGGTAGTGTTCTGGGACCCTTTTTATTCCTACTTTACGTAAATGATATTTTTGATGTCTTTGCCTCCGGCAAACCTTTCCTGTTTGCCGATGACATCAAAATTGTTTACACTTTTAATCCAACTGAGGTCAGTGATACGCTTAGCGAAATCCAGCATGACTTACGTACACTGGACTCATGGAGTTCCAAATGGATGATGACATTCTCTACTGATAAATGCCACGTGCTATCCTACAGATGTGACATCACACCAGGTTCACTAACTATAGATGGTAAACCATTGTCTCACTGCCACACTATCCGTGACCTAGGGATCCACTACTCGAGCACCCTTAACTATTCCGAACACGCAGGACACACCGCAGCTCAAGCCCGCCGAAGCATTGGGCTTTTGTTCAAAACATTTAACTTAAAAGAATCCATTAATACCATGTATAGAATAAAAACGCGCCCCCTGCTTGAATATGGCTCCATCACCTACTGTAATTCTAGAGTGAGTGATCGTATGGCATTGAAAGGTGTTCAAAGATCATTTACTAAGCGTCTTCTAGGCTATTCCACCACCCTATCTTACATGGATCGTTGCGTTGCCTTAAAACTTGATCCACTGTGGCTGCGAAGAATGAAACTTAACCTTTCCATCTTCTTTGACACAATTACCCAAAAATTACATTCTACACGCCCATCGGTACAACGAGCAGAATTATCAAATTATCGCACCCGAAATAACGATCACAATAAAGTAAAAGTGAAAAGATCACGAACGAAACTGTCTGACAACTTTTTCCTAAATCGATACTCCATATTGTGGAACAGGCTTCCATCTGAGATACGTGCAATCCAGTCAGGGATGAAGTTCCGACACGTTATACATTCCTTTCTAAACGTCGAAACAGCGATCGGTATATTGCAACCTACCTTGACAAGTGAATCCTCATACGAAATAGGAGCAAAATGGATATAGTATCAATATCAGGGGATCTTTTTATTCTCCTGTTGCCCGATCTTACTGCCCTCCCCAAATTTATCAGTAGCAATAACGTGTTTTCTAAAGGCAAAAATATCCTGATTAACAATGAACTTCACACTCACCAAGACGGAAATGTGCCCTAGAGTTCCTCTCGAGCAAATTATTTCGCACTTGTTCTGCAACGCTAATTATCTTCTACTTATCGCTTCCCCTGGCCCCCTCCCTTAGGTACGAGCTGCTGTGTTACGTGCTCAGCGAAATCAATGTTGATTTAATCCTTCTGCTTTTGGACTGAATCCATTTGATAACACCTTCCGAAAACCTACCATGATCTTCCACGCTTACGTTCACTCTGAACAAATCCCCTCATCGAAATCAGCTTCTCCTCTTACCGCACACAGCTGAACAGTTGGAACGACGGTTAACTTACTTTACTTTGCGTACAGTTTTCTCTCCCTCGATGAAAAATACCATGCGTACATACAACATTTCTCAGTACCATACCAAATTATTTCGCATCACCAATTTTCCCATTTTGATCTCCGACAACTGCTGGAGCTATCTTACTATTTCCTCCGAAAATTCTTCTCCTTTTCTGTAAAAAGCATGTATATTCCTGAGGTTATCAGTTACCAGTGAAACTTGTACAATCTGAATCGAACAACGTCGGACGAAAATCTAGCATTTCACGTTACTGTACGTCCACCCACTTTTATTTGCTTATTTCTCTCCTTCCAGTGTTGGCCAGGATTGGGCCGATCTCCCGAGGCTATGGATAAACGCTTCCGAAAAAATGCAGCACACTCATGCAGTATGAGTCATCACAAACTCACTGGCACATATTACAAGTGCTTGATTCGAATCAGCCAAATAATGGCTGTGCGATGGGGAGAGCTTAATATGAAACACAGGCCCCCACAGTACAGTGCTGGAATTGAATCAGCTAAAAGATAGCTGTATGATGGGGAGAGCTTTTCATTGAACACAGGCCCCCAAAACACAGCACTGGAAACAAATCAGATAAAAGATGGCTATATGATGGGGAGAGCTTAATATATATCACAGGCCCCCACATAACTGTATACATATAACGCCACAATAGCACATGGCCATATGAGATGTGGAAGAGAAGTGTGGAAGCAGGTCTCCGGGAGACGGTTTCATGATGGGTCGTATTACTCCAATTAAACTGACAGTTTATATCTACTTTTATTCTTACTCTCAACTTCTACTACTCTTACTCCTTTACTATTTTTAATTGATTTAGCATTGAATCATTCCTATGTGAACATAATAGATCACTGAATATCCCTCTCCACTACCCGACTTTGTTGTACCACATGATCAGGCTCGTAGTCTGCCTGTGTCTCGCATGTCGAGAAATATATCATTTATGTGGTCTAAAAAATGAGTGAGAGATTGTTCACAAGGTAGAAGGAACAAAACAGGCACTTGTTTTCAGGATGTGTCGATGTTGATTGGCCTTGGAAGCTGTCCTCCATAACGGACGTGGTACATACTGGTGAAACAAATGAGAAGTCATTGTTCCGTTTGAGCAGGGATCACCCAACTAAGGAGGAAACCGAATGAATTTGGGGCACATATTACAATATGCGTCAGGCGAAACCGCACCAAATATACCGCAAATTGTTAGAAGTAATCAAGAACAAATGTATCTTTAAAATATACTACCTCTTGTTTGCTTAAAAATTGCTCGTGAATCGGTTTTTCCTTTGTTCAAAGAATAGTATTAATGTTCTACAATTTATAACAAAAATACTATAGCTGAAGTGTAATTGGCTTGTTAAACTCAATTTTTGAGCGGTACAGTTTTAGCGAACCCGAGTTGTGGGTAGCCGCCTCAAAAATGTTAGGAAGCATTGACCGTAATCCATGTGCGTCTCTTCAGGTCTGCGCCCAAGAAATGACCTACAACGATTTGTGTGCAACTTCCCTCACCTGCAGACGTACACCGGCACGCCTGCTTCTACCCCAAAGGATATGTGCCCAATTATAGCACAGGCCGAAACCATGATTTTGAGAGACAGTCAAATCTCCGTTTAAACACCAGTATATTATCAAATTGGGTTGTGGAGAAAATGGCGCTTACACCCACATTGATTGTCGAGCGTCCATCCTTCTCAATTCGATGCTGGCCTATAGATGAAACAAATCTAGTTTAGTTACTAAGAATTTGCTCCAGAATTCAAGGTGGCATTTCCAATGCAAGATTGATGACAGTCAAAAAACAAGAGCTGATAGAAAGCAAACAAATAATGGATCTTGTCATCAACCACTTCGTTCCTGACATAGGAATACGGAGCTATTAAATTTGCCTCTTTCTGATTGATTAGTTTTTGCGTTTTGCGGTCGTGCTCGATTCAATGTCATTGGCTGCTCAAATGTTGTTGCAACGTCGTTGGGAAATCGCACTCGGATTGACGCAACGGGTGTAGGTGAGCAGTCTGGGCTCACCTTGCCCATTCTGTTCATTATCTAGGTGTTGGATTAGGTTTTTCTAACGAAGGTTGCTAATCCTTTTGAGCTCTCTGTCTCAAGAGTTAGTATATTGAATCGATGTCGATATGCATGTTGATTATGTTTGAGGTTGAGAACCAGGCTTCGAAAAACTGCCTCCCTCTTTGTGTTGCTTCTTCGGTCAAAGTCTCTACCCTGTTCCAGTCGAAACTGCGTCCCTCTTCATCCACGTGTGATCAAAAAATAAAGTTGCGTTATGATTCTTACACACTCGTTGGCGCTTTTGTATCATTGTGGACAGCTTCCTTCCTGTTTGTTCCACAAGGGGCTTTTCACGGGTTACGCGGTTTATTCGATATACGACATTCCGTCGTCCTAGTGTCTCTCGCTTTCCTTTTGGTTTTGAAAATGTTTTCCTTAGTGTGGCAGTTGGCCTATGGGATACCTTGATATGACGTTTTTTGAACAATCTGGACGTCATTTCAAATCGATTCTTTATTTACGGCGAAAGTCTACGTTTCGTTATAGCCGACGTAGGCTCCTTTTTGTAGGGCTTGCGGTTAAGCATCTTGGGTGAAAATCGCGTGTGTATCCGTTGCGTTCAAATGACTTGCATAAGTGTTTTTCTTCTACCTGTTTCACTTCTTTCGTACAGCAGTGAGTTGCTATTCTATGAAATATGTCAATACACAGCTTATTTTGTGACATCTTGGGTGGTTGCTGTTGGAGTTCAAAATCTGCTCTGTGTACGTGCTTCTTCTGTAAACTGAGGTGTGTAATTCGCCTACCGCTATTCTGGCTACTAATACATTCTAGAACGGAAGTTCCTTTTATTTCTCTAATTCCAAGGTAAAATGTATGCCGTCCATAGCGTAGTCAAGCACTTGTGCAACCGCTACTTGACTAATTTTGAGTATCACAAGATTAGCACGGACATGCCTGGAAGTGACACAATTGTTCCTAAGGGTGCCCCATCCCTGCGTACTTTATGTAGTCTATAGAATTGTGCAGTGTTCGTGTTTTGAGCCTTCATTTTATCTTCCTTCTCTTCCGATAATTCGTACAACTGCTTTAGCTTCACCAAGACTTTATTTTGTTGGTTAGTTACGAGGTTGTGTCATTCTGAATGCGTTGGTATTCTGCACTATCTTTCAGGAGCTGCTTCGTTTGTTCCATGTAATCCGCATATTTATCGATTGGAATTAATGTGCTTAGAAAAATTTGCGATTGGTCACTACGAGTAATTCCGCACTGTGTCTCAAAGAAAAGAATTCAGTCCGAAGGAATATAGTACTCTGCTACATTTGTTGGAAAGCAGCAGCCAAAAATGACGGCAGAGCATTTTAGTGTTAGAAAGACAAGAATTAGCAAAATTCGGAGACATAAATACGAGTACTTGGTGGGATACGATAATGAACAAGGCCATCTACAGCAGAATTGGCGGTAAACTTCACACGATGAAATTAATGTGGCGACCCTGTATGGTTTCAAGCAAATGAGGGTAGTTAACGTTCGAATTTCAGGGCAGGGGATACAAGCAGTTGACAGAAGATTCGTAAGAGCATCTGGGGTTTCAGATTTCTAGGCATCCGAGCAAGCAAACATTAAATTTTAAAATGAAAGTTCTCTATTAACTTGTTGTTGTGAATCCATTGAAATGCTTGAAGAGTTTTTTCAAGTCTACATCGCAAACTATTCCAAGTTCAGCAACGGCTTCAACAATGACGATATTTTTAACGCTGACGAGTGCGACTACTTTTTCAAGGCGATGCCTAACAGAAACCTCGTTGTAAAGTGCGACAAATGTGTAAGTGGAAAACATTCCAAAGAACCTTCCACAATCCTCTAATGTGTTGACTATATTAGGAAGGATTCAAAGCCTCTGGTTATAGCTAAATCGGCTTACCAAGTGCATTAACAAACTTTAGTCTTGAAAACCCCCATACTCACCTGGAGCTTAAATCAATCTGATTGGAAGAATGCTATCATACTTGAAGAGTGGATCAGAAGTATAAACAAAGAAATGATGACGAAGAAACGCTACATTAATTTACTATTGGACAACAGCCTTAGTCATACCTATGTAAAATTCCTACAAATATAGCCAACAAATATTAGCCCACAAAATAAACCTCATGACCAGGCGATTATCAAACTATTCAAAATGCAATACCGAACACAGCTCATGAGAATATCTATGGAAAAATTGCATACTAGTGGTTCTCTTGTAGTAGGAACGTCATCTCTTTCTCTAGTTGATGCGTTGCTTGCAGTGCTTTAGATAAGTTCCCTTGATTCAAAATTCAACCGAAAAAATACAGTAGTATTCAGAAAGCTGAATCCGTTCAACTCTCTAGTGTGATGTCGTCGCCTTATTAGACATTCCATCTAGATTAGCAGAAATCGACTGAACAGATGTTAAAGAGGTTGTGGAAATGGATGATGAATTGCTAAGTTGCACTGTATCAGACACAGATGCTATTTTCCAAAAGACACTGACTGACGTACTCCTCTACGGAAGCAAAGAACAAATAACTGTTGATACTGACGAGATGGAAGCACTGAGTATCGAGGAGTTGGAAATAATGGAAACTCCAAAATTGATGCAGTCAAACATCTTTTAATGCAACTGCAAGCACTTGCTGCTGAGAAATGTCAAAGCATGCTGTATAATGTGGCTTGTGCTGCGAGAAAGTAATTCAGTTATTTTTGTGATAAGTGATAAAAGCAGACAAAACTGACATTTCTTCGGAAAAATGGTTGACGCCAAATGAACACTGCGTTTTCATTTATTATATAATGACATAATTGAACTTCGTTTGCCGTTATGTGAGATCTCGTCCGACGTGTTCGAAACTGGTTTATGTGTAAATAAATTTCATACAATAATGCTCGTATAGTTGAATTAGTTTGCACCAGTTTTTAGCATAGATACTCCCTATTGTTGTCCACCCTCTTTATACAGGCCACTTTGAATTAGTCTCCCGAGTAGTCACTTTAAGGATCTTTTAAGGTTATGTGTTAACAGTCTCCGAAATGTTGGTTAGACCATTATCTGGCTGTATAAGCAAAGGCAATTCAATTAATCACAGGAAATTGTTTCATCAATTCTTCGTGATATAACCCGAACTGTTCTAGTAGATGGATA
>OX104069.1:84173428-84324171 GCA_944474145.2 Dicrocoelium dendriticum | reverse complement strand
CAGACTCTCTCTGTGTGATTTCTGATACAAAGCGAACCATGTGTACCTTGTCATGGTAGACAGCTATCGCCGTCCTTCTCCCATTTGCCACAACTTATCTGTGTGAGATTGCATTCTCGCATTGTATCTATACAAAACGAAGTACCGAGAAAGACCTGAAGCGCAACGAGATCCGAGGTTATAGCTTTCCTCAATAACACCTAGTATCAAACAAGTCAGCGCTGCATGTCGGAACGAATTTTATCCAAGGTAGTAGGCCTTAATATAGTTGCATTTGCATGTAAGTTCAACTGCCTTCACTTTTGCCAACATAAATGAACAACTGTGCAAATTTAGTGTACAGCGATGAACTCCACCTCATTCTTATGTTATTAGACCCTAGTTCTGTGGATAAGGAAAGCTCAGGGGTCGATCGTGCTACGTTACGCTAAAAATGGGTGCAGGTACCGAAAAGCTTGAGAACATCTGCTCTATGGTGACACACGGCATCCTGTTGGCCGACGGTGATTGACCAATGAGGAAGCTACTCGTCGGTGCGTGTGTGCATCTTAGCCAAACTTTGAAACGCACCAACTTGAAACTGCTTATGAACCAAGTTGAAAGTGCTTACGAACCAAGTTGAAAATGCTAACGAACCAATTTGCTTCCTCTATTAACTAACTTGACTCGGAAATGGTATAGTGTTAACCTTCCTACTAAAGCTAAGTTGTTTAACAAGTTTCTCGCATTGGATGCAACACTTCCGCAGTTGAAATGCTCCGGTATAATCTGTGTTCTAGTAGTAGTGCTAACTGACTTCTATAGTCATATTGTGTTTAGCATGTGCGTGAGACCTTCAGTTGGTGGAAAAGTTAAATCTGCTTCAACTATTCGGGAGTACACAGCACTGCGCATTCCATTTGGACCGTTTGGGGCTCGAACTGGCAACCAGTTTGTAGTGAAGACCATTGGGCTACCGAAGACGGTATCTGTTGTATCTACACGTACACTAGTCCCCTGCACGCAGGGTCTTGAACAAACACAACCAAAGCCCCGAACGAGGAAGCAGAACTCTACTGGTACGCAACACAAACTTCTATTCACGCCAACGGTACATGCACTCAGTATATTCAAAACAACCCTGGTATTGATCGCGAACGGACAGGCATCCAATCACAAGCTACGAAGTGCGGTCGTGGTAAGGCCTGCGCGTACGCGCTACCACAGTATCAACCGCTGTGACCGTAACTAACAGTGATCTGGCGCTGCTAACTCTTCGCTGACTTGCCCGTTATTGACAAGCATAGACCAGGATCGCCCCCTTACTACGTCATGAGCATAAGAAAAGCAAGCAGCTAACGACCTTATGTCATTATAAGCAGTTTGGTATGTGTATTAATTACAATGGAATTTTAGGAAGTTAAATGATATAAGTAGATATTTAACAAATCTACCCTCATTCAGACAGTTGTGATACACCGCAGCCTAGGCTTAAGTACAACGTAACTGAATTAAGAAGCACAAAATTGTGTTCAGTTAAACGTTAATGGAAACACTTGCGAGCAGTCAGTTTTGTTCAGAGGCATATTAAGTTTGTGGTTTTTGTCGCTTATAGCCAGAGGTGACTGTGACTTATACTTCATTTCGGATGGCAAAATTGTATCCAACGAAACAAGACTAGTACCACGTTGACGTACAATGGCTATCCAAAGGTCAGTAAACGTGAGGAATGCTGGAGACTAGCATGCATCTAACAAATGTGTTGGTTGCTATTTGCTGCCATCTTTTACTGCAAATCAGTGAGTAGGGCACTAATTTAGTTAAGCCAGTTATCCTTACACATCTTCTGTATTTTGATTCAGGAAGCGTAAAAGACATCCTTGAGAATTTGAGATGAAATTTGGCTAAGCGGTAGGTAAGATTTTTGAATAGTTTAAATAAGTGTTTAATAATATTGTTCCGCTGCAACCAACTATCAAATGATCGCGATAGTGTGTTGCATTACCTACGGACCTCCTTGATGGGGGATCCCTTATACACCTACAGAGATAAGGATGTGTTGTGTGAGAAAACGTCTTAATTACTTCGTACGAGATGTAGTGAACTTATGTTGATTGAGGTCCATCGCAGTCCGTAAATATGATATTCTGAATGGCTAACGCATGCCCAACGCCACGTGTGCCTTCCCCGCTTCATGCTAATGTGTGATTCTAATTTAGCTTTTATAATCTGATCTGACGTCGGAATAATCCTTTGGCATTGTGAAATACTGGCAGAGTTCGGCGGGAAGTAAGAACAATGAGCTAAGGGTATATTCGCAGTCTGTGTGATGCATAGTCCAAATGAGTTGTCTGCTCAATTTTTACATAGCTGACTCACACATCCCCTAATTTATCCATGGTTTCATAGCCGTTTTTAAAGAAATTTTAAGTGTGGATTATATGTTATAATAAGCAGAGCAATTTAGATGATAATAAAAGTAAATTCTGCTATGACAGAAAGTTTAAGTGAGTTAATACGATAATACATAGAACCGTATCCATGGGATTTGCCTTCATACTGGATAGCATTTCTGAAGGCTTCACTCGTACTACCAAGTCCTTCAAGACATGTGACTGTGGGCCATAAAAACATGTTGGCGAAATCAAGTAAACGCATCTTTCGGGCCACTTTCTTAAGTCTGCATTATGGGTACACAATCCATCAAGACCGTTTTTCATCCGTGTCTGACGAGTCCGGCACATTTATTGCAGGCCAGTCAGTCTATAGCAATACGATCTGCGTGAGTGTCCTCAGTACCTTAAAAAGTGCAACCATTCACCTCAGGATATTGGCCCAGTCGAATATATGAACGAAGTGAAATAGTAGTAAGAATAATAACACTATATAAAGGATGTATTCCGCCACAGCAACAGAAGAATCAACGTCCAAAGCGATCAATTTGTACGTTTGGATCACCAAACACAGATATCTGTTCAAAGCACATATTATCAAGGCTTTCCTAGAAGGAAATTCAGCTTTATTTATCAGTTTCATGCATTCATAATTCGGATAGGTCAAATTTGTTGAGCACTAAGACTTGTTAGATATATCTGGTTTGTTGTCATCGAGAAAGTAGCGGTAGTTAGCCCTGCAGAACTAATGCAAAGCAGAAAGCCGTAGATAAATAATACGCACCGGTTAGCCTCAAGGGGGAGATAGCATGTGATACTTGCTATCTTTACCATAAACTGTTGTTGCTACTGATCTTTGAGTATAGCACCAGAAGCCAATCAATTTATCCAGTTCCAGTATGAGGTAAATTCAAAGATTTTAAAGAGGGGAATTTGAAGCTGGTTGACGGTGCATCACTTATCAGATCAATGTCTTTCTAATTACACTGTTAAACTAAACATGTGCAGTAGACCTTCATTATATCGCTTATATCCATATAAGTCCAAATTTATGCGATAAAACTATTGTCTGCTTCTTCCGTCATAATTTTGTACCGTACTGCATTTCTTTGTCGTGTACTTTAATATATCTGACAGACCCTTAATGGGGAAACGGAAGCACTTGCTCTTATCATCGGCTCCCCTAACTGCTGGTGAATGCAGTGCCATGTGCCTTCATAAACACGACTGTCCGGTACTGCTGAGATTCACCAGAGTGAATACCCCAGGAGCAATCATTGAGAAGCGACTAATGAATATAGCGACAAATTAGTTTTGTTCAGTGACTAGAGCGGATGGAATTCCAATGGGAAAAAGATGACAGATAAAAATATACCTCACTGGTCCATACAATTTCAAGTTCTAGAAAAACACCTTTGACAACTCATATTTCAAACAATATCTCTGCCTCCGATGTCGATGACTCGGTCGGCTTCGCTAGAAAACAAAAAGCAAAGATTTTGCATTATATGAAGATTTGACTGTAAACAAAATTGCACTTAAACATGTACTGAAGACAAGCGCCTTAAACACAAGGCAGTTTAGGTCCGACATATTACATACAAGAATAAATAGCGTCGCTCAATCGCCGAATCGCATTGAAGCGAGGCGATAGCTTTAAAGATATCATCCTTTGCATATGACAGCCGCAGCTCAACATATCATTTGATACAAACTGGTAAATATCCTTGAAAAAATTAAGAGTCAATGAAATAACCGCTATTCCCAGGGTTAGGATTTAACCGTCTTCTATGGATTTCTCTGATCTCGTGCTCCTTAACGAAACAGATGCATCTACATTTGAGGCATTATTCACATTGTCGATTGTTGGTAAGCCACACCCTACTCGAAAAACTGACCTTTGACACACAGAAAGAGTATTCAGTGCCTAGTTTACAACTCCTGCAACACAGTCGAATCACTGCCACTCTATGTAATCCCGTAAACAATCCATCAGTGCTAATTTCGTCAACAGTCCTATGCCGAACAGTTTAGACGAGTCTTAGAATTAGCCTTCATTGCCTTAAAAACACTGTCTGACACAACCTGAGCGTCATTGCTTTGATAGCCGTTTATCAGCTTAGCCCAACTACACATGTTTTATTGTCTCAAATGTTTCTACTACCATTACCAACTGAACAAATACTGTCGTAGTTGTATACCTCGTTTCTATGTGCTATTAAACATGCCATCTGCGCGTGTACTATCGTTATCCTTCTTATTAATGCACGCTCTGTGAAGATTAAAATGCAAATCTTTCTTTACCGTATTGCTCTCTCACTTCCTCATTTAATAAGCGTTACTTAAACATGCTTATCCGCCTATGTACCTCATATATACTAGAGCTTTGGGAGCAGAACCTTTCGTGAGGAGCTGACATTCGTGCAATAGGGGGACAGTACTACCTTGACCAAACAAAGGAACATTTAAACGGACGGACTTATTGGCGCTCAAAATATATTGTGACAAATGTCAAATGTAATTCGCTACGGAGAGGTGTTGAATATTAGCGTATCGATGCACAATTGCCATTGACATCGTGTAGTTCTACGGAACGCCAATTCCATTTCGCAACATTTATGTATTCAATAATCAATCGCCCTCATTCTTGACCACCAGATCGATTTTATAGCAGCCAAAGCGTAACGAACAGCGAAGGTTTTCTTCACATCACTAGCATTGAGTGTCCACGAAGCTCCTATATTCATGATCTACGTGCCCAATCAGCTGAAATACTGAACCATGATATATACCACTTTATAGGTAGAGAAGGTGTAGTACTAATCACTAACTCGCTATTTATCTGATCTCTTATGTCAAGCTATTGCGAGTACTCTTGAACGCTTACATTAGAGCATTTGTGGCTACAGAGAACGAAACTTTGTCTAATGTTTCCTTTCGACCTGATGTACAACCGTGTAAGTACTCAGCACAGTGGCATGTATTTCATTCAAAGAGTAAGTTGTGACATCAGGAATAAGATGAAATCGCTTACTGCGGGCAGCATTAAAAAACATTGGCATGAAATATTACCTAGAAATTTTATCTGGAACCAGCTATCTACTAAATTTCGACTATGTGAGCCCAGCAACACTTTTAACAAAATGCCTCCACATGTTTTAGGTTAGAACACTTAGAGCCCTAGACTGTAAAATAAAAACGGTGCATGAAGAAGTGCTTGACGTATAGATACACAGTGCCAACCTCGCATGATAATGTGTAGATACTTTCTTGGCAGTATCGTATTCTTTTCGTTAAAGATATTAGCTTTGACAACTCAAAAAACAGTTATTGATCCCTTGTGCCATGTCAACTTGACAGCCTTTTGCTGTTTATATTTGTTAAATGGATATTTGGTTTCCACTTGGTGTAAAATTTAGTCGGTTTAACACTTTAATATATGAAAGATACATGTGTATTTCACTAACCCGGTTTAATATCTACCAAGCAGTTGACCAGATCGACATAGATATTCAATGTCCGGAATAAATCTATTCGAAGAAAGATTTAAGCCGCTTGGTTGGATTAGACATGTTGACAAAACGCATATATTATTCCTTGCGACCGATGAACTGATAACGCCTATCAATCTGCACTGCTTCTGCAGTTGTCTGTAATATACTGAGACTGAATTTCCAAACTTAAGAAATTGTCAGCCTCATAAAGCACTCTATGTGCACACCTAATTTCAGCCCAGGGTCCAAAATTCAGGCTACCTGGCTTAATAATTGTAAAACCTTTTTTTCAATTAATCATTTGCTAATCCAAATGAGCACTCATGGTGGTGTATATACATGAATACTTTATGCAGTTGAATCATCTTTAAAATTAATCCTAAGTACAATTTGCGTGATTGCCTTATCAACCGGCTTTTCTACGTTGGCTAGAAAGCGTAACAAAATGAAAGGAACAAGAAAGCAATTGCATACATGGGAACATTTTCCATCTCTGAGATAAGGCACAATGTGCAATCAATAAAACATAATGGCTAGACGTCGAAAAATAGAGGCAGTGCAGGCTTTTCAGTTTGCAATCAAAACATTGAAGAAAGTACCTCTTAGAAACGCAAGGAACTACCGCCAAAGTTTTGACGGAGTACATTTAAACAACTCTGTCTTATTAAGCCAGGAAAAAATGGCTGGATAGATCTGCTTATGTCGTACGTTTTCGTGGACGGAATACAACATAAAGGCACGTATTTATATTTTGGTGGACAGAAATGTATTCCAGTTTATGAGCGGCAGTTTGGACGGTCATTATTTTAAAGCGGTCAAGTGCCAGATGGTTAGGTGCAGAGCCTGCATGCGTTTGTTTGACTTACGTGTATCAATTTCCTAGTGTAAACCAAATAGTTTCTCAAGCAACGTAAAATTGTCGATCGTGACTGGAAATAAACAACGAAAGTATTTGTAAATTTGATTTGCAAGAGAGGAGCCGCCATTCGTCTCCAAAAAAGATTTACATGAAACCCAACGAGGGATAGCATTGAGTGCCATGGCACCACCACATGAACTCGTCCCATCGCGTGATCATTTGTAATTTCAGCTTACCATTTGTGAACATTGTATTTTGTTGTTTAGTGAGTTTGCCCCAAATAGAACAGCATGCGCGTGCCCCAAATCGGTAATAGTTTAGTCAGTCGGAATGATATTGTTCAAGATCATTACAAAGATACTGCTACATGATTTCCATCAAGAGTTAATTAGTGATGATCTTTCTATTCGCTCACCAGCGGACGTTATTTTAATTACAGCGTCCAGAAAAGTAGGAGCCTTTTTATCAGGGTGGCATGCCTAAACCTCACTGATGATATGACATTGGTGAGGATCAGTATTGATTCTGATGCTGAATATCTGTTTTGCAATTTAAGTTGCTGATTTAATAGTATTGGTTCATTCCTATGGTCGTATGGGTTAGATCATTGCGTAAGCTAGAGATTGGGTCAAAAATAAAGATTTCTAAAGTTAGCAAAGTAATAGCAGTTTTTCCGTATTCCTTCCAGAAGGTTTTAGTTTCGTCCCTAAACGTAAACTAAAGTTTTAAATGCAGTGCATCAGTTGTTAGCGGAAGTAAAATATGTCTTCATTTGCGCAACCAAAGCGTGCAATTCTGCAGGGGACATATCATTTTTATTATTATTATTATTATTATTATTATTATTGTGAAGATAGCAGTTGCAACTTGAAGCAAAACAATGATGTAGTGGAGGTCCTGCAATATGCCTATGTCTGCTTCCTTTGTAGGTGTTGCAGATACGTTCTTTCTGACATTTGGAAACATGGCCACAACGGTTGGTGTTAAATAACAAGGTGCACTTCACTTATTACTGAATGTATTGCGTTACTTCTGGCCCCCAGGCAGATACTAGTAAAACCACTTTTTTGCAATAAAGCGAATACTTTTATAAGATTTGCACCTGACGGTATAAAATCGGCTCATTAGTTGATTAGTTGATTCACTGTAACGGACTGACAACGGCTGGTGTTCAGCGCATCCCATCATATTGCATGTGTATTTTTCATATCCCAGTGAAAACGAACCTTGGTCATTGACCTACGTCTTTGGTATTTTGCTATTGAACTTCAGGTAATTAGCCAAATAAACCTAAGTCGTATTAACCTCACCAGAATGCAAGCTATTTAAAAAATGGAGCTAGTCTTGCTGAGGTTTGTACTGCAATATGAATTATGTCATCCTATAAATGGATACAACCACGCTACTGGGGTGTCAGTGGCAATATCTTTTACAGCGGAAAAGCTTGTTTAACTAAAAATAACCGTTAATGAAACATCCTTTTGAGACTGTCCAGTCTTCAATAAGTGTGTATGGAGTTCAAACGCGTTCGATTTCCCTATGGGGATATATTATTGTCGCGAGACTGCGGCCAAAGTTAATGTCACAAACTAACACATAAGAATTAACTAGACAAACTATGATTGCTACTCTCGTTTCTTAAATTTTTCTAACAAATCACAGTGCAGAATGCATATACTTGACTTGCCTGCTTCAGAACGAAAGCGCGCGGTATATTTGGAGTTGCTTTATATAAAAGTTGCAGCTGACGGTTACCATTTTACTGCAACGTCACCTGCACAAAGACAATGACTCCGCTTCAATAAACGAAGTCTAATGCACATGATATTTTACTCTATTCTGTGCTTCATTTAATTTTTCGTAGTTGTCGGAAACCCTATCTTAAAAAAAGCAGATAATAGTATCAAAAACCTACTTGCAACCGACCGCAAATGCATGCTTTCTCGTTCATTTCGAATTCATTATGCACCACCATTCTTTGGTCACAATGCTAATGAGGGAATAATATACGCAAAAAGTTGTTTAGGAAAGATGATCCTTGCGTACTTGATTAAAAACCGCCATCTGCCGGAGAAATATCAGACATAAAGGCGATGCAATCTCAGTTGTAACACTAGTTGACTGCAATCGGTAAAACGTTTACGCAATAGCTCTTTCTTTCCTTCAACTTGAATAAAGGATTCGTACTCCTGACTCTACCAATATACACGGTAGATCAGCTCAGATGTGTCCGTTTTGAATTAGAAAATATACAAAAATTAACTGGTGAACAAAAGTTTTATAGTTAAGGGGTTTAGACCATAGTATCCCCGCAGCTGAACATACTTCAGGAATGACACCCTTTGCTATTGTTGAACATGTTTAACCCATCCATACATTCTGGCAGTAGGACAAGCAAATGGAAGATGTCATAGTTGTTGTGTGTTATAAACCATGCTCACTGTTGGAGACTACGCGTTGTCGCCTAACAAGCGACAAATCTATTCTAACAAAAGCTGACAGCGACACATCAAAGCTAGAATAGTAGAATTCCTACTGTTTAGAAGGCTAATCCAATGAACAATGTACAATGAATTTAAATGAGTAAAGAAGACGCGTTACAAGTCCTGTTTGATAGTTGTTGGGGATGTCGAAATATCAATGACGATAATAATAATATTAGTAAAACACTGAGAACTTTAAATAAAAAATAAGGACGTACATTTGCCCCGTTGGAGTCGCGCAATCCACTTAGATTCACAACAACCACAGTTAACATCGAATAAATCAATCGTAAACTCCAAATGTAGGATGGAGACGTGGCGCTAAGTAACAAAGTGTAAGTGGATGAGTGCGTCATCCTACTGCCTTTTAAATACTATTTGTGTTAATGCAGAAACGACCGAATCTGTGAGAGCATTCTACGGGTGACAGACGCGAACAGAAAAGAAAATCCTGCGGCGCTCCAGGCGGCCTAAATGTACAGCAAGTTTTAATGAGTGGCTCCTCAGTGTTGTATTGGTGCTGAATCTCATTAAAGTGCAGCAAACATGACGTGGGTCTCGCAGAACCAGAATAACCGTAATCACGTCGCCTCGTAGTCTGTGACAGCTTCCACTGAAAATCCCAAACCGTTGCAGCTTCTCCTGGTATGAAGGAATGCGCAGTGCCATTAGGTTCTTAGATGCCCGCTTTTGTGGCTGCTCCAGTGCAAAAAGGTCGTGTTTCAGTCATGGATGCCAGTCTTGGATTACGTATTCGGCATGGGGGCAAATATACGCACTGACCATTTGTCAAAATATGAAGTTGTTTATTTGTCCACACCCCATGGTTTTATTACATAAAGGCTTCTTAATGGCACTTAGAACATAAACTATCCTCATACAACTCACGCGATACATACCATTATACGTAGATGCTGGAATTTGAAAGCAGGGCGCATGTGTAATCCGCGGCTTCATAGCAATAAAAAGCAAGTAACTTGCGTTAAGTGAAAGATGTATGATTAAGATTCTATCGAGACCAAGTAAATATTGGACACAAACCTGTTTACATCGACATGAAGATTGGAACGTGACCGCGCTTGCCTCTAACATATTATGGGCAAGATATTATTTTGCACGGAACAATATTTCTCCCATCTAATAAAAATCACATGTATGTAAGATCCAATGAATCGGGAAACAAGTTAGGGAACAACCTTGTTTTCGGTGAATCTGATCAAGCTTACACATCACAACTGCTAAGAATGAAGTACACGAAATACATCGTACAACAGCAAAGTTCAAAGGTCTGGGCGATCTGAATGACAAAGCTAGGTGTTTAACTCGCAAGCGGTCGAGGACATGAGAACGGCGTGTTCTCCATTTTGTCTGATGTATTTCGCGTAATTTTTTCTAGCATTTGTAGTGCATGACTCCGATGAGATCCACCGAAAACAAACCTGTTCGTTACCTCTAGTTTCTGATGTCTACGCCTGGAATTTTTTCATTTAATGAAATATTAATTCTGCCTGCTACCGGCGTCTGCAGTTGTTCCCATGTGCGAACAGTCGCATCCGTACTCTGCAAAGCTGTTTTTGTTGTTTTCCAATGCTAGTAATTTTGTTTACATTTTGAATTATTATCTAGCTATGTGCATTGTTGAAGCTCTTGCTCAGTTAACATCAACATTATCAGGATAACCGTGGATCTACCTTGCGCTAAAATATACCCATGTTTATCAGTCTCTCGTAGTTCGCCATAACACTTTGGTCATAATTGCTGCTTACCTCCACAACTTCTCTATCCATTGCATTATTCTTTAATACTCCGCCTTGCCAGTAACAGTAACGATTCGACCAAAGAAAAAGCATCCCGATGCCATATCGGAATTTAACTCATGTTAGCAACGAAATCCTAAAATTCACCTTTATTGATCAAAGTTGTTTGTAACTAGTTTGATAATAAACCTGATAATGGAATATATTACGGTAAAATAACTTACATTCTAAGCTGTGAACATTTTACTCGGGACTGGTGTGCAAATATCCTGGGGATGGTTTCAATGAATTTAATAGATCTCTTTATAAACATTCTACACTTGATCGTCTCTCTTTGTTATATGCTTTCATCTTTCCATGGCGCTTTTCAAAATTTGGAAGAAAGTTATCTGTTTCTAAACATAAAGCCAAAGCCCCGAATGCACTGTCTGCTATATCTAAATTCGTTAAACGTCGACCTTTATGCAATATCGTTGAACCTATTGGTATATCACACTGGTGCGCATCCACCAGCAGTGTGAGAGTTACGAAACATCGCATTTAATGTCTCGTCAAATAAACATCGACAAACTGCCAAGGCATTTGATGGAATGTGTAGATCAACTTTCACCGAATAGAAAAATGAGCTAGATAATGAACAAATTGGACTGCGTCTCATGATTGCACTATATTACCCAAGGTCCTAGCATGCACTTTCCTGATACAGTAAATCACGATAAAGCCATAAAGGACTGTATTAAAATCTCGAAAGCAAAAATACGAATATCATGTTCAAACAAGATAAGTGCTTTGCTACATGAGCATCTAAATGTAATTTGCCTACGTGAAATCCGACTCTATAGATTACAAAATGCGACGGTTTCCCTGATCTTGGCAATTGAAATGTCTCCTTCACTTTCTAGCCATTTGCGAAATTGTTTGAGGAAATGCCATATATTTTAGGCTAAACGCTCTCCATTCTTTCTTTAGCTAAAATTTTCGAGTTTGCTAAAACTGCAGAAATCCTAATGGTGTTTGAAAAGCAGTGATTTTTATTTACGTGCAGCTAACTGCAACAGCCATTCTCATATACAGGCGTACAAAAATCGATAGGAAACCTGGTGCTAAAAATGGGTTACTGATCTTAAGACACACTTGCGTAATATATTTCTTTTTGAGGAATGATTATAGAGTCAAATACGTAATGGTATTTAATACCATTAGGATTGCTGCTTGCTAAAAATGTCGCCTTAATGCTTGAAACTAATCCTTTGCTGTGCCAGGGAACCTGGACTGACGGGAAAATTTTCGCTGCCCCATGCACCTATTGCTATTTCTATTTTTGCGACTGAAATCACGTTAGCCGAAATGAGAACCAGCCTGTGTGGTTTGCAGGGTAATTTCCACCATACATAGTTGCGGACGTTGTCAAGTTACCAACTAACGTGATGTCCTTGGGTGGAGAAATCCAAGCAGATGGTCTAAATATAATTAACAAAGAAAACTTTAGTTTGTAAATTTTTTCATCTCTGGCAGCCTAAATCTAGCAAATGCCAACTGCCAAATTTCGTTCATTGTTTCGCCATTTACTGGGTGGTCAGTATTCGTTTTACTCGAACCGGAGTGCTAATGAGCCTAGTTATGTTTAGCAGTATTACACTTTGGCAGTAAATTGCACGTTAATTCGTTTTCACTCATAGAGTCCACTATCGTTGAAGCGCTCCTGGGATACCTGCGGAATGCAGAAATATTTCTCCGTAGTAGCACTGATTTCGTCAGCGTCGTTCGTGCATCTTGGATATAATGTTAGCACAACAAACTGCACTGATTCTGTCGATGCTGGTGTAGCAACATATGCCGTCTTCCTGGACATTTCAAGAGCAATTAATCAGATGGACGATTAATCTTATTTTGAAAGCTTCAGAAAACTCGTAAAGGTGATCACTTTCTCTTTTGCACAACCCAGTTTCTCCTTGGGCTTCATCTAGAGACAAGGGTTTGCTGCAACCTATACTACCCTATCGACGTTCACCCTGGCTTAACCAAAGTTCGCTACTCGGAGCACGTTTGATCCTGGATTGCATAAATAATTCAGCGAGTGCTGTATTTGAATTCTTTATAATTTGCTGTTGAATCAAAAATGTGGCGTATTTTCGAAACAATGGAAGATCAAGTAGTGATCTGGGTAGAACAAATATATGGACCACTGGCAGTGTCCTCAAGTGCAACGCAGCCAAAAGTATAATTCTGAACATGAGCTAACAATGCATACACTAACAAAGCACCCACAAAAGCTGCAATGTTCTTCTAATAGGAACGATATCGGAGTGCTGGTGCAAGATGACTTGTGTTGCTTGATGCAGATTGAACCAGAAGAAGCAAAATCAAAGCGGAATTACAGCCTTCTGAGGAAAGGGCTCGATTGATTAATACCACTACTTCTTCCTATAAGTATAAATATTGTGCGAAGCGGCACACAGATTAAGCCAGAAATGCTTAGCAGCGCTGGTAAAAGTAACATTTTGTCACATTCGTAACCCCAAAGTGCAGGACAACAATAGCATTTCAAAGCTAGTCTCATCTTCTGAACAAGTTGATGATGAAGAATCTAGGAATATACAATCTAAGTAAGTGGTGCAAACTAAGTGAGCTGATAATTTACCATCAAGTTGTTAAAAACCGCAACTATTGTTATTATCCTATTTTGAAACTCATTTAAAAAGCATTTCAACACAATGTGACCATTCTGTAGAGCCTACTGGAATGTCGACAAAGTTTTCTCTCCCACTCAGAGCACAGAAGTAGAACACCCTCCCGCGCAAGTATATAATTCAACCAGCTTATCACAATGCAGAATATGATTGAAATTCATGCATACAATATATAGCACATGGTCAAAATATGACGGCGTGGCAGAAACAGGATCTCTTTGCTCACGAGCCTCCTCAAGGAAGAACACCCAAGAACGTCAGGAACCTCTTTCATCTGCCCCATCAGGTTAGACTGAAATGTCTAGGAATGTATAGCAGTCGATATCGGCTATTTCGAAGGATCTCATAATGGTTTAGCAGATTCCAAAGAACCCAAACCACACATGTCGTCAGCTGCTGGGATTGAAGCACAACCCTAACCTAAGAGGTCATCCTCTGAAACTGAAAATATAATGTTGCCGGATTGAATGCCGTAGAAATTTCTTTTGCTCAATGTGCACCAGCCTTGGAACATCCTCCTTAATTATGTCTTTTCTGCCCCCAATCTGGCAATAGTTAAAAACGCGTTGACAATGCGTTGTCTTGTTTACATTTCATTTTTCAATTTTTTAGCAAGGGTCCACGAAACTCAATCAAACCGTATCTAACCAAACTCCCACGCATGGATTTTATACTTTTAATACGCGAACATCTCCGCTATTCTACATAAATCTAAGGTGAGCCCACCAAAACGCATTTTACTTTCTCCTGCAATTTAAATTTCGCAATGATTTCCACTTCGCGGTATTTGCCAACATTTTTACTTTTACCCGTAATTCACCACGGTTTTAGGGTTCTAGGATATAGTTTATGAGGAATTATTAAGCACCTGCGCTAAATGGATTGGTTGTGATCACCAAATGGAGTAGAGCCGCAAATTTCTTTGGGTTCATCTGCGCAGAATAAGGTTGATTGTGCCGTGAATTGTCCATTAAGTCAAGCTTGAATTAGCGCTAAATATTCACAGCAACAAATGTAATTTTCTCCAACCGAAATCGGTGCAATTTAACTGAGAATGTTTGCTCGTTTGTCAAATTGCGGTGTGTGACTTGATACTCCTCAGGTAGAGCAGCATTCATTCGTCAATACTTTATGGCTCAACTGGGGAAATAGCAATGTGCCACTAGGGGCATTGTCGTCTTAGCTAAGGCATTTATCGTTTAACTCCGCGAATCAAATGGTCAATAACTATGAACTGAGAAATTATAAGTGCAACGACCTGATTGCAGACTGGAAGAATTGTAGTAATTTGTATGACACATCAAGGAAATACAATCGTTTCGCAATGAATTGACCTATGGATGGTTATCGGTCACTTAATAAATGTTACAGACCAGAAAATTTAATTCGTTGAATCGAAGTTTTATAGCCCGCAATGTAAAATTAATTACAACCAAACATCCATGGCATTAACTAGTACTGTAGTCACTGAATCTTCATTTTCTAGTAAAATAGTTGATGCTTTTGCGTTTATCGCTTAATAAGCTAGTACTTGCAACGTTGGCAAATATCCCAACACCTGTGGGTTTCATAAGCATCCACTTTGTGTGCATGCAACTTAGACGTGCCTCTGTCCTCTAGATATTACTGATTCGTGAAACCTGGTAACTCTGTTAACTGGCGAGTGAGCGCGGAACGAATATTGCTAGCTAGAGTAGGGTAGATCAAGTTCAATTAATACTAGCTATGTTTCGCCTCAAACACTAGGCTATTATTGTCCACAATCACCAGGTTAAGCACCACACACATCTGCGTAACCAATCCCTGTCTCCCACATTTGTCCAGAAGGTCATCAGAACCTGTTGGCATGAACAAGGGAACATTCATGACACTTGTGTACATGCATTGTATATACACGCTGAAATTTAAAATAATAGTTTTTGTGGCTTAATAGCCGATTTTCTTGAGTTCAGAGGTGGGCAGCAAAACTGAGCCAGGTTGTGTAAGGTCAGCAAACAGCTTACATTTCACCTTGGTCATATGGCACCACCAAATGATTCCGAATCACAAGACAGCCGTGCAAACAAGTCTCGCCATTTGAATAGTCAGCAATGTCAGAAGATGCCTGGGTTGAGAGAAGAGAACACAGTCTAGAGTTCACCTATGGAGAATAGTAAATTTATGGAGCAAATATTTTAGTTACTTAACGTGAATAAATTTGACTGATATTGAATGCCTCATAGTTTAACATTTCTTATAAACGATTTCTACTGGATATTCCGGTCTGCTGTTTTATATTGTTTGGTGAATATTGTATAACACGCTGTATAAAAATTGCTAAGTGAATTTCCGTCGTGTCTAAATTGTTCTTCCTGTCCAAGGGACTTAAGAATCATTCGTAACCGCACTAACGATACGGTATTGGTAAAAAAAGCTATCAGCATCCAAATCTCACATGTGCCAAATGTCAACGCTGCCATCAACAGATTTACAATTTGTGACTTCTATGTACAGTAAAGTGGCGCAAATTAAAGCAGTTACGCTTTGACTACGCACCGTGACTCTCCTGTTTATACCCATCAAATCGACGTACATATTGGAATAGAGTTTAATAAATTGCTTTAGGGAGGAAAGTTTCCTCTACCGATATTGATAAAGGTATCTGGTGCAAGCCAACTTCCATCATTTCTGTCGCAAGGACAGAAAATTTTTGAAGCGTCTGTATCGAAGTGTCGTATTCGGGCCCAACCCAACATGGAGTGCTGTCATCCAATCAGACCATACAACTGTCCAGCCAATCACCACTAAGCTGGAACCAACGAAACCGATATACACCAGTGAGTCTGGTAAACACGTTAACTTCCTCCAAGCCCAACTTTGCATTCGTTTCCGCTGGACCATGCGTTGCTCGTGGATCTCAGTGGCATAGTGCTTATGGTGTCAACCATGAGCCACTAGGCTCTGAGTTCCAGCCCAACTCAGGCTATCTCAAACTGATGAATCCCAACCAGGACGAAACCGCGGTTTCGGGTGCCAGTGTTGGGATGGGCAACGCTATAATGTTTATACGTTAACTTCCTGTTGACACTTTGTTGACTCTGCTTGTCAGTATCACTTGATCCGCTGTATCAATACTACCGATCAATTCCACGATCTAGTATTCTATCCATCTACTAGAATAGTTCGGGTTATATAAACTGGCGATGGAATTGGTAATTAAAATGGCAATTTCAACAGACGATTTCCGTGCAATTCTTCAAAAACAGCAGTCGCAGTTTGAGGCCGCTCAGCTCCGTTTACTCGATACTCGAACGCGTAACCTCTCCCTGGTTTCCAAGGACAAGGCACCGCAGGATGAACATACAAACATTGAATCAAATGTTTCTACAATTCAGATTTTCCAGCATGACGGTGCATCGGGAGTTACTTTTGGGTCCTGGTTCAAGCGCTATGGGGACATTTTTCGTGTTGAGTTCGCTGGGAAGGAGGATACATGGCGATCACGAACACTGCTTCGTAAGTTGGTGATCACGGAGCATAATCGTTTCGTAAACTATATTTTGCCCAAACACCCACGCGAATTTTCTTTTGATGACAAGGTTCAGTGCCTCACACAGATCTTTGGCGAACGTTCCTCGCTCTTCAGCACACGTTATCATTGCTTAAAACTCGTCAAGCACTCCATGGACGACTACATTACCTACGCAGGTATCGTTAACCGCGAGTGTGAGCGTTTTAAATTTGCATCCATGACCGAGACACAGTTCAAGTGTCTCATGTTTATTTGTGGTCTACAATCTCCGTCAGACGCGGACATCCGCACACGTCTTCTCACCCGACTGGAGCAAGGCCCAGACATAACGTCGCAGAAAATGGCTGAGGAACGTCAGCGCCTGATCAATTTGAAGCATGATTCCCGTATGGTGGAACAGCAGCAGATCAACATGGCAGATGTCAGACCGGTCAGAGCACACAAACAGGAGTCCAAAAAGCCACCAACAGCATGTTGGAACTGTGGCGCATGGCACTACGCCTCACAGTGCACTTTTCGCCGACATCGGTGCAATCAGTGTCAACGCTTTGGTCACAAAGATGGTTTCTGCAAGCCACGCAACTCAACTAAAGCTGACAATTCCAACAAACGGTTTCCGAAACCACCGCAGAAGGCTAGTCGCAGCATTGTTGCTAGTTATCAAGTCAATGCGACATCACGAAGACGCTATCTAACAGTGGGTTTAAACGGGTATCCCGCGACTCCCCAGGTAGACACAGGATCGGAAATCACGATTATTTCGCAAACGATTTGGGAATCCATCGGACTTCCTCCAGTTATGCCCACTCAACAGACAGCCCTAGGTGCATCCGGGACAACTCTCGTTTTGGTTGGTGAGTTACGTTGCTTGGTATCTTATAATGGTCAAAAATTTGAGTCTATATGCTACCTCACTAACCAACCAGGATTGAATATTCTCGGCATTGACTTGTTAGATAATTTCAATCTTTGGAGTATTCCGTTTGATAAAGTCTGCAAGCTGACACTGGGCATCAGCATTCCTCCCGTAATAATCGATGCAGGGCTACAGCAGTCCATTCCACAACGGTTATTTCAGCGATATGCACTAGTTTTCCAGGAAGAACGTGGTCTTTGTAGCAAAATGAAGGCTCAATTGCAGCTGAGAGCAGATGCTAAACCCGTTTTTCTTCCTAAACGTCCGGTACCTTATTCTGTATTAACCAGTGTAGAGCTAGAGCTGCATCGCCTACAGCTAACAGATGTCATACAACCAGTCGATTATTTGGATTAGGCTGCTCCAATCGTAGTGGTACGAAAGGCCAATGGCTCAATTTGTGTGTGTGCAGATTTTTCAACGGGTCTCAATGACGCCCTTCAGACACACAGTTATCCACTACCAGTCCCAGAAGACATTTTTGCCAAACGTTCAGGCGGTAGACTGTTTGCCAAACTTGACCTAGCTGATGCATATCTACAAATCGCCATTGACGATGAGTCAAAGGAATTGTTGACAATTAACACACACCGTGGATTGTTTCAGTTTAACCGATTGCCATTCGGTGTTAAAACAGCACCAGCTATTTTCCAGCAGCTTATGGATACCATGCTCACGGGCAATGATGGCGTTGCAGCTTACTTAGATGATATCTTAGTGGTCGCAACAAGTCCAGAAGAGCTAGCAGTGAGGCTCGACCAAGTTTTGGATCGTATAAAATAGTACGGATAGCGCTTGCGACCAGACAAACACAGCTTACTTTTGCCACAACTTAAATATCTGGGTTTCATTATTGATCAGAATGGACGTCGTCCCGACCCAGCCAATATGTCAGCTATTGTTAACATGCCAGCACCAACGGAAGTCAGTACGCTACGCTCTTTTCTTGGCATGGTTAGCCACTATTCTAATTTTCTCCCGGAAATGCATCAACTGCGAGCACCTCTAAACGCATTACTCATGAAAGAGGTCAAGTTTACTAGGTCAGCAGAGTGTCAAGCAGCGGTAGATCGGATTAAAGATAAGCTGACTTCCCATCTCCCTCTCACGCATTACGATCCCAAACTTCCAATCGTGGTAGTTGCCGATGCAAGCAACTATGGCATCGGAGCTGTGTTGTCCCACACTTTCCAAGACGGTTCTGAGAAAGCAGTTATCCACGTGGCACGGTCGTTAACATCAGCAAAGAAAAATTATTCCCAGGTTGAAAAGGAAGGCCTGGCTATCATATTTGCTGTCAATAAATTTCATAAAATGCTATATGGTAGACGTTTCAAGTTACTGACGGATCACAAACCGTTGCTGACCATATTTGGTTCACATAAAGGCATCCCGGCAACTACAGCCAGCCGTCTACAGAGATGGGCTCTATCCTTACTGGCCTACGATTTTAGCATCCATTACCAATCGACCACAGATTGTGGGCAAGCCGATGTGTTGTCTCGGTTAATTGCGGATCATCCAGCAGACAACAACGGGACAGTGATTGCTAGTGTTAAAGTGAATCAGGAGATCAATCGGGTAATTCTCGACACCGCGAAATCCCTACCAATCTCGCTAAAATTCAACCAGCAGCACACATCGCAGGATGCCGTACTACGTAAGGTGATGAAGCACGTGAAAGAAGGTTGGCCATCGAGGGTATCAGATGCAGAACTCATCCCCTATCACCGGTGCCAAAACAGCTTATCAATCGTTGACTCGTGTTTGCTTTTCGCTGAACGTGTAGTTGTTCCCTCAGCTTTACGACGGCCCATTCTCACCCAACTTCACAAAGGCCATCAAGGAATCACCCGCACCAAAGCATTAGCTAGAAGTTACGTGTATTGGCCAGGGATGGATGATAATATCTCACACCTGTGTACGCGGTGTGAAAACTGTGCGACCACGCAAAAATCACCAAACAAATTGGCCACCGTGCCATGGCCAGCAGCGACCACGCCGTGGTCAAGAGTACATGTAGATTTCGCCGGCCCAGTAGAGGATAAATCTTTTCTCATGGTGATTTATGATAAATAGTTCCTGGGGAGCTATTTATTTCAATCTATCTTCACTTATGTTTCCATTCAAAGTTCATATGTGATTAACAATCTCCGTCCTCCTCCTAACGTTACTAATTTCACACGTCACTTTCTAGGCAAACTGTCTGACACAGATTTAGTCTGGACTGGAAGCCGAAACCTTGGGAACAATATGCCACTCATTTGAATCTTCTCTACCTACTCCTAACACCCGTGTCCCACTTATTGTGTGATGTAACATTCGCTGATAGCCGTGTGTGCAAACTTCTTGGTCAACGCAGTATTAGTTTGGAACTATCAACACAATACTTTGCATTTTTGTCCATGCAGCTGTTAACAATGTGCTACTTCCCTACATTTTGCACTGGTTTATATTTATCCATGTTCAACTTATCCTGCATTAAAATTCCTTGAAATTATTATTTACCTTCAAATCTATCCAGATTGCTGACCTACGCAAATATAATGAATGTATCTAGGACTGTATTCGCGGGTACTGCTACCCAGACTGCTGAGACTAAAATACATGTGTCTTCCTTAATTGCGCTATCTTTGCGCCTAGCGCCATTGAAAATTTTAGTATAAACGTTAGTCAGATTACACTAAATGGCATTCATTATTTATTCATTGTGGATCATTTTGTCAACGTTTACATTATTATGATGCAGTTAATTTCGGGGCGTATTATAGTCAAACTTTTGACATTTGCTTCTCAACAAATCGTTTATATTCTTCATGGCTTCTTCTATGTTTCTTTTTCTTAGAGCATGAATATTCTGATAGCCCTGACTGAAACATGAACGACCGTTTTGATTTGGTTGACTGTGACTGTAGCAAGTAATTACCATTAGTTTATCTCAACGACAAGTTTTGCAATCTAGCTTTTGAAATGAACGAAATTTAGGTACAAATTACCATATTCTCCTTATTCATACCATCAAGTTTAGGCTGGAAAAGCGACCCGCATTTCAACTTATCGTGCCATATTATAGTATAGTCATCTGTGTGATATCCTTACGATATTATTTTTCATTTGTTCTAACATTTGTGTCAAACTCATTGCATCAAAAAACAGCCGTAATAAACTATAGATTCCAAACGAGGTCTATCTAGAAAAAGCAATGCAAAAATTATTTTGCGTGGCACTGTGACTCTTAGCTAGCAGAATGCTGGGCAGCTGATATATAGTTTCTATAACTTTTGAAATAGCAAGCTGAAGGTGTTTTTAGTTTTATCTATAGCCCTAATTTTTACGTATAATATGTCATTGATTGTGCGCGAATAATATCTTTTGATTTAGGTATAAAACTGACATCACGTTTACTTGGCATTGCGACACCATTATTTGTAATGTAATCATCCTTTCGCTTCACATGCATCCGCTGTTCCAACTCGGTATTGTCAAAGGCATACATATTTTTTGCAGCCTAGATAGGCAGTTTATTGTAGGTACTTGATAAAGGGATTATAACTCGGTCTATACAATGTATTATTTACAACTAGATTCTGGAAACAACGTTGCACACAGAAGTGATAACGACTCAAAATTGAGTTCTACGCAAATCGATTAAGAAGTACACGGCTTTGACTGCATTAAATCAAAGGTTTTGACAAGTGAAATCGCAATAAAAGTAAGAGAATTTCTGAAATTCTGTTTGCAAATGTGAACTGAATAAACTCATGCATCGAACTCCATTGTATGGGCCATAAACGAAGAAGGACAGAGGTAAGACTTTTATAAACCATGGCTTGAACCGACACAGAGCAACGGCTGAACAGCGAGCAGAGCAGCAGTTATAACAAGATTCTGTAAGCACCATCTTATCTGGACCTGCAAAATTTCAGGTTACCATCTTACATCGCAGCCAGCTTCCCATCAGACAACACAGGTTATTCGTCTATCCACGAGTGCGCGGTTGTAGCCCATCCGTGGCTAGGAGATATTAAATGACATATGAAGGACTGCCATGTAGCCGACGGCATATATCTCTGGATTTAATCAAACCCTAATGCAATTTTACAAGCTAGTTACTATTATCCACTGAAGATATCACCTTGAGTGGTGACGAAACGTTTGTATCCAAATTTCGCAGCTCGGTGAAAAAGTCAAACATTTAATCTAGGTTGATTTGTGCTGGCTAACCTGCACACTATTTTCGCATAAAGAATTTAATATATGACGTTTTGATATTTCTGGTCAAAAATCAATGTAAACAGATAAATTTGCAACAATAACTTTGATTATCTCTCCAGTTATTATCAGCTTCTTAATTGTACTTGTATCGTACACTTTTTACATTTAAAGAGCAGTAGTTAAATATGCGCACCCGTGTCGTTTTTAAATATGTGCTTGGTTTAAGCATAACCTCGTTTATCTTCTAGCTATTAACTTAACTAGTGAACAGCGATTGCAGACTTTCACCCGAATAATGTTAGTTATGTTATGAGACAACTGGCTGATAATCTGAGTGACTCCAGTAACGAAATGTACATGAATCACAAGGATCATTTAGCGTATAAGGCAGAAAATCGCATAATTTTACCATGCTGGATAAAAACTGTGATTGGAAATGTGGACGGCGAAGCTCACGGCACGCATACTTGTGTACATGTATAATATTACTATGTCTATGTAGTCATGATGACACGCAAAACAGAATGATAGACAATTAAGTACTATATGGTAAAGTGTACTAAAGCTTCCCACAAACGGTTCCTATTCCGTTCCTAGTCTCGTTGCGCATCTATCGCTGCTACATCAAGTTCACCCTTTTTGACCTATTTTGATAAGCTTCAGTTACAGGCGAATTTGATTTATTACATTTATTCTGCTTACGGCGTCAGCCCAAAGTTTTAGTGGAATACTCCACACTAAGGAAGGAAACAAATCCGGAGGAAATATCCGCTTGATTTCTCTGAAAAATACTAGCCGACATTTCTTGCAATTGATGAAAAACCAGTTTAATATAACAAAATAGTGAGAAACTATTGCACATCACTGATTAGAGCCGATAAGTACGAATGGGAGAAAACATGGTACTTAAATTCACGAACAATACAAAACTGCTGTACAGGTACGTGAACAGCAGAAGGAAAGTTAACACAGGAATACCACCACTCAAGACGGATGGTGGCCTAATGCCTACTGCTGTGGATGCTGCGAACGCATTACCTCTGCAGTTTGGCACGGTGACTGCAAACGCCATAGAACCTTTGCCAAACCAGCATTCACCCAACGTGGTCGGCATATCAACTGTCAATTTTACCTCATTAGCTGTCGATAGCAAATTACGGTCTCTAAGAGAAAATAGCGCTCCGGAAGTCGACAAGATCAGACCCAAAGTTCTTAAAACTCTTGCTCCCACCATAGCAGCACACCTCGACCTTGCCTCACAAATCTACTTCTTGCTCGGGATTCATGGACCAAAGCGCTTGATGAAGGATCCTCCCTTGATGTGATTTACCTATACTTTTCGAAAACAATCGACAGAGTCAATCACTTAGCTTTGCTTCATAAGCTTCGTGCCTACGGTATCCATGGTTCCCTACTCACCTGGCCAGCAGCATCTTTGCATGAAAGAACGATCAAAGGCAGAGTCGCCGATGCCCTCCCGGAAACCCTCTGCATCTCCTCATGGATCCGTCCTTGGTCACCTCCTTTTTCTGGTCTACATTAACGACCTCAAGGATAATATTCAATCCCCGATGCAAATTTTTGTAGATGACGCAAAAATCTGGAAAGTTATTTGCTCAACTTCAGACTGTGCCCTCCTCCTAAATGATTTGGATCGAATCAACAAATGGGCAGATATAAACCACCTCCCCCTGAATCCTGCCAAGTGTCACTTACGGTCATTGCGCAGCAATCTTACCAACACGTACCTCTTAGGGCAGTACGTTTTACGGCGCGTGACCACAGAAAGAGACTTAGGTATCATTGTGCAAGAAAGTCTGGGGAATTCGCTCCAATTTTCGAAAGCAGCAAACGTGGCGAACATGTATCTCAGACTTTTGAGGCGAGTTTTTGGTGTTTTTGAACGACAAATGGTACCCATGCTTGTCAACTCCTATATCCGTCCCCACGTTGAATATGCCGTTCAAGCTTGGTGCCCATGGTTAAAACGGGACATTCATCTCTTAGAGCAGCCCCCACGAAGAGGTACAAAGGCAACACGCGGATTATCTGGTCTCAATTATGAAGTGCGCCTCAGTTTAATCGGAAAGTTTTCCTCCGAATACCGACGACTACGCGTAGATCTCATTCTCGCATACCGGATTTTAACGGAAAGCGATCACCCGTGCAAATCGCTGCTCACCCTAGCTTCATGTAAGCGATCGAGAGGGCATAAACTCAAGCTGATAATCCAACACTCCCGATTAGACTGTAGAAAATATTTTTACTCTCTTAGAATCTGTTCACAATGGAATGACTTTCCAACGCATGTGGTAAACGCTCCGAACATTACAGCCTTCAAAGAATTGTTAGACATTCATCTGAGTGACAAACAACACATTTTGGTGTGATGTACTAGGTTTAGACTATTGGCATTTCAGTTCCATGTCGTACTCTAATGATTTTTATTTATTTTGCATTTACCATTCCACGGGTCTTGTAAAGCCACTGCTTTTTAGCCCATCGTACACTATTGTACGATTGAACTATATGCAAAGCTAAAAATATTTGTGTGCAACAAGAAGAGATTCCATAGACAACAACCACACCCCACCAATTGGTCAGCTACACACATTACGTTGTGCATAACTCAAGAGCACAGGTTCATCGTTTTCTTCTTGCAAAGCTAGGTCCAAAGTCCAAAAAGTAAAGCTCTTAGCAGGAATACAAAGTTTAAGAATCAGTTGACTTTTCATGTATCTATCAGTAGTACCCTGCATTCAAGCTGGCTCTTCTGTGATGATGAGCTTGCCAGGAAAATGACGTGAAATCGAGGCAGATGGGGCCGAGAACATTAGAAGAGTTTGCGTTCGACACCAACAGCGCTGATTGCTGAAGCATTGTAAACTGCTAAATCTGTCATTTCCTTATAAGTAATGAGCGGGTCGGAACCATCTGTTGTGCTGCGGCCATCTTAATGCCATCAGTCTAAAAGCGTCGGCAGATATATCTGAGCCAGAGAATAAGCATTAAACCACCCCTAACCGCATTACCGGTACTGACTTACGTGTGGTAACAAAGTGCCGTGAAACACTTATGAGCTTATCAAGCTTAATGTTTCATATCAAATGAGTCGTTGAACAATAACTTATTAACGCACCTATTTAAATTTCGGTTGTCGCGATTACTATTACAGTTTGCCTTAAATGCTGCTTCAATCACCAAATAGTTCACTGGACCTGATGAAAGTTATTTATCAAAAACGAAACATTACCCTTAAAACAATATTCTCGATTTGCCGAGAAATGCTTTTTCCGGCATAACCAGCCTATCACAACCATGTTACCCAATCAAAAACACAGTAAGCAACATATGCAACAAAATAGTGAAATAACTGTAGCAAGGCTTAAGGAGAAAAAGAAACAGTCTCAATTGAAGTAATACGGTCAATTACAGAACCGTTTCCTGGGGACCTGCTTCCACGCTAATTAGTCCCACTTAGGATTTGACCAGC
The DNA here is from genome assembly GCA_944474145.2 of Dicrocoelium dendriticum. Lineage (NCBI taxonomy): Eukaryota > Metazoa > Platyhelminthes > Trematoda > Plagiorchiida > Dicrocoeliidae > Dicrocoelium > Dicrocoelium dendriticum. Next base: position 84,298,381 of record OX104069.1, on the reverse strand, counting down.
AATTTCACTCCCATCCGGCTGAGTACCGGTGTGACATAAAAACATGCAAGCCATCACCGATTTCATTCATCTCTTAGGCCATTTTTATCCTCGATTAGGAGGAACTCTTCAGTCTAATCTGGCCACTTTCAGGTATGATCTAGATGCATACAGGTAAGGCAGTTTCAAATTTGTTTGTTAGTTTCTTTGGCTATTTGTACTCAGTTGTGTTGGTCACTTTAGCCATTTGGCCCATTTGACTCTTCTGAGTAGCGCAATTTCTTTTTTAATCCCACTGCATTTGCAGGCAGTCCACGTTGCGTGGTCATATTGATCCTCTTAGATGCTTCGCTATATCACCTAGGGTAAAGACAAATTTGCAACCAACGATGAAATATGAGTTTTGTAAAAGGAAAAATAATAAAACGTATATAGATCGTGATAGCAACAGCCATGAATTCTTGGAGGGGTTCCATTGGTGGCTACTGGTAACTAGTATGATGCACCATAATTGACATGGCGCCAAGGTAACTCCAAATGCAGACGCTAAAAAAACCAGAGTACATACGTATAATTCTGGCATGTGGGAAACAGGGATGAAGGAAACGTGTTTTTTGTTTTGTCCCACTGAAACGAATAATGTATGTTCCACTGATAGGGCGTGTTGATTATATGGAAGGGAACGACCCTAGTGCTTTCTTCCATCCGAATAACAATTCTAGGAAGAGACGTAAAACTACGCAGCACCGGTAGAGGAATGAACGATACGGAAAGACAGGAGGGAGAAGAGGGCGAAAGATGGATGGTTAAATATTATAAGGTCCGCATTCATATCTATACAGGTTCGGTAAGTGACGGCAAAATAAGTTTTTGATTTTTGTTGAGTTAGGTAGTTGTTTCGGGGTATTGTATATGCCTAATGGAAGTTGAGCTCCTAATTCCTTGGGACTATCTACTCCATAATAATGGGTATTCAATTATAATGTAGTTGCAGCGTGCTCTTATGTGATAGCGGCGTGTATTTGTTACATATTCCGTTTCTCAGGTTATATGGTGAAGATCCTTGTAAATCCGGTTCATAAAGTTTTCATGTGTCTATCGATGGACGATATTGTAAGGCAGATAGATATAGTTTCAATCTACAAGCCACAATAGCTCGCGATCAAGCAGATTACATCTAGCTACGAAAGAAAGGGTAGATGTGGAAATCACGAAACTCTTAGTAAAGAAGCCCTGCGTTGCTTCAATTTCTAGTAAAGCACATTACCTTACGCTGCGGTTGATTTTGCAGTATTCTAAAATAGGGATGTAAAACGTCAGTCCTTAAGGGACAAAACGCATATTCTGCAAACAAAAGGACCAGGAGAAAACGGAGACAGACAGCGAGTGAAACATATCGGTTTATACAGCTAGTTGGATCCATAATTAACGACCTTTTGGATGCATGACATTTTTCCCTTTGATTCAGTCAAACAAACTCACCCCAATGCGTCCAACTGCTGGCAAATCAGCGTGCATGCGAGAAACGTGTGAACGTCCAATTAGCTGCTGCCTTTGCTTGCAGCAGCCTAACGGCTTCCTTGCTGGGCTGGCACCGCACGTTCGTTCAAGTGATACTCCCATCACATCCTCCCTTTTTCGTGTTTTGCTGCTGTACTTTGCTAAATAGACCATACACTTTACCACGCCGCGTCCTCTTTGTTGGATCTGCCGATGTCGCCTCATTGCCGCACGCAGTATAACGCTCTCTCCCTGATTCATGCTGTCGCCTCGGACATCTCCTCAGCTGTACTCCGTTTCTTCTCAGCTTCTTCCCTCCAACATTTACTTCGAATGACCTTTCACCGACTTTCGCGGCCACGACTCCTTTTCTCCACCGCTCCTGTCCATCGGGAATTGGTTCAACCCATAATTCTTCCCCCACGGTCAGCTCAGGCAATTCCCGTGCGACGTTGTCGTAGTACCGTTTCTGAGTAGCCATTCGCCTTTTCAAACTATTCTGCACTTTCGCAAGTTGTGCCGTGACAGGGCGCAGAAGTGTTGCGGATGCAGGCATCACAGTTCTGGTCCTTCGACTGTATAGGCGCTGCACTGTGCTCAGGCCGATATCAGTTGAAGGAGTGCTGCGACTCTCCAGTAGCATGAGGTCAGGGTCCTCCCGAGTATATCTAGCCTACGCTAATAGTCGCTTGGCTTGTTTCACTGACGACTCTGCCTTCCCATTTGATTGACTGTGATAGGGACTGGTTTGCCGGTGTGCGAATTCCGTCGGTAGCGCATAATGTTCTCTACGCAGGGCCTCATTCAGTGGCTTCAGGTTTATACATGCGCGAAATTCGTCATTTTTCTTCTTAATGATTTTGACCTGGCTAACCCAGTCCGTTGGCTCATCAACATTTGCAATCACACCTTGCATAACCAGCTTGTTCAATACCGCGAAAAATCAGTTACTTAGCGGAAATGGGACTCTCCTAGCATTTAACGCAATCGGGCGTACCAAAGGATCTACCGACAGGTGAGCGGTACCCTCAAATTCCACTAAACCCGGGCTAAACACAGACGGATGCAGGTCACTAACATCGGCTTCACTCTGACAAGCGTACACAAAACGATCATGGTTAAAAATGACAAAGTCAAGAGATAAAATCGAATCAATGCCGAGACTCGGCGGGAGATCCTCATCCACCATCACGAACTGCAGACGATGCGAAACACCATCTCTCGGATTGACCACTTCAATTGTCGCTGATCCCTTTGGTTTGAGTCAGGAACCATTCCACATGCGCAAATAATCTTGATCCGATTGAATTTGCACGCCGCGGCAGTGCTTTCTGGGCAACATATTGATCGTTGCGCCTGTGTCTAACAGGAATCGCACAGACCGTCCCTCGATCAGAAGACTTGCATAGACACACTTCTGCGACGCTTTCCGAGACACGTTACCAATCGATTGTTCGGTGTCTGCTTTTGATTTGTCTGGAAGTAGTGCACTGACATCTGTCGTCTGACAGCAGCGGGCGAAGTTATTGCGCTTCCCACATTTGACACAAATGCGGCCCCACGCCGGACACTGTTCGCGGTTCCTCGGATGTCGTGTTGCACAGAAGTAGCAGGGCTCCTGTCGCGCGGTCGCGGCCCTCGTAGTTTTACTCCTGGAGACGGCGCACAACTCTGAGTCACCTGTGATTGCCATCTGCTGGAACTGATAGGCAGTGGAGGACTCACTGTTACAGATGTCGATACATTGCTGCAGAGATAGGTTGCGCTTTCGTTATAGTCTCTTCGTCAAACCTTCGTCATTGATCCCAAGAAAAATTCGGTCCCGTATGAGACTGTCTGCCATGCATTTACAGAAATTGCAGGTTTGGGTCAAAATCTTTAGCTCAGTGACGTACGTTTTAACGGATTCACCTGGCCGCCTGTTCCGCGAAAATAAGAGGTATCGTTGAAATGCCTCGTGTGTTTGGCCTTCGCAATTTTCACTGAATTTCTCAAGAACGGTCTACAGATTGTTGGCATCTTCGCTCTTGTCGTAACGCAATGTCTCTAGCACGCGGCGCGCATCATCTCCTGCTGCGTGTCGAAACATGGCCAGGCGGTACGCCATCGGTTGTTTGTCCAGACACGATAAAGTGCAGAAATCCATCCATTTGCTCTTCCACAAACGCCAGTTGCTTGACAAACTGCGTTCGTCCATGTTCAGCGGGGCAGGCATTTGAATAGCCGGTGCAGCTCCAATCATCGTCTGGGTGGTACTAATGATCTTCTCCTTCTCTGACACCATGTGAATAGTCGGTCCTTCAGGGACAATACGTATATTCTGCAAACAACAGGACCATGCGGATACGCAGGCAGAGGGCGAGTGAAACATATCGGTATATACAGCTAGTTGGATCCATAATTAACGACCTTTGTGAATGCATGACATTTTCCTTTGATTCAGTCAAACAAACTCACCCCAATGCGTCCAACTGCTGGCAAATCAGCGTGCATGCGAGAAACGTGTGAATGTCCAATCGGCTGCCGCCTTTCCTTGCGGCAGCCTAACGGCTTCCTTGCTGGGCTGGCACCGCACGTTCGTTCGAGTGTATACTCCCATCACAGGTATGACATAAACGCTGAAGGCCAGAAGTTTATCATCAGTTGTTCTTAATCGACGACGCAAAACTCCAATAGTTTGTGGTGCTTCGACCACTATACGCCTAATATTTTCATCAGTATTTTGCCTAGGGTAGTAATATGTAACCAACTCGCAGATAAATCCACGTATGCGGTGTAAGAGATGGTGCAGTATAAGAATTCTAATGGTCCACAGCACCCGTACAATATGACGGTACACTTACTTCTCGGAAATCATTGCGGAACTGGAACACTACTCTACCAGGCAGACCAAGTAATTTTGTACAATGAACAATGAACAAGGATGTATTACAGGTAAAATAGCGAATGCTTTACAAGTCCCGTAGGATGGTTGAAGTGAAAGCAAACGTAAGTGTACATCGTCAGTTTAAGCGTCTAGTGAATTCAAGTGCCCCTTATTCATAGAAACGTTGTAGAGTATGTACTGTATTGTTACAATAGAATAATATGGGAAGTAATTTGGGTAAGGAAGGTCTTAAGAACAAGCTCTTAAGAAAAAGAGCTTACTCGTGCTCCGCTTTCTTGGACTGGGGTAAATTTGTGAATACAGTTGTAATATATCCGATACTATATTCCACAACAGCAGTGTGTAAATAGTGAAGCAAGAAAGCTGAGAATGAGCACCGTATTTTTCTCGTTTGTTCAACGTGGACATCTTTGATTATATAGCGTAATGTAGGTGGAAAAATAGAATTTGCGGTTCTGCAGTATATATAATTTTGATACCATTGGAAAAGAGTTAATATCTACCTTATTTGATTACACGAACAAGCACATTTATGTATATCAGGCAAAGAACAGGTCCGAGTAGGCTGCCTTGTATTATGTTCCAGGTACCTGATAAGCTAAAGCCTATGCTGACAAACCGTTCCTCACCATTGATATGTGAACCTATTAAAGCCAACTTTGAGCTATTATACCATTGTTAAGAAGCTTCTGAATAAGGGTTTTTGTGGAACTTAGTCAATTGCCTTGTTACTATTCAGTTAAACTATAAAAAACGTTTGCCGGAGTAAATCAATTTGTTTGTTAAATTCCACCTCCAGATCACAGTTTTAAATATGACAGCTGAAAGCAAATTTAAATATAAATCTAATCGCTTACACATGTAAAGTTCTTTTAGCAATCTGAATGTATCTTTCAATATTTCTTTAAAGTTTTAGTAGCAGGTGATAAGCGGGGTACTCTTTTGGTAACTAATAAGCGGCGAATATGCATTGGGTTCCGATATTCTTGTTAGCCAAACATGGGAATTCTTCCATAATCTACCACCCATTCATCATTTAATAGATGTCAACTCAACGAAGAAAACGTTTTTCAATTGTAATCAATGTTGAGCTTTAGAGGGAAGTGTAAAAATTATAGGCCTACTTGGTTGCTGAATAGTTTTACTTTGTGTCTTTTGTAGTATGTATTTCCCATCGTATAGGGCTCCGTTTTCTGTCCAGGCATCTGTGTTTTGCTTTTCACGCAGGTAACAATTGCTAGAACTAAAAGCATCTTACCATGAAAAAACATTGCAGTTTACTGGTGTGTTATATTTATCCTTGGCAACTATTCGTGCGTTGCTTTATTCCATTTTCCCTTCTGATAATTTTTACCTTATTTCGTCATTTTATCAGGAGTATAACATACAATGCGCAAGCGTTTGTGTCTACCTTGCTATTAAACCATACCAAAACTGAAGAATATGAGTATTGTTTGGAAGTGAAATATTGTTGATCTGCGTTTGATTATACCTGTACTAACAATGTTGGAGAAGAATAACATATTGTGTAAAGTTGCGTTTAAACCAGTGAGAAATAAATTCTTGTAATGGACTTCGGAACAAAACATTGACTTTGTCACAACGTATTATTTAGCATTAAATTCATTAACAAATTGATCGTGCTGATAAAATATTCGTCCTTTATTATGAATGAAATTGAGTTTGATGAAATCGGCAATCACAACCAGTTGGGAAAATACTGCAATTCATTTCGCCTGATTACGGTATACATGCCACCAATCTCTTTCTACAAGCACATACTGGCAAATCACCGATTTTCATGTCAATATGACATATATTATAAAAAATTCGACAGGCTATTTCGGTGATTATGGACGGGACACAAGCACACTTGTTGCTTTCACTGGAATTGAATTCGCTAATGATATGGGCTACGCAGAATATAAGCCGGATTTTGTAGTATGGGGAGGGTAAGCATGATCATACTTTTAATTCGTTTGTTGTACACTTTGTATGCTATCTGAATTTCCATGTGAAATGACACAGAGATACGTGGAGTTTGAGGTCAAACTATCTGAAATACCAAGCCTCACAACAGTTGATCGCTTGTTCATCACAAGGAAAGGGAACAGGCGGAAACATGTCTTTGTGGTAGCGCATTGTTATATTAATCGCCTCCTTCGCCCATAGTCTGCTTGATCCTTGAAGCATTCGATATAGATTGTGGTACAGATGGTTCTGTTTACTAATCAGTCGCCTCAAGGTATTAGCAATAGACAGAAAGCCAAGCTTCACATCAATTTTTCAGCAGAAACTGCTAGTGGGCGTAACTATTTTTTTATTATATGGCTTCCTTATAGTGGCAACCCAAAAAAACAGTTTATGTGACATGTCGTCCTAAATGTCAAACATTAATTTATGTCAGATAAGAAAGGGATTTATATGCAACTAAACGTTATGCTTACTAACTTGTGAAACGATACAAGTTAGGTGTTTAAATATTAATTTTTACTCCCAGCTGCTAGCGCTTCGACACAAACAGAAAAAATAACCCAGACGACCATACGCTATCGACTATGATAAAAGGTGGTAGCGCGAATCCGGAGCTACATATGATCTCTTTGGTGTTGTTGGTGGCTCATTTACATATATTTGCTTTATATTTTCGTGACTGATAAAAAAGCACGAAAGGGTGACATTATCTCACAATCTACGTCTTCTAGTTTTCTTGTTTGGAGACAAATATTTGTTGGGCTCCATCTAACTTTGAGCTGTCACACAAGCGGACTAATGACATTCCCCGCACAACTGCAACATGCTGCAATAATAAAATATCTTATTCAAGTGCATTGGTCTCCTTTACTCCATGATTCGCAAAGTGTGCGCTGGGAATTCCTTGAATCCCGACACTCATTTCGTTGTTTTTATCGTCCGTGGCAATCTGCAACATCATTGCACCATTCGAATCTCGAAGTAAACAAAATGAGCCACGGGCTTCAGAGCCGATTTTGCAAACTTTTACAGGTTCCTAAGTGCACACTTTGATGCCCATATGTGCGTCTGTGTCTATAGCATGAAAAAGTCATTGATATGATTCTGTGGATAACTCTAAAACGCCGACAGGACAGTCGTTCAGCCCTTGCCTCCTGCGTCGGCCTCCGTACTACATGACTCGTGGAATATACCTAGTCTTGACATTTACGTGCTAGACTAGACGGAGCGTTCACACTTGAACGCGGATGATTGTAGTGTAGATCGATGACAAAATATTTGGGGTATAATCATTTGAAAACAAGTACAAGACTACATTTGAAAGTTCAAAGCTTGCGCTGTTTATAAGGATTACGGTGTAGCTCTCGTAATATTTTGTCCTAGTTTGGACGCACCAGACAGAGATAGCCGAAGATGGAACAAAGTACCTTTTGATTAACGGCTGATGCATTGATCCGTAGATCAAGAATATCCTGAATGGGAATGGCACAGTGGTTTTAAAATACAAAGTTGAGCACTGAAATATCCGCCATGCGATTGAACTGCTACGCACAAATTCTATTCAGACCTAGGTATAATTGGAAGCAGACCGCGGTCATTTCGAGCCCTATGATAGCATTCAAAATGGAGAGCTTTCCATGTTAATTCACCCCAACACTGTAGCGCATGCGCTGTAAGCAAAGGTCAAACATCGAATCTTTAAAACACATCGGCTATAGGAAGAAGTTTAAGTCAACTCCCTGCGCTTCATGAGAACTCACTGTGATGTGCTTCCTAAGCAATCACCAAATGCTTGTCAAATGACATAAGACAACTTTGCTTATGCTTGTGACAAACAGAGTTTTCGGAGCGAATAGATTAACTCGTACCTTTATATCTTTATATCCCTTAAGAACGGCCTTTTAAGCACCAATATGACCACTCCGCCCGCATCATGGGTAACTGCGGGTAAGATGTAAATTTGTTAGAATTTTGATAATGTATGAGTAAACGGGCTGGAAAACATCAGAAAACAAGAATTTATGTTGTTCGTAGATTTGGCTTGTCACAGCATTTAAAAGACTTAGGGTTTAATTACAACGTGTGCAACAGTGTACATCGCTAAAAGTAGCTTATCAGAACAAATGTTAGCGAACAAGCTCGTATTTAGTGGTTTCCCATCAGGCTAGAACGCCACAAATGACGGACACAAAAGTGAAATTCAGCTAAGGGTAAGGTTTCTAAAACCCAGCTGATCTGCATGACCAAACTAGAAGAAAGACTCCGCAGCGATCAAGAGTGCGTTACCGTGTATTTGTGGCGTTGTCCACAATGTGTCCGTGTTACAGCGGACCGGGGTAGCGTTAGTGCCTGGACACATTTTTTGTGCGCACAGAGGTCAGGGTCAGGAAGCCTGATATCTATTGCCTTGGACGCTGCCAGTAGACGACATCTAACCGCTCTTGTAAAGCATCTGGTGTGATGGGAGTATACACTCGAACGAACGTGCGGTGCCAGCCCAGCAAGGAAGCCGTTAGGCTGCCGCAAGGAAAGGCGGCAGCCGATTGGACGTTCACACGTTTCTCGCATGCACGCTGATTTGCCAGCAGTTGGACGCATTGGGGTGAGTTTGTTTGACTGAATCAAAGGAAAATGTCATGCATTCACAAAGGTCGTTAATTATGGATCCAACTAGCTGTATATACCGATATGTTTCACTCGCCCTCTGCCTGCGTATCCGCATGGTCCTGTTGTTTGCAGAATACACGTATTGTCCCTGAAGGACCGACTATTCACATGGTGTCAGAGAAGGAGAAGATCATTAGTACCACCCAGACGATGATTGGAGCTGCACCGGCTATTCAAATGCCTGCCCCGCTGAACATGGACGAACGCAGTTTGTCAAGCAACTGGCGTTTGTGGAAGAGCAAATGGATGGATTTCTGCACTTTATCGTGTCTGGACAAACAACCGATGGCGTACCGCCTGGCCATGTTTCGACACGCAGCAGGAGACGATGCGCGCCGCGTGCTAGAGACATTGCGTTACGACAAGAGCGAAGATGCCAACAATCTGGAGACAGTTCTTGAGAAGTTCAGTGAATACTGCGAAGGCCAAACAAACGAGGCATTTCAACGATACCTCTTATTTTCGCGGAACAGGCGGCCAGGTGAATCCGTTAAAACGTACGTCACTGAGCTAAAGATTTTGACCCAAACCTGCAATTTCTGTAAATGCATGGCAGACAGTCTCATACGGGACCGAATTTTTCTTGGGATCAATGACGAAGGTTTGACGAAGAGACTATAACGAAAGCGCAACCTATCTCTGCAGCAATGTATCGACATCTGTAACAGTGAGTCCTCCACTGCCTATCAGTTCCAGCAGATGGCAATCACAGGTGACTCAGAGTTGTGCGCCGTCTCCAGGAGTAAACACTACGAGGGCCGCGACCGCGCGACAGGAGCCCTGCTACTTCTGTGCAACACGACATCCGAGGAACCGCGAACAGTGTCCGGCGTGGGGCCGCATTTGTGTCAAATGTGGGAAGCGCAATAACTTCGCCCGCTGCTGTCAGACGACAGATGTCAGTGCACTACTTCCAGACAAATCAAAAGCAGACACCGAACAATCGATTGGTAACGTGTCTCGGAAAGCGTCGCAGAAGTGTGTCTATGCAAGTCTTCTGATTCAAATTGTCATAAGAGGACGCGGCGTGGTAAAGTGTATGGACTATTTAGCGATGTACAGCAGCAAGAACACGAAAAAGGGAGGATGTGATGGGAGTATCACTTGAACGAACGTGCGGTGCCAGCCCAGCAAGGAAGCCGTTAGGCTGCCACAAGCAAAGGCCGCAGCCGATTGTACGTTCACACGTTTCTCGCATGTACGCTGATTTGCCAGCAGTTGGACGCATTGGGGTGAGTTTGTTTGACTGAATCAAAGGGAAAATGTCGTGCATTCACAAAGGTCGTTAATTATGGATCCAAGTAGCTGTATATACCGATATGTTTCACTCGCCTTCAGCCTGCGTTTTCTCCTGGTCCTTTTGTTTGCAGAATATGCGTTTTGTCCCTTAAGGACCGACTTTTCACATCTGGGTACTCGGTAGATGGGCTTGAACGCCCTATGCGCTCTGACCTTGTGGCACGAGTCAACCAGCCGCCATATAGCCAATCTGGAAATTGTTCCGTTTTTCTCTCGGACAGTCTCCTGTTAGTTCTCCCGATGTACGTTGGTCAAAAAAACGAGAGAAAGAGTATACACAGATACATGTACTTGACTTGAGGGTCTGCATGTCTAGAAGCTTAGCCGTAGGCTTGCTGCAAAGTAGGTTTGAGCGATGGCGTCAGAAAGCCTTCTAGACGTCAATTCAGTCACTTTATCCCTTTCAACGGTGACGATAAGTAGATCTGTTTCTTTCCCATTGAAACCATTTTGCTTTCTCTTCTCGTACTTCCATGTTGCTCTGAACGAACCGCTATGGATAGCCATTACTAGCGAATGGGCTTCGTAACAATTTTGCTCGTCCGGAAGCATATCCTCGCTACCTGTCGTTTTTGCTCGCTCGGTTAGGCAACGAACAAGTTCCGTTTCTGGTGGAGCGGAACGAAATTAGCAAAAAGAGTATATTACCTGTTCCACGTCGTCTTTCTATGAACACTGTGCTGGATAGACCCGTCAGATCCTCGGCTAATCTGAAGGTCTAAGTACGGCATTGTGTCGTGGTCATCAGATTGAAGGGTGAATTTATGTTTGCGTGGACTGAGTTAATTTGCCTCCTTATTTCTTCGGTGCAAAAACGCCTATCTGAGATGCAGCGGTCGAGGCAATAGCTTTCAGACTTCCTGACCCTGACCAATGTGCGCACAAGAAATTTCCCTAGACATTAACGCTACCCTGGTCCCCTGTAACACGGACACAGTGTGGACAACGCCACACCTACACACAAACACACTTGTTCTCTATGGAGCCAATCACCTAGCTTGGTCACTAAAACCATCTGGGTTTTACAACCTATACGCTTACATGATGTTAACCTTCAGGTCATTCATTTGTAGTGTGTTAGCCTGATGGGAATCACTAAATACGAGCTTGTTCGCTAACATTTGTTTTGATAACCTACTCCCGGGATATTTTATCAATTGATAAAGCACGTTAATTCATTGTAGCAGAAAGCAAGCTATCCGCCATGTATAATAAAGTACTACAAAATTTTCACCTTATTTATTGAAGGAAAGCAGCTTTTGAAACAACATTTGCGTGTTTAGAACAATTTAGAAAAACCTGCGTCTGGATTACATTTGCTTTTATTTTGCAAGATAATTTGTCCTCCTTCAGATTGCTTTTGTTAATTTTACCAACTAAGATCGGTTTAGTTATGTGCAGTGGATTATTTCTCCATGCCTTTATCCTCCAAAACAATAATAATATTACTAACCATTATAACAGTACTGAGCTAAATGGTGAGAAATGTATGTCCCAGCTTCGGCAACTTAGTACCATAACATGCTAACGGCTCGCCTACATTTACTAGGTTGACGTTTTGTCGTTTGCAGCAGATTACATAGTCATTGTGGGTGTGTTGATAGGGCCAACGTTTAACGGCGAATCAAAGCTTTGGATTCTTCCGTGATACAATTCCACATTATTTATACTTGTTGTGTTATCTTTAATTGTCCTTCTTGGCTGCCATTTTGAAAACCATTAGGGACGCTGCACCGCATGATCAAACGCAGACCAAGGGAGATGTGCTCGAGAGTCTGCGGTTTCTGTCGTGGCATCTTCGATACGCTTTTGATCCAACGGAGGTGCCACTTATACCGATAATTGGAAATTACGATGGGTTCCCGTCAAACACAATGAGCCCATTGACGAAATCTCGTCAGAGAGCCAGTTGGTGCACCCGGCTGTCTACTGACGAAAATCTTTGGTTTTTCTGGAACGGATACATAAAAGAAATACGGGAGATATACTCCGACATTCCAAGTTTCGATTTTTCTACAAGTAAGTTCAATGCTGCCCTTCATGCGGTACGTCTAAATGCACCACTGTTGGTAGTGCCGGTGAAAGAAGTACCCATTTATGAATTTGTTTAATGCGTTGATGGCATTATGTAAATGGCTGCATGTCTGGAAGTGACTCCAAATGACAGGGCTAAAGGAATCTAAAGTTATTGTTCCCTGCAGTGGATGAAACGAATAGAGTGTATTCTTCCGAGCTTAGTATTTAAAACGGACGGTCTTCGAATATGTGTTTATTTAAATTGGGCTTTAAAGAAATTACCCACCGCTAGTATTTGCAGCTGGTTAAACAACGTGGCGATGAGATTAATTCTTTGACAAATGACACATGGCAGTTTGGTTTAAGTCACGCGTTGCTAGACGCAACTTACTACCGAAACATAGTTTAAATGAACTTACATCCGGTCGGCTTCTGAAGACACCACAAATAGTTGCCTTGTTGCATATAAGTAGGGAAATAAATGGTGCGGCGTGATTCATGAATTTGCAGACCTAAATTTTAATAAGTATAGGACAGCCACAGGGCCTCTGCACATACAAGAGACCACGGGTCGCATGCTATCAACCAAACATAGCTACAACCACACACCCCATATCCAGTGAAAACCGAAAGGAAGAAGGCAGGGATCATATGTGATCCCATATGATCATATTTCACAGGCCCACGCACAATCAAGAGACCCTTTTTCCCAAACTGAATAATGACGCTCAGCAGCTGAGAGCTCCAGGGATAAGTGAGCAACAACGTTTCCTTCTTTTTGCAGCTGTGGCAGAACAGCATCGAGATTAACATCTGATCAATCAGTCAATCCAAAAGTGCGGCATGAATCTTCAAAAATGGGAACTAAGGAGGCAGACGCAACTCATTATTCAGTTCATTGAAATCCATTTACCGATCGCTTCCCCAAATGAACGATGCTCCCTCGTTAAACCAGATAATTTCCTATTGCAATTTGAAAAGCGCAGGTATTCCATATTGTCTCATCAGTGCCTTCAACAATAACTCGCACTAACATTTATTCATAGAAGAGTGTGACCAAACATTTTTGGCGGCATTAGGTTCCCGGTTTGCCTATCAATGTGGCCTGCATGCGCCAGCCACAGGACAACTGCGCCTACAAGGGGACCATGGGTGGCTTGCGCTGCTACACGCACAGCTCTATCCACATACCCTATAAGCAGTGTATACCCATCGTAATAAGACCAGGAGGCATGCGGATGGGAGCCACGTATGATCAACGGAGCCGGCCAAAACTCCTTCACAAGCAAAAACAAGCACGCCGATTTTGTGGAATTAAGCTCACATAAGGCGCTGACTGCACCGTAGTCCGCACCGCACTGATTGAATGGCACCAATCTTTGAGCTTAGCACGCTTAGCAAGCTCATCAATGATCAGCTTGGCCGTAAGCGTTGTAACTACTCCGACGCACTCAGTGAATTAGACGATGAGAAATGCCAACAGTTCGATTCCTTCGTTCAGCTAATTATGGCTCGGCAAGTGGAAGTGCGGATAGCCCCATTACGGCGACAGATCGCTTCAATAAGGCAGAGAAACTAGTTTTTATCTGACCCTGAAAATTACGTGCACAATTTCTTCCCTTTGCAGTTAGATAGAACACAAATGGAAGTCCTCTCATTAGGCCCGAAATTCTGTTACCCCGAGGTAATGCACAACAGTTAGACTTGGAAGTCCAATTTGAAAATCTCTATTCTCAAGTTTTTACCTTAACACCATCGTCAGCAATAGCAGCTAAACAGTACAAATCCACTATTATAACCACATGCTACCAGTACCTGAGGTACAAACCGACCATCAAATATCTTCTAAAGAACAGGCATTTGGACGCTCTGAAGGAACTCAAGAAAAACCAGGATGTTTTGTTAGTTAGACCAAACAAAGGAGCCGGGATTATAATGATGAACAAGTCAGATTATATTGAGAAGATGAACACCATCCTAAGAGACATCGAAATTCCAAAAAGTGTAATACTAGAAAGACAGGATGCCGGCAATTGAGAAGACCATGACAACACCTTTGCTGCCTTTGAAACAAAATAACATCATAGACTCTGACACATATGAATACGTTAGACCTAGTGGAAGCGTGATTCCGAGGCTTTATGGCTTACCTAAGTTCCACAAACAAGGTGTACCGTTGAGACCGATACTATACATGTACAACTCTCTCTATCATCTGACTGTTAAATGGCTTGTCAAACGCCTCGAGCCGGTCAGGAAGCTCATATCTAGGTACAGCCTCCTGGACACTTGCGAATTTCCTGACTCGGTGCAACAACGCATTCTAGTTGGACGGAAGATTTTCTCGCTGGATGTGGTGTCACTTTTCACCAACGTCCCGTTAGAATAGACCATTGACTATCTCTTCGAGTTTATCCAATTGCATAGCATAAACATCGGTATTCCAAATGACTGTTTAAGGCAACTTATATTGGCGTGCACTAAGAACATTCAGTTTCAGTTCAATGAGACGTTTTACAGAAAAATGGGGTAGCTATAGGTTCACCATTAGAACCGCTACTCGCTGATGTCTTCATGAGTAAGTTGGAGAACACTCAGCTGAACGAATGTATCAACAACTTGGTTTACTACGGTCAATATGTAGATGACATATTTTGTGTTGCGGATGGTCGAATATGCATCGAAGATCTGCTAGCCCAATTCAATGCAGCATATAACTACATAGTATTCAGCATAGGACTTGAAAGTAACAACCTCTTGTCATTCTTAGATGTCCACATCACCAGGACATCAGACAGGACAGTACAAAGGAGAGTAAATAGAAAGATAACTTGGACCGGCCAGTATACCCGTCTTTGCCAGTTTCGTTCCAATGAGACAAAAACGCAACCTTGTCCATTGTCTAACGGAAAGAACGAGGAAAATATGCACGGAAGATACGCTTTCAGATGAATTGAGTTTCATTCGAAGCGTTCTCGAACAAAATGTTTATCCGGACAAATTCATCCGGATACACATGGAGCCATGAGCAACAAAAGTCCAAACAATCACCGCAGAAAACGCTTAATCTACCTATCACTGCCTTTCAAGGGTGATGCGATAACGGAACAAACTACTCGAAGGATCTGCAATGCGGCAGCGAGAACCTACTTTGCAGCCGACCTCCGTGTCAGCTTCACTTCTACGCCAGTCGTGAGTCAGTATCTCAAGGACAGATTACCGAGGCCGAAATTTCCTTCTGTGTGCACCGTTTTTCTTGCTCTTGTAGAGAAATGTATATTGGAAAGACGACCAGCAGACTGTCTGAGAGCGTCCTAGAACATTGCCCGGCGTGGCTCTACACTGGTGTCAGAAAGACAGTAGTCATCGCGCTGCTGGGGTATTTGGCCGACACAATTCATCAAATGAATGTGCGACAGGACTTCAGGCCTATCTACAAAATATCTGGACAACGCACGCGGGCCTTCTGATGTCGCCTATTAGAGACAGCGGAAGCAATTGCTGTTCGACTCCATAACCCTGACTTATGTGTTCAAAAGAAGTTCCTACAGGCTCTACAGCTGCCATGGCCTCAAGCGTCCCCATATTATGACACCACGATGATGTTCAAACCAGTGTCGTAACTTGATCGCATTGACCGGTCAATTTACTTCATTGATTCATCGTATTTAACTACACTGTGTGTGTTTTGTTCCTATTATCTGTGGTGTATTTGTCTGATGCGAACCACCGAAAACAAGCTTCTTCGCCTAACTGTTGTTTGGTTCTGATGATAACGCTGTGATTGTTTTCTCAGTTAACAGATAAATGTTCAATAGCACAACAAGATTCCGGGGCTCTGCACGTACACATTAACCACATGCCACATCAAAAGCAAAAAGCAGCATTCCATGAAGATAAATATTAAACAGAGCAGGAACTGACACACATCTTTGCTTCTCACCACAGATAACGACAGAGGCATCGAAGGTCGCTCCACTCAGTCGTACCTTCGGCCGCATGCCAATGTGCAGACATTCAATTGCACTTATACAGATATTCATACAGCCGACCTTACCCAATACCGTCCACAAGGCCTCGCGGTTCACCATATCAAATGCTTTGGTGAAATCAACCAACTGCGTGTACAACGGCTGGTGTCGTTCTCTACACCTACTGCAGCCGACAAGCCGCAACACGCATTTGGAAAGTGCAGTAGCCCGAACGGAATCTATATTGCTCTCCCACTACGTTCGGTTCCAAAACCTGACTACCGAGGCGGTTGAGCAGGATTCAGGCAAATAACTTACCTACACAACTCAGCAAGTTGACGTCACAAAAATTCATGAAAAATTGCTACCTACTTTAGCCCTTATACAGTGGAAGCACAAGGGCATCCTACAGCTCAGGATGCAGCGCAGTCACCAACGCGGGTCAACGGTGTTTCACTACTTCAGGCGGGATACCTTCGGTACCAGCACAATTGCTGGTACGCAGCTATGCAAGTGCTCTCTGGGTCTAATCTAGTGTCTAATCTAGGTGTCCCCCAAACTCACCTATGCATCGCGCTGCTTCTGACCATACAGTGTGGGATAATCTATGAAAGGTTGTCATAGGGATAATCAAAATGACTTCGCCAGATCTGCTATATGTCGACAGTATGTGTGCAGGCAACATCTGAACTACCAAGATTAGCTTCCTCAGCCACTTCAACCTCGGTCCATACGCCACCTTCAAGGATTTAAAGAAGCCCTTGTGTTGGCGTCATTCAGTTTAGTAAGCCATCTCCAACCACCACCTATGTTTGATACTATGGAGCTCTCGATTCAGTCGCTGTCGAAGATTGCGGAGCCAACTCTTAGTCCCCAAATCACAGGGGTCTGTCACATGAGCAGCAAATTCTGCATTCTTCTCAGACACCTATGCGTCAATCGTCGCATTGTTCGCATCATACCAGTCGGGTCGTTTACATTTTGAGCGCCTGATCGTCTCTTCGGCAGCATCTGTCACCTGATCGCGAATGTGATGACACAGGTTGCCCAGTGTGGCTATGCCTTTCAAACCACACACGCAAGCAACCATCACCTTCTGAAACATCATTATGTTCTCCACAGTACTTACGAAAAAACGTTATTTATCCGCCGCTTCACGGTAGGAGTGCAATACATAGATTTACGAAAATAAGGGCGGTCATAAGGGCGGTCAGGTCGAATTAGTGCGTAGACCGAAACCTATAAGTCACTCTCCGTGACGTCAGCAAACAAACATGTTTACTTAAAAGTGAACATATCAGGATGGGAATTGTCCGCAGATGAATCACTTCGCACACCTAGCTCCGCAGATACCGCTCCTTCCTGTGCTAATTTATTGAGAAGAACCTGTATGTTTTACGAACTGTTGAGCTAAGAATGCAAACAAGAAAGAATACCTATGGAATTGTAAAAGGTAACATTTACATGCATATTCCATGTCATCACTGAGAGAAAACAATATTGTGGCTGCTAACGGCTACAGCCCGGAAGAGCCGCATTATACTATGTTCATAATAGCAACCAGAATTTTCTCCTTTCGTCGAACACATGAACAAAAATAACTAGGTACCACCTGGATAGTTTTAGCACCCGGCTTTCACCAACTTTTTTCCTACTGTGCGGTCACTTGATATTTGCTCTTGTAACTTGCTCAGATTTACGCTCTTAACTTTTACTATTCACAACTGAGCTGTAACCAAATCTGGCCAAATAAACTAACAAAGTTTGCACACCACATCTTTCAACTCTAGATTGTGTGGATATTTTTCATCTTCACGTCACATTTTTGTACTCATTTATCGAAATCAAACGTTTGCGTTTTTCCCTATCCCGAGAAGCACTGCAACACATTTGCTTTTACACTAAATTCTAATCTGCGGTCTTTATGGGAAATCAACAACTACCTCTGTCGACTAGGAAAAAAGAAAACCGAAAGCTTGTATCTTTTAATTCTCTCTAGTTTGTTGCCACTTTAAAGCGACCCATTAACGAAGGATCACTTCGCCTAAACCTGCGCTGCAAAGCACTGCGAAGCTTTACAACATATTATGTAAGTGTTAACGTTGAATACTGTAAATTCAACGCGCACTTACCAGGCAGGCTGCCATACGAACTGACTATTTCGAGTCAAGACCTCTGCTATTAACCCGGTAAACATTGATAGACAGGCGCACTGACACAATGCGTTATAACGACCGCCATAACTAAGTTCATCAAAACATGATTTACAGAAAACTAACACGTGGCTTTGCTTTACACCAGGTATATATTTGTAAAAACTAGTGTTCCAGACGTATTTGGGATTTTCGTTATAAACGTGCTGAGCTCACATCTAACGAGGTGCAGCCCTTCGCAGCGGACCTGCTTCGCTAGGGCTCAGTAGGTCATGCTTGGTCATCCCACTTGTTAAGGTTTTACATTAACTATCTCAAAGGTACTTGGGGTACGTGGCTAAGACTGAGCAAATGTGCTACACCGACATTGCCTCACTAAGAGAAAGGCTGCTAAGATGCGATTCATAGGCTACAAGATTGAAAAGCATGCTATGAAACGCGTTAAAAACGCGTCATCCGTAGCTTTGAATAACTTATTGCGCCACAATCACAAGTGTCCTAAGTACAATTGAACCACACTCCTAGAATCCTACTGAAGTAAAAACAACCTGGGCAGTTTCAAGAAAAGAGTTTTACTGCTAATAAATTGTCAGAAGTTCATTGACCTAGCCACATCCCTTTCGAAAAGCTGGTCTGGTTTACTGCAATTGTTTCATTAACTACTCCGGATAGAACTAGAAGACGCATGTCAATAACCGACGCAGTGTTTCGCGTGCACAGATACGTAACTTATTTCTGGTCAGTAAAATAACTGCTCAGTGTGGTATAATCACTGCACCACATGTGTCAGTGAAAACAAATGAGCGCATCAACACTAACTAGCGGAAAGGCCGTGTAACACTAAAAACTAAAGTACAACTGTGTGAGTAACCTACGAATAGTAAATCGTGGTCATCCTCAATCATCTCAGCACACAAATGTGCTAGATGCCTCAAGTAGGAACATAAGTTCCAATATTCCATTGCAACCTCAGCATGTGCCATATACCCGTCCCATTCCCCCAGACAGCATTATTTCCACACTTCACTATTAGCCCGCTGACCGTTTTAAGGAAACTGCCATTGTAGCGCACCCAAAGTTCTCTCAGACTTGGCAATAATTAACCGAAGCACAGTAAGTTGTAGCTGCTACGCTAGCAGATTCATAAACCCGTTTCGTTTAAAGGTGCTTGGATGAGCAAACTTTCCCCCACAGTTTGAAGTAGGGTATTGTTACCCGGCTTTTTAAGAGGTTAGCAGTTAAGAACCCGCCAAGCAACGCCCAGTGAGCCTCCTCCCAGTGTTTTCAAAGTTTCAAAGTCTATGGAGTCGAGCAATCCAGAAGCAACCACAGGCTACTGAAAATGACCTTGCAGCAAGGCTACCGAGCAGAGTGACTTCAGTCAACACCCTTCATGTACAGCCAAGCTACTAAATGCGCCTGAAGTTGCACGGAATCAGCGGATGGTAAGATATATATCTTCCGAAACTGGAAACTTTTACTATTAGAAAATTTGTCGTCGAGTAGATCAGAACCATCCTTCCTCAGCGACGGTTGCCCGTGCGTGTTCGTTGCTCAAGTTATATTCTTATTAGAGAAGACTGTGATGTTCCACAATGCTCGGTGATGGAATCACGCTCATTAACGGTTTACAATGATATCTCCTGTGTGTCATTGAGCTGAATCTCTTACCGTTGCCATTGACATGAAGATGTGGCTAGGGATCAGTAATTCAGAGGAAGACGAACTATGGCATCTAGACCTAGATCGCGCATATGATTAGGCAGCCCAATATAATTCGGGTAAACCCGGATATGTGTAAAATATTACATGCAGACAACTATTATCGAGAAAACCGCAGGACATGGACACAACCATTAGGTGTGGTTACAAGACGATCTCGGCAGTTCGAAACACTCAATGAAGCTCTCCAATACCGCCAGCCAGTGTGTTGGGCTTCTATGGATGGTGCTCGGAAACCTAGAGATTTTCTTCCTTGTGAAATAGGCAAGTAATATCTGGCAAAGTGGAGCATGCAGTTGGGACCCCCACAGGGAAAGGCAAGCAAACACTTTAAGGGCTTGTTCCTTTTACCATAACAACTACAACCGAAAACCACTGGAATTTGTTGCAAAAATTATTGCAGTATATGTGAGAACCTCATTCTGATGTACCTGGTGTTAAAACGTCTTAGCCTTGATGACCGACGCCTACTAGAAGCTAACCGCAGTAAAACACTAAATGACACCAGCTGAAACTGGCCACGTAATAAAGTCGATCGGAATACCGTCGAAATAATTTTCTTTAGGATTAACCAGCAGATTTCTGCACCCAGTATTTTATTTATAAAGCCGACTGTGTTATACATTCCGATTACGGCTTTAAAGTGTATGAATCCAACCAATCAAATGCGAACAAGACGCAAACAAACGTTGTGCTCTCCGGCGTCCGGGAATTTAAAGAAAAATAACATACCAGTATTTAACAAGGATATTATAGTCTGTAGATGCGCACCGTACTAGGAGGACGTAGTTTTCTTTATGAAGTATGTATTCTGCGAAAAATTAATCCAGAGGCTTGTCGATCCCGGGTTTTTTACCCATAATTACCATTATCCCTCATTGCATTGAACTTACTTCAAGCAATCTCATGCCGTTGTGGGCTGTCGCAGTGAATGACCGGAACAGTCTGGGCAAGCAGAGCACAGTTGAATTCACAAAGTTAATGTGTATTCACTTAAAGGTGGGTAAAAGCCAAATGCAACATAAGAACAGTAGTGTCATCTCTTTAGGATCTGGGACAGGTTGTGTGTGATAAAAAGTAATTTACTGATGGCAATAAACGGAAGTGCTAAAAACTTAACGATATTCGGTGAATTAGACTGTCCATGTCAACGATTAGATGGGATTTCAGACAGTCTTCCAATCGCTCCAGAAGAGTGCTTCTATACATTTGGATTTCCTCAAATTGTCAAACAAGCTTCGAGTTTAGTACACAAAACCAATACCGCAGTCGAGTAAGTTTGACAAACCACGGTAGTGTTAAGAGTTTTACGTCATTGGACCTTTACAACTAAGTAGATCATGATACAGCTATATTCCAGTGATTGTTGGCCGGTTTACTGAATGAAAACGAGTCGTACAGATCCAAAATCACGCGAACAAGACCGGACACTGGTACTTGAGTTCAACCTGCCTGTGAGCTATGGAATACCAAAATAGGTTATTTGGGACAAATAGCCCTGCTTTGAATAGTGGGTATTGTCGGCTGCATTGAAAAATTGACGAATCCTGAAGCGAGTTCGCCACAGTACCATCGGTAAACAAACGAAAGGACAGAATGTTTTAATCTTCTCGTGGGGATAAAGGCAACCAACACAAATATGACGTGGAGGGATGCAACGCCTGAAGTTCTGCTCCCGCGTAGAACCTACATGCAGTCAAGCACCAAGGTGTCTCTATTCGAATTGCAGTCCAGGAGCGTAGAAATAATTCCATTGGGCACCTTCATAACGAATGTGTGCTAGTTTGGACGTTCAGCAACGCATCAATTATGGTAGGAGGCAACCGCAGAATGGAAACCAACTCTCGTCGATTACGAAATAGACAAAACTGCAATGTCATGGATGCAGCTCCTAACTAGAGACCATTTAGTATAGGCGAAGTGTCAAGGTCCGAAACGAAGATCGGCCAGAATATCAGACACCAGGTGCGAGCAAAAAATGGAACTTTAGGAAGTCCCGCAAGTTGTAATGGATAGAATATAAGTAAACTGCAATAATCACATTGCAGCAGTGGAAGGCTAGGCAAAGTAGTCCTACTGCGGTTACGGTATACGATGTACAAGCAAATATAAACAAGGGCAAGTTTGTGGGCGCGGAAGCCAAGTACCACACAAATAATGGAATTCTAAAAATGGAAAAGATCAATCGATCAGCCACAGCAACATGAACCTCAGACTGCGCGACGCAAGTCTTACCGAACGAGCTGAGATTAGAACGTGAGTGACAAGCAATAGCGGTTCTGATTGAAAGAGAAAATCTACTGGTCGAAAGGCCAATAAATCGGTCGCGGAGATTTAATGGATCCTAAAATAGTTGCGCAGGATAACATTGCCCGTTCTTCAACTTACCCAGCCAAGTTTGCCATGGAACACTTATGCAATGCGTAAGCTGTGGCTTTCACCAGTTGGCAATTGTCGGTGACAAAGTTATCAGTTGGCAACTCTTGTTCCGGGTCGCCGCTTGCCTAGTGCGACTGTTGTCAAGTGGTGAATACGTCATCCCCTTAACACATTCGTCTCTTTGCCAATTGCCAACAACGCAGTCCTCACGATAGCCAGGGAACCCAAAGTATAAATACCAGCCTGTAAATACCGTCGTCACCTTCGACTTCGCCTGTCGTGCTTGGGCAGCAAGCGCTATGCGGAAGACAGTCGACTTTCCTCTGTCGGGGTCTCCAATATTATTGCATTTTCCATGATACCCTTGGTACAGTGAGAAGGTACCATTGATGAACTAAGTCACGCAAGTGCGTATATCTGTATTCGATCAGTCAGTTTGCCGCGCGCGACACAGTCTACCAGTGTCGAATCGCTGTCCTGACAAACAGCGTAGTATCAAAGCGGCGACGTTAAAACAAAACCAAACGAAAGCGTCTTTGTCGGTGCCTCTAGTACTAACCCATCAAGCCATCAAGCAAATCTTGAACCTATGAACAGAACCAGGATGGTCTTAATGCGTCTTATGGAACAGATGATACGGGGATATATAGACAGGAAAACATGTTAATATGGAACTAACCGACACACGAATGTGATGGATAATCAGTTTTCCATCTGCGGTTAGTTATGGTAAGAGAACATGAAATGTGTGCGTTGGTGTGAAGAAGAGCTTGTTTTGTCGTTGTTACATAAAGCAAAATCTGTAGAGTTTTGCACATCTTCCATGCTAATATACAAGGTACCACGGATAAATATCAGGCAGTCCTTCTGGTTTCCATACACAGTTATACATTTTCTGCCTGACGAGCGCATGCAGCTACGTAAACCATCGCGGAGTTCAGCGTTGGGACCAGGACATTTGTAAAATTCATCCCCGTTATTCCTTATTTTAGAGTAATTAACTCCCGGTTATTCGTGAACACTAGCCGTGATAAATTATTATGCGATAGCAAATGTCTCACACAGTCGGGTTACAAACGCAAAATTCCTCATACTTATGCCTTCGGTACTAATATTACCATAAATTTAAGTATGCGATTCTTGATGGAGGAGGTCTAAATCTGATGATAAGTTTTCAACTGGAGAGGAAGAATAACAATTCGATAGAATAAACTAAATTCAGATTTTTCGCGTATTCCTATCAGCTGATTACATACAATTTAATGAAATAACTATGTTGTGTATAGACAATCAAGATTAAGGTCACTAGTCAAACGATAACGATCAAAGTTCCTCTAACGTTGACCTAGCATTCCGCTTAATGGAACATAAGCACCAGGCTTAACAAGGCAAGGTGAGACTAGCGAGTAACTCGGTTCGTTTATCCAGAGTGGGTTGCAGTCATCTAACTGTCGAAGCTTCAGTATACTGAAGCTAGCGGAGGCAGTCTGCAGGATGATAATTTTAAATGGTTCACGTGGCTTTTCACACATGAGACAGTCACATATTTTTCCGAGGGTTGTGAAGTCGGGTAGAATCGGACCATTCGCGACCAGTTTTATCCGGATACACCCTAAAATCCTTATAATTGGTCTCCTCTTATTTCGCCCGACCAACTAGTTACGGCAAGTGGAGTGAACCAAGTAAATGCATCAGGAGGTAACTCGACATTATGGCTGGTCTAGGTTGGATTTAAACAGCAACTTTCTAACTTGGGGCTATACATAATCTTAGCAGCGTACTAGCACAATTGACGTATTGAAGTATAAGAACGTGCGACAGACGTCCCTAGGAATATGTGCTCATAGCGCTTTCTTTCAAAAGAGACCAAATTGACAAATTCGGCATCATTTCCTTCAATCCGCAACTAAGCCGCTCAAACCCACTCTATATAAACAGACCAAGCTTGTCGCCAGTCTCCTCTTACCCTGGTGACGTTGGTGTCCACATTCCTTCAAGCGGAAGGCTAGACCAAATTTAGATTAATTAGGACCGATATCGTTTCACCACGGCCATTCCATTAAATTTTATATAAACAGCGGACGATAATACATGAATTAACAGAATTTAGATTTGTCCTTCGAATTGTTTTCTCTTACGATCCTGAGATTTGTGAAGGAAAAACAGTGCACGAAATTCCCCTGACATATGCTCATTTATATAGGAAGTTTGATTCTGAGAAACGGTGATGCTACTGGACATTGAAGAACCCCGATCAAACTGTTGCAATGTTTGCTATAGAATTGGCGGCTGGTAGCTTAGGATGTTCAGATGGCGGTTGCACTGTTCGCTGAGCTTGGCAATTTTGTTGCAAACGTTTCGTCACCAATCGTGATGACATCATCAGTGTGTAGTTGAATAGCGTGCAGTAGAGTAGATGAGTCTGTCACCGAGGCTTCTCTACACTGCTCCACGCTACTGCACGCCACTCAAATACATATTGATGATGTCAACTCAATTACTGACGAAACATATGCAACAGGATTGCCAAGCTCAGCGAACTGTTCAACCGCCATCTGTTGCAATATCCTTTATATCAAGAGAAGGAATTGTTATAACTTTCCAGTGCACTGTTTTTGTCATCGAAAATGTGCCGCTAAATGGGAATGTAAAATTAGTCTGCAACTGCCTGCTCTTCCAGTCCGTTGATTATGCCAGTGACATACTTATACTGTAATCAAATAAAAACGTATATTTCTTTTCTTCAACTAACCTTACTTTCTCGCCCAGACTGCTACCAAGCATTAATAGTTCGGCAAGTCCCCCTATTAGTCGTCATTGGCCTCAACAGTCTGGTGTGGTATGAGGACAATCCTCAGGCGAACGAGGGTGTTTCTGACCCATTGAGTCAACTCAGCTGGTTAAGAAGAACGCTTAATGCAGTTCGAGGAATCAAGGCAAAGTTAAATCCACAAATTTCTTGCATGTTATCCAATGGGTATGTATTTATATAATGTGAACTACCTGCAGCTTTGAATGACATTATAGCCTGATTAATGCGCGCGGTAGAGAGTCAACGCGTCCTCACTCCTTCCGGTGCGTTCTTTTATAGACATACATCTTGTATTGTCCAGTAACGTCAATGCTCCATGCGCAAACTTGAAACAGTACCCTGACAGTGAAGAGATTTCACCGTTTCTCGCCTCAACACTGTACCCCATTATGCGATTTTAATAGAAATAAACATATAACCGAGGTCCCGACAGATTTGGCTTGGTGGGTAGACCGAAGTTCAAATTTGATCCTCTCAACCAGTTGCCATGTGTTTTGATAGTAGATGGTGGCTAAACAACGTATTTGGCACACTTCCTAGAATAGAATAACAGTTGGTGATAGATGCTCAGCATGATAACATGAGTACTTTATCTAATGTCTTCTAAAGGGCCTAAGTACGACTAAACATATGGGTCAGAATACGTACCATATCATTATGTTTAATAGAACTATGTTATGTATAACTAAAGATGCCATATTTCTGCTTATGTTAAAAATAGTAGTATCAAATTGTGAGTAACAGTAGCATTTGACGAAAAATTTATTCTGAAAAACAGCTAGATTAAACGTTTGCCTTAGTTACGCGATTTCGTCAGACAAAACTACCACTGGAATACGATGCTTAGCTTCGTTGGATGGCAAATACAGCTTTGATATTTACTGGTAGCTACAGTTAAACTGCGGCAGCAAACGACACTTAAGCTCAGCAAATTCTTCGTCTGTTTATACACCCATTTAATCTAACCCACCCATTTAATCTAACAGCCTTGCGAGACGAAGATAATTGTTAGAATGTGCGCAGTTTAGTTGATTTTATTCATGGTATTTATTGTGTTTTATTTATGTATTCATCGTATCTTGTTGTACAGGCCATCGTCGCAACTCATATCCCTATCGGCGTTCACGAATTAAACGCAGAAAACAACGTCTACTTGAAGTTCAGTTACAACGAGCAGCTAACGCAGCTACTTCGCGAATATGCCGACGTGATCATAACTACGCTGGTTTCACACTTACACACTGATACCTTTCGCGTTGTTCTGGACGAAGATTGTAAGTTTATGAACACTAAGATCATATACTTTTAAAATCGCATTTCACAAATGTAGCATATTATGTTTCCGCAAGATTTTGTCAAGAATTTTGATCGTAGCCCGTACATAGATCACTTAAATCAACAAACGGCAGTTCTATAAATAGAAAAGTATTAGAAAAGTTTGTAGTCAGTCTATCATATGAATAATCACGAGATTAATTTGTAAATGCACGCGATTTGACGGATGACGTGAGGAACATAAACACGCGTTTCGCGGTGACTCACATCATTCCACCAAGTAATCCGTCTTCAATACCCAATCAGGTATCGCGATCACAGAAATTTGACATCATTTACATTGTTGCGCATGCCATAAAGTACGCGTCACTTAGACGAGCAGAACATGTGTTGATGTAATAAATTCCTTAAATGAGGCTGGTATACGGCGCAGCATTGATAGAAACTGTGGGTATCTGATTAAAATTCACAACTTATCTGCTTGATTACCAACTTAGATCCGACCCAATAGACAAGTTATGTTAAGTAAGATTCTGGTGTCAATGGATCATGTATTATTTCTAAACTGTTGGTTCCAATCCTCGAAGCAGTGTATGTGATTACATATCATAAGGTCACTCGGTGGACATTACCGTTGACTTCCAGCAGTGAAATACGAGATTAACTCTAATGCTAACTAAACATATAGTAACTGTAACCTTCACCGGTTGAACCTTGAATGACACGTAGCAAAGTATCCCAGAAAAACAGAACAAAGATTGATCACAATAACTACTATACCAATAAATTCGATACAGTTAAGTACTTCGGGCGTACCTCAAATCTTCAAGATCCCGGTGTATCACCGTTAGCAGCAAAATACCCTTACACAACGGAAAAGAAAATTCTGTTGAAACACACAGAAAGAGGACAAGTGGGCGTACCATAGATGCTTGGCACAGGTAGTCAACGTGAACTGGTGCATGCATAGCCCACGCTACATACGATTGACTCCACATGTGTGATAAATTTGCACGTCGCAAAATAGATCTGTAAACCGACGGGTTCTACAGTAACTTTCAGCTTCTAAGTCAACAACAGTAGTAGTGTATGAAGTGGGAGATATGAATATTAAGAATGTAATATGGTTACAGTTTACCTGTCAACATTTCCCAAACTGACCTGCAAATAATCGAAATCCACAAAATTTGAAAAATGAGTGCACATACCTTCCTAATGTCATAATTATTTTCCACTGGATGAAAAAAGCAAGTGCAGTGGTCTGCTGCTTGGCAGATGAAATGAAAGATGAATTTAATTTTTTCCTTACGTTCATGATAATTACAAGCGTGTCAGTATGTCTGCTATGTATTGCTTAGGAGCACACAATATCAACAGTACACTATGCGACTGTGAATGGCTACGTTTTCAGAACGTCTATAAAATCCTGTTCCTGCTAGTCGTCTGATTCATTATTCACATCTCAGCCGCTAAAATTAATGAAGCTGGCAAGTATAAGATTATTTATATTGTGATACTGGTTTACAACTAAGAAACAACTATATGGCTGTCATGCAGTTAGCATCCAATCATTTACATTGCAAGGTGTCCAAATCAGTAAAAGTACAATGAGACAAACTATGGTCAAATGTCTCAAATCCAGTTTGCATTGCACTCTCATAAACTATTCTGCAGGACAAGAAAAACTCGTTTTACAAAAACACTTAGGTATTGTCGAGTTATCCACCGCCTTCCATGCGGCAGCTATCCAGAGCACGACGTCAAATAAATTTATTGGTTTCATGAGTGCAGTTCCAGACATAATTTTGTGACATTCCGTGATCGTAATAAGATGCAGAAGCCAACCTTTTCCTAAATTTCAAGTTAAGCGCCTGAACTAACGCACAATCGTTGGGTGGCAGAAATTGCAATTCGACATTAAGTAGCTGGCATCTGGGGTGGCAAGTGGCATTGTCGATAACCAGTGTGTTGTTGCATTTCTTTTTGCATTTTCGTCAAGATTTGAAACCAACCTTCGCAAATAGCCGCAATCATACATGCCTTTTATAATTCTTACAAACTATAGATTTTTATGCGAATGTTCTTAAAATTTCGAGGGCTAGCTGATTTCCCAATCTCTGAGACCTGTTCCCGCTACCCCAACATGCTAGTGCACAGCATAACTGCGATACGCTCCATGCTTCTATTCCCACCTGCGCGTTTCTTTCCTTTGACAGAATGGCTTTTATTCGACGTCAATTTGAATAACAAACCAGTTGTATTTAAATATTAATGTCTTCAACTGTGTAGCGGAAACATGTTCCGAGTACTTTTGTTGTCAAGTCGGATGCAGCGCAAATATTTGTGTCACTGTTATCGCCTGATTGCTTGGCAAACACAATATTTGTATACTGATGAAAGCCGGCAGCGAAACGATTTACGCTTTAAAGTCCGTGTTGTACAATTCTTTCACGAATTGCAAGGCCTTTTCTTAAACCCTGGGTCTAAATAATGGGGTTTTTCTCGCCAATACTGACTGGAACCATTTCCAGCAAACTGTGTTTGTGTCTTCGTTACCAGTTTTTCCACTACTCTTTCTTTTCAGTTATGGATGGTTGATTTCAAGGCCATTCAAAAACTCAGCTGTTCTCTTTAAAGTTAGGAGGATTTGTGTCTTACCTATCCCTAAATATCCCTCCAATCTTCGGGAACTTTTCTTTCGTGACTTGGTCAAATCACATCTATTATTTCTTCAAGTGTTAATGCCTTTGGATTTGCTGATTTAGAACCAGCCATTTTGTCCTTCGTAGAAATGTTCAAAAAGAACTAGAAGAAAAAAACATGAATGTAAATTAAGGGAATACGTCCATCATGCCCGCTCAATGCTGACAAACGAGTAGGGTCATAGTAAATTAATTCAACATAAAGTACTAATTACAATACTTGCGACTGTACAAGAGTATCACAAAACTCATAATTCGAGAGTTTACTCCTACGGCTCTTTTGTTGAACAACATGGCTTTATTCGATTGGTTCATCGTACAGCCCATAACCGGATACATGCGTTAGTTACATAGGGTGATCTCCCGAGGGTCTAATATGTTACTGGACAATTCTGGTTAAAGGCAATATGACCCATGGGGTGAGAACAAACCAGTGGTATTGAGATAGTTATACAACCTGAACTAGTCACTTGCGACAGCGGGGATAGAAACAAGCCTATAAAGAATCGAATAAAGAGACACAGAATGCTTGAACCTGGGCAATAATGAATCAGTGCAGGACATATGGTGTGGTTTCTGGAGCAATTATGACACCTTGAAATGAAATCTAAGGTATCTGTGACAAACATTTATGACACATCAACTCACAATTTCGGCCATTTATGCTATTGGTTGTCAACTTGAGCAGGTGCTAAAACTTCTGGGGACCATAAAAGCGTGGTCGCGGTTGCATTAGCCAAGTGGACGCCATAGACAGGTATAAGCCAATGGGGAATTATCGGAAAATCGTTGGTGATATTTTTGACTGGTCGACATGGGCAGGTGGTCGGCAGAGACTGTTGGTCGCTTTAGGAGGTTGGACTGTATTGGCAATGTTCAAGTTCAAGTTCTGGCAAGACTGGAACAGTAGAAGGATCTCGTGAGTGTTCCAGATTTAGTGGATCCTTGAGCCAGAAGCTGATGAATTGCTCAGAATTCTTGATGGCATTGGACAATCATCGACGGCCCAATTACGGAGTGAGGGATTTACCGAAAGCCTACATACAAGTAAGCTTGGTATCGAATTCGATAACTTGTGTGTAACAAGTTTCGTAGAGCAAGTTTGTGGTATCGAAGAGTATTCGGGACTGTAAACAACTAACAAGCGAAGCACAACGACTGCATTGTAAGAGCAGATATGGCAACAAAACTCCGATGAACTAAACACCAGAACGAACGAACGAAGTGGAAACGCGCGTCTTCGACGGCAGGAGAAGAGCAACAATGTTTCGGTACAGGCGTACATAAACAAGCAGCTTCGTTAAAGATGATGGTTCTACCGTTTGGTTCGTAATGATTGTGAGACACATCAACATAGAAAAGAGAATAAAACAGGCACTAAAATAATATATAGTTTAAAAGAACCAATGCAGTTTCACTTACGTCACAGAGCCTTAGAGAAAGCGGAAACTGTGTAACAATGCCGTGAAGATAGAGACAACATGCAGAGTGCATGGGGCCCCTATTACGGACGAAACAAAATCAAATAAGTTCAACTATCTTTAGGGAGGTAGTGAAAGTGAATCACAGAAAAAGAGTGTGGGTGTACGGATAATTGTGCAGTTACCTAGCTAAGTACATTTTAGTAGGGTAAGAGAGGGCTCACATTATCTGCTACTTAGAGACATGTTACGGTGCATGAGCACCCTCGATGAGAGTCAGTTGGATAATAAGGAAAGCACAATGCATGTGTCCACCGACAGCAAGTTCCAGATGAAATTACCAAATTTGCAATAAAGCGCTATAGTAACGCTAATACTCCTCATGCTAATTTTTGTGTAATTGTTCCTAAACGCTGCAAAACGATTGTTTTTTAGCTGCTGCAAAATAGCATAGATTCGTCAGTTGCTAATTTCGAGTGGGCAGTCATTTTTCTCGACTGCAGATAATCCAGTTGGGACCTTATTTCTTGGACCTTCTGTGGATCCGTTATACATGAAGGGGATTGGATCTTTTAATCCACGCCTCCGTCAGTTTCACTACAACAGAAAAACCGGTGTCCTGATGGATTATACTCAGTATTATCTTAATTTTAGCGGACGTGCCCCCACATAGCAAAAGGAGTATCAAGCGATAGAGGAGTACGGCATTCGAAACCTCACAACACCCTCTATGGCGGACCTACTGGACGAATTTACTGTGGAGAACGACAAGGATGGGCACTGGGGAACATACTGGAAGCACCATCTTGGTAGTCGCCCTCACGATCCTGTTCAGTACTTTGAAAATGACCAATGCCCTGAAGCACAGTCCGTATGTCGTTGTCAGCAAGTTTGTGCGATGCGACATTCTGAGTTTACTGAAGTGACTCAATGTCTAAGTGTGTGCAACAGCCAGCCGAAACCAATCCAAAAGACAATCAAACAACTGATCCACGATAGACTCAACCCATCCACGGGCAACAAGATGACATCCATCATGGACTCAGCACTTTACGGATACTTTGTTTTAGCTATGTTGCTATGGATGTCAGTCTAAGTAATCGAGGTTAGTCAGAAGGAATCACAACTCGCACCATTCGATTACTGAAAGCACTCAGCCGACTATTCTATTCCGCTATGTCAGATGCTTAATTGCGTGTTTCTCTTTGTACTGATGTCAGGCGCTTAGAAATTTCGTTCACTTTGACAATCTTATCATGCCTAATACTAAACTCTATTTGGGTTCTCATCTCCTGTTTACCAAAGTTTTCTTGTTTGTTGTCGCTGGGATTTCGGCACCTTAATGTTACTTCAATTATCATAACCTAGTAACCACTTCTTGTGTATAAGGCTATTCCGAATACATGGTCTACGGATATTTTCTTCGATCAATACATCAGGACCAGCATAATAATCTGGCTGGTAAAATTTTGAGACCATTGCCTAGCGGAATAACGTATAATGAGCGCGTAATTTTCTTCCGGTAAAGTGAGCTAGTCACTTGAAGGGAACACTCGAGGTAACACAACAGGGTTAATGAAATGTAGCTTTCTGCAATTCTTATCGCACTCAACCACAACAGACAGTTCACTAGTGGAAAATTTCCTTGAAATATAACGTTATTGAGTCAATGATGCATAATGCGACAAAAAGACGATAATATAAATCTAATCGCCAAACATTCTTAACAGTGGCGCCTACCCAAATGTGGGCATTCGAAAAGCATTTGAGGGTAAGTAAACCAATGGAAGAAATGTCCCACAAGGTGTAGTTCGGAAGAAAGTGTTATATTTACAGATGAAGGCATCATGCATTTCGGCGGGAAACCAGGATAAATATGAACACAACTAAAACAGAGAAATATTGACTGAAACAGTTAGTTACCTTTAGTCATCTGAAAAACGCGGTAAGAAGACTAAGACTGGCAAATGCACGCATTTCGTATTGTCTCGGGTGCATTTAACAATAACTCGCAATAATATTTATTCAGTGAATGGGGCGACCAAACATGGTTTGCGGCATCCGGTTTCGAATTTGCCTGTCACTGTGGCAAGCCACAGGACGCCTGCGCCTACAGAGGGAACATGGTTGGCTTGCTCTGCACCACCCACAGCTCCAACCACAACCCCATATCTAGTGTAAACCCGAAGGAATAAGTCCGGGAGGCATGTGGATGGGAGCCACGTTTCATCAGCGGAGCCGGCCCACACTCCTACACAGGCAAACAAAAGCACGCTGTAGTTGGAGAATCAAGCGGCCACAAGGCGGTGGCCGGACCGTAGTCCGCTCCACACTGAGTGCATGGAACCACTGTTTGATGCTAGCACGGCCACAAGGACCATGCACCCCGTCCCCTCCAGCAACGACCAACTGTCTCCTGGAGCCAGTATGGACGGGCACCTTGTCAACATGCATATCAAGCGCATCTACACCGGGGATATCAAGCAATAGCCAATCACCTGGAATGACAAAATGAAATAAAACAAATCCATTAATGCATACAGATACGGTGGCATAACTCTTCGCTAAATCAGCACATGAAGTAAGTTGCTTAGCAAAGAATCCGCAATAAGGAAAAAGTGTCCACAAGTTAGTTAAAAATGCTACAACACGCAACAGTTACCGCAGATAAGGGCAATTAATGTAAGCAACGTGGTCAGTTAATAGAAGAGTATTCAGGTAGGCAGAACAAACCAAAAAAACTAGAATGAAATTTAGCCAGCTTAAAAAGACCTAGTTTAAGTGTAAGTTGGTTTAACCCAACTGCGGTGAAGAAGCATCAAGAATGCAACACCAGCCCAGCATGGGGCGACCAAACATACATGCAAACAAACAAAAACATCAACACACGATAAGCGAGACAGGATTATCACCTCTATCCCCAGGGCAGTCTAATGCTGACTGATAATTGTTTCTGAACACAAAGCAGCGGCTTAATCCGTTAAATACAATCGCCTCTGCGAAACGGAGGAGTCGAGAATTGGTGTGCTTTAATAGGATTGTGAACTCCGAATCGACCTCTACTCGGTGACCTTTGGTCAATAAATGTCGGCCGATCGAAGAGACATCGTGTGATTGACAGTGATA
This sequence comes from Dicrocoelium dendriticum, assembly GCA_944474145.2. Taxonomy (NCBI): domain Eukaryota; kingdom Metazoa; phylum Platyhelminthes; class Trematoda; order Plagiorchiida; family Dicrocoeliidae; genus Dicrocoelium; species Dicrocoelium dendriticum. The sequence continues at coordinate 84,264,498 of OX104069.1, read as the reverse complement.
CGTATGACAGCTTGAAGCCGACCGGCTCCACTACTCCTCAGCTATACGGACTACCGAAAGTATAGGTGTGTGAGGTGCCACTCAGACCAATTCTATCGATGGTAAACTCGCCTTAAAATAAGCTGGCTCGCTGGCTGGTGAAATTGCTTTTTCCGCTGCGAGAGTAGGCCAATCTATACAGCCTCAAGGATTCTTTCGTGCTTATCGACGACCTCAGCATAACGTATCCAGCAACGTCACGTGGTGGTTAGATTTGGAATGGCTGTTTACTAATGTTCCCCTGCACTAAACTGTTGATTACATTTGTGAAATAGCAGAAAGTTCGCGGTGTCCCCTACCAGTGCCAATTGAGCTACAAAGAGATTCGTTTTTATGTGCACGGAGAATGTCAACTTTCACTTCAGAAACTCACCGTACGCTCAGAATGATGGAGTAACGATGAGCAGTCCGTTGGGCCCGGTACTTGTTGATTTCTTTATGGTAATGGTAGAGCGACTTATGTCTGGAGAAATATCTCGACTGCCACACTACAAACGCTAGGTGAATGATATTTTGGCAATTTGTTCATCAGAGCATCATATGGAGCAGTTGTTAACGCAACTAAATGCTGTGCATTATAACCTGCGGGTCTCTTGTGAGGTAGGGAAGCAAAATTACCTTCCGTACTTAGATATCCCCATCAGCCTCAGAGAAAACGGGCAGATTAACAGGTCTGTCTACAGGAAATCAACGTGGTCCGTGCAGTATCTACATTTCACTAACTTCACACCAATGCGATACAAGCGGAGGCTCGTGAACACCCTGATTAGTCTTGCCAGACGAAGATGCTTCGCTGCTTGCCTGTCTGACAAACTGCAGTTGTTTACCAACACGCTCATCGAAAGCAGCTACCCCCGAAGGTACATCGAGAAACATAGTCAAGTGCGACCAACGGGCCTAGTTCACACGATACCCAAGAAGCCAGGAATAATGGCACTGCCATTCAAAGGTGACGTCTCATCGTTGGAAACCATAAGACGTCTGATCGGCGCCGTGCGGACAACTTACTATGCCGTCTAGGTCGTTGTCATTAAGAAAATTCAAACTGCCCCTTCCTTCCGTAAAGGAGGCTCAGTCTATGGCGACCAAATCGCGTTGCAGTTACCAATTCTTTTTAACTGCGGCGCCAGTTGCATAGGCAGGACCGATAGAACATGGAGTTCCCGTGTGAAGTAGCATGTAACTAAGTGGGTTCAACGTTCGACTGCGCAGGAAATTGGCCAGAGTCAAGCTGCTTGTCTGCGTAAGCCACCAGCCTCTTCGATCGGCCAACACTTATTGACCACAGGTCACCGAGTCGAGGTCGATTCGGCGTTCATTTTCCTATTAGAGCACACCAATTATCGCTTCCTCCGTTTCGCAGAGGCGATTGTATTTAACGGATTAAGCCGCTGCTTTGTGTTCAGAAACAATTATCAGCCATCATTAGACTGCCCTGGGGATAGAGGTGATAATCCTGTCTCGCTTATCGTGTGTTGATGTTTTTGTTTGTTTGCATGTATGTTTGGTCGCCCCATTCACTGAATAAATATTATTGCGAGTTATTGTTAAATGCACACATGAGACAATACGAAACGCGTGCATTTGCCAGTCTTCGTCTTCTTATTGCGCTTTTCAAATATTCATTTTTTGCTGGCAACAAATAAAATGGCCCTTTCCTTCTGATTTTCAGGATTAAATTCTAAGCCAACAAGATTTTTTATCAGCAACTCTAAATGTCTACTGGTTGACATATCGAAATGTATATGACAACAATCATGGAGTCCAGGTTTGCTACTTTGAGTTAACCATTTGTTTCTGTAATCCTGCCTTCCAAAGAACGATGGATATGTAAAATACTGCAAGATCACATATTTTGTCATTAAGGAAGAGGTAGGGAACAGATTTTGTTTGCATCTTGTCGCTTGTTATTTAACACCAGCTACAGCTCATGATGTAAAGGTCATAAACGAACGACAAGTTGTTAAGTAAGAGTATCAGGTTTTCGGAAATATTTTTGCACAAATATGCAACAAACGTTATGTTTCCCGACAGAAAGATGCTTCTCTGTCTTGAGAACGATAAAGTGTGAAGATAACTGATGATTTAGTTAATTAATTTTTGTAACTCATTAACCCATTCAATATTTGAGCTTCGTCAAGGGAAAGCAATCAAATCTGAACCTTATCAGCGAAATTTTAGTCTGCATAATTGAGTTATGCCTATTGTTTGCGGAACACAAGGTGGTGACACTTTCTAGTATAGAGAATCTGGAGCAAATTTCCTAAGATGTTTCTGCGTAAAAACTCATAGGGCTGACTTCACTTCGCTTTTTCAGGGATGACAAATGGCTGACTGTTTGGTGGTAGCCCAAATAACGAAAAAATTTCACCTTGAATTATTCGTCGTGAAATCCTCAACTCTTTTGTCTCATAGTTCATCTCAAACTACCAGTTCCCAATGTTCGGGGAACACTGGTGCTTTTAGCTGGTACTTGATTTAGCAAATAAATAGGTAATAAATGACTTCAGTTAATCTGCGCATCTACCGAAACAACACCGTATACAGGACACGTTGTACACCATAGTTAATGCTCTTTGAATTTTCTGGAATTCCTTTATTTGCTGAATCTCCGTAAAAGGAACCTGGAGGATCGTGTGCCGGTGCCGCATACATGTGAAGTGAATAGAATATTATATTTAGTATTATCATCATGACTTGTTCATATTATCGTTACTAAAAGAAGAGGATCAAAGAATTCCCAAGCAAATTTACGATACCTTCAGAATTACCTTTGTGGACACTATATTATTTGCTTTCTTTCTGAGCATTCTTCTTGAGCACTTATTAAGTTAAAGCAACTCATGGACCGGATCAGCTTCCACTACTGCAGAGACATTTTCTTGGCCATTTTACTCATCTGCCAGCAGGAATTCTTCTAATCATCAGTTTGAGCCGACTACCTGATAACAATAAACAGCGACAGCAGTAGATCTTTTCTTTATAATAATGCTTTACCGCCGTACAATCCCAACGGCCTAAGAGTTAAATGGTAAAAGTTCTTATAATAACGAAGAAGAAGATGAGGAATAATGACAGAGGATGGATAAATACCTCATGAAGAACTTGCATATAGCGTTTGATCTGAAAGTGTCTAGGTGCCTACAACTTTTTAAAGACATCCTAATAAAATCTGAGTAATGTGAAGAGATAAGGCAAAATCAGCCAGACAGCACTTCTAGGTTTTCGTTGCTGCGTGTTGTAAACAGAAAGTACTTCGATGAAAATGCAACCACAGCCAGACTTTAAACAGTCAGTACGATAGAAGGTTATATCAAAAGCGCCACAGGTACAGATTGTCCTGAATATTATGCGAAGCCTAGAACGAAGCAGATCCAGTCTACTCCAATCTGGAAGCTTTGGAATACTTAAGTTTGCGGTCAACAGTTTTAGCTCCTGCTGCCAACTCATTATTTGTCTACCTCGAGACTCGCGACATTCAAAATACTGTAAGTAAACCAAGGCTCCCCTCAACTAATGATGATCAGGTAGTCGTAGGAGGTGCCCAATGTAATTTAACGTACTCAAGTTTACTAGATATTCTACGGTACTAACGCACTGCGTCTGCATAGTACATGTCTGCACACATCATTCTAGCGGACAATCTGAGGACATGCAAAGCTATCTATATTTTACAGTTAACGATAAACCTAAGCGAGAAGACGCTATATGTCCACAGACCGAAGGAGCCACGTTACAAGAACTTAGAAGCTGTCCGTCCTCACCATGGCTTTGTACATACGGCATTTCAGACCGAACTAATTGCATTATGTCACCTCAAAAGCAGATTTGAGGGTATATCGTCAGAGTACACAATATGTGAATTAATGACACATATATTTAACAGTTAGTGGGCTTTGATAAATAAGCACTAGTTGGGTGCATTGAAAGAATGTGTAACCTAAACACCTCGACAGCCCATCTCAGTTACACTACAATGTTCGCGATGTCGTTATCCCTTATACAGTGAGCGTCGAATATGACCAAATATAACTGCAGAAGATTTGAGAGAGTTTCTTTCTGACCACAAGCACCACGATATTTCATGACGGCTGTTGTACTAAATGGTCCAAACCCAGCTGGGTATGACTTTGATAAAAAAAGATCACTGCTTTCTGCAATATCCCTAGCATAAATATCACAGTAAAAATCTCCTCTTTTTGCAGAGTTAGTATAGAACTGATGGTTCGGCGGGAAATCATCTACAGATGATAAAAATGTCGTTCTGAAAGCATTTGTGCATAACGTTTGTCGAGGATGAGGTGTCCGGAAAACTATGTTGGGACTGTAGAAATGATTGGAATAGAGGATGCGGTGGGATCGCAGATCGTCCGACTAGTTAAAGGACGGAAATTCGACGGATTGCGCACTAGACAATATTTTCAAAGAAGTGGAACCATAGTGAACATAAATGGTATACAGAACTCCAGTTATACAATGGCAGATTGCATGTTGCTTAGAGGTGTTTCCTTAAGCAGCTGCAGACGTTTGTGTGCATGTGAATACAAGGAATTATCCCTATAATTTAAGGTATATCGATGTACTAATGCTAGAGACGGGCGTTGAATGCGATCAGTAGAGGGAACTGCAAAGTATTTCCAATTATTTACATGACTTCTGGGAAGCTCGGGGCATCTCTTGACTCTGACGTGATAGTTATTCTTGGGTTACAGGCGGTAACTTATCAACCCGTTTGAATGGAAGTTTGTTTTGTCTGGTTGAATGGATGATATGGTTAACGAAGAACCTAAATGTGAATTTGCGTCCAAAAGTAGTTTTCCCTGTGCGATTTACGGCGATAGTAGAATTAGTTAACGGCAGTTGGCTAATCGATAGGGCAATGGTACGTCTTCACTAAGCATTCTGAAACGATCCAAAAAAGCCGCCCGGATAGGGGCGACAATTATTACATTGCCAGCGTAGGCCAAGTGGTCTATTGGACCAACGTGACGAAAACATTGTGCTGATGTAGGCATATGAAGGGTATAATGTGACTTCATGATGAGGGCCAATGAGGAACCTTGATCGCATTGGCGAATAACTCTCCGAGTATGAAAGCCAACCCCGTTTTTAACGAAAACATTTAATGCCTAGTAGGATAACTAAATTGAAACCTTGCAGCGCCACAAGCCAATGCGCATCGGAGCAACAAATTGTAGAAATGAGTACTGCACTATGATAAATACTATGTATATCAGTAGTCACGTTATCAATCAAGAAAAGATGGAATGTCAGGAAAAATAATTTAACTTTATGCATTTTCATGCACACCTGATGACACTTGTCTACTTTTTCATCTGGTGTTTGTATCGATTAATGAAACTTGCAGGGACGAGCGCATAGTAAATGTGATCTACACTGTCACATATATTGGCTTCTAGCGCAGTCATCATACACTCATTCAAATCAGGTTAACCTCCCGTATTTGTGGGAAAATGTTAGCGGAATGTTAGTTGTGTTAGCCAAGTTTATAGTACGCTTTGTGTTCCTATCTGGACCCGCCACCCAGTTTGCTTTTAAAAATTGTCACGGCTGCGAAACTGCGATTGAGAAAGGATTCTTAGCGTTATCTGGTGGTTCTAGAATTACTCTTACAATCTCAATACTAAGGAAGGCATGACACACTTTGAGGTATGAAACGCACTGAGCTACTGCCATTAATTAGTTGCTAACATCCACCCACTAAACGACAAGTTTAGGGGCTGGAGACAACAGGGACCAGTGTGGATCCATACGGCAGGCAAACCCCACGTAGTCTGCCCGGGCCATTACACACTCACCTACGATAACCGCCGCTGACCATGCGACTGGCGGTAAACTCGTCAGGGTAGCTCGTCCACTTCCGTAGATGACCGGACAAGTCAAGCTGTGCGTCATGCTAGTAACCGAGGTCAACCGCGCGACTGTGTCGGCGAACTTGAGAATCGCTCACCGTCAACCTTATATGATCGAACAGGTGCAGCGTTCGGTTGCCATAACAGCCGACACTGAAAATGGCCCATGTAGCAGCTAAGGCGGCAAATCGAACTTGACCCGGGTGGTTTGGTTTTGTCTGACCTCAATCCGCGGCTTAGTATTTCGCGCCAATCGTAATAGCGTAAGTTCGGTAGTAGTAAAGAGGCTTTAAATGTGCCCGTTGGGCTCCGGTATGTCAGGTAAGCAGATCAGTCCCCATCGTTAACTGCCTAATTGTGCTTATAAAGTACCGCTCGAAGATAAGGAAAGCAATCGAACAGATGCGAGTCTCAGGGCTTTGTCATCGAAATTGAAGTAAATTGATCCTGCTACCCAGCAAATTCTCTCAGTTGCGTCTCTAGGATAAGGAGTAAAGTCAGTCTTGCAAACCACCCAGCAAAATCTGCGCTACTTATTCTAACAAATCTTAACCCCTTAATCGAGCCAGTCACATTCGACTTTACTGTATTTACCCTATTCATGATAGCCTCACCTAGAGATTCGCTCATGTCACAGAAAGCTCAGAACAAGAAGAAATTCAGTGGAGGAAAAAATCTGTTAACCTGCGCGTTAATAGTCTTGAAAAACACAACAGAAGCAACACACGTTGGTCCATCTGCCGTACCGCGTGCATGCCGAGGAATGCAGTTATCACCACTCAATCCAGCGGACAATTCAAAACCGCCCATCCTCCAACAAAAACTTTCGACCAGACATTACTAAACCCAACTACGGCGCGTTAACTCCCGTGTGCAAGAAAGTTCACAGGCACAAATCTGACGCAATAAAAGCACGTTGCTAGACGATTGCAAACAGTGGAATTTCATCTGCAATGCGGTTGATATTCGGGTTGAACATACTATGCTGAGACAAGTAGCGCGTCAGCCAACCTCAGTGTACCATGAGGAAGCTCGAATTCTTCGGTTAACACATAACTCAACGGATGCGACAGAGTCTGTCCTACACTCAGTAGTTCGTCTTTGCAAGTCACTAAGAGGTGCACATATCACCCGAGCTTCCTTGGAAATATATCGTCCAAAAGAAGCGGTTTACCAAGACGGTAAACGTAATAGCAATAGCAAGAAAATCGTTTTTGTTCCTGGTGTTCCAGAGCTTGCGTATAATCCTGAGGACAAAGCGCGAAAGCATGATCGAGATCAGTGGTGCTGGATTCGCGAAGCACTCTATCTGTACTTTGTTACTGTCAAATCGTTGATACGAATACCGTCATCACCTAATCACAAGGGCTGCGATCCAAGCTTAATGAGAGTAGTGTTATACGCCGAGGGAATGATGTAAGCTCTATTGGATAAACTGTCGAAATTTCATGCATCTCAGCTGTAAGTCGTAACGGCGCATCGCCGCCATGCGTCCACCACCAGTCGCACGCAGACGGTGAGGATGCCCACCTCTCCGCGGTTTCGCACCCGCGCCGCAAAATTACGAGACAAGCTCGTTACCTCTACGCTGCGGGCCGCGATTTCCTACCAGGTTGCCAAACGAGATCAGGCTGAAGGCAGTAGGCACTCGGCCACCAGAGGTCAGCAATTAGACAAAACTTCACCCGCCGTAAAATCATTGTCTGCACAGTCCTGCGCAGAGTCGACACTACGTCACCCACTGCAGACAACAAGTAAGAGGGAAACATTTGTGAACATACTGCTCTGGAACAATCAGCGAAAAAATGTAGCTTAACTGAAACTCACAAACTGACGACCAAAAAATCGATTGCACGACGGCCACCAGATGATCGGTACAAAAACAAGCACAGATTTATAGCATCGTGTTCCCTGTATCATTCCGAACAAAACAATAAGAAGACCAGCACTACAAGATAGTGTTATCTGATCACTTACAAACTAACAACATAAATAGATCACGTAATGCAAGGAGACGATCGTTTTGGATTGCTCAGAAAAAAGATGCACATAAACGCAAAACAATAGGTGGTAGTACTGGGGCAAATATCATGAACCCCAAGGAAGCCTAAGGGCTACTGTCAGTAGCTTTTTCACACAAAGGTTGGGACAGTAATGATTTAGGGTCACAAACTAGGCAAACTTCAGAACCCTGGCGTTTTCGTTTCGGTAGATAACTGTAAAAGTTGACTTAAGATCAACTTGATGACCTGTACTGACTAGGTGTCTAGCGATGAATGGTGCCGGCAGCTGCATGCTGCTCCTTCTCCGGTTGGGTTTTGTGCCATCCGCCCAGTAATGCGCTTCGTAATGTGATCTCCAATCCACTTACTCAGAGAATGCTTTATTCTGCCCACATACCTGCTTCGGCAGGTAAATGCAATGGCAAATGCAATGAGTTGTGGCGAAGACCGTTTGGGTAGGTTGGATTTGGCAGCATCGGCACCATTTTGGTTGTCCTGATAGGACAGAGTTTGACATCCTGCAAATCGCTACTAATAAACAAATCTTTATCCTGTTTGTGCATAAACGCCCAAAGCATCCTACTGAATCGGCCGAACTTAGAGAACTCCTTGTTTTACCACCGTATGACCAGGTCAAGTTTACATAGACCAGGGTAAACTTTGAGATAACGGACACTGAGACCAATTTACCTGGAAGATCGCTATTCGGATCGACAGAACTGGAAGGGATGATGTAGTTGTTTCTTAGAATGCAAATCTCCGATGCGCAGATATCGATTACCCAAATAGGCAACGTTGATATACCTTGGTGCCTGCTATGGTTGCGGGGGAAAAAGAACACGACTACTACTCGTAATTTACCCCCCACCAAACTCCATGTCGGAAATGGACTCCAAACCGAGTCACATTTTGCATGTGGATTTAAACGAGCTCTACAAACACATACATATCACCGCAGAGTTTAACTTACACGACATGCAAATGCCAGCAAACGACTGTGAGTGTTTTGGAGTCTGTTTCCAAGAGCTAATTTCTAACTACAACATCACCTATCAAAATATATGTTAAACTGCTAAAAGGCAGTCGATGTTTGATTTACGTTTCCCAACAAAAAACTCATGGTCCGTGGGATAGTCACACCCATCACTGCATCGTAGTGACCACCTTACTCTGCTGTCTGGCAGTGTATGCTACGCGGCAAATCTGAAATAGAGGATGATAATGTATATACTCTCACGCTCTACAACACATGATCTACTCGCTTTAAGAACACATCCTGCATCTTTTCATCAAAATGCCCCCAGACGTTTCCTGGGAAAGTACACAAAGATATTTAGCACACCGGTAGCGCAAGGAGCGGAACAGAAGTCCATCAATCGTAAAATCAAAAGCAAGCCAGTTCTGAGGAGCAGAACACGTAAATGTATGTCCCTGAGTGTTTTGAAATGGTGAGCTCACAAGTACTACTCGAATGCGGACACCTGGACTACGTGCCACATCCTAACATTTGTGTGAAATTGATCCGAGAAGACAAGATGGCACATCATCAGGAGTTACTGAAACGAGGCTGCAGGAACCGCAAACTCCTATGCAGACGCGTTAAAATCCTTCGGAAGGCGCCGGATTTCAGTACTGGTGAAAGCAGCCAATCTCCTATGTCTTCAGTACCCCCACACTTTCGATCTAGTAACGATCTCAAACCTTCTCCTCGTTTCTACTATTCCATCGTCAGGTATCTCCAGCGTAACCGACACTGCAGAAGCTGTGCCGAAAAGTTGTTACCCTTTTTGTATGGTCATTTGTTTTGCTATGAAGTGTTTGATAAATATCAGGTGCCTATACAGGTTGCTACCTCCATGTTTTAGGAATGTGCTCCGTAGATCAAACTTGATGATAAACTGCCTGAATATCTTCATTCCCGCGTTAGCTGATGCGATTATTCCAGTCTGGATACTGACACAGAATGGTGTAATTCGGCAGTGCTATACACAACACGGAGAATACTCTCCAACAGATTAGACAGGGGATCACTAACGTCTCTATCCTAGATTAATGTCATCCCTCGCTTCTGCAAAGGATCAAGTGTGATAGTGTCCAGTACGACATCGGTAACATGCCATGACGGAATGGTGGAATCATGGATTTTCATTGTCGAATGCAGACAGAAGCATAATTTCATTGTTCCTACATCGAAATAGAAATGCAAGCGATGATTCACATGTTGGAGCACTCCATGATTGCACACTCGGCTGCATAACTATTGCCAATTAACCACCTTACATGAATCTACGATGCCTTCTGTGTGTGTGCGCGTGTAGCAGACACCATGCGCGTTGCCAAGTTCTGAAGGGAAGCTGATGAAACCGCGCGTCACACATCACGTAGGTTGCAGCTCCCCGGCTAGACGGATGAAGACCGGCGTACCCCAGCAAGACAGTGAACTGGCCAGCCGGAGCGGACAAGCATGTGTGGAGAGTGAGTGTACAGCCAAATCCGCCAGGCGATGTTTGGAGGATTTGGTGAGACTGACATAAAAATATGAGCGTTCTCGGTCCTAATACAAATTTAGTCGGCTGAATCTTCTTCTCTTCCTTCCTGTTGGTTTTGCCAAGGCGTAAAACAGTGCAGACGGAAGGGCACAGATTTACCAGCAGGCGTGAAGCAACCGGTCGATTGCGGGTACAGTGTTATAACAGTGGAGACACGAGTTCAACCGGACCCAGAAATGGCAATCAGCTTTGAACAATTGCAGGTGCTTTTGCAGCAACAACAGACGCAGTTTGAAGCATCCCAAACCAAGCTGATCGAGGTGCTAACCCAGAAACTGACAGTACTGTCAAGCCCAGGTTTAGGATCAAGTGAAAGTGCTCCCTCACCAGAAAGCCTGGATCAGCAGATGAGCTTCATTGTGACGCTGATGCCGACATAACATTTGTTTCTTGGTTCCACAAGTATGAAAACAGGTTCGGGGTTGATTTCGCCAATCTTTCAGCGTAAAAGAAGATGCCACTAATGCTGCGGAAGCTAGCTGCTACCGAACAAGAGGAGTTTACCCATTTTACCTTACCAAAAAGGAGTACCGATTTGTCGTTCGACGAAGCGGTTGTAGTTCCGTCGCAGATTTTCGGAGAGTGGACATCTCTATTCAACATCCGATACAAGTGGCTGACAATAACAAAAATGAAGACGAAGACTCGGCCGACTATTCCAGCCGTGTGAATCGAGAGTGTGAACCGTCACAACTACACAAGATGATGTGATCAGTTTAAATGTCTCATATACGTCTGTGACCTACAAGCATTTGAATACGCCGACTTTCGAACACGAATACTGAACAAAATTGAGCAGAATCCAGATGTCACATTGCAGCAAGTGACCGGTGGGTGTCAACGCATGACGAATCTGAAGCACGATACCGCAATAATTCAGCAGTTGTCCAACCAGAACGATCAAGATTTTGTCTGTGTAGTCAGCCGTACTCTTTAAAAAGGAGTTCTCCACGTGAGTTCACCGCACTCTAAACCTCCCTCTGCATGGTGGTTTTGTAATGAGTGGTAGTTTGCCCGCGAGTGCCCATTCAAAAGTCACACTTGCAACTGTTCGGCAGAAAAAGGCATAAGGAGTCATGTTGCCTGGCGAGTCCTCCAATTTTAGCCAAGAAGATGCGTAACCATGTCAAATCGTTCCGACGTCCCAATTTGACCAGATCTATCACCTCAATTTGCAAGGTTAAGGGGGGCCAACAAGCGCGAATGCACAATTTTGAGAATCAACGGCTTCCAAGTCAAGTTACAAATCGACATGGCTCCAGATATCAACCTGATATCTCGCGACACTTGGTGCATGCTGGAGCGACCGACACTCATACAAACGAACCACAGGGTACGGATGGCTTCAGGAGGTACGTCGAAATTACTTGGTGAACTGAATTGTCAGGTAAACTTCCACGACAAACAAATCCAGATGACATGTTTCGTGACAGACCAGTCAAATGTTAGATTTGTTGGGTCTCGACTGGATGGGTGAATTGAAGCTGGTTGATCAAGCAGTGAACAGTATATGTCAGCCACCGCAAGGCAATCTGCTGTCGCAAACCTTAACTTCAAGCCCGATGTTGCAAAATCAGATTACTAGATGTAGTAAACATTTCAACTGGCGCAGCAAATCAGTCGAAATAATAACAGCGAATGGAATTCTCTCTTTGACAATTAACTCGTGGCTGATCTTCTGGTCGGCAGCGTCAGTCCGCGCCGTAATACATTCTAGAAAAACCAGGGGTTCACCGTTAGCGACCCTTAGACCCTAATGGCAAGGTGCAAGCGTGCAGCCTACCAGCCATGTAATTAGGTTAGATCGAATAAGGCTCTTACGTGCACTGGTGTCGATGAGACCTGTCAAGCGGACCTCCTCAGCTCGTAATTCAAACGTTAGTGCTGACTGTGTAGCCGATGTACAAATAATAGGAGGTATAAAGATTGAATAAACACGCTGACAGTCAACTGAACGTCTGCTGCTGCAGCGAGATAATCCGCGGTTCAGTGCTTGTCGGCTGGGCCACCGGGAAACTAGTGGGGTTAGTGCTAGGCCGAAATATCCTTGGTATTAGCCAGGATGCCCCGTCCTCCGTTCCATTGGCTCCCGTCACGGGCATCTGGTTCCTTTTAACACAAAGCCCCCGGATTCCAGCGTAGCTATTGCTCTGTCTACTTCTTCCAGTTGTTCGCCAGTATGTATGGCTGCATCCAACCTCGCGGAATGTAGAAGGAATACTTAGTTAATGGAGGGCATTTGGATTCTTTTCAGTAGTTGTTCCAATATTCTTATATCGCGCTCATTCGGTGACTCATGTTCGTACGTGATATACTCCATCTTTCGTAGTTCGCGGACGTCAGCCAATGGGAGACATAGTACGTGATTGGTCATGCCGCCAATCTAGCGTAAGGAGGTTTCACTAGCATGGGGGCGAGAAGAAATCTGTGAGTGGTAATAACAAGCGGATTGGTGGTTTTTTGAGGTTGTATCGTTTGCAGCCTGTTGTAAGAGGGGCTTTGAAGGCTTACACAAGCGTGATGACAACTAATTGAGTAGTGATATGAAGCGGATTGGCTGCAACCCTGTTGGAAGGGAACATTTGTAGGCTTCCGGGTTGAATGCAAGTTGACTTCTTGCTCGCTAGCCTATCTAGCCACACGTGATACGGTATGCAAAGTATAATCGTGCCACTGCGAGCAATCTGGAGAATCGATAGGTGTGCGACTTACCTTAGGATGTGCGTGTGATTGTTAACGCAGTGTGAGGAAATCGGAAACAATGCAATAATTCGTATGAAGGAGGTAAAGCTAGAACTTGGCAAATATAATTTTTAAAAAAGCTTTACAGCTACAAATTTCTCGTGCTGTGTTTTTTCAGTTGGCCGTACACTCCTGTGAATAGCGTAGAAAGGTATTCCTTATGTAGTCGGCGCATTGTATACTAAGATCAAGTTCGCTGTGTAGGTAAGATCATCATTGCATCTGTAGCCATTGTTCCAGAGAGGAGGGTTCCTAGTGTGGCGGTGACACGACATTAGTGAGTGTTCGTTCGTCGCCACACCTGTGGGCCACTTCGGTAATCAGTTACCGCTACAGGACCCATGGTCCTGCCGTTATGTTAAGGTCGTAAGATGCATGTCAATCCTGCGTTTCAACATGATATTTACCCTTCACTTCCAAGTGATTGATAAGCTTTAAATCTCAAGTGACCCTACGGCCCTGATATGAGGTGCCTACGAGCATTGCATACGCATAGTAAGCATAGAGTTTGGAGAAATTTTCCTCCTTCAACAACGTCTCCGGAATTACCTACTTTCCAATGACAAAATGTTTCCCAGTAGTTGCTAAGTCGCTAACAACCTGTGTCACGGCGTGCATACATGAATGCTTCTAAGACTAGCTGAAACAGTGATCCATAGCAGGCTTAGTGGCGCGGTTGCCTTTGTAAATGATTGCAAACACATTGTAGGAACGCCCGTGGGTGAGACAACAGTGTTTATCTGTTCCAAGTACTCACCTGAAGTACCAGAGTAAAATGCCTGCGTCGCCAATAATCATAAGTCTTGCGTTCTTTCTGGCAGGACGATGTGGCATGTATAAACACCGTAGTCATTGTAGCCCCTTTAAGTGTTACTTTGTTGAGTAATGCCGATTTCATGAGGATAGCATGCCAGTCCATTGACGTAATAGGGAGGTTCCATCTGCATTGACTGTGCTTCTAATGGTTCCATTTGGAGAGCCACTTGTTAAAGCGTCTCAACACGTATGGGCGATCATATGGAAGTGAAGCCTAATTATCCTAAGAATACATAGGTTCCTATGACCTTTATATAACGCGATACATGTAGGCACTGAAGTGGTAACTGACTAACAAAGTCTCCCATGGGTTAGGAGACAAACGAACACTCATTAACGTCGTGTCAACGCCACACTTGGAATCCTCTCACATTTTGTTGAGCCATCAACTGTGATAGAAGTAGGCAAACATAGCATTCTAGTTGTTCAACTTCAGGTTGTTCTCCTAACTTCAATGGGAACAATGTCCCCCATGATCGTCTCAATAACAATCTCACAAAATTGTATAACTACCTAGCAGCCATTGCTGAACTGCGGAATGCCAGTGAGATTATTCTCTGTCTACGTCACCATGGGCGACCATATGGAAGTGAAACGTGATTATCCTAAGAATTCATAGGTTCCTATGACCTTTACATAAAGCAGTACATGGAGACGCTGAAGCGATAACTGATTAACATTTCGCCCATGGGTATAGAGAAAAACGAACACTCACTGACGTCGTGTCAACGCCACACTTGGAATCCTATTATTGTTTGTTGAGTCATCAACTCTGATAGAATTAAGCAACCTTAAAGTTTTCGTTGTTCAGCTGCATGTTGGTCTACTAATTTCAATGGGAACAATGTCCCCCATGACCATCTCAATAATAATCTCACAAAATTGTATAACTACCTAGCAGCCATTGCTGAACTGCGGAATGCCAGTGAGATTATTCTCTGTCTACGTCACCATGGGCGACCATATGGAAGTGAAACCTAATGATCCTATAAATTCATAGCTTCCTATGACCTTTACGTAACGCCAAATATAGAGACACTGAAGCGACAACTGATTAACATTTTGCCCGTGGGTATGGCGACAAACGAACACTCACTGACGTCGTGGCAACGCCACAATTGCAATCCTATCATTTTTTGTTGAGTCATCAACTGTGATCGAATTAAGCAACCTTAGAATTGTCGTTGTTCAGCTTCAGGTTGGTCTACTAACTTCAGTGGGAATTATGTCCCCCATGATCGTTGCAATGATATTCGCACACAATTGTCTAACCGCCTAGCAGCCATTGCTGTACTGTGGAATACGAGTTAGATGGTTGCCTGTCTACGCCACCATGGTAAGGCCGCTAAATAAGCCACCATTAGGTAGCCGCCAGTAATCGCCATAGACTGCTTCGTGTGCTGGTTAGTATGTCTGTCCACACTGGTTACGTCTAAAACTTCGGATAATATGGTGGCTAGGATCTCCTCCTTTGACAATCATCACAATTTACCTATTGGTGGGTTTCAGATTTGAGATCAATCATCGAGGTTTACTTCAGAGGGTCATCAGGGCAGAACGGAAGGTGGTGCTCGACCACTTTCTTTGGACAATCTGTCGCTTATGCTGGCGGCTTCTAACCGGTGTTCCATTGGTTTACGTCCCATGACCATGGAGAGTGTCAAGGACGCCAAAACAGCATTCTCAGCCTCGCTAACTTGAAAGTACCGCACGCGCTTTCGAAAATGAACCACGCTAAAAGCTTGGTACAATAAGCTAATATGCGTTTAGAAAGGTATAGTTATTTTAAACAAGTATGGGTGTCAAACGCTCTGAACTGCTCGCCGCCGGAAGGGTTTTGCCTGTAGACATGCTTTCACATGGCAGCAACTGATTTTTCTTCATGATTGCTTATGCAATGATGCTCTCCCCCGCAGCGTCAGCTACAGACGTCCGATTAACCATCCACAGGCATGGACAGTTGCACGACATTTTGGGAAAATCTTGGTGCGGATCATGTTCACGGACGCCCACAATCGCATCAGAAAATATGAGCGACGTATCAACGAGCATCAGATTAGTTGTCTAGGAGTTATGGAAAAAAATTAACAGAGCAGCTCCGCTTATCAATAGAGCGCATAGTGGAGAATATTAGGAGAAGAAAACAAGAGGCATTAAAGACTAAGTTTCTTAAGTTGGCTCACGCCAGTAGCGAAACTAGTCACGACCACTGGATACGAAATCTATCCTATAGACCATTATCCGGAGCAGAAAAACAAGTCCGCACTAAAGGGCTCAACTACAATTTCAAAAATGCTAGGACTACAGATTTCCTGTCCGGATTCGAAAGTGCAATCCAGTCCAGCAGGCTTGACGATTATATGCAGAAACAGCTGAGAGCTACAATTATTCCAGTTGTAGCACGTAACAAGCAACATACTTCTCTATCTCAACAGGAAATGGATGCAAGAAAAAGCCTTGCAAGCTGATGAATCCATTGTCATTTTACCTGCGGACAAGGGGCACGTGAAGGTTATATTGAATAGAACTGATTATGTCGAAAGAGCGAAACAGCTCCTGAGAGGCACAACAACCTACCGTCGCATCGAAAACAATCCAACAACCCAAATGACAAACAGAATAAACAGAACGTTGAAATTACTCCACGAACGAAACCAAATCACAAAGGATGATCGTGTCCGAATGTTGGCCCGCGATACGAACATAGCGCAATTCTACGGGCTTCGAAAAATACATAAAGACGGTGCACCACTAAGATCGATCGTATCGCTCCCAGGTACACTTACGTACAAACTAGCAAGAGGGTTGTGGAGACATCTCAAGCACCTAACAATTGGATCACAGCACTCTATACATAGCGCACAACAATTTCTGGAGTGGCTCAAAGGTATAAGGGTAAATCATGATGAGATAATGGTATCGTTTGACGTGACCGCACACTTTACGTCTGTCAAGCAATCATTGAACGGTTGGACCAAATTGAGAAAACAATCGGAAAGCTGACGACTGAAAATCTGTGCAAGGTACTTGACCTATGCCTTGCGACCTACTTCTCTTTTGATGGACAGACCTATGAGCAGGTGGAAGGAGCCCAAATGGGATCCCCTGTATCAGGACTCGTTGAAGAAATAGTAATGCAGAAACTTGAAGAGGATGTACTGCCCATATGCAACAAAAGTTGTGGATCCGATACGTCGATGATATGTTCGTGCTAATGAAACGTAGTCAAGTAGCGGCTAGATACGAGTTGCTCAATAATGTCATGGAAGACATACATTTTACTTTGGAATCGGAGATAGAAGGCCAACTCCCATTTCTGGATATATTAGTTAACAGGACGGTTGACGGAGAGTTGCAAACATCGGTTTAAGGGTAAGTAACACACACCGACGAGATTCCAAACTACTACAGTAATCACCCGAAATGTCAAAAAATAAACTGCGTGCGGACTCTCTTTCGTAGAATTGAAACACATTGCAGCACTCTTGAGGCGAAGCGAAAAGATGAGCAATACCTGTTCATATCATTTTACCTAAATGGATATCCACACAGCTTTGTCCGTCGATGTCTAATCAACAAAGCTACGACCACTCAACCGGCTCAAACGACAAAAAGCGAATCATTCTACTTAATGTAAAGAATATCTCCGAGATGACACAAGAATATTCAAACGGCACGGTCTTATATTGGCTCACAAACCAACCGCCACATTGAGAAGAACCCTGTCGAAACCCAAAGATAAACCTAAAGCACACGAAAGATGAAATGCTGTGTACAAGATACGGTGTCAAGATTGTGATAAGAACTATGTGGGTCAGACAGGAAGACAAAAGTCTACCAGAATACACGAGCATAAGAGAGCTTGTAAGAACCATTAGGCTCTCTCACTGGTTTCCATACATAAAGACGAAGAAGGACATCACTTCCATTGGAACAACGCAGAGACCCTAGCACAAGAAGAGACACGAGAAAGAAGAGAGCTCCTCGAGACATGGTACTCGACGAAGCACTCGATAAACATGCACGTAGAGATTGACTCGGTTTACGAAACGCTAAGACGGAGAGAATTAAAACAACTTAAAAGCCGTCGAGAGCAGCTAACCGAGCCGTTAATAATGCAGCCGCAACAGCCGGGAGAGAACCCTCCTACGGAACGCCCATATCTACTAGAGAAACTGGGTAGACGAATTGGCACGGGGCACCGATTGAGATCAATTCAAAAGTCACTTGCTAATCAATCAAAAATCGACGACTAAGTCAACAGATTACGTTTGACTGCAGCGCACTGAGGAAGTCACCTCGCGTGGTGATGAAAGTTTGCATACCAATTGCGAAGCTCGGCGAACAGTTGAACCCTGGTACCAGCATCCCTGCCTACCAGTACATCAAGTTATTTTGCAGGGTTTTACTTTTAAATTTGCGCGACCTTTTCAAATGCGATATGTGGAAAAACAAAATAGAGCGACTGCAGCCTGCTCAACAGCAGACCCGACTTATTTTTTCTGTGCGAATAGTAATAATTTTTAGATCGTACTTGCACTTTCGCAGAAGTATGAATGGCTTGCAGACGTAGTAGGGCAGATTCGGTGTCCCAAATAGCTACGGTATGTACAAGGATAAAAAAATATCTGGCAGGCCTCTACATCGAACTCCACAGTAAAGCAACTCGACTTCGTTGAATGCCACCCTAATAAATTTGCTCCTGCAAACACTGCGAATAATGCACATCGCACAAGCTTTCTCGAACACTTCATTCCAAAAACATTTACAGCAATTTCCTCCAAACCCACTTCCTCCTAACAGGATTTGCTGACACCCAAGGAACATGCAAATGACAGTGGCAGCTGAGACGTTGTTCGATTAAACTGCACTCAAAAATCAGGCTTTGCTGTTTCTATTACCACACCCTTAACTAATGTGAAAGGCAACTCGCTAGGTCGCCCAACTACGGTCCATATTCCAAATAAATCCACTCAGAAAATATCAGTTGCCCTATCTTTAATATGTATGAATCTTCCTCAGTCAACACGAAATTTTTTGAAGGGGAAACAGGTGCATGAGTTGAACCAATGGAATACCAGGAGTAACCTCCTTGGTATTCTGACTAAACCCTCCAACTTGACGATCACCCGCCACCCGAATTCTAAGCATTGTGGCGAAGTCAGTCTTTTTCGTGCTGTGCTAAACTCTCTTGATGAGGTAGAAACAATCTTGCTTTCAATGGTATGTCTTCAGAACGAAATTGGTTTGGTACACTTCATTCCAGATTTTCCTTGTGGCGAACGTAAGCGAGCGAGGCAGAGCTCAGAAGAGTTCAGACTAAACACCTCAGACAGTGCCGTTTTCACCTCGGCCTCCCCCTTTCTCACAATCACAGTAAATGTGAAGTATAGGCACACGACCAGGAGCAGGGGCGACATAATTGTGTGACCATGCTCTTGACGTTTTAGCTACTTCAATCTCGAGGCTGCCAAGATCAGAAAGCCAAAAAGAGGGTGGCCCAAGGATAAGTTTGTGCTACATACTAGGCAGATGACACTTACACTACTAGAACGCTGGCATTTATTTCGGAAAAGGGTGTCAAACCAGCTCAGATGCAAAGCGGCGAGTGAAACTATTGTCCAACACAAATGGCATTCACAGCGGGCAAACGAAGCAGTGATCTTATGCGAAATTCACACTGAAAGCAGGTCAGAATGAAGTAAGGAACTTCCTGTGCAATCCTGCAGCCGCTCCTAATGCACTTTGCAAACTTACCTTTCAGACGGACCAATCACGATGTTACTGAACCTGACTTTAATTGACTCGCAGATAATACCACAAAAAACGGCTAGCGGCCGACCACGCAACGGTTGATGCCATCTCTCATCCTAGGCACAACTGTCTGGGAGCGTTGCTGAGAACCGAAACATTTTCCTGCATGTACACAAACGCCCAAAGCCTCTTC
This sequence comes from Dicrocoelium dendriticum, assembly GCA_944474145.2. Taxonomy (NCBI): domain Eukaryota; kingdom Metazoa; phylum Platyhelminthes; class Trematoda; order Plagiorchiida; family Dicrocoeliidae; genus Dicrocoelium; species Dicrocoelium dendriticum. The sequence goes on along the minus strand of OX104069.1, from coordinate 84,244,529 downwards.
AGCAAAATCGCCGAGCTTCGTTTGCACCAGGCATCATATGCTTGGGATCCCGTCTAAATAACCGAGGTCTGGTTACACTCAGGGGTTACGGTTGCCGAGATCGCGATTTGGGGATGCTTTTCTTCCGACACGATCGTCCAAGCAGGGAGATAGTGCTATCCTATACTATCGTAACGACTTAGAATGCGAAACAGTGGATGATCCGGGGAAGCGAGTCATCAATTCTTTATGGTGTAGTTTGCTTCTCAGACGCAACGGCAATTGTTTTGTGGTAGCCGTATATTGCTCCCCATCGTCCACTCCAGAGATGGATTCCCACCTAATATCACCACTGACGAAATGCCTACTCCCAAAATCATCTCCGGCGGTTACAACCTACACGAATTGGAAACCTCACATCCAACAGCGAAAAATGCAAGGCTAAAGTGCAAGACTTTATTGTAAATATCCAGCCCCACAATCACACTACCTCATCTACCAGGTACTAAGCTTATAACAAACCATCGGTACTTTATCTCCTACTTACAAATGAGAAACTAATGATAAATTGGCTAATTATAGACAACCCTCTTGGTTTGAGCGATCATGTCACCATACTTGTTGACTGCGTATGTTACGCTGAATAGCCGGAGGAACCCACAAAACTCCCATAATATCATATGTAATAACAAACTAAAGAACTTAATTGTGACGACCGGTTGGAAATTTCTGAAAGACGGCTCACCTGACAGTTTCTGGATTCAGTTTGTTGGACACCTCAGAAATCTAAACGCAACTGTTTCGAAAACGAAGTGGGTTCGCCCCACCAATCCCTCCTATTTCATCAGAAGTGTAACCAACAACGGTATGCCAAAAATCAGCGCAGCTTAACACACATACACAGCCCGTCATAGTCCCGAAACCGGAAGCGATAACGTGCCCCAGCGCAAAGATTGCAACATGGATGTTCGTGAGGATAAATTGACTCAACAACAACATTTGGCCACTAAATTTGCTAGCAACCAAAAGCTCCTACGCAAGCAAGTCAGCACCATCCGGAAACTGTGACACGCCAGTCGGAGTGGCACAGAATGCCGAAGAGGCAGCCAACGCACTAAGAATGCAGTAGGCCTTAACTTTCCAAAGAGATATCCGCCAATGTTAAATACCCGCATCCCTAGCCCCAATCTCAATGCTCACTAACATAGATTTTACTGCTACAGCGGTGTTGAAGAAACTGCTATCACTACCCACTTATCGCTCTCCCGGAATCGAGTGTATTCACTCGAGGGTGTTAAACTTAGCAGCAACAACGCTGCCTGAGTTATTATCGCATTTCTTCCAAACGTGCCTGGATAAACAAATTGTGTCGACCATGTGGAAACAAGGCTTATTCACTCCAATTTTCAAAAGCGGTAACCCCTCGGAACCCGTCAACAATCACCCAGTGGTCCTCCTCTCTGCGCTCTCAAACATGATGGAAGCAAGCATCGCTGAGGCTTTAGTAGTCCAGATAGAACGTCATAACGTCATAGCACTAGAGCAACACGGTTTCCGCCAGCATCGTTCATGCACAACCAACCTACTGGTTGCACGATGGAGTTGGACAGAAACCGCAGATAAAGTCAGAGGGACAGACGTCATTTACCTCGACTTCACCAAAGCCTTCTACTGACTGGACCACCGTATCCTGCTTCACAGGCTCGGAAGCTACGAAGTTTGGGTTCAGGAATTTTCTGCAGGATCGGCAACTTTAGGTCAGAGTTCAAAGTGCCCTGTCCGATCCGATTTATGTCGAATGTTGACTTCCACAAGGATCAGTTCTGGGGTGGCGTCAGTTTCTTTTGTGCATTAAGGCGCTTACGCGCTTGACTAGTCCGGATTTCTTGCTGTTTGCTGATGATGTTAGGACGTGGAGGACGATCTCAGACCCTTCAGAGCACGAAGCACTTCAGCGTATGGGTGGTCACTCCACAGCCTGCTTCATTTCAACTCAGAGAAGTGTAAGGTGGTTCATAGTCACCACCAGCCGAACATCACCTACAAGCTTGGAGACAAGTCCTTCAAGCAGTCACCCAGAAACGCTACATTGGGGTACTAATCTAGGCTGACCTGGGCTGCACAGAACAATCTGAGAAGGCGTCAAATATTGGGAACCAACACGGCTTGCTGAGGAAAGCATTTGAGCACTTTGCTACTTCCGTTGTTCTGCAAATACTTAACACCTATGTGCGGCCTTATGTGTAATACACAAAACAGACCTGGCAGCACCGTCACCAGCACGACATTGCAGTGCTCGAGGGTCAAAAGCGAAGATCCATGAAACAAGTCAATGAGTTGTTCAATCTTACTCATCAACTTAGAATGAGGACCCAACAATTATACAGCGGCCGGTACTGCCGCCTACAATACGACCTTATTATGGCTTGTCAGATCCAGTGGGACCATATCCAGGTCTGCCGTCATCTACTACAATTGAGTCAGGGCAGAATTGGAGGGGCTACCAGTTCAAGTTAGCCACAAAATACAATCGGCTGGAATGTCGACGCAACCCTTGTTCTCTTCGTGCGTGCCAGCCTTGGAAAGCCTTCCCAAATTAGGTTCTTTCCGCCCCCGCTTTACCTGTGATTAAAAACGCCTTGACGTTGCCCTTATTCATTTAAATTAAGAGATATAGCCTGTTCTTTCGACAGATGATATAATGCTACGAAAAGTGCACAATCAGCATTGACCTAAACGAATATGGTCGGCCCTTTCTGCATGCCTCTGTGTTAACGCTGTGGTGGATCTACAGAAAGCATTTTTATTTTATCACTATTTTATATTCATTATGCTATGGTGCTCCTTCTAGCCATCCTGCGGGACTTGATATGCATCCGCTTTTTGGCCCGTAATATACCATTGTTCCATTTTCCATTGATTTCGGTTGAGTAATTCGGCGCCTAAACCCTCGAAAACATACTATTGTGGCGGATTGTTCGAAATTGAGTACCTGAGGAGATTTCAGAAAATGAACCCCAAATTCATAGTGCATAATTTAGATAGACAAGCAGAAAGTGGGTTTTTCTGCACCGGCTTACCAGCTCGTAGCACAACCGATCAAATCGTAACGCTGAGCTGGCTGTCAGTGAAACAAGGAAAGATTTTACCGAGGTGAATGAGACCCATTACATAACAAAATTATGTCTCTTGCGATGTAAAAGAAGGGTTCCACCTGGAAAGGGAAACAGAGCAACCCAAAAATAGGTGATTTATACCCAACTTGTCGGACTTACAGCATCCTCCAAACATAACGAGAAGTGGCTTAAACGGAACTCGTGGATTTGGAACACCAGTATTGCATTGTTAGCTTTGGAAAAAACCCTTAAAGCTTAACACTTAATGGTCTTAAAACAACTCAGATCAAATGGAAACGAGGTTATACTACAAACAGACAAACTTACGGGTGCTTTGGTTTGGTCAAATCGGTGTATATAGAAAAGATCATGACGGTACTGATCGACCGTACAAAGTTCGAACCACATGACACTCCCAACAACCCAATAGTTAGAGAAAAGAATACACACGGAGCAACAAACTTTGTTGGAATGAAACTCCATAAATACCGCAACCGCTAAACCCTCAAGACCCAGGGGCACGCAGACACCGCAGCTTTATGGGTTTCCAAACTTGCACAAGGTGGAAGTCCATCTGAGGCCGATTATATCCATGAGCGATTCCCCACGTCAAAGCTACCTAGGTGGCTAGTAACAATCTTTGTTCCTGTAAAGCAATCAATGGTTAAATAGAACCTGAGCGATGCGTTTGAGTTAGTGGAGCTTCTGGAAGGTATCGAACTACGCGAAAACTTCATGGACAGTATTGATTGTTTGCCAACGTACCACTAAATGAGACGATCCATTTGATCTCTACTTACCTTAACGAGAACCAACAAGAAGTGGGCATTCCAGTCTAGCCATTGGAACGATTTCCGTTGATATGTACATCAAATGTTAAGTTCTATTCTCAAGAACAAGGCTGTCACCAAGTTAATGGTATCGCATTAGGCAGTGCACTCGGACCGGTACTAACAGATAAATTCGTAGCCCATCTCGAGAAGCAAGTCATGTAAGAGATCAATAAGACAGTGTTGTTTCGCTGATATGGCAACGAAACTTTGCTAATGTGTGACAGCGAGGACCAGTTAACCCAACTGGTGACCAACTGGAACGACCTATATCAAATATCAGAGTGATCACAGAATGAGAACAAAACGATTCTCCGCCATTCATTGGCATTCGAATAGAAAGTAGAAGTGACGGTACAATGCGCAGTTTCGTTTACCGCAAGCCAGAGAGGAACATACAGTACTTGAAATTTCACAGCTTTGGCCTTCAGAGGTAAAACAAGGTCTAGCGACGACTCGGTTAAACGGTACTAGAAAAATATGCATTGCTGACACACACACACAGGAAAGTGAGTTGTGGTTGACAACTAACACCCACGTAGATAACAAGTACCTGTAAAAAGTCGGTCCTTCAAGGACAAAACGTATATTCTGCAAACAAAAGGACCAGGCGAAAACGCAGGCTGAAGGCGAGTGAAACATATCGGTATATACAGCTAGTTGGATCCATAATTAACGACCATTGGGAATGCTTGACATTTTTTCTTTGATTCAGTCAAACAAACTCACTCCAGTGCGTCCAACTGTTGGCCAATCAGCGTGCATGCGAGAAACGTGTGAACGTCCAATCAGCTGCCACCTTTCCTTGCGGCAGCCTAACGGCTTCCTTGCTGGGCTAGCACCGCACGTTCGTTCGAGTGTATACTCCCATTACATCCTCCCTTTTTCATGTTCTCGCTGCTGTACTTTGCTAAATAGCCCCTACAATTTACCACTCCGCGTCCTTTTTGTTGGATCTGCCTATGTCGCCTCATTGCCGCACACAGTATAATGCCCTCTGCCTGATTCATACTGTCGCCTCGGACATCTCCTCAGCTGTACTCGGTTTCTTCTCAGCTTCTTCCCTCCAACATTTACTTCGTATGACCTTGCACCGACTTTCGCAGCCACGACTCCTTTTCTCCACCACTCCAGTCCATCGGGAATTTGTTCAACCCATAATTCTTCCCCCACTGTCAGCTCAGGTAATTCCCGTGCGCCGTTGTCTTAGTACCGTTTCTGAGTAGCCATTCGCCTTTTCAAACTATTCTGCACATTCTCAAGTTGTGCCGTGACAGGGCGCAGAAGTGTTGCGGATGCAGGCATCACAGTTCTGGTCCTTCGACTGTATAGGCGCTGCACTGGGCTCAGGCCGATATGCGTTGAAGGAGTGTTGCGACTCTCCAGTAGCATGAGTTATGGGTCCTCCCGAGTATCTCTAGCCTTCGCTAATATTCGCTTGGCTTGCTTCACTGCCGACTCTGCCTTCCCATTTTATTGACTGTGATAGGGACTGGTTTGCCGGTGCGCGAATTCCCATTTGGTTGCGGAAGCCTGGAATGTCCTGTTGCTGAACAGGGGACCGTTGTCCGAGGCTAGCTCTTTCGGTATCCCGTGCCGTGCGCATTGACAGCTGAGTTTGTTGATTACTGCCTTCGTGGTCGCGGTGGTGAGTAAATCGATTTCAATGTAATCACTATATTAGTCCACAGTGAGTAAGTAATCCTTTCAGTTGTCCCAGAATAGATCCACTGCTGCCTTTTGCCACGGTCGGTCAGGAACATAATGCAGCATCATCGGTTCCTTCGTTTGCCGAATGTCGTGTGAACGGCACGCCTCACAGTTAGACACATGATCCTTGATCTCTCCTGTCATTCCTGGCCAGAACATCAGTTCTCTTGCTCGATTAATGGTGTAATTTGCACCCAGGTGAGCGCGATGGACATGCTCCAGCATCTCCTTTCGGAGAGAAGAAGGGATTAGGATTCGACTTCCCATGAACAACAGACCGTCACAGACAGTGAGTTCGTCCCGAAAATTGAAATAGGGTGTTAATTCTTTCGGGAGCTGCTTCTTTGTTACTGGCCACCCATTGAGGATAACGTCTCGCAAAGGTGCAAAAGTTTGGTCTTCCTCCGTGAAACGCCCCATATCTTTCAAACGGTTTTCTGTCACTGCTAGATGCTGCACCATGCTAACTGTCTCGATCTCTTCTAGATGATGTTCGGCCACTGGCGGTTCTGCTCTCGACAGGGTGTCAGCGATGAACATCTGTGTGCCATGTGTGTACACAATGTCAATGCCATACTTTTGGAGCCGGATAAGCATACGCTGCAGACGGCGAGTAGCGTTATTCAGTGGTTTAGTGGCTATCGACACCAGCGGCTTAAGATCACTGTACACTGTTGTCTATCTTCCAAAAGTATAATCATTGAAACGCTCCATGGCATAGACCACTGCCAGCATCTCTTTCTCGATCTGTGCGTACCGCTTCTCGGCCTCTGTGAGTGCTGGACTGCGGAAAAACAAAGGTCTTCCGTTCTGCAACAGAACAGCACCTATTCCATTCTGGCTACTATCACACTGTACCTCCAATGGTTGTGCTGCATCGTAATATCCGAGTACGGGCGCATTACTGATAAGGTTCTTAATGGTTGCGAAAGCCAAATCCTGTTCCTTTCCCCAGCTCCAATTTACTCCTTTGTGAGTTACCTGTCTAATCGGAGTCATGATATCAGCGAGTCCTGGTAGGTATCGGCTTAAATAATTCACCATACCGTTTAGGAAATGGACTGCCTTCATATCGTTAGGAGACGGCATCTATTGTATCGCCTTAATCTTCCCTGGGTCAACCTTGATTGCGTCGGATGTAAACACATGCCCATGGAAAAAAAGCTTTTTCCGCAGCTCTACCTTCTCGCGTTTTAGCTTGGTGTTCTTTTGCACGCAACGCCTCAGGAATCAGTGTAGCTTAGTGTCATGCTATTCTTCGGTAGAACCGTAAATCAGAACGTCATCTGCCACCCAGGTTACGCCATCTAAATCATCTATTGCTTGCTCAAACGCTTTTGGGAAATTTCGCTAGACACCTTCAGGCCAAACGGTAATCGCAACCAACGATAACGTCCGAACGGTGTAGCAAATGTGGTGAGGAAACTGGATTCGTCGTCTAGAACAACGGGGCAGAATGCGGAAGAAATGTCTACTTTCGTGAAAAACGTAGCTTTTGTCAAACCTAGTAAAATATCTTCTAACATCGGTAGCGCATAATGTTCTCTACGCAGGGTCTCATTCATTGGCTTCGGGTCTGTACATACGCCTAGTTCGCCATTTTTCTTCGTAATGATTGCGACCTGGCTAATCCAGTCTGTTGGCTCATCAACATTTGCAATCACACCCTGCATAACCAGCTTGTTCAACTCCGCGGAACTCGGTTACGTAGCGGAAATGGGACTCTCATAGCAGGTAACGCAATCGGGCGTACCGAAGGATCTAACGACAGATGAGCGGTACCCACAAATTCCCCTATACCCGGGCTAAACAAAGACGGATGCGGGTCAATAACATCGGCCTCAATTTGACAGGCGTACACAAAGCGATCATGGTTAAAAATGACAAAGCCAAGAGATAAAATCGAATCAATGCCGAGAATCGGCGTGAGATCCTCATCCACGATCACGAACTGCAGACGATGCGAAACACCATCTCTCGGATTGACCACTTCATTTGTCGCTGAGCCCTTTGGCTTGAGTCTGGAACGAGTCCACATGCGCAAATAATCTTGATCCGATTGAAGTTGCTCGCCGCGGCAGTGCTTTCTGGGCAACATATTGATCGTTGCGCCTGTGTCTAACAGGAATCGCACAGACCCTCCCTCGATTAGAAGACTTGCGTAGACCCACTTCTGCAACGCTTGCCGAGTCATGTTACCAACCGATTGTTCGGTGTCTTCTGTTGATTTGTCTGGAACGAGTGCACTGACATCTGTCGACTAACAGCAGCGGGCGAAGTGATTGCGCTTCCCATATTTGACACAAATGCGGCCCCACGCCGGACACTGTTCGCGGTTCCTCGGATGTCGTATTGCACAGAAGTTGCAGGGCTCCTGTCGCGCGGTCCTGGCCCTCGTAGTTTTACTCCTGGAGCCGGCGCACAACTCTGAGTCACCTGCGATTGTCATCTGCGGGAACTGATAGGCAGTGGAGGACTCACTGTTACAGATGTCGATATATTGCTGCAGAGAAAGGTTGCGCTTTCGTAATAGTCGCTTCGTCAAACCTTCGTCATTGCTCCCAATAACAATGCGGTCCCGTATGAGACTGTCCGCCATGCATTTATAGAAACTGTAGAATCAGGCCAAAATCTTTAGCTCAGTGACGTACCTGTCAACGGATTCACCTGGCCGCCTGTTCCGCGAAAAGAAGAGGTAGCTTTGAAATGTCTCGTTTGTTTGGCCTTCGCAGTATTCACTGAACTTCTCAAGAACTGTCTCCAGATTGTAGGCTTCTTCGCTCTTGTCGTAACGCAATGTCTCTAGCACGCGGCGCGCATCATCTCCTGCCGCGTGTCGAAACATGGCCAAGCGGTACGCCATCGGTTGTTTGTCCAGACGCGATAAAGTGCAGAAATCCATCCATTTGCTCTTCCACAAACGCCAGTTGCTTGCCAAACTGCGTTCATCCATGTTCAGCGGGGCAGGCATTTGAATAGCCGGTGCAGCTCCAATCATCGTCTGCGTGGTACTAATGTTCTCCTTCTCTGACACCATGTGAAAAGTCGGTCCTTCAGGGACAATACGTATATTCTGCAAACAAAAGGACCATGCGGAAACGCAGGCAGTGGGCGAGTGAAACTTATCGGTATATACAGCTACTTGAATCCATAATAAACGACTTTTGTGAATGCATGACGTTTTCCTTTGATTCAGTCAAACAAACTCACTCCAATGCGTCCAACTGTTGGCCAATCAGCGTGCATGCGAGAAACATGTGAACGTCCAATCGGCTGCCGCCTTTCCTTGCGGCAGTCTAACGGCTTCTTTGCTGGGCTGGCACCGCACGTTCGTTCGAGTGTATACTCCCATCACAATACCCGCTGTACATCATCGCCGAGATATATGCATTCAAAGCGGAAGGAAGTGTGCCGACGATATCGAAGCTAAAATTATCCCTGTAACTAACTTTCAAGGTCGGCGAAGTCTGCCTACTATATTAGCGCCGAACAGAATCCGTACATGCGCCTATACTCTGCTGCGAAGCCAGTATTAAGCTGCACAACGAATCCTATCCCTATTCCGTTGGTTAAGCTTCGTTGTCACTGTCCAGCAGTTCACAAATCTGATACGCACTAGTCACAGTAAGTACGGGAGAATGTTCTCTATATGGCTGAGAATCCATGTATGGAGAACAAGTCTGGATAGGACACTGTGTACTTACTAACTGACAGAACACCCGGCATGCATTCAGTGGAACGCGACAAGCTTGGTGTGTGCACGCCTTCGTGCGGACGTCTATGTGTGTTGTTCATCGGAGTGGGTTAGGGCCTGAACGTCAGTGCACGTGTGCCAACACCCCATACCAACTTACATGCATTTGCAAGACCGAATACATGGGCACGAGAGAACGGCAAGCAAGGGTGAGTGTCGCGGAGTACATATCGGTAGGGGTTAGTAAATATCTCTCGCAGATAACTTCATCTGCCTCCCCGTATGCGCAGTCTATGAAGCGGAATGACTTTCCAAACAAATAGCCGCTGTCGTCAGTACCCCGTCAACTGCTGGCTGACAACCATTATCTAGACACTGCTCTAGCCGTCCGTGTTATCTTTACATCAATGAGCCCTCTAGATTTACGAAATGCTGAGGTCGTGACCATCAAACAAAGCGTTTTTTCTGAAATTAAATCGTGCGGCACTCTTGTTAACTTTTTTGTAATATTTTCCTTGGGAACTTATTCCTACAATTACCGCAGGATCTATCTCCTCGCATTGCGATGAACAAAAGGATTCCGAACTCATCATAGTCGCAACGTCACTCACTGCTTACACACTATGTTGAGTGGCCGTGCGCATGAGAATAAGGGGGCCGCATTGTGGATTCAACACCGAAGCGGCTGATCCATTAGCTTGAAAGGAGTGGAATGATCACCTGTTGGGAAGCTGCAGCGGATGCTAAACTGCGCAAACTAATCGTGCTACTGTGCAAACAACAGTAGCCTGCGGCTACAACAAAGTTGTTACAAGATCGCAGCTGACCGATAGGCACGGAGGACCACATTAAGTAGGAGTGAACGAGAACAGATGATACTTTTTGATTAGTATTCCTCATATAACCACCTATGTACAGAGTCAGCTTGTATTAAACTACTATGTGGCGCTACTTATCAGCCTATAGCACATTTCGAAATAGATAGAACAGGGGTAAAAATCTGTTGGTTTCCTACAAAAACAGTGAGAAGACAAAAGCTGGTAGATGCACGCATTTCGTATTGCCTCACCAGCACCGAAAAACCCATAAATTACATTATACCGTTCAATCGGTGTTACCAAGTAATTAAATGCAGTGAAATGAACGGCAGCAACGGTCCTAGAACTAAGGCAACCGAAGGTCAACTACTGTTTGTTTCTGCAAACACAGGGAAGGTCAAAGCTGGATTATCAGCACTTTCTCTTCTTCAATGAAGAGGAAGACAAAGATTGCGATACGTCAACATTTCCATTGTTCTCTTCAGTCGCAAGCACAATACGCGCAGAACTATACAAACCATTCTATACTTAGAAACATAAGCAACAGCCATCAAAGTGTCACAGTCAAGATCATGGCAACCGAACTGATTGCGTCAAGAAATTCTGTGCACATAGCACATGTCGCTAATTGCTAGCATTATCGAGTTTTTTGTTACGTAATAACACTTTGACACAGAGACGCGAAAAGTTTACCTACGGTCGCAGAGCACACCGAGCCGTTCGGCTGTGAGAAGTGAACATTAGCAGACACTACAGCCGCAGTGAATGCCTCATGCTTCTACCGATTAGCAAGACCAACGCACCGCAATCTGTTCGGCCGTGTGAACTGGACGTGAGCCAACCATCGCAACCGCACTGAAAGTGTCATGCTTCGATCGATCGGTAGTCGACCTTCACGCAAGTGAAAGGCCAGCAAAAGTGTTTCTTGCGAAGTGATAAGTGGGTCGCTGTGCTAGCAACTGAGAAAAACAGCCTGGCCATAAGCGAGGACAAATCGATGGGCGCCGTATTGCTATCGCCACAAAAATAGTTATCGCCTCATGACTGGCTTGCAACAAACCCGTAAGCTTTTCTTAAGCTGCTTTCGCTGCTAAGGGGAATCAAACTGCCAGGAGCACATTGTAAGTTTACAGTGTTGTTCGCTTTACCGTTTTGCTCGCGTGTGTATTACAGCTGACGATTCACTCTTCATGGGCGCATAAAAACGAATGCTTGATTTGACTTGACGGAACAACGTTTTAAGATTTCAGTCTGCCACGACGTACTGGTGGCACCATTAGACAGCATATCACTTTATTCATGAATTAACTATTGCCCTCACAGTCAGACAATTGCTAGTTGTACGAATTGATCAGGCCTTCAATGGTTTTTGGCATGTAAACGCGCGAATATGGATTTATTCAATTCTTTACTTATATTTACATGGAGTGTTTGAACTGTTTGTAAATATCGACGAATTAGATGTTCGAAGTGCCCTACGTCATTTTGACTCCAGCGCTGGTTGCTTTCTGTACCATATTTCTAACTAGAGATAACCAAACTATGGACCTGTGAAAAGATTGAAATTATCGATGGCCAACGCATTTCGCTGTCGCTCCCTACGGTGACGTTTTATGGCACGTACACGCGGTAATCGCACTACCGCCTTACGGGTCAGTTCTTTAGTACCAAGGGCTCCGGATGTGGTCCCTTAAGTCAACCCACTTCCGCGGCCTGGACAACCGGGAAGCTCACCGCCAGTACAATACATGAACATATGATTATATTAGGGTTGTGAAAATTCCCTCCGTTTGCTTGAGTATGCCGTTTAGAATAATATACAACCTTATCCTTGCATTGTACACTTGTATTTCCGATGCAGAATAGTGTAACGTGCAGTGAATTGGTTTATCTGACCCGTAAACATAACACACATAATGCGTTACGATTGGATTTAACATGTCAATCCATGGCGCGGGATGCGAACATAATGCGAAGTTGGCCCACGTCGTAGTGTCGTTTTTTACTTAAAAGACTAGCCGACTGTATAATTTATCAATGCACATTCGTCCGGCCGCTTTCAGAACGTCTTCTCAGCTCTCAGGAATGATAATCGCCGCCAGTCAAACGGACAGGGCTTCTTTATTTGTGTGCCGACCACTCCCAAAAAATGCTGTTATGGATATAGATGCGGCTACGCTAAAAGACATAATCCTAACGAATTTATTCTCATTACCATCAGCCGGGCCTTCAGACTTGGCATGCTCTTTTGTTCCATCTACAAAATTACTTTTGCTTTCGGAAATTTGCATTTGGTTTTTTCTACCTAATCCAATCAATCTTCAAGGATATGAAGACCTATACTCGCGATATATAAAAATCCGTGCGTGTTTCTACTCCACTAAACGTCACGGGTTTTCACGGTCAAACCGTACAAAATAAACCGAAGCGGATCTGTGGTGTACCGGAAACACACTCAGCCTTTTGCAACGTTGGGTTTTATCATTGTTTTAACCTTCACAACCACTTGTTTTACCGACGGCACTTCCGTTGACACAAATTGTTTTGGTGTGTATCTTGCTACACCGTTTCACGCTCTGGCTAATTCGCTTCATAGTAGTGTAGCCTGCACAATACACGTTGGGTTCAGTTGTCTCCAAATTCTATAATGTCCCGTATGTGACACGGCTCTTACATGCTATTTATAACCGAAAAGTATCCCAGGCGCAACCCAACAATCCTTGACTCAGGTCCAGAACACGCCGTCCGCCATTTTGAATGTTCATTCTGGTGAGCTCGTTCCATTGAATTTTTGATTCATTACTCGCCATCGTTATGTTTTCTCACCTGTAGCATATATTCATGTATTTCTCACGATGAATAGTTCAGATGATAAACCATCTACTTACGTGGTTAGGGCCATAGAGTTAGCCTCCCCACCTTTTGGGAGAATGACCCGTTGCTATGGTTGGCGCATTTATAATCGAGTTTTTACAATTGTAAGATTTCTTCTGATAATGCTAGATATCATCAACTTATGTCTCAGTTTCCGCAAAGGGTATCCTCCCAGGTTAGAGCTATCTTGGCTTGCTACCCCCCGTTGCAATTATGAGATTTAAAGCAGGCGGTCATCCAGCGAATCACACCCTCTGACAAGATCCGACTGCAGCAACTATTAAGGGATCTGAAGCTAAGGGACAGCATGCCATCATCCTTGTTGCGACAGATGCAGCAGCTCCTAGGCACATCCAGCATGGACACTAGGATTCTCCGCGAAACTTGGATGCAACGTCTCCCGGAAAACACACAGGCCATCCTTGCCGTGGCAAGCACTCTGCCTCTTGCAGCAGTTACAGAACAAGCAGACGGTGTCAGTGAAGGACATCAGCCAAAGAAGGAATCTAGAACCTACACTCGACTTAGTCATGTCGCAGCCCCAGTGAAATCCGCGATTAGTGAGTCTTATGCAATTGACGCTTAATCATCGCAAATAGCGTCACTACAAAGCAAAGTCGAGAAACTCCCTAAACAGTAAGCAGGACCGCCGCTCTAGCTCAACACTCCGTCTTACGAAGAATTACACTTCAGGCTTTTGCTTTTACCACTGGCGTTTTGGTAAAAATAATCCGTAAATGCGAGGAACCATTCACTTTCTCCGACACGAAGCAGGGAAACTTTAAGGCCGGCCCATAATTATGACTAACGGTGTCGGCAAAGCCCAAAGTCGTCTCATCCACATTAGTAACCATGATTCCGAGACCCAGTTCTTAGTTGATACTAGGGTGGAATTCAGCGTCATTCTCCCTATGTCAGCTGAGCCAGCTGCTTCCTGTCGACAATCCTTCGTGCCGCCAAAGGCAGGCCAACAGCCGTCTACGGTCATCGGTCGCTCACCCTGGATCTAGGTCTTAGGCGCACTTTCCGCTGGTTATTCACCGTCCCTACAGTCCCCTTTGACATCATCGGCATTGACTTTCTCAGGTATTTCGACCAGTTGGTCGATGCGAAACGACAGATGACAGTCCACACTGCAACGAAACTCAGTTTACGTAGCATCAACGCCAATATCGTATCCATCACCAAGGTCTACGCCTTTTCCCAGATCTCGCCAGATTACGCTAAGCTCTTTTCCCAGTAGTACAAGCTCGTTCAGCCAATGAACGCAGCCTCCTCGTGGCATCCCATCACACACCGCAAACTGCCGAGTGGCCCACCCGTCTCATGCCGTCCACGCCGACTATCGCCCGAGGAACTAAAGGTAGCTAGGACCGAGTTTGAGCACATGCTCGAAGTTGAAATAATCCGCACTTCCGACAGCCCTTGGTCCTCTCCCCTGAAGATGGTTCCCAAAAATTCTGGTGACTGGCGCCCTTGCGGCGATTACCGAGCGCTTAATCGGCTAACTGTCCCAGATAGGTATTTATTCACAAATATGCGAGACCTTACCGCATGTCTCACAGGTAAGACGATCTTCAGCAATATCGATTTGCTTCGCGCCTATCACCAGATCCCTGTAGAAGGAAATCACATTCCCAAAACAACCTTTATCACACCTTTCGGCTTGTTTGGATTTTTAAGAATGCCATTTTGACTATGGAACGCTACACAAATCTTCCAACACTTCACCCACCACGTCACTGATGGCCTATACTTTGTTTATTCATACCTCGATGATACTTCGGTAGCCAGGTCATGGGAACAAGATTACCTCGACCACCTTCGAAGTCTCCCAACGCTTAACCCAACATGATGTCACAGTCAACTCGACTAAATGCGAACTCGGCATACTAGCGGTAGAATTCATAGGTCACTTCGTTTCATCGTCTGGCATTGAAGTCCTTCCTGATAAGATCTAGGCAATCAAGAACTTCCCAGCTCCGACTTGGTTCAAGCATCTCCGTCGATTTCATGGTATGGTCAACTACTATCGAAGCTTCATTCCGCGCTGCGCTCAGCTTATGCAGCCTCTGAATGACATACTCAGTGGGAATGAAGGTAAGTTCACTTTCCCTGGCACGGTAAAGACAGGTTTCGCCGAGCTCAGTAATGTTATCTCCAACATAGCCATCCTTCATCATTCCGAATCAACTGCACCACTTTCTATTACGACTGACGCCTCAGATGTCGCGGTAGGAGTCGTCCTCCAACAATCTGGTGATGGAAAATGGCAATCCCTTAGGTTCTTCTACAAGCGCTGCAGCCAGCGAAATCCCGCTAAAGCACGTTTGGCAGACAACTGCTTGCCATGTACCTAGCCATTCGTCTCTTCTGGCACACTCACTCGAACGCCGCGCTTTCATGGTCTACACTGTCCACAAGCCCCTCATCTTGGCCTGTAACTCTGCCTGCGACAAATATTCACCACGGGAAACAAGACACCTAGACTTTAGCACGCAGTTCGCTGCTGACACAAGTCAGATCTCAGGTGCCGACAATCTAATCACCGACGTTCTCTCACGCGACAATTTCACTCTCCAGTCTTTGCCTAACGTCGACCTTGCCGATATGGCGTCGACACCGGCCCAAAATGAAGGCCGACAACACACTCTGCAGTCCACTTCGCTGCATGTGCAACCTGTTCCTCTTCAAACAAAGGAAGGAACCATTCTGTTTGACACTTCCGCAGGTCGTCCTAGATCCCTCGTGCCCGTCTCCTTCAGACACACAGTCTTTGACGCACTCCACTCACTATTAAATCCATGTATTACATCTATACATCTTTGAAACTGGTCACCAAACGTTTCGTTTGGCCACGCGTAAACAAAGATGTTCGTACCTAGGCTCGCGCCTGCCTTCAATGCCAGCGCTCCAAAATACTTCGTCACACCCGCAGTCCGCTTGGTTCATTTCCGCCACGGAATCTCGGTGCTGGCATGTACAATTAGACCAAATAGGTCCCTTGCCTCCTTCATGCGGATTAGTTTACGTTCTTATATTTGTCGATCGCGTCACTATATGGCCGAAGCCATTCTCGTAACAGACTGCACAACTGAGACTGTTATCCGGGCATTCTTGGAGTGGTGGGTCTCGCAATACAGATGCCTATCCCCCATTACAACTGATATAGGAACGCTCTTCGAATCCTCAAATTCTTTACGTTCTGCAAGGTTTTAAGCTGTCGCCGCATTCATAACACAGCCTATCATGCATCAGCCAACGGTTTAGTTGAACGCTTCCATAGAGAGCTAAAAGCAACGCTCTGCGCCTCCTCCGACCATGGCTGGAAGGAAATGGCATTAGGCAGCAGAGGCAGACAGAATTCTCCTAGCCCTCTTCAACTTAGGGGAGCTGCTATAGTAGACGACTTACACAAGTTGTTACTGAAACTTTGGGAGCAGGAGACTGTCCCGACAGACTGTAGCAGCTCTGTCATTGTCCCAATATTCAACAGAGGTTCCCGTTCGGAAAGCGGCAATCATAGAGGGAGCTGTCTGAGTTCAATTGCCTCTAAATTGCTTGCGTTTGTCATTCTCCACAGCGTGACTGGCATTCGTGAAAGCGAGGTTCGTGAATAGCAAGCCGGATTTCGTCGAGATGGGTGTTGTATCGACGACATCTTTACCCTGCGTCAATTGTTGGAGCACTGCCATGTTCATTGGCGACCCACCGTCGTCGTGTATCTTGACATCAAAGCTGCCATCGGCTCGGTCGATCCATGTGCCCTTTGGGAATGTCTGCTGAGGAAAAATGTGCCTGTAAATACGTAAACATTATCAAAGCGCTGTACGCGCATAGTTCGGTCAGAGTGGGGGTTTATGGCAAACTGTCCCTACTCTTCATTATCACCAGCGGTATGAGACAAGGTTGACCGCTGTCACCTCTCCGATTTAAGTTCACAGTTAACGAAGTCATGGAAACAGCATTAATTGGACACGACCTAGAATGAGTAGATCTATTTCCTGGGGAGCGACTTTTTATTTGGACTATGCGGACGATATTTCTTAATCTATGACAGATCTCAAACCTGTGAAGTAGTACTGGACCGATTAACACTGGCTGTCTATCGTTATGGGCTATGCTTTTTGCTCCATATAAATGCAACGTACTTCTCCAAACTTGGCAGGGACTTGCTCCTGCGTCAAAGCTCTGTGATGAACAGCTGGAATTCTTTCAGCAATGCAAGTAACTGAGCAGCTGTATTAGAACCCGTGGGATTGAAGATGAGGTTACGAACCGTAAAGCAAATGTTCGAGGTGGTTTTGCCAATCTCCATCACCTGTGACGCAGGTGCGACATTACTCTCGCTCTGAAGGGTAGATTTTATAGCACATTCCTCCGTTCAACACTCATATATGATTGTGAAATCAGACCCATCAAGTAGACAGACATACAGAGGCTAGTCACGTTCGACCATCGCAGCTTTCGCAGCTTAGCTCATGTCTGGTGGGTGCACTGCGTGAGCAATGAGTGTGTTCGGCGTCGCGTATTCGCTGCAGGAAGAGCTAGCGAACCACTCAGCCCCATTCATCACGCACCAGGCTCCGATGGCTGGGCCACGTTTTGCGGATACCGCGACGTGCATTGTTTGTGTACCGGGGGTGTGGTTGGAAGAGGAGGAGGGCAGGAAAAGTGGTGACATTCGCGAAGAATGAAAACACTCACTTCGAAGTTGGTGTCGGTTGGTGCATCCCGACTGCTTGGCTGGGTCCTAAAGAAGATGAACACGTTTGATGGCACACATTTGTTGAACTGGCGAAGAGCCAGCCCCAATGGCGCTTGTGATTTGAAGCTCTTTGTCCATCCCCTCACTTTAGGTTCCGCCTCCAATCCCGATCCCATGCAAAACGCATACTATAATTTTTAAAATCATATTTTTGTAGCATATTTTGTATGATTTGTAGTATTATGTTTAGTCCCAGCTTTTTTGTATTTCAGCACATTAGCTGAGTTGTGTTTATTACCGACAGCTAATATGTATTGCTGATGATGATGATTATTTACATGCAATATTTATGTGGTTTTATTTTTCTAACATTGCTTACCTTTGTTTTAAACAAAGCACATGCGATTTTTCGGAACCTAGTGCGCACGCACCTCAGGCTTCCGTCTACATATTTTTCACACGTTGGCATTAGCCTTGGCTTTACCTTATTCTAGAGCGCATTTACGTCAACTTACTTTTGTAGCCATTCGATAATCAGCTATTTATCTTATTTCTCGTTCTCCTGTCTTTAATCCCTAATGGATGCACGTCAGCAGTATAGAGAATGGACGACCGTTCTACAGTAGAACCCTTGGGAGGAACTCTGACACCCTCGGTATGTCAAGTTCAAGAGGACGATCGGGTGAGGCTCCAGTATGATGGGAATGTGGGTGGGAAATTACGTTGACGAAATGAACTGGTTTATTATCGACCCACCCTTCCTGCCAAATGAACATATGGCTACCTGTCCAGATAGACGACCTCTGGATGGACACTGCGATGGTCCAAACAGTTAAGCAATTTCTCCAGTTTCACTTGAAAGGATGGTAAAGGGAAGCGCCCTAGGTCCCAAGTAGAAACTCCTCTTAAATCAACCTATTTACCTTCACACATTGCGCCACAAGATGAAGATTTAGCCGACAAAGCAGCAGTGGAAAACAGAACGTTTGAAATTCCACCGGAATTGAGATCCCAGTTATCTGAATCGCGATCTCCTTTCTCAAAGACCAATCACAGAAAACATCATAATCAGTCTCCGAATTCGATGCTGCCAGGCTCATATGGCTGAGTATTGAGTGTTGTATTATTTGAGCAATTAATTTTAAATCCGCCAAAATCCATCGAGTTGTGATCGAAAACTTCGTTAAAAGCAACAAATTCTACAGGTAATCTGTCAAGTCTCTGGTCGTTCCTCGAGTTTTACCGTGATATCGTAAAATACGTAGAACTCTTATTCAAACACCATTGCGAGTGGGTAACGGTTCCAACAAGTTCTTAAACTGCTGCATTAAGTTTGCTTCCAATGTGGGCCGGTAAAATCTACCAAAATTTGACCACTCGTCATTCAAATCATAGGGGTGTGATACACCTTTCAACTCCAGCACCACAAGCTTGCACAGGTGTTCACGTGTCATGCAGGTTGATCGCAAGTGGAGCAGTGGCCTCAGGCTGTGAAAGTCACCTAGGTGTCGAACGCTGTAGGTCATAATGAGGGCGACTCGCAATGAACAATGAACAATGATTTATGCAGAGAAAAACAGCAGTTAAAAATATGCATGAAAGCGAAAACTTTTATTATAGCAAGGGTCTGTTTATATTAATCAAAAGGTAAAAAGTAATACGAATATTCGTAATCATCTACTTATGAGGCGAGAATGCTTCCAAACTTACTTTCCTTAAGAAACTGCATCCATGTTTGATGATGCCATCATCCTCGTGGTAGAATCCTAGCGTAATGAAGGTTAAGACAACCGTGCTCTAACAACTATGATTAAAAATGTGCTTATAACAACAGTGTCATTATCCCTCTCCTTTGCTGTCACAAGTGACATCAATAGACAATGTTAAGCCCATACCTTCGTAAGTTAACCAACCCATTCTAACAAGTACCCGTCGTCATTAGCAGTATTCTGCTTTACAGTAATGGATTAAAGTTTAGTTGTTCAAATTAATAAAACACATCGGTTTGCCTTTACCTATAGATACGCGTACAAAGGCAATTCGTTCTATCATAATAGAAAAGAAAAGCGTATTAACAATTTTGCATTTGATATACCTGAGTAGCTGTTATCACCGAATGTGGTGCAGAAGGTTGGACATTCCACAGATCTGGCGGACATATGGAGTTCGTGTTGTTTCCCGTATACATGGATTTGTTTGATGATGTTTGTATACCGGGATAGACAACATTTGTTTTCTTTTCGCGGAAGTGTGACTTACAGATCGTGATTTGCCTGCGCTAGGCTCTGATGTTGCTGGATGCTTGAAGATGTTTCGCTCTTCCGCATATGTTGACATTAACCATGTTGAATTAATGGTTACCGGTATTCAGTTGCACTTATGTTACGCACTACTGTCCAGAGGATGAATATTTGCACCGTCTTCATGTATTCGGGTACCCTATTCTGGTGCTGTTCGGTTTCTTCAGTAGCGTTTACAGTTTCTGCAGCATATCTTGTAGAACACTGCCCATATTTCATCAGAGTAAACGGCATCCTTTAGTTTGAGGCTTTTTGAGTGTTGCTTTCATAGATCATCGAGAAAATTTAAATCTAGGAAGCAAGGTACCATTGTAGATTGTCTATTAAATTACGTGAATATGACATATTTAAATCGGGCATTGCTACATGTAGCAAATGATATGGTGCGAACCATGCCACGGAGACTGCAATCAAGCTGTCTATATTAATTCTACACATCCTAACATCATTAACGCAGTCCCTTGCATCATTTAGTCATCAGATATTATCCGCAGTGTATCAGCTTTCATTCGAAGAGCAGCAGCTAGCGTCCGATACTCAATGGAATTACATCCACCATCGCACTGCTTGGGCAACGGCTAGCAGGCAATAGACTTCTGCATAGAGTAGAGGCTAAACCCACATACGACGCAGAATAATCACGCTTTGGAAGGGAGGTAGGCAAATTGTTAGACTTGGGTGAGACAAACGTGGTCCAACTCAAATGGACGGCAATCGATACATTACTAAGCGAACTTCAACTGGTGCAGAGTGTTCAGCGCCCGCTCGCACTGGACAGTTGGATTGTCTGGGACATCTGCGGGTGAACGCAGACAAGGCGAAGTCAGCACGGTCCCTGAGGGAAGGGAACTGCAGGCGCGCAGAGGAAATGTCCGAAATACTAGGTTCAAACCGGGAGTGCGTCAGCGGGCGCAGTCAAGCCACTTGTGTGAGCGAGCAAAGGAGAGGTCTGTTTGAGGTTAAGCGCAGTTGATGCACGGGAGACAAGCGTGAACAAGGTTGGCTTGGTAGCACAAAGTGCTCAATACAAGAGGCGCAGGTAGGTTGTCTGCTTTTAAGGGGGCCTCAGGCTACTTCGATCGGATTGTTGAATGCGCGATAGGAGCTAGAGTTTGATCTTGAAGTAAAGTTGTCAGTAACATAAGGAGCGGAATGATATCCGTCGAAGCGGGGTGGACACATTTCGACCCATGTAACTTTTGTTTATGCGACGAGATATCCTTTCTGTGAGGGATCCTCAGGCATAATCTGAATGTGGGTTAGAAGACAATCATAGTCTAAACAATTCGCTCCCTTACGACACACACGTCAAGTCTGATGGCGACAGACAAAACAGCTCCTGGGTGCAATGACATAATCACCACTGGAGGGATGGATTAGGCATGTGATGGATCATGACTGCAGCCTTGCAAATCCATTCCGAAAGAGACGTTGATAGGGAAGTTATACTGCTTTCTCTTGGTTCAGCAAGTAAGCAGGATTCTAATATTCTGTTACGATTGGATAAGATTACATGCAGCTGTTCTCGGAAAATTAGCGACATTGTCAGCTTTGTACAACGGTTCTCCAGCAAATGGGGTATGGTCACTGGTTTACTGCAAAGAAGGAACTTACGATTAACATGTTTCACAATGTAGTGCATTGTGTTTTTTCAAAGAAATGGAACAGCAGCCATAAACAAAGGAGAACAGAAACCAGTGAACCAGCCAAGCAAAGTTGTGTCCTTCTGCATCGTTCATAAGTGGTATGATGCAATCACAAATGTCACCAATTTCGGTTTCCCCATAGAAGCGAATATAGGTTGATACGAGTTCATTTTATGATGTGAGTATTGATTAGGTGTATACTACTTTGGTGTAACGCGTATAGCGCAATGTCGACATGGGGATTTCAACACAGTGAATGTAGAGGCTGAAATAACGGGTTCTGGCAGTGAAGTGTATTTGTGACAAACAGACATGGAGGAGTAATTCCGTAGCTATCCAACCGGCTGCCAGTTTGAGTCCGTGGCCTTACAAGCTCTAGTTATAATTGATTTTAGCAGCGGATCTCACGACTGATTAGGGTAATCAAGAGTATGTTCCAGGCGAACACCGATAGCCTTCACTAAAGGCTCCTAAAGTATTCATTTGCTGTTCGGAAGGTAAGTAGAATTATAATTTAACGTAATTTTCTATCCGATTTTGGGAAATTTCCAAGACCATGATATTTGCTTCAGCCATATTGAATCGCATATTCCATGTGTTGTCATATGCACGCAGAAAGCAGCTATGAGTAAATAGCTGTGGCCCGGTGACCAAATGGCATTTTCAGTGTTAACTATACTCACCTCGATCAGTCTGGGTTTTCCTGAATTAGTACACGCATATCTTTTTCCCGAGGACGGTGCTAGAGATCATCGTCGCTAAATTTATGGGTACGAAGCATTTGGTGTGGTAGATAGAGTGCACAAACATACTCACGTCGTACTGAATACGGTTGTTGATTGACCAGTCATGAATTTCGTCGAGTTCATTTTGAAGCTGCATGCAGTCTGTTGGAGCTATCAGCCACCGCCGATGCTCTTTGTCGTCTCCATAAGGCAAACAGTTTGAAGTGATCATGTCAGATTAATACTTCAACCTACAATTTCTGCCCCAACATGTGTTATACTCGGTTTATGTTAGCTATTCATATGTGTTGTGTTTAGTCTGAGAATGAATCAGCAAAAACAAGCATTTTAGGTATACTGAGTTTTCACTATTTGAACGGGAGTTAATCACCAGCTGAATATCCGGAATATTGGGGCTCCAATGGCAAACCATTTGGCATACCATATTCCACGGATATAAGAGTGTATACTGAATTTTGAAATTTCACTTCCAGAACCGGGTGCAAAAGGAAGTTGCAGGTAAACAATGGGAGGGATTAGTATTGACTAAATCCCGACGGTTTGTTAGACGTGTTCGACTGATCAACCGATCGCATGCCTTAGATAAGTCGAGATATGCAACATTAAACCCACACCAACATCCACGGTTGCGGTCCAATAGTTCCGTGGTAACAGCAGATGGGTAGTGAACGCTGATTGCCGGCGGAAGTTATAATAACCTTTCTCGATGTAGTCAACTTCGTCAAGACATTTATAAGCTAGACATATGGCAGATTCCGATATGCATGTCGGTTTAGATTATAAGAAAGACGTGGAGCACATACAGTTTTGATAACCTGGCAGTGTGGCTACTATTTGTCGACGGCTTATGCTGCTACTTCCAGTGACGTGAAACTTCGAAGAAGGAGTCATGTTCCACGCGCTTGTGCAATATCGGTCTTGGACGCCGTACATAGTCACTGTAATTAGACATGGGAATTTGCATGGCCAAAGTGGATGTTGGGTACAAAAATAATGTGAGTCGCTGAGGTTACAATATCTTTTTTAAAATATATGGATGACTACTTAGTTAGTTGCACTTCTAACCTGAGAGGCCACAAGCTCGAACTATTCACACAATATAGTCAACTTGATGGTCAAAAATTGTTTCCTCCCTTCTGGTATACAAACCATTCAAAGCCCGTCCAGCGCAAGTCCTTTAACCTGAACATTAGGGCTATACAAAAAACGCCTTGATAGCACAGCATACCAAGTGCTTTTCACGATATATGGTCCGTTTGACTAAAAGTACCAGCCAAATCGAGCCAAAGCTTCTGCTCAACAATCCTTTCCTCAACATCGTGGCGACAAAATTTACATAGTTATTCACATGATGAGCATTGTGCGTCATTTAAAGCTCGAATATTTCTGTTTGTTCATGTTATTTGTTTACCTATGTTTTCGTAATGTCCACTTCAGATATCATACGGGAATATTCAAGCAATCGATGTTTGTCTGTCATAAAGCTTTGTTTGTTGCGTCGATTGCAGTCATTGAAGTCTCGCTGTCTGCGGTCTGGTTTAGTGTCGGCTCCGAGCACGTGTTCTCCCCGATCAACGTATGGCAGAAACATTGTTAAACATTCCGGAAAACATTTTTCGTTGACTTCTTCACGCGCGTCTATGGGTACACGCTGACTCATTGTAAGTGTATACCGAGTGGTTATTAGAGGGATCTGTCGACGAGCAGGCAGAAGCTTAGCTAAAACAGTTTCGGTATACTTGGCACCGACGTAAGTGGTACCAATCGAGAGAAGCATGATCCGTCTTTTAGACAATTGCTCGGACCTTCTAATTAATTGATGACATACCTTTTAATGTCACATATTCAGCAGTTCTTCATCCGCATCACTATGTATATAGATGACAATCGGATTATCCAGCTAACGCGTGAGCTGTGTTTGTGTGCAAGCCTTAAGTGACGTGTCCACCACAGAGTTTAAGGTGCATGTCCCTGGGAACTTGTATACCGTAAGGTTGTTGCGGGCTGATTAGCTGCAGGTATCTCTTACGCGGTTATTCTAATGAGGTACTCGAATGCGATGAGTGTTGTGGTATACCTACGCGATGCTGCGTACGGATTCCCGTGTGGATGGAATTGGTGAAGGGATGAATGTATCCGCGTTATGCAAGTAGCCGGTAAATTATGTAACATCAACTGCATTTACGTACGGACCATTGAATGCAAATGAGGGCTAGTCCCTGAACCGTTTCCTACTTGGTATAATGCGCGCCCAAACGTGTGCCTGCGAACATTTCTCGGCGCTGTAAATATCCTCAGGTAGTAACGTCCCAGCAGTGTTCTTACAATCTCAGCGCTGACCAGGGGTGCTTTTGGGATCCAATTTTGATTCTGTATAACCCAAATTTGCTAGACCAGCTGTTTCGAGTGGTTGGACCGAACCATATATATATATATATTTTGTCGCAGCTGCCCTTCTTATTCTGCTACCCCGGGGGCGCTTTTCAAAGCAGGCTGTGGAACCTTATTCTCGCTGCAGCTGTAGTATATAGTCCCGTCTCTTCTCTTTCCTCTTCTTATCATTGAATGCCTATCATTCCACGCCTCAACTCATGAGAGCTAGCGGAGCTTTCCTCGCAATTTTTTTCTGGCGCCGGGCATCACCATTCTCTGCAGTCTATTTAACAATTATATTTGACTACAGAAGTCAACGTTGGAGTGGAACACTTGGTATATTTTGGCGCTGCTGCTCAGCTTATTCCGCCACCTCTGGTACCTTGCATAACTGGCTTTAGTGCGATATTCCCGCTACATCTATAGTATGTAGTTCCTCGTTATTCTCAACGCTGCTTCTCCGACACTCATTGTCACGGGGGATCCCACCTATTTCTCTGACATCCCATTACTGAGCTTCTTTCGATATTCTTCTCATGGGTCTCCAGCCCGAGGTTGCGACTTCTCTGACCCTTTTAATTATTCGGACGATAAGCTCCACCACTGGCGACTGATCGCTCAACCTGTTTCCAGGTCTCATAATGCACTACTTTCTACGCAGTTTTGATTCGGTCAGCTCAATAACCTACTCACAACATTTGATACTTCCGACTTCCACCCAGGGCAGCTGATGTTTATAGTAGGCTAATTCGGACAACATTTGTCTCTCGTATTCATCGAATATCAGGTCTTGTACTTGCACTTAAGATAAGAAATCTGCTATATAACATGCTTTGGTCCATCCACTGCTTTTAACCACCACCAAATTACAAAAACTTTGCATTCATACATTAACACAGTCCGGCACATTTTCCTTGGCAGTTCGATCGTCTCGTTTCCCTAGTTCCCATCTGCTATAGGATAATATTATTAACATGAACCACCACCGAGGACATATCTGCGAAGCCCACTTGGTCACGGAATCAACACAGGGCATTGAAATCGTCCTCACTTCGCAAGCCCGACACAATAAAGGAATTCGGAAGACAACTTTACTGAATACAAGTTACCTGATTCGTCCGACTTCACTAGCCCCAATCAGTCGCGGTCGACTCTGAAGAAGCCAACCTCACTGGCAACGAAAACAACTTGGCAAAACAAGGCTTCGAATAACAGTGAGGACAATCAGTCAGAGGCAACCCTGTCAATATCATACCACTGGACGATAGTGGTCAACGACGTGTTGGGTTTTTACCTGTCAAACGTCCTCCATACAAAAGGCCACCAATGTCCGTTTAACTACACTACGACGTGGTGGATGTGACTCCAATTCAAATTCGAATGCGACAGGAACAAAAGGCAATTCTTGTAATCGTTCCATCCCGTATGCGTCGTTGACCCACGTTAGAATGCGGTGGCAAGTTGGGTCAGTTTTGGGAACAAAATCAGCAGGTAAAAAGCAAATCACGATCAAGCGATGAAAACCCACGTGCCTTGTGCTAGCCTTCTCCGCTGCGTTGGCCACGTGAAATGCAAAATGAAAGGAACATTGCAGACTAGATATAAAGCGGGAGGGTAAGACAGAGGACAATGAAGACCAGGTTAGTAAAAGTGAATACAAAGGAAGATAAATGGAGAGCAAAGCGAATCCAAATTAAACGGAGAAGAGGCAAATTCGGAGCTTTAAGTTGAGGGTGTCCATACCGCCTTTAAACTCTGTCAACGTGGATGTCAAGACTACGTCCTCAGGTAGCGCGTTCTAAGAATCTGTCAATCGGCGTGACAAACGAGAGTCAGCCCGAACCCGATAAGATTTGAGTTTGTGCAATTTCATCGGATACCCAAGGAGAGTAGAAAATTGCGTAGGAGATAAAAGCCAAGTGAGGTCTGGACCTAACCTCACTGTCAGTATAACATAAGTGAGAGTCAGGTGGCCACGATGATGACGATAATGTAACGAAAACCTCCTTAGGTTAAGCAACCTGTCAGGATAGGACAGATTCCACAACCGGTGGACCATTTTGGTTTGATTCTCAAGATCCGATCTATCGCCATGCTGTTACCAGTCAGGTAAGGAGGACAAGCCTGGAAGCAATACTCCAGGCCGTAAACAATCTAACAAACATTACTTCCGTTAAGATCCCAAACGATCTACGTATCAATCAGACTGTTTGAATACCCCTACACGACGCTTTCTTCCAGTTTTCGCAGGATTTAAGTCCTGTGACTAAGTGATCCCTAAGTCAATTTGTTGGGATATATGAGGGATTTCATTATCGATAAATATGTATTGTCGGACCATGTGCTCCTATGGGCAAAATCGAACACTTGCTGTAGTTTATTGGTATATGACACAGAACGGACCAATCAAGGAGTCTGTCAAGAGCCCGTTGCAAAACTTGGGAGACATCGGACTCGCTCACCATGCACCAAAACGTTAAGTCCTCGGCGAACCTGTGGATAGGCAGCCCCAACACTTCTGGCAGTTCATTTACGTGCATAAAAACTAGCAGTGAACCAAGTACTGAGCACTGCGCGACACTGCTCAGAACTGCCTGTCGGAAAGAAAGACTGGAGCCCACAAGAACACACATCTTCCGCCCTTTAAGGAATGCTGATGGCCATCGAAGTGCATGCACGGAAACTCTATAGTGACGTAGGTCACGGGAAAGACGAGTACGCGGGACGGAGTCAAACCCTTTGAAGAAGTCTTTGAGTGGCATAGCCACTGATTGACCCTGATTGACAGACGCTGCTCAACTTTACCGAGTAACCATCAAGTTCGTCAGGTAGGTGTATCCTTTGCGGAAACCACACAAAATGGGCTGAGAAAGTCAAACATCCTTAAATGAATTTTGAGGACCTTCCTTACCAGCTTTTCTAGCAAAGTAACCAGCATACAGGTTAGACTGACATGCCTGCAGTTTAAAGGAAGATGCTTATCTCCCTCTTTAAATAGGCAGCAAACTACGGCTTCCTGACAGTTGGTGGGTAAGGTGCAACTGGTTAGATACTTCTCAAACAGGCAAGCTATGGGCCCACAAATTTCATTTGCTAGTTTAGATACCAATGTTGGATGAATGGCATCAACACCAGCGACTTTGGTGGGGTTCGATTCTCGCAGCAGTGAAAGCACTAGGGCCTCTGACACGTTGATATCGGTCAACAAAGAGTCTGCCGTAAATTTCGCATCTAAATCGATAGTTGCTCAAGGAGAGTCGAGATTAAAAGTTTTCGCGTACTGCTCGCCGAGAAGACAGGCCTCATCGTGGTCGGTATTCGCAATAACCCCATCAGGCCTGTGCAACACCAAGAGTGATGGATCCGCACTGCGTGGTCTTTTGACATCAGTGACAAATCGCTTCGGATTGTTTAAATCTGTATTTGCTGGCTGCAGTTCGTAACGAAGCCTGGCATCCCTTAGGTGCTGCTTATACTGGTTCAGTGCCGCTCGATGACACCGCTAGGCATCAGTTGACAAAGTCGAAAGGCTATTCGGTCAAAACCTGACCCGCCTGTTTAACAGTTGATGTGGAGTTAGATCGAACCAGGGTGGCTTAGTTTGCTTTCCTTCTAAATGAAAGCGGATTGCGGGGAAGGAACACCACAAAGATTTATGCCTTAAATTTCTCCTATGCCGTCTGCATATCATCTGCGACCAAGGTGATGCAGGGTGAGAAGTCAGATCTGGATCGTATTGCCTGAAAATCATCACGGCAGATGTTTGGGCGTCTGGCCACGCAGTCTTCTTGGATTCTATTAGTAGCGCACTTGAAGGACATGCAGGCGTGGTCACTAGCTCGAAGTGGCTGACCGTAAACTATGTTACTTACGAAAGCAACTGATTTCGAGAAAATAAAATCAAGTATATACGGAAACCATCCCTCCATAAACCTTGTTGGCTGATCTACTAACCTATGTAGGCGGATTTGTAGCATCAGCTCCAGGAGCTCCGCAGCCAAGACTTTAGTTGCCGTCTCGCAGGTGAGTTTGCGCCAATTTATCTATGGAAAATTTATGTCCCCCAGCACTAAGCATCGGTTTGTAGACTGAGCGCGAATAAAAGCAACGTAACATGTACAAACACTATCACAACTTCTATACACTTATGCAATCTTAAATGACGAAGACGGGGTACACAGTTCAACCGAAAAAGCTTCTACGGTCCTATCCATTAAGTAGAATTTAAATGTCTTGGAGATACCTAAACGCGAGTTTAGGTAAAGTGCAACTTCACCACCACGACGGTCGCAAAGGCGATCCTACCTCAGTTCTGCGTAGCCATGTAGGAATATTAAACTGTCCATGACTTCCGCAGGCAGCCACGTTGCAGTGAAAACGAGGACATCTGGGTGACAATGGTCCACAAGAGCGCCAACTTCGCACAACTTGTCACTGCGCCGAGCAGGCATTTACAATTTGACCGATATCACGTTGCACAAGTTCCGTGCATATATCTGCTCTCACGACTACGCCTACCTGTTTGATCAGTGATATGCCAGTATTCTTGAAACATTTTTGCAGCTTTATTCTTATGCTTCACTCACCTGACCCGCTCAGTGTACACAACCTCATCGAACCAGTTTCGCAACAACATTCTCCACTCCAGTGATCTCTGTAATTCTTATCTTTAGATCTCGCGCTCTGCGAGGATAAACCATTCAGTCTCTGGGCCATGTGGGCCTACACTACTGACTACATCAGTATTACTCATGCTTATGGTGCGACTAATTATGATATCATGTACAACATGACACTATTCTGATCATGCCCAAAAGGCATGCCTTGCTTTGTCGATAATAAAATATTTTATTATTTATTTATTTAATGTATGATGCCATATCCTTGACCGGATTACGCCACAAGGACAACGGGGACATAAGTGTGGCCCGAATGTAACAGGTGATGAATACGAGCTCAACAACTTTACGATATGACACACGTAAAACTCAGGCTGATGTGCACACATCTCAAGTACAGAATCAACAGATGGGCTGAATATACGCATTCCCGGATTCCAGTTGACTAATTCGCTATCAGTTGTCGTCAGTCACGTCTATATATCCACTGTACTAACTTTCAAGACAACCTCAAAATGTGACATCCATTCATACGAATACTCCCCTTGCGGTTCATATTACAAGAGATATCTTGCAGAATCTTTTGAGGATAACCCCCTAAGCCATAACGCTGGATATTTCCAGTTGCTTACGTTTAGATAACTGTCGAACAGAAGCCGCTGATCTTTACGCCTTTGAAGCAACGATTCTGGACCCGCCGTATTCACCTAGTATTAATCATTGGTGTACGACAATGACAAACATTAACTCTGATATACTCCCAGGATCCCGGTCAAATTTTTCCAAGCTATGATCTTGCTCCATGTGTTTGCCACATCCAATGCCTTCAATACACTTTATCACAACCTGTACCAAAGCAACTGGAAACAGCTTCATCGTAACTTAATCGAATTACCACCATCTCAGAGGGAACCACCACAGGACCGGAAATATTATCAACCGAAAGACACTACGTACTGCACTTGGGTTTGCCTCGCAATGTTTTGAAAATACCAACAGTGACAGATACCTTGCAATATAACAGTAGTTTTGTAGTATTTACAGTGTGAATAATTGCTAAACAACAACATACTTTTTCTTACATGCTGTACCAATTGTTGACAGTGGTTCCGTGTTACTAAGCGTTTGTTTCTGCTACAACCTGCTCACAAAACGACAACCTGCACTCAGTCTTGTTCAGAACGCCAAATGGATCTTCATGGAGCATTTCGCAATATCGCCTCTTCATTGATTGTTTTAAATGGACCTTAATGATACGCTAAACCCCTTCAGTTGGCTTCAGTTGTAGAGAATACGGTACGAGTCGCAGTAATCTTCCCGAAACGTAAAGCTCCGCTTGAAAAATACGCTATAGATCAGTGTAGTATGAGTCGAGATTACAAACCAGAACACAGCTGTTAGACAAACGTCTACTGTATGTATCAAGTATCTGCCGCAACCAGCGCGCACATCTTTCCTTGTTGTAACTGCCTCTTAGGACAGAAAATCCCAGCAATTTGTCCACAGTCATTGCACTTATAAGGTGTAAATTTTTCTTCAACTGTTCAATACCGTACACTCTGCACGGCTGCCGCGTGCTGAATGCCTGCTGCGGGCAAGCAGAACAGATTGCAGTTTGTCTCATCCATCCATACCGCTCGCCATTTTTCAGCTTCCAACTTCATGGGCATCAGGACGTAAACCTTCCTTAGGCTCTTGTTTTCCCCACCAATGTCCAGTTTAATAATGGATCTGACCGTAGCATTTGCTTTGAAAAACCTACTTGCAGTATCTTACAGCCAAGTTCTGGTGGTAGGGGACTTCAACCTGCACTACCTAGAAACCCCGACAACGTTCCGTTAGCGATTTAAGGCGGAACTGCAAGACATAATGGTTGATTCACCGCTGTCAATTCCCCAACACGTTTCAGGGCAGGACAAAAACCAGCCATCTTTTACCTCCTTTTCACCAACGATGAACTCATGAGCGATGAAATAATAACGTGCAATCCTTTATGCCGCAGCAAACATGCGACACTACTGTTCCATTATATGTGCTGCGCGGAGTATCCTGAAGAGCATGCCGAGGAATCTCATGTCGTAACCAACTTGGCCACGTGTCCGACCTCATTAGTACCAAAAGCTGGTCGTTCCTACCCGAATGGTCCCCTGAGGTGGCCTGTGGAGAATTGTATAACAGATTCAGCAAACTGTTAGCAAGCAAATCTGAAACTAAAATCTACCGACCTAAAAGGATGAAGTCTTTCGTAAGGAGCAGGACACGTAAATGCATGGCAATGTGGGACTTGGCATGGCTCACCTACATGGCCTATCCAAACGAGGACACCTGGGATGTCAACACAACACAAAGGAACCACTATGTAAAACTTGTTCAGGAGGGTAAAGAAGCGATTATAACTGGTGGAAACATTTTGCTCCAATCCCAAGCAGCTATAAAGATGCACAAACAAACTGTGCCGGGTTAAGCGCGGAATTCCTGATCTACACATAGCATCCGGATCAACTTTCTTGGACAACAATTTACTCATACCTTCTAAAGCGTGCAACCAGCTTACACCTTGCCTGCGCAGATCATGCCGCCATCAGGGCTTACTATATGTCGTTTACCTCCACAGCTGTACTGAAGAGGCGAAAGACTTTGCGCGAGTGCTCCTCCCCAAGTGCGTACAGCATACGACCGAAGGCATTTAAGGTTGTTGCCATGATTTTAGCGAAAACGCTGACAATTTTCTTTCAGCGAGGTCTTAAGGAGATGCACGTCCCGGCAACGTGAAAGAATGGGATCATCATTTCAATCTACAAAAAGGGCTGTAGTGTTGAAACAGCAAATTATCGCCCGATAACCTGACTTCTCGTGATCTCCAAGTTTATGGAGTCGATTGTAGCTGAGGCTTCGATGGGGTACCTGGAGAACAAGAAAATTCTCGTTCCGGAGCAGTACGGATATCTCCAAAATCGGTCCTGTACTACCAACCCGTTGATTGCTAGTGCATGCTGGACGGAATCTGTGGTTACTGGTGTAGTAGTCGATGCGGCCTATCTAGATTTCCCGAAAGCGTTCAACCAGATAGACATTCGCATTCTACAGCACAGAATTATCGAATCGGATATCCAGTTCTGGGCTCAGTTGCCTTCTCTTTCATCACAACATGAGTGTGAAGCTTAGCGGTACCCTATCGGAACCCATCGAAGTTCAGCGCGGCGTGACTCATGGTTCGGTACTTGTGCTCCGCCTGTTCAATGTCTTCCTAAATGACCTTGAATGCATGCTATCTTGGAACTGTCTGCTATTTGCTGACGATCTAAAAACATGGCCTGCTATTGCTGCTTTGGAAGACCACACAGCCTTACAAGGTGATGTGGACAAAGCGCACACATTGTTTATCGAGGACATGCTAAATTTCAACGCCACCAAGTGCAAAGTTATCAGCATACAGCATCAGAGTATTTACAACTGTCGCCTAGGACCACAAATACTACGGCAGACTTCTCACGAGTGCCATCTTAAAATGCTTGTTCAAGAAGACCTCGGCCGCTAAATGCAAACTAAAAAGCATCAAACCAAGCAAATCAATACTTCGAACTTCTTCGTATATCGTCCTAAAAGTTAGAAGTCTCAGTCTTTCCCAAAATCTTTGCGCGTACGCGAGGCTGCATGCGGAATATGCTGTCCAAGCTTGGCTACCCTGACTAAAGTACCAACTCACCGCGCTCGATACTGCCAAACGCAAGACGACAAACAACAGCAAAGATTTATCCCATCTTTCCTACCCACTCAGACTGAAAACCCTCAAAGGATACCGCGGAACTTATCGGTGTCTAAGGAGCAATCTCATTATAGTATCAGATTCTCAGAAACCCCAACAACCATTGCCATTATCTTTGAAAAATCAGTCAGAACACATCTCTAAGGGGTCACTTGTTTAAGCTGGTCACACAGTACAACCGACTGGAATGTCGACGAAATCTTTTCTCCCTCCGAGGGTCACAGCGTCTGAACGCTCTCCCGGAATATGTAATTAATGCTACCCCCATTCGCCTTTACAAAAAACGCTTTGATGTTAACCTTACACATTTACACTACGCGCTAAATCCAATGACCTTAAGATGCTGGTATAAATGCGCAGCAAACAGTGGACGGTGACATAACTTTACTCGCACTTGAATTACTCAAAACCCCTAGGTGATTTTGGATACACCTTACGGTTAGAAAACAACAATAGAAATAATTATGGGTTGATTACTCTCTGGAACTTATGTGCACAATGGAATTTCAAGAAATCGGCTGTTTCCGTTGCTGATCGTGCATACCTCTCAGCCGTGACCAGTGCGGGATTTCCACGCTAAACCTCATTAAAGCCATTAACGTGCCTTTATGGGAGTTTGCGGTTCGTGCAGAATCGTTTCATTTAATTCTACTTTCGTCACCTTGTCCTGGCTGATCAATTTCACGTAAAGTTATGTTGTGTTACATACATACTTAAGTTTCAGCATTCGGAGATTCATTGTTATCTCTCTATGCCATGTCCCTCAATGACATGCATTCACCTATGCTGCTCCACAGGAATGACGTCATTTTGTAATCTCGAGACCAGATGATTCCGTAGTTGAACATGTTGTAAATTATTTCGTACTACTGCTGGAAACTTTTGCGTTATCTTGCTTTTGTAAGCATATTACCATCACAATTCAGCGTCTCAATTTCGTCCATGGTTTACGTACCCGATTCGGCTCTTCCGTCTTTGTCTTCTTCTGCATAAGATTACGTGTGAAAGGCGGTCAGGATTCTGACATCGAAAACTTCATTGCGCAAGCCAACAAATTTGTAAACACATCTAGTTAAGATATTTAAAATTCCATAGTGCTGCTTGAACCTCCTACTCACTACCTTTAACCCATCTAGATTGGATTAAGTGAACCTAAAATTAAAATGACATTTTAATCTTACCTTGAGAATGCAGTCAGTAGACTGGAACCCATGTCTCTCCAAATCATAAAACCTAGTGGTCCAACAAATATTATATAAAAGGCACCGTCGACTTCACAGACGAAGAGGCCGAAGTGATATTCAACAGAGTGCGATACTCCAACAACACAACTTTGTTCAACTTTCAGAAAGAAAGCAACTTGCTTCAGTGAGCAGCATACTGCTGAAAACAGAGGACGAAATAATATAGCGCACACCATAACATAATTTAGAGAAATCCTCAGCGATTAATCGCGTTTTAGTTTTAAAGTCCTTTGTTACTGTTACTTCATGTAAGTTAAGTAGGAGGCGCGATTACGTTGCCAACAACGTCGCTTTTAGGAATGTACAAAACATGACGGATACAAAGCCGCCAATAAATGTGATTCGAAAAAGCCTAGATTTACATTCCTTTAGCTTTAAGATGAAACCTTCTTAAGGCAACGTTTTTACGCAACCACTTGACTCCACATGCACCATTACTACTCTAAAAGACAGGACACGACAACGACTTCTCAATTAAACTTGGCCATACCGAGCGTGAAACAAATTCACCCATTGTCTCCGTCATCGGTTTTTAACACACGCTGACCTTGAATCCGGTCTTTAACATATCTCTCTCAGTCTCTCAACACCGCATACGGAACAAAATTTGACAAATCACTCAAGTACCGTGAAATCGCACAACCGGAGTCACGCTGCATGTCAACGTACGGAATGCCGATATCTTTCCCGCGTGCCCTCCAACAAAAGCATGAAAAGCCTGAAGAAGGAACATTCGACCCTACATGCGCGTCGATATAAGTCACTGGTGTCAAAGAGATCCAGCGATAGTGTTAACCTGGATCAATCAAAATCTTCTCAAATCGATTCTAATCTACATGTAGGAAGTTATCGTACCTAATTGCTAACAAATTAAATAAGCCCAAACTCCTCGTTAATCCGTAGGTTAAACATCAACACATACGTGCCTTTGAACAAGCTCTCGAAAATGTTGTTACACATCCAAAAAAGCTTCTGCATTCATCGGAGCTATGTAATCACATACAGAGGGAACATTCAACCTCACCTTGTAAAGCAATCAGTTGTAATAACCTAGCACTAGGTGCCTAAATACAACATTATTATGCTGTTTACGCATGTGGTTTCCTACTGCAAGATTGCAGTAGGAGACAACATTTAAGAATCTTGCAGAAAACTGCTCGCACAAAATGTCTAAATGAAAGTCTTCCACCTGGTAATTTCCATTGTTCGACAAAGTGCAGAATGCATACAGATATATTGTTCACAAGATTATATATGCAAATGTTTGCAGCGAATGTCTGCGTACTGTGAACTCACAGCGGTTATTTGTAAGGTCACTACATCAGGATGGTATGTCAGTTACCGCACAAACCTTTGGGATGATTAATTAATTTGCACCTCAAAAGATCTTTTCATTGCATTGTGGCTTAAAAGTCAGAATAAGATGTGCCTATCGTGTATACCGTGAGCGCTTATTCAACACTCTTTATGCACTTTTGCTACAACGCTTTCGACTACCAGAAATAATTGATGAACTCAATTTCACAATAAATTTTCAACGATCGGATTCCGGTATAAACTGAAGTTAGGTTAAAAACGTCCGTTGTTTCATTGAGTCGCCACAATTAAGAAATTTTTCCCTTTGGATTTTAACTTAGCAGTTTCACTAAATAAATGTTACAGCCTAGGGATTGGAGCTTTTTCTGCAGCTATACTAAGTATTGTCTAGTTGGACACCAATAAGCTAGTACGCAAGCGGCATGTTTAGAGCTAGAATGATAGATACAGACAAAGAGTTCAGTGTCAACGAAGGAGGGATTGTAGCCTTTTAACGAACTGAGCTGCAAAAAATAAGAATGAGGTAATACTGATACTTGATACGGGGTAATAATAGTTGAACAACAAGACTAAATAAAGGAATCAAAAATGGTTATTGCTTGCACTAACCGTTGCGTTCTACATGAAGCAGACCGCGACGAATCCGAGCGAGTAGATAATGCAATAGTTAATGGATTGTAGAAGATTCTGTAGTCAAGACTTCTTGATGAAAACAGTTGGCACAGTTCGGCCCTCGGGGCTCTTTACGTCATGAAGGATACCGTCTACCAAAAGCTCAAATGAAAATACCGCCATATGCCCAGTAGTTTCACTGATAGACGCAGGGTAAAAAAATAGATGCCTCATGTCGGACAAAATTTCTCTAACGCTTCCGGAGGTAACCTTCCGGATACAGCATGGGAGATACACGTTAAGTTTTGGAAATATTTGGATCCCTTCTAATATATGCTCATTATTCACAAAGATCCTTTGGAAAAGTTCGTTATAAATGTTAGAGAGACCTGTAAAAAATTAAGTTCCCAGCGTTCCAATTCAATCTTTTATCCGACTATACCAAATATACTCATTTCCGATACAATGGAAACCTTTATAGACGGATCGACGGCTTTGCCAAAGGTAGTAAATTAAACCCATTTTTAGCTGCAGAATATACAAAAATCTATGATAAATAGTTAGAGGACAGTTTGTCTTGTATGTCAAAAATAATCATGCGGTATACCTACCAGAAAAGAGGAACATGTGCCATCCTGCGACCACGCTCACGATAATAAGCGAAATTAAAGGATCCGTTTAATTTAAAATGATATTTCACGCATGAAGACAAACACTACTATAGTTTGGTCTGTATACAGATTTCTTCAGCATTGCTCTCCGGATAAAATCGAC
Source organism: Dicrocoelium dendriticum (assembly GCA_944474145.2). Lineage (NCBI taxonomy): Eukaryota > Metazoa > Platyhelminthes > Trematoda > Plagiorchiida > Dicrocoeliidae > Dicrocoelium > Dicrocoelium dendriticum. The sequence goes on along the minus strand of OX104069.1, from coordinate 84,207,403 downwards.
AGTGAACGGAAACGCGTCAAGTCGCCAACATATAAAAGGGATACACAAAGCGATTCATAAGAACTTACGCAAGATGGCAAACCATAGAAAATATAGTACTCGCAAAAAATGGCAATTATTAAGCTGCGGATTAAATGGGATTAAATTGACTGGAGATGTCGGTGTTGTCTCCGCCAATCTGTTAACAATTGTTGGTACGTGGCTGCGCCAGTGGTAATTTAGTAAGCCAGATATTTTCTATGCAGATCCAAGCTATACTCAAAAGACTCTGTTACACATCTGCGGATACAACTGTACGTGGAGCTCGAGTACACTGTCAGATCTGAGAGAATGCTGACGGCAAGTAATGCAGAACAAGTCCAGCGTTGCATGGTGGCAAGTAACAAAGAGAAACCCACTAACACCATTGTCACATGTTCTGTGTGCAAAAACCCAGGTGTAGCCTTGCAGTTACTAACCAAACAATGCAACCGATGCCAACTACATTTCCTTGGATCATCAGTTAGTCGGCATTTAAAACCATGATTGTCCAGAGTGAGAGAGATACCGTGTTCGATCTAGCCCTTTCCTAGTCAGCTCAATGATTTTTTTGTCATCTGACCGGAGTTAGGTGAACACAGTGGCTTTCAGCTGAGTTAACTTTCATTATAATATCGCAGTTTGACGTTTTTATAGACATCCTAATTATTCCACAAATTTCTGTAAATACATTATTTGAAAACGCAAAATAGCTGGATTCAGTATATCTTGTGAATGCTAGCCACGTTTTTTGACATTCATTCGAATAACAACCTGAACGTGCCCTTTTTTAATTGATTACATCTAACATTAGTTCTCCTCTCAGCTTCTTCCTTTATCCACCTAGGAAAACAACCGATATATTCTTCACATTATCCTGCCAATATCATGGGAATTTCTATGGTTTGCTACTCATGATAAATTGCCGCAGCTGCATATTCATGCAGTTTAATAATGCCATTAATTCCCAATTTTATTTCCAACGCCCAAAGCTTACACTTGAATTCATTTTTGGTTTGAGCATCATCGTGTGCTGACTGTTAGTAAAGAGCATGATCCTTAATCTTCGACTGAGCTGCATACTAGCATACTTGTTCCCAAAGATGGCATTAAAACGTAATCATTAGCATCATGATACACTTTAGATTGAGGCTCGGTTTCGGTATATACCGAAATTCTGCAATTTTCCAGCGTAAGGTACATAATAGTTATGTTATCCTTTAGGTATATTGTGGTCCATACAGGAGCGCCTACATTCCTATTGCAGTATTGTTCATTCACAAAGACGTCCCATGACGCTGTCCTCAGTTGTTTTTATAGAGTTAGATCGCATTGACTCAGTTGCAGCAACACATGCTATGTAGCATGAGCTGTGCGATCACTTGTTTTCCTTTGTTACACCTCGTTCGTCAAACCTTTTGATAATCAGTCCGTTTATACTGTAATTTCCTCACTGTTTAAGATGTATTATTTCCCCCTCTAACTTGTCTGACAAGGAATCATGGTAGGCGGGCTATTCTTCTTACGCCATAGCCTTGGTAGACCAAGGTCGTCTAGCTATTTCTCGTTAAGGGAGGACATAATTTGGGGAATTAGAACACTAACCGGAGGTCACGTACTATGCAGCATTTACTTGAGTGAACCATGGTTTGCCTGTTTCCGCTTCCAAATGTTACCACCATGGGGCTAAGGCACACTAAACACCACTCATCAAGCATGATTTTGAACAGAAATCCGTGAATTTGTTGCGATGGTACACATTTATCCTAGATTCTTGACAAGTGTTTCATAGTGTGTACAACTGCATTAGGTCAATTGATTCGCATTGACGATGGAGGACTGGAATGCACACTACTATCGCGATTTCTGCTTAGTTTAGTTTTCTAAATGCAAGCACGCCACGATTTTTCTGGCACGATGTCTTCAGTAGAAGTACAGCCTACACTACGACCTAGGTGCGATTAGGTCGCCATGCACAATCTATCTTAAATATTCGATTTACTTTATAGCGGACCTCGGTTATTAGCATCAACAAGCCTGGACCAGAAGTGATAGGTTCTCTGTGTTGCACCTCCTTGCAACCTCCAAAGTACTGGGCAAGTCTGTGCAGAGAATGTATTCTGGTAACATATCACGGGTTACTCGGCATGCAGGAAGAATAAATGCTTGTCAATATTTGTAGTGGAAAACTCTAGCGCCACCCTACACGTGGCCTCAGGAGAAAGGACCAGTCAGTTAAAGCTGAAGCAGTAAAAAGGAACTTTTGTCGACAAACTTGCAGTTTTTATTATAGAAGAAAAATATTGCTCCGAACTATCCATTGGAACCGGTTTTAGATGTAATCATTTGACTTTGTTGGAAATACCGTCAACGCGAACCTGCAAAATTTAAACCCATCAGATGATAAAACAATGACATCACAAGGCAACATATATTTCTACGTATTCTCAACGGTGGATAATTTAGATTAAAATTAACGGCAATCCGTGTTTCTATTCAACATATTGGGTCTCTTTTAAGTAATCGTGTGGAAGGCGATTCACATTAACAGATCCTCAGTCAAATCAACCACTGGGACCGTAACTGATGAAGCTGGCATGTGTTGCCCACCCGAAAACGCTGCACTGCATGACAGGCTTCAAACTGATTTATCCCATCAGGCAGAGACCGAAGAGACTCAAAATCGGAGCCCATTGGCTGTCAGCCAAAGGTAAAACCAATCTAGCCACAGGGTCATGGCGGGCAAAAGTTGCCGCACAGACTAATGACTGACAATTGGGCCATTTTTAACCATTGGTTGCGCGAATGTATTACGATTCAAAATCAGGTGAACAATGCCCAATATTCATTTGCTAAAGTAGTAGCATTTAGACTGGATTTTCGCTTGCATCAATTGCGACCTAATCAAAAGCATTGCGCTATATCAGCATACATTAACCATTCCGCCAAATGTGGTAGACAAAGCGACAATTGGCCCCGTACCTTAGTTTTACAAAAACGTGGTAAAAGAATACCCCAGTGAATTACGAAAACAGTATAATTTGATTTTAATTTGGGCACAGAAAGCATACGCCTTTGATTTTTTTAAGGAAAAATAAGTTGAACTGGTTAAACAAATTGCCGGCAAGCTCTGATACATTCTCGACTTATGTTATCCTAATGACAGAATTCATACCGGTATTGGGAGGAAATCTGGAAGCACATATGTCTATTCTAACAGATCATTGCCAGTAAATTCAGGTGGAGAGATAATTTACGACTTCTTCCCATTCATTATTTTTGTCGTGGACATAACTAAAGCATTACTTGCTGTCACACTTAAGTAGCCAGCTTACTAGTTAAAAGCTCACTCACTTTGAGAAACATCCGCCAAACGATCGATCAATATCACATATGTGTTCATTGTTTTGAACGAGTCTGATAAAAGATGAGAGGTGCACACATCAGTTGGAAAATAATTTTAACTGATCCCTATATATCAAAGCCATTTTGTTTCTCACAGTGAAAAGTGAATTTGCAATGCCACGTTGTGAACCAATATATATACTGATTTTGCGAATTTTTTTGTCGCTGACCTACCCTAGCTTAGCAACACGAACATGTCAGAGATAAATTGAGAAGCATTGTGTTGTTTTACCTCTTAAGTTCTCTTGGTTTAATGACCACTAAGCAGTAAAATTCTGATATTTTTGCTTAGACAACTTTTGTAGTTCATGTGATTGAAGCTACACGTAGTGTTTGGGAATGTGAATATCAGGCAGATGTTGATCGAGGTAGTTTCATTGTACTGAAGTTGGCAGGGGGCTAGATTATTTGATAAAAGAAAAGAAAGCTCTTCAAGCCTACTGCGACTCATTAGTCGTTATCGAATCATAAATGGAGGCTAAATATACTATTGGAATAAGAACATTCATCTGGTTGTATAGATACATATATATATATATATATACATAAAAATGTTAACCCTAAGAGCTACTGAAACTTAATACATATTAACAGTTACAAAGCATTGTGAAATTGCACGAACTGCACAGGGGTACTCTGATGAATCCATATTTTGCTTATCCACTCTACAGTTGGACCGAATTTATTTAATATATACATGACGTTCGATTGTTTATTTTTAACACTAATTTCGAAATGATCCACTTGCATGACCTAGACTAATTTCCAATTTCATCGCTGTTGTTCATGGTATTTCAATTCTCACTGCTTGAGAGTGTGCTAATCTGTATGAGTAAGAACCGTATGGGGCCTAGGTGAAATTCACCATAGCAAATGACTGCTAATGACTGCCTTCTTTGCCAGCATAGGTATGCAAATGAATACCAGTGGATTAGAGTTTCATATTTTCAGCGAACGGAGTAAAGTTCAAGTAAATAATATTTCGACTTTAACTACACTCAGGATTGGCTGTCCCGTTTAGCCCAAAATGCAGGCTAACCTTGACAAAGATGAGCAATATGTGGAGTTGAATTTGCTTCCATCTGTTTACTGTTCCTTACGTTTTGCTTAGCATGTGCAATACACAAACTAGTTTCTATTAAATATCAATACTACATAGCTGCACACATTCAGAGCAACGATTCCGCTGCACTGGTTAAGTAGTGGTCACCGTATGTTCTGAGTCCACTTACCTGTGTGAATTTCCTGATTGATTCCAAGAAGGTTCTCAAGTAAAGAATGTTCTTCCATTGTTACTGTTCGGAGGAATTAAACACACAGCGAAATGTAGCCTGTGGGTAACAACATAATTAAAGCTGGCAAACAAAAATTAACAAGCCGACGGCTATCATGCTCAACATTGATTCTAATGCGACGCATCCGGTTCATAGGGTTTGCAGGCAAATGTTAGTTGCTTTAATTATATGATGGACTGCGTATCTAGCTGGGCTTTAAGGGCAGCAGGTAATCCGAAAGGAAATTTATGTGAAGTACGGATCTCGTAAATCAAGCGCTATTTGGTGTGCTATTTTTAATACGGTCTTTGAGAAGTGCAATGCTATTCAGAGCAATTTTGCATGCCCTTTATATGCAACCGTTGTATCCACATTGTTTCAACAATGCGTCGTCAATATTTGGTCGGCAGTTTTGTGCAAACGTGGAGTGAAACTTTATTGCGCACCTAGGAGCCAGTGAGCCAAGCAAAATTAACTGTGTATATGCTGCGCCCCTACACAGGGCCCTTTCATAACAGCGAAACACAGTGCTTAGTTGTTTCACTGTCTGGCGTAACCACGCTGCCTGAACAATTCGTGAAGCATAAACAACCTCTTTGTTGCTGGTTTATTGTCTTCGGGGGGTACATGCAGCACCCCAGTAGAACATTCGACGGGGAGTGTCACTGATCTCTCAGTAGGTCACCAGGTTATTTTTCGCTCACATCTTCATATCACCTCTAAACTAACGGCTCTGTCAAAACACTTGTTATTATGCCCTCAGCTGCAAGAACACAGCTGTGTGTGAGGGTTTGACTAACTGCCATAAATGGAGATTCGTCAGATGTTAGCACGTTTAGTTATTTCGTTGAGGTAAGCTAATCACACTCGTGCTTGTATTTGCAAGCCTGAAAAGATTCTGGAAGCATGCACTAGTAATTAAGTTGGCATATTGTACATAGGTATCCCTGTGATTGCCGTTCTTGTCAAGAATCCTGTAATGAAAACGTTAACGCAGATGATATCGCTAACCGCTTCACTTCGCACGCGATGAGTAGTTAATAAGTTACACCAAAGCCAGCGTGTCTTAATGGAACTGAAATAAAGTACATATGTCAAGTGATTTGAATCGTCCGGTTTATCGCAAAATCAGTGTGGATTATTGTGGCCGTTCAAACAAATTCGCTGTTTTGGGCAATTGGAAAGAAAGTGACTTTGATGTAATCTGTTGACGGTGTCTGCGCAAATGCTTTCAAGTCAGCTAGTCAAATAAATACCCAAAATCTCACTAGACGTCCGACCATTTACTCTGCAACTTACATAAATTACATGGCAATGGAGTATGCGAAGTGCCATATCCCAGTTAGCTAGCAACCCTTAACTGACCAACGCTGTCCCCCACGACTAAGTAGCGTAAGCTGGTGATTTATGATACAATCCACTAGTGATCATGGGTTCAATTCCTAAGTAAGCCGATGGATTTGCACCACTGAGTAGACCCAAATAGCGGGAATGGTGTTCTATCATTTTCGAGGCACATGGCAGACTACCTGACTTGGAACCCAATATGAAGAAATCTCAAGCAATGATAAGCAGATAATTCTTGCTGGATCCATGGTCAGCAATAGCATGTGGTGCAGGTTTTAGAAGATATAGGTTGTTAAGACTGCGCTTCCCAGCTTTCAAACGTGATAACTATTGATCTCGGGCACATGCTACCATACTGATTGTTCACAGACCTGAACCGAAAACGGGTTAAAACATAAGCTGTAAAAGACAAACATATTTTACACTATATATATTCGGTCTATTTTTCAGAACATAATTAAAAATTAATTTGCGAAACGTGTAGTTTATGGGTGACATTTATTAATCGAATAATTATCCGTTCCCTTTATGCTAAAAAAGTACTTAGTTCTAAAATTCGCTGACCCTAATGCACGTTTCTTTGAGGATATCGTTAAAGGAGCCATATCTCAACACTTATAGGAGCCGCTAAATATTTTTCACTAGTTTGAGAAACACCTTTGGGTAAAACAATTTCTTCTACTTCGGCTGTCGAGGTGAATAGTAAGATTTCGCCAAAACATACGACAATATTATATCTTACAAATTTCTGTCTTCATAATATATCAAACTTACACTTTGTTTGGTTCACGAAGTCAAATGCTGTAAGCAACAGAGTTTCCTGTCGGGCTAATACGCCTGATGAAGCAGAATGAAAGAGCAGCTGCGAATTAATGTTAAGGACAATTTCTTCTTACAAAAATGTATCCTGAGTTGCCTTAAACGTTTGAATGAATACACCACAGTGAGCTGGTCACATCGTATTTGGGCCTGATGTATACACGCAGAAATGTGTCATTGATTGCAATATCACTGGTTACAAAGGATTTAAATAGGCCGAACAACCATACATACAAACTTATTGAAGGAAGACAAAGTATGTGGGGAAAACGGTGTTACTTGTACTGACCAGACAAAATATGTCGTCACACGCTAACAAACGATGTAAGTTGGACAGCTAAAGCATTGCACTCCGATTATGAATTTCTGTTTGCAATTTTGATGTCTGTTCTAAGGAACAACATAACTCATAGGCGGAAGTCTGTTATTTTTAATTACGTTGGTTGCTTAAGAGCCAGTTTGTATTTTACGGGCATTCCCAATGATTGACTTAAGTTGGGGCAATGAAATATAATTACAGCACATATTATATATCTGCTCATTTCACTGAGTCATACTCCTTTACGTTGATCCACAAACACGTCATTATATTCAACCGAGTGCGTCCAAATACAGAAGAGAATGCAACAAATCGTTTAGATGCTGCACAATGTTGTGGCTCACCTGTTATGTAGGATTCGATATACAGCCGCAAACTCGACAACAATGTGCTTGTGTGTTCAGCAGCTAAAAACATTTAGCAAGAGAATAATCAGCCTGGAGAGAAAGCCTTTGGTAAAAGCACAACCACTAAGCGGAATAATTAGAGAGGTGATTTGGATACGGATGCGGGTTCATCAACTATGTCTAATAGAATAAATATTTTTCGTAAGAAAATCCAATAGCTGTGCAGTCTGAATGTCATGCGTTTTGTTCGCTGGTTTCCTGTCAGCCACTATTCCGTTATCATCTCTCACCTGTGTCCCGTCAACGGTAAAAATACCACTGAGGGTTTTCTCTCAACCTAAAGAGATCCCATCTAAAGAGTTCAGAAGCAAATGCTGAATCGTCAACTGATTTCGCCATGTACGTTTGTCCGCATAATAGCAACTTATGTTTGATTATGTTGTACGTCACTTATATGCCGTTACGAATATTTATATCAATTGGAGAAGGTAAGTATTAGTTGCGTCACTAGACGCTTAGGCAAGTTGCTATTTCTGCGATTTTCCGTAGATTTGCTGCGAAGTGCCTCTATGAAATTCACTTTATCTTCGAGGTTGAAAGAACGATTCCGCAAATAGTACAGGTTACTTAGTAGTTTGTTAAAGTTGCTTTATCAGATTTAAGTTGAACAGACAACTTACCTAGCAGTTTATATGCTTTCACTACATTACGTAACGGACATCACGCATAGTGGAGTGATGCATGGTGTAACTTAGAGTGCATAAATTAGGCCACAACCCTTGCCCACAACACGTGCCCCATGTTAAAAGTCGAATAATCATGCTCTATTTGTTTGCTAATAATTATCCCTACGGCATCCCGAAGTTGGTGATTGGCATGAATGATGTAGGGGTAAATGTGAAGCAGTCCCTGTGCAAAATATCGAATCGGATGAGATGCATAGAATGCAAAGTACTCGACCCTGGAAACACATATTATTCGCTCAACTTGTACCAGAAAGCTGAGTTGTCATCAGCAACTCTACATTTGTCATCGTCCTCTAGACTTAAACAGCATTGTCAAGGGACTTATAGACAAGCTAAATTTCACGCTTACTATTGCAGTTTAGAATTCCTGTAGGAGATAACACGAGGAACATCATAATCCCGGCTTTTGAGAGTAGGGTTGCTACTTCTAATATCACTTGTCAGATACCGGATGCGCAATGCTGATGATTCGCAGAATGATGGAATATCTGTCCTGCACCATTTTGAATGTTTAGTGCTTGTTTAACTGCTATTGTGGTATATCTCCTACAACAATGTAGCAGTAAGCTATGCAAGCTGCTCGAATTAAGCGCACTTTTTCGGGATTTTTGTTCGTAGTGTGGATCATACGTAACACTTCCTTTACTTCGGCGGAATGCAACACTCGCAGTTGCTTATTTTCCGCAATAGAAAATGGGTATTTCTCGCAACATTTCGGTTATAAATCATCGCTTTTCTCTCGTCACCCTTACAGACAGCAGCAGCACTAAGCATCCCAAAAAGAGCGGTAAGTACCAGTTTAACATTATACTATTAATTTATCCCCATGTTAATAGCACCATGAACATCAAGCATGACGGTGCATAATGTGTACCTCAACGCACCGATACACCTCCCCAAAATCAAATAGACTGGGGTACCCATTATGCCATCAACAATTATAGATTCATTTTGCGTTGTAAAAGGAAAACTACTAAGCAGCAAAGCCAACCATATTGTTACAAGCTAAAAATTGCTTCTCAGCGTCATAACGACTGAGGTATGGATGTTCCATAAGGTTAAATGATAATGTCTAGAATAGGACTTAGTAAATGCATTAACCTGGTGCTGCATATATGCGAGTCGTCTATAGCCATTCACAGAGAAACGAAATTGCTCGCTAGCGACCAGTTAAATACCCGATCTGTAAGCTGTTTCTCATCTCAGCATATTGTCCTATGAAACACTTGGAAAAGGTTCTCCCTACGCAATTAATGCAAATAAAATACCAATGAAATTAGTATCATATCCGTAAATAAATAACTAAAGGAATAACATCGTTTTCGGCCAAGCATACCATTTGTCGGTTACTGTTGACTACTAGGTTTTACTGTAATCAAAATATATTCGGAGAGATGGAAAGAGGAATTAATGACTTTGTATTGATTCCATTACTTATGGCACTGTTGTGTGTAATCCTGTGCTCGCTTGTTCTTTATTTCAGAGTCAATAACGCCTCAACATGGTATGTTCACATGACTAGTTATTTCGCTGACGAAGGGAATAGTGCTCCTTCTACCCTAATCATGCGACAATTATCATTTTTCTCTGTTCTGGTAGTTCGCAATGTTGATTAAATGAAGACTGTTAGTGACCTTTACCCATCCTCATGCGTAAGCTAAGGCACGCGGAAGATTCGAAGGTTTCCTATTGCATAATCCCAAGTTCTACTTGACGAAGTCTGTTCTGTAAGACTAGTCTGAGCAGTACTTTGTTCATCACATAGGTATTCAGTGCATACGCTACTGACTTTACTTTGCTCCGTTCCAATTTCAAATAAACTACATGCGCCCTAAACAAGTTATTCTAGTATCAAAATGCTGCAAGGTGAATCCAGCAACATTATGCCATGGGATTTTTGTGTGACTATCCTTATGATTATGTAGATGGTTGTCGTGCACCAGCCCGAATGTCTGTTCGCAGCTAATCGCATAACTGTGCTGTGGGCGGACTATTAATTTTTATGTTGCAGGTGAAAATGCAGCATGGATTGAAATCAACATCACAAATTTTCTCAGTTTTATTCGCGCCTTTAGACAGAATATTTTAAACTATGTTCCACTCTAAGTATGCCTGAGCGACTCCAAAAATGATGGCACGTGATGTTTTGATATTGTGTGTGCTCTTGTTTTTACTACTCCTAGAATCCGGTTACTTGTACGACGCTATCAAAATGCTTACACAGGGGGCCCGCTACTTTGTGAAAAGTGAGTACAACATGAGCAACGTGCTCGGTGTACATATCAACTAATCAACAGCACCTATTTATTTTGCCACGCTTACTCATAATTTTTCTTCATACACGCAATTTTTCATTTTTATCGATGTGTTCTATCACAGGCAGGTGATAAAATCAATAAGCAAGTGGCGTTTAGATAATGGCGTTTTTGCTAACATGAAGATATTTGCTTACCCATCGTATGGTACTTTCGTGACGGGCCGTTGATTAGTTACTTACAATCATGGTCGAATCAGTTTTCATTGTCATCCTCTGCTATGACAATATACAACGTATGATGTAAGCCCATCATCAAACTGAAATTATGCGGTTCCAAGGGAATCTGCTAAACCCCAGACTCCGAGGTGTATAACAGCTGGTTTTCAACAGCATCGAATTGTCTCGCTGCTCAGAAAGCGGTGATAACTGAACTCGCGAGCGTGAATGTTTAATCTAGCAACTTCATACCATAACTTCATAATCAGAAGTGTGTAACTTTTACACTCTTAAAGATTTAGATAAGGGCTTCGAATGCATGTCGGTTTTTTAAATTGTATACCTTAGCCATTTTCTACAGCAATTTAAGAAAGTTCATGTAGATGTTGATCGTTTCCTGGGCCAAGTCACTGAGGCGGTATGCTTGACCTACTGCTTTTATGAGTACCTCAGTGTGGCGCAATCTTTTGGTCAACCGGAACGTGAATGGCATTAAATTCTGTTGGGCGAGCACACTGCTGACTGCATACGCACATGGGAACCACATTTGGGACTAAAGCCGCTACTTTTTCTTTCCATGCTCAAAACAAGTACTCCATATTTACACGTTAAATCTAATATACATGAGACAAATTGTGTATTTCATGTTGAGCCCCATGAAATAAAAGTTACTTGTCCACAGGTTATATGCACTGAAGGATGACGGCAGAAGTATTAAAATAATCATAAGTCCTCGCAGGGTTATATCTGTGTGGTCGTTCCCAACACAGGGCGGAGCGAGAGTTTGTGCCAAGATAAAAGGTCCTGCGTTCAATTAACTTTGGATTCAGGTGTCTCGTTTGTCAGACGGTAGTCTTTTGCAATGTAAGACCAAAACCGAAACTATTCTGCTTGAGCAAGTAAACATCAATTGCGTTTAACACCTCTGAGTAGAATGCTGCGTAGAATTCTACGTTTCTTATTTTCCTTGGCCGAAGAATTTTAAGCTACTTGTGGTCAACACGTTTGTCCAGATAATAAGTCCTAGTTGCCGTTTTCCGGGCCAGTTTCTTACGCATGCTTGTTAACTTGCGCGATGGATAACTATATGCTCATCTGGAAACCGATGCTAAATTGCGATGTGTTCCTTTGTAGAACAAGGATGTGGTCGCATAATGCCATTATCATTTTATTCAATAGATGCCGAAGTTATCCTGCATGCATATTCGTTTATTTCCAAACTATACTGACTTAGTAAAACACAAATTCATTACTTCTAAAATAATACAAATATATTATTACCATATATTACACGCATGAACATACTAGAGAAATTAATATCACTAAACTCACACCTGTTCCAACTGCGTTTCTCAAATTGTTACAGAACATTGTTGCTATATTCCTCTCTGGCTTATTTAGCAAAAGCAGTGGACGAATAACAACAATACCGCTACTTTATATTAGGCAACGCGAAACTTGCATCACTGCAGTTCACTAACGATGCGTAGTTAATTCAACTTTCTTGCTTTCATTAATTACATTTATCATCTTGAATGCTTTTCCAGTGTTGGAGGAAATCAACAACAAAAATTACAAGTCTGTGGCTGAAATCCTCAGCAGACATTCGAGTAAGTCTTCTATTTTAATAGAGGATTTTGCATTTGGTCATTCAATTTCTAAGGCACGTTACTTGCAGTGGTTTCTGGCTGGTACGAAGTATACTCCTTAGGGATGAAACCCCAAGGATTGCAAAGCAATCTGGTGTAGTGCGACCGATAGATCTATGAAATAAGCCTTGTTAAGTGGGAATATTTCAATTGCAGTTCCACTTGCTAGTATCTAAATTTTCACCTACCTCGAATTCCAATCCTCTTGTTCTATAATGCGAAAAGTCACAAAATGTGACCTCATAATGTTTTCACGTTTGGCTTTTCAGATTCTCAATTTAACTCTGCGGATTACGACGCCATGCTACAAACTTGGGTGCAGGTAGCCAAAGGTAGGCCTTAAGATTTATCCGTTGTTCATTTCGCCAAATTCGCTTTGAAGAACATAAAGAGTTAAACCTCTTTAACTTGACCGTTCACGGAACTGGGTCACGGGGTTCCCATATTTAGTTGGTTAACAAACAGTGTTCTAAATACGTAGGGGTTACATGGTGAAGGTTCCAGCAGCAGAAACTAGTCGGTCGACAAGGAAATGTGGTCGGGATATGGAGTTGGTTAACTTCAGATGTTTTACTTCATTTATTTGAATTATGGGAAATCAGATTGAAATGAGGTCTAATCCCTCAACTACATTTGACTGTTTCAAGTGCGGAAGCTATTCTTGTGACCAGACATGGTGATGCACTTTCTTCGGCTACTGCTCTGTTGTCCGCGTCAAGAATAAATGCACAAAAGAACTCTAATGGCGACCGATAGTTCGGCGGTTCGGAATTTTCCTGGTTCCACTGACCATTGGTTCTGATTAACTGAAGTTTCGCTTGACACTGCAATTTTGGCAATTTATTCTGACAGCTCAATAATTTAATTGCATTGAGGGTTTCACCTTACCAACTTTGCTTCACAATTCCAAGCTACACAAAAACTATCCTGGATCGACTTGTCATCTGATGTTAGCTTTACCATGTAAAGTGCAACAGGTGTCAGATTTATCCCGCGCTTGGTCCAGGAGGATAATTATTTAATTTTATCCAAGTGTCCATAGCTGAATAATGCAGTCAAATAGACCTCATTTCTCACCCAGCGTGGAATACTAAGATCCGAATCAACCATTTAAGTATTGCAGTTGTTCTCAGGTACCTACACTCCAAACAGTTCATGAGATCAAGTAAACATTGATTTCGCACCCACGTGCTTTGAACAGTGCCAGACGTAGCTTGTTATATTTCTAAAATTTCAAATATTTGGCTATTAAACAACTGATCCATGTTGACTTATACTATTTTGTTTAATGAAGGCTGACACTCTTAGAGGCATTAATCAATTGATAGGTTATATTCCACAGTCCATTGGTACCATTTAATTTCAGTTCGCGAAAAGTACATCTAGCCTAATTGAACGCTAGGTTAGTGGACCTAAGCTGTCGTTCAGAAGTTGCACGGACAATTATAGATTTGCAAGCATTTTAAACGGCTGCAATTATACAAATCAAAAGTAGACAGTCTTTATTTGTATGCACTATCAAGCGACCTTTCTTTAGCTTATTCCTTTGTTGTTTAAAATACTACTCTTCGATTGCTAAGGTTAAGAAAAGACTTGTTATTTTAAACAAATTTTGGATGAATTATGGGATTTTACAAATCTGGTTGCAAACACTGTGGATGCATTTGGTGTCGATACTTAGACACAGATTCCCTCTTCTGTGGAAAATAGATAACTGAGGGTAAATGTTTTGCAGGTTACATAAATTTTGTCCTTGAGTACAATGGACTGAATACTTGTGCTACCCAGACATAAATGATGATCACCTGTGTACACAAGCTACTTGCTAGGTAACTTACGAGACGCTGTTTTAACGTTGCTGGGAAGTTATAATTACTTTACAAGTTGTTAAGAAAGCAAGGGCTGGATTTATAAGCTAATGCAATTCAAGTAAAATTGCTCCATTGAATCAAGGCTTTAATAACAACCAAAAAACTGAAGATTGTTTATATGCATTTTTTGTAACATACTAACATTTGCTAGCAAAATATTTTTATGGTCAATCTTTATTCCACAATATGCCTCGTGGAAATGAACAGTTCGGTCACAGTAATTTCGGTACATTCTGCTTAGTATATCTTCATATAAATATATTTATTGCTCCAAGGATAAAACAAATGCTAGCGTTCGTTATCCAACCTGCGACCATCTACTGTCTGAAATAACAAACTCTTGGTGTGAAATTGGACGCATTATACGTAAAATAACATTGGTCTATATTTACGAACAAACAACTTTAATGGCAAATCTGCTTAACGAATGCCTTGTTATGTTGCGTGTTACAGGGTCCGAAGAACTCTCGGATGTATTCCTCCAAAAAATGGCATCATTGACAATGCCGAATATGTGTAAGTCTAGCGGACAACGTCAATGAACGCGCAAACTCACACATAAGACTGTAGGGGCTATTTGTGTTCAGCATATGATTACTTATTTTTACGAGTAACCTGTTCTTGGAGAAGTATCAACACCCAGTCTTATTTCCCGCATGGCCTTTCGGTTGCGACGACTTGGAGCTGTTCAGATTGCTGACTGGTTTATAGCTTCACTTAGTCTATGTATGCCTGGGAATGCTTACTCATTAGCAATTCACTTCCCGTGGAGTTTATCAATGTACTTCAAGTTAACTTCACATGTCCTTTGACACTGCCCTAGGAATGAACCATCCTACCAACTAGCTGCACGTACATATCAACTGTGATCCATATTTCACAGAATCGTTCTTTCAACCTCGAAGATAAAGTGAATTTCATGGAGGCACTTCGCAGCTAATCTACGGAAAATCGCAGAAATAGCAACTTGCCTAAGCGTCTAGTGACGCAACTAATACTTACCTTCTCCAATTGATATAAGTAATCGTAACGGCATATAAGTGACGTACAACGTAATCAAACATAAATTGCTATTATGCGGACCAACGTACATGGCGAAATCATTTGACGATTCAGCATTTGCTTCTGAACTCTTTAGATGGGATCTCTTTAAGTTGAGAGAAAACCCTCAGTGGTATTTTTACCGTTGACGGGACACAGGTGAGAGATGATAACGGAATAGTGGCTGACAGGAAACCAGCGAACAAAACGCATGACACTCAGACTGCACAGCTATTGGATTTTCTTACGAAAAATATTTATTCTATTAGACATAGTTGATGAACCCGCATCCGTATCCAAATCACCTCTCTAATTATTCCGCTTAGTGGTTGTGCTTTTACCAAAGGCTTCCTCTCCAAGCTGATAATCCTCTTGCTTAATTTTCTTTAGCTGCTGAACACACAAGCACATTGTTGTCCAGTTTGCGGCTGTATATCGAATCCTACATAACAGGTGAGCCACAACATTGTGCAGCATCTAAACGATTTGTTGCCTTCTCTTCTGTATTTGGACGCACTCGGTTGAATATAATGACGTGTTTGTGGATCAACGTGAAGGAGTATGACTCAGTGAAATGAGCAAATATATAATATGTGCTGTAATTATATTTCATTGCCCCAACTTAAGTCAATCATTGGGAATGCCCGTAAAATACAAACTGGCTTTTAAGCAACCAACGTAATTGAAAATAACAGACTTTCGCCCATGAGTTATGTTGTTCCTTAGAACAGACATCAAAATTGCATACAGTAATTCACAGTCGGATTGCAATGCTTTAGCTGTCCAACTTACATCGTTTGTTAGCGTGTGACGACATATTTTGTCTGGTCAGTACAAGTAACACCGTTTTCCCCACATACTTTGTCTTCCTTCAATATGTTTGTATGTATGGTTGTTCGACCTATTTAAATCCTTTGTAACCAGCGATATTGCAAGTAATGAAACATTTCTGCGTGTATATATCAGGCCCAAATACGAGGTGACCAGCTCACTGTGATGTATTCATTCAAATGTTTAAGACAACTAAGATTCATTTTTATAAGAAGAAATTGTCCTTAATATTAATTCGCAGCTGCTGTTTCATTCCGCTTCATCAGGCGTATTAGCCCGACAGGAAACTCTGTTGCTTACAGCATTTGACTTCGTGAACCAAACAAAGTGTAAGTTTGATATATTATGAAGACAGGAATTTGTAAGACATAAGATTGTCGTACGTTTTGGCGAAATTCTACTATTCACCTCGACAGCCAAAGTAGAAAAAATTGTTGTACCCAAAGATGATTCTCAAACTAGTGAAAAACATTTAGTGGCTCCTATAAGTGTTGAGATATGGCTCCTTTAACGATATCCTCAAAGAAACGTGCATTAGGGTCAGCGAATTTTAAAACTAAGTACTTTTTTAGCATAAAGGGACCGGATTAATATTCGTTTGATAGATGTCACCCATAAACTACACGTTTCGCAAATTAATTTTTAATTATGTTCTGAAAAATAGACCGAATATATATAGTGTAAAATATGTTTGTCTTTTACAGCTTATGTTTTAACCCATTTTCGGTTCAGGTCTGTCAACAATCAGTATGGTAGCATGTCCCTGAGATCAATAGTTATCACGTTTGAAAGCTGGGAAGCGCAGTCTTAACAACCTATATCTTCTAAAACCTGCGCAACATGCTATTGCTGACCATGGATCCAGCAAGAATTATCTGCTTGTCATTGCTTGAGATTTCTTCGCATTGGGTTCCACGTCAGGTAGTCTTCCATGTGTCTCGAAAATGATAGAACACCATTCCCGCCATTTGGGTCTACTCAGTGTTGCAAATCCATTGGCTTAATCAGGAATCGAACCCATGACCAACAGTGGCTTATTTCATAAATCACCTGCTTACGCTACTTAGCCGTGGGGGACAGCGTTGGACAAGCCTGATTTGCTAGATGACTGGGATATGGCACTTCGCATCCTCCATTGCCATGTAATTTATGTAAGTTGCAGAGTAAAGGGTCGTAAGTCTAGTGAGATTTTGGGCATTCATTTGACTAGCTGACTTGAAAGCATTTGCGCAGACACCGTCAACAGATTACACCAAAGTCACTTTCTTACCAATTGCCCAAAACAGCGAATTTGTTTGAACGGCCACAATAATCCACACTGATTTTGCGATAAATCGGACGATTCAATTCACCTGACATATGTGCTTTATTTCAGTTCAATTAAGACTTACGCTGGCTTTGGTGTAACTTATTAACTACTCATCGCGTGCGAAGTGAAGCGGTTAGCGATATCATCTGCGTTAACGTTTTCACTACAGGATTCGTGACAAGAACGGCAATCACAGGGATACCTATGTACAATATGCCAACATAATTACCAGTGCATGCTTCCAGAATCTTTTCAGGCTTGCAAATACAAGCACCAGTGTGATTTGCTTACCTCAACGAAATAACTAAACGTGCTAACATCTGACGAATCTCCATTTATGGCAGTTAGTCAAAATCTCACACACAGCTGTAGTCTTGCTGCTGAGGGCATAATAACAAGTGTTTTGACAGAGCCGTTAGTTTAGAGGTGATAGGAAGATGTGAGCGAAAAATAACCTGGTGACCTACTGAGAGATCAGTGACACTCCCCGTCGAATGTTCTACTGGGGTGCTGCATGTACCCCCGAAGACAATAAACCAGCAACAAAGAGGTTGTTTATGTTTCACGAAGTGTTCAGGCAGCGTGGTTACGCCAGAAAGTGAAACAACTAAGCACTGTATTTCGCTGTTATGAAAGGGCCCTGTGTAGGGGTGCAGCATTTGCACTGTTCGTTTTGCTTGGCCCACTGGCTCCTAGGTGCGCAATAAAGTAGCACTCCACGTTCGTACAAAATTGCCGACCAAATATTGACGACGCATTGTTGAGAAATGTGGATACAACGGTTGCATATAAAGGGCATGCCAAATTGCTCTGAATAGTAATGTATTTATCTAAGGCTGTACTATAAGTAGCGCATAAATAACGCTTGAAATACGAGATCAGTACTTCACTGCAATTTTCGACTGCATATATGCGGCCAATGTAGCCTAGCTAGATCCGCAGTCCATCATATAATTAAAGCAACTAACATTTGCCTGCAAAACCTATGAACCGGATGCGTCGCATTAGAATCAATGTTGAGCATGATAGCCGTCGGCTTGTTAATTTTTGCTTGCCAGCTTTAATTATGTTGTTACCCACAGGCTACATTTCGCTGTGTGTTTAATTCCTCCGAACAGTAACAATGGAAGAACATTCTTTACTTGAGAACCTTCTTGGAATCAATCAGGAAATTCACACAGGTAAGTGGACTCAGAACATACGGTGACCACTACTTAACCAGTGCAGCGGAATCGTTGCTCTGAATGTGTGCAGCTATGTAGTATTGATATTTAATAGAAACTAGTTTGCGTATTGCACATGCTAAGCAAAACGTAAGGAACAGTAAACAGATGGAAGCAAATTCAACTCCACATATTGTTCCTCTTTGTCAAGGTTAGCCTGCATTTTGGGCTGAACGTTACAGCCAATCATGAGTGCAGTTAAAGTCGAAATATTATTTACTTGAAATTTGCTCCGTTCGCTGATAATATGAAGCTCTGATCCACTGGTATTCATTTGCATACCTATGCTGGCAAAAAGGCAGTCATTAGTAACCATTTGCTATGGTGAATTTCACCTAGGCCCCATACGGTTCTTAATCCTACAGATTAGTACACTCTCAAGTAGTGAGAATTGAAATACCATGAACAACAGCGGTGAAATTGGAAATTAGTCTAGGTCATGCAAGTGGATCATTTCGAAATTAGTGTTAAAAATAAATAATCGAACGTCATGTATATATTAAATAAATTCGGTCCAACTGTAGAGTGGATAAGCAAAATATGGTTTCATCAGAGTACTCCTGTACAGTTCGTGCAATTTCACAATGCTTTGTAACTGTTAATATGTATTAAGTTTCAGTAGCTATTAGGGTTAACATTTACATATATATATACATGTGTCTATACAACCAGATGAATGTTCTTATTCCAATAGTATATTTGGCCTCCATTTATGATTCGATAACGACTAATGAGTCGCAATAGGCTTGAAAAGCTTTCTTTTCTGTCATCAAATAATCTAGCTCCCTGCCAACTTCAGTAAAATGAAACTACCTCGATCAACATCTGCCTGATATTCATATTCCCAAACACTACGTGTAGCTTCAATTGCATGAACTACAATAAGTTGTCTAAGCAAAACTATCAGAATTTTACTGCTTAGTGGTCAGTAAACCAAGTGGACTTAAGAGGTAAAACAACACAATGCTTCTCAATTTATCTCTGACATGTTCGTGGTTCCAAGCCAGGGTAGCTCAGCGACTTAAATAGGGCCAAAATCAGTATGTACGTTGGTTCACAACGTGGCATTGCAAATTCACTTTTCGCTACGAGAAACAAAATGGCTTCGACGTATAGGGATCAGTTAAAATTATTTTGCAACTGATGTGTGCACCTCTCATCTTTTATCAGACTCGTTCAAAACAATGAACACATATGTGCTATTGATCGATCGTTTGGCGGATGTTTCTCAAAGTGAGTGAGCTTTTAACTAGTAAGTTGGCTACTTAATTGTGACAGCAAGTAATGCTTTAGTTATATCCACGACAGAAATAATGAACGGGAAGAAGTCGTAAATTATCTCTCCACCTGAATTTACTGGCAATGATCTGTTAGAATAGATATAGCTGCTTCCAGAATTCCTCCCAATACCGGTATGAATTCTGGCATTAAGATAACATAAGTCAAGTACATATCAGAGCTTGCCGGCAATTAGTTTGAACCAGTTCAACTTATTTTTCCTAAATTCAAAGGCGTATGCTTTCTGTGCCCAAATTAAAATCAAATTATACTGTTTTCGTAATACACTGGGGTATTCTTTTACCAGTGGTTGTGCAACTAAATTACAAGACCAATTGTCGTTTTGTCTTCCACATTTGGCGGAAGGTTAATGTGCGCTGATATAGCGCAATGCTTTTGATTAGGTCGCAAGTGATGCAAGCTAAAATCCAGTCTAAATGCTACTGCTTTAGCAAATGAATATTGAACATTGTTCACCAGATTTTGAATCGTAATACATTCGCGCAACCAATGGTTAAAAATGGCCCAATTGTCAGTCATTAGTCTGTGGGGCAACTTTTGCCTGCCGTGAACCTGTGGCTAAAGTGGTTTTAGCTTTGGCTGACAGCCAATGGGCTCCGATTTTGAGTCTCTTCGATCTCTACCTGAGGGGATAAATTAGTTTGAAGCCTGTCATGCAGTGCAGTGTTTTCGGGTGTGCAACACATGCCAGCTTCATCAGTTACGGCCCCAGTGGTTGATTTAACTGAGGATCTGTTAATGCGAATCGCCTTCCACACGAGTACTAAAAGGGACCCAATATCTTGAATATAAACACGGATTGCTATTAATTATAGTCTGAATGATCCACCGTTGAGAATACGTAGAAATATATGTTGCCTTCTGATGTCATTGTTTTATCATCCGTTGTGTCTAAATTTTGCAGATTCGCGCTAACGGTATTTCCAACAAACTCAAATGAGTGCATCGAAAAACGTGTCCAATGAATATTTGAAAGCAATTGATTTTCTCCTCTAATATAGACTGCAATTTTGTCAACAAAAGTTCTTTTTTACTGCTTCGGCTTTAACTGGCTGGTTCTTTCTCCTGAGGTCATGTGTAGGGTCGCGCGAGAGTTTTCTACTACAAATATTGACAAGCATTTATTCTTCGTGCATGCCGAGTAACCTGTGATATGTTACCAGAATACATTCTCTGCACAGACTTGCCCAGTACTTTGGAGGTTGCAAGGAGGTGCAACACAGAGAACCTATCACTTCTGGTCCAGGCTTGTTGATGCTAATAACCGAGGTCCGCTATAAAGTAAATCGAATATTTAAGATAGATTGTGCATGGCGACCTAATCGCACCTAGGTCGTAGTGTAGGCTGTACTTCTACTGAAGACATCGTGCCATAAAAATCGTGGCGTGCTTGCATTTAGAAAACTAAATTAAGCAGCAATCGCGATAGTAGTGTGCATTCCAGTCCTCCATCGTCAATGCGAATCAATTGACCTAATGCAGTTGTACACACTATGAAGCACTTATCAAGAATCTAGGATGAATTTGTACCATCGCAACAAATTTCTGTTCAAAATGATGTTTGATGAGTGGTGTTTAGTGTGCCCTAGCCCCATGTTGGTAACATTTGGAAGCGGAAACAAGCAAACCATGATTCGCTCAAGTAAATGCCGCGTAGTACGTGACCTCAGGTTGGTGTTCTAATTCCTCAAATTATGTCCTCCCTTAACGAGAAATAGCTAGACGACCTTGGTCTACCAAGGCTATGGCGTAAGAAGAATAGCCCGCCTACCATGATTCCTTGTCAGACAAGTTAGAGGGGGAAATAATACATCTTAAACAGTGAGGAAATTACAGTATAAACGGACTGATTATCAAAAGGTTTGACGAACGAGGTGTAACAAAGGTAAATAAGTGCTCACACTGCTCACCCTACATAGCATATATTGCTGCAACTGAGACTATGCGATATAGCGCTATAAAAACAACAGACGATAGCATCATAGGACGTCTTTGTGAATGAACCGTACTGTAATAGGAATGTAGGCGCTCCTGTTTAGACCACAATATATATAATGCACTATATAAATATTATACAGCTTACGCTGGATAGTCTTTGGGGAATTTCGGTATGTAGCGGAACCGAGCCTCAATCTAACGTGTGTCATAATGATAATGATTATGCATTTATGCCAGCTTTGGGAACAAGTATGCTAGTATACAGATCAACCGAAGATTAAGGATCATGCTCTTTACTAACAGAGAGCATACAATGATGCTCAAACCAAAAATGAATTCAAGCATGAGGTTTATGCGCTGGAAATAAAATTGGGAATTAATGGCATTATTAAGCTGCATGAATATGCAGCTGCGGCAATTTATCACGAGTAGCAAACCATAGAAATTCCCATGATGTTGGCAGGATAATGTGAAGAATATATTGGTTGCTTTACTAGGTGGATAAAAGAAGAAGCTGAGAGGAGAACCAAGGTTAGGAATAATCAAGTAAAAAAGGGCACGTTCAGGTTGTTATACGAATGAGTGTCACAAAACGTATCTAGCTTTCACAAGATATACTGAATCCAGATATATTGCATTTTCAAATAATCCATTTACAGAAATTTGTGGAATATATATGAAGTCTATAAAAACCATCAAACTGCGATATTATAATGCAAGTTAACTCAGCTGAAAGCCACTGTGTTCACCTAGCTCCGGTCAGATGACAAAAAGATCACTGAGCTGACCAGGAAAGAGTTAGATTGGACACTGTACCTCTCTCTCTGTCTCTGGACAATCGTGATTTTAAATGCCGACTAACTGATGATCCAAGGAAATGTAGTAGGCATCGGTTGCATTGTTTGGTTAGAAAATGCAAGGCTACACCTGGATTTCGGCACACAGAGCATGTGACAATGGTGTTAGTGGGTTTCTCTTTGTTACTTGCAACCATGCAACGCTGGATTTGTTCTGCATTACTTGCCGTCAGCATTCTCTCAGATCTGCCGGTATACTTGAGCCCCACTTACAGTTGAATCCGCATATGTGTAACGCAGTCTTTTGAGTACAGCTTGGATCTGCACAGAAAATATGTGAGTTACTAAATTACCACTGGCGCAGCCACGTACCAACAATTGTTAGCAGATTGGCGGAGACGACACCGACATCTCCAGTTAATTTAATCCTATTTAATCCGCAGCTTAATAGTTGCCATTTTGTTAAGAGTACCATATTATCTATGGGTTGCCGTTCTGCGTAAATTCTTATGAATCGCTCTGTGCATCCCTTTTATATGTTGGCGACTTGACGCGTTCCTGTTCACTGTCGATTTTATCCGGAGAGCAAAGCTGAAGAAATTTGTATACAGACCAAACTATAGTAGTGTTTGTCTTCATGCGTAAAATATCATTTTAAAATAAACGGATTCTTTAATTTCGCTTATTATCGTGAGCGTGGTCGCAGGATGGCACATGTTTCTCTATTCTGGTAGGTATACCGTATGATTATTTTTGTCAAAGAAGACAAACTGTCCTCTAGCTGCTTATCATAAATTTTTGTATATTCTGCAGCCAAAAATGGGTTTAATGTACCTCCCATGGGAAGGCCGTCGATCCGTCTATAAAGGGTTCCATTGTATCGGAAACGAATATATTTGGTATAGGCGGAGAAACCATTGAATTGGAGGGTTGGGAACCTATATTTTCAACAAATCTAGCTAACGTTTCTAGCGATATTTTCCAAAGGATCTTTGTGAGAAATTAGCATATATCAAAAGACATCCCAGAAGTTTCAGAAATACTCGTGAATATCTAAAGTTGTGTAGGGAAGGTTACTTAAGGAAAGGCTCGAACATATTAAGAAGAACGGTTACAGTAGATGAACAGCATTGGTTCGAAAACGTTTGCCGTCAAATAGCTGCAATATAGAAAAAGAACAGGGAATTAAAGCGGGAACCATGGTCAGTGTAGATGTAGGAAAAACTACAAAAACAGGTAATATATTGGGGGTCAAGTTTGGACTAATCATGGTGTGATTTGACGGGGACGAGCAATAATGTAATGGACTGTGGTTCATATTGAAGTAAACCTCAGTCACTGCGATCACTGGGACCATAATAAAAGCAGATGGGAATTGGGTTTTGCCCACCCGAATGCACTGCAAACCAACGGCGCTTCTCCATGTCACTTAATCTCATCGGGTGTAGACAGCAGGCATCGACCAACCGACCGTTAAAATAATAGCGGAAACCTTTACACTTTGGCTACCTGTTCACGGTGGCTAACGCTGCGCAGAACAGCAAATAACAATTTGGGGTTCAAGCATTTACTACACTATGTGTGCTCTGATTTCGACGCTCCATTTACATGTATCGTACTGTGGTTCAGGTTGAAGTGAACAAAAGTCAATGCGACCAATGTGACCGGACACAAAGCAGATAGGATGTTTGTTTCGCCCACCAGACAACACCGCACAACCACGACGAGTTCCAATGTAATTTCATCTCATCAGGTGGAGTGAGCGGGCTCGATCCTGCGACCACTGGAATACTTGCCGAAACTTCTAACCCTTTGGCTACCGGGTCACGTTGGGCAACGCTTATCAAAACGGAAAATGACTGATTGGATGGTCAAGATTGGACTGCACGTTGTGTGAATGGACAGCGATGCGCAACTTCGATATAATGGACTACCGTTCACATTGAAGTGAACCTTAGTCACGGCGATCACTAGGACCGAACTCATAGCAGATGAGAATTTGGTGTTGTCCACCCAAAAGCACTTTACAACCACGACGCGTTTCGATGTAATCTCATCTCATCAGATGAAGGCAGCTGGCTTGTATCACGCGAACCTTAGTTAGTAGCAGAAACCTCTACTACTTTGGCTACCGGGTCACGGTGGGCAACTCTTGGTACAAGGGTAAATGACTGATAGGTTAGTGAAGGCGGGACTACAAGTTTTGTTATTGGACTGCCACGCGCAACTTCAATGTAATGGACTGTCGTTCACATTGAATTGAACCTTATTCACTGAGATCACTGGGACCGAACTCAAAGCAGACGGGAATTGGGTGTTACCAACCAGAAGACATTGCAAATCCACGACGCGTTCCGATGTAATTTCGCTTCACCAGGTGGACAGCGCATGCATAGATCCCGCGAAAATTTGTAAAGTATCCTAATCCCCTACGCCATTTGTTGACCGCATAACGGTTGGCAACACTTTGCACAACGGTAAATGTCTAACTGATGGGTCCTTTGTGGATTACACGATTTACGATTGGATGGCGACGCGCCATGTCAAAGTTTAATGAAATGCGGTTCACATTGAAGCGAACCTTAGTCACTACAATCACTGGGACCGTACCCAAAACAGATCGGAATTTGTTGTTTCCCACCAGAAAACATTGCAAAACCATGACGCGTTTTGATGTAATTTCATCTCATCTGGTAGAAGCAGCGTACCTCGATCCCGCGAAAATTGGAATATTAGCCGAAACACCTACACCTTTGACTACCGGGTTACGTTTCGATGTAATTTTTCCCTTCAGGTGGAGACAGCAGGTCTCGGTCCCTCGAACATTGCAATAGTAGCCGAAACCCCTACCCATTTGGCTACTGGTTCACGGTGTGCTCACTTTTGCTTGGCTCGAGACTTTAAAGGATATGGCTCGCCACCGACACTAGTGGCGTATCTGATACCGTCTCCTAAATTTTTGTCTGTCTTAATTGTGTTTGTTGCTGAGTTATCCTCGGGGTTATGGCTGATTGTGAAACTTGACAGTGAAAGCCACAGGGAAGCTTTCTCGTTGATGCCACCTTTTAATTGCACTATAGCCAGCTTTTTGTTACGATATGTTGTCTACACAAGATCTAGGCGCCTTCATCCTTAATGTTTACTTAGGGAATTAAAGTTTTCAGATAACTCCCCCTCTCTCTCTTCTTATACTTTATTTCAGAAGTCCGCGTGGTTGCATGGCAGCGAATCATCAGTTCAAATGGCTGATACACTGCTGTTGATGACGGTCCGTCGCAACGAAACTGGCGCTTATCTTGGTGCCACGGTTTGCGTATCTCATTGACCCATTGAGCTATACTGGATGATGCCTCCGGGAACATTGAGAGCTACTCCCACCAGGTTGGTCAAAGGTGAGAGGTCAGGCAAACTCGCTCTCTTGGTCCTCCAGATTAGGGTTTGTATTGGGATGGCGTCCTTTTCTGTAAAACTAAATAATTGCCACCTCCCCACTGCCATGCGGACATGATTTTGAGCCAAGGGCTTTGGATGGGGACCCTAGTCGTCCTCCTGTCTAGGTCTGGGCCCCCTGGTTTTATCTCAGTTCACGTAAAACCATGATTTTTTCTTCAAACATAAACTTCATCCTGCATCGGCCGTCGCGCAGATTATCAAGGGTCGCCTTATCTGCTGCATACAGCAGGGCGGATAAGCGAAAACATGCTACTGCTAGCACCTCCCATCTTTCTTTTCCACCTTATGCTCTTACTCCCATCCCGACCCCATTACTAAGCTTCCTTTTATAATTTCCAGCTTAATTTACAGCAACCGAAGTGCCACTGGATTAGAACCATCTGCAGCCACCATCCCACCGCACCCATCGGAAGCCAATGGGCAAAGTCCCTTATAAGGCCACGCTGTCCCGTTTCCATGGCGACATTGAACGTTCGTAATCTAAGACAAACTGGTCAACGCGCTGCACTCTAACACACCTTGGACACAATGTGTATTGATGTGTTGTGTGTCCGAAACTAGGATCAATGACCCTAACGGGTTATGGAATTAACTGCACCCGGCTTATCCTCTCGTTATTGGTTGCACGCATCCGGAGACGCCGATGCAGCATTTACGGGTCAAGCTGCTTAGGTATTATTCTAGGCTCCAAGGTTGAGCCATCGTTGGTTAATTGGATTCCGGTGAACAGTCGTTTATGTGCAGCCCGTTTGACGACATCAGCTAAGGTTGATTCACGAAGTAGTAAAAAGCGTTGTTTGTCTGTGATTTTCGCTTATGCTCCCATCGACTGCAGTTCTATTGCTGTCAAGGACACATTCTATCACAAACTGAACGCGCCACTAGGCAGCGCTACTAGTTTAGATATAATAGTACTTGTAGGGGATATGAGCGCACAATTAGGGCGTCCGAGATTTTCAGTAGCTCAGCTGGGTGGTAACTGTGGGCTTAACTCCGAACGGACTGACAACGGTGAGCGTTTGCTGCCACTGTGTGCGGAGCACCAGTTGTTTCTTAGTAGCACTGCTTTTAGACAAAGTGGGCGCCGAAGTGCCACTTGGGGTCCTCTTGGAGCTGGCCAGCGATGGACCCAAATTGACCACATATCCAAAAGTTACAGATGGCGTAGTTCTATCACGGATTATCGCTCGTACTGGAGTATCGGTGTCGACTCTGATCATGCCCTGGTACGCTGTCATTTCTCCGTGAAACTTACCGGGAGGCGCACCAAGTATCCCCTATGATTGGCAAAGGAGAAATTGTCTAAGTCCTCGGTCAGGCATACCTATCAAGAAGCACTGTATACCGAACTTCCGCTGTCTTGGTTTTATGACACTGAGCTTCAGTGGAATAGAACCTCGGCCGCCGTGCACGAAGCAGGAGCATCTGCTTGTGGCACTATCCATCGTCCCCGCACCAGTCACTAGATATCCGAGAGGTCGGTTAACCTGTTGGAATCTAGAAGACTTCTCTCGGCTGGCTCTGAACACAATGTGACCAGGCGGGCTATTACGTGTGAACTAAAGCGGGGCCTACGTGCTGACAGGGACGCATGGTGGACCAGTATAGCTCAAGAAATGGAGGAGGCAGGAGCAGTAGACAATTTCCGCAAGCTCTTCCAGCTAATCCGCCCCGCTGTTCCCAGAAAACCTGGCGTCAGTGAGACGATCACAGACGGCGCGGGTGCACTGATACACAATAAGGAGCACCGTATGGCTCGTTGGGCGGATCAATTTAAAGATAACTTTAGCTGGCCCCCTGCTCCCGGACCTCTTCTTACTCATGTGATGCAGGACGAGCCATTGGCGATTATTTTGGAGCCTCCGTCGGAGGCCGAGTTCCGAAATGCGATCGCAGCCCTTAATCGTTTTCGTGCCGCTGGCCCGGATTCCCTCCCACATGCACTATTTAAGGATGGATGTAAGGTCTTCTGCAAAGCACTGACCTCCTTATTCGAATGTATCTGGAAGGAACAGAGTGTCCCGGCTAATTGGTGCAAATCCATTATAGTGGCAATATACCTCAAGGGGCAGTCGCACAGACTGTTTTAACCACAGGGGTATTAGCCTAACGCCAGTTGTGACAAAATGACTAGCCTCGATTATCGTTCGTCGTCTCAAGGCGGAACGGGAATCTCGGAGTATGTAAAAGCAGGCCGGTTTCCGGCCAGGACGTGGCTGTATATATCACATACTCACTTTGCGGCCGGCGCTAGAACAGCGCCATACATACCGCAGATGGACAATAGCTGCGTTCCTCGATTTTAACAGTGACTTCAATGCAGTTCATCGATCGATTCTGTTCGAAATACTTGCGCGGAAAGGTGTTTCGACGAAATATGGAAATATCCTTCGTGCTCTATACTCGAAAACTGCAGGCCACGTCAGGGTCTGCGGTGCCCTATCGGATAGGTTTGCGACCATAAGTGGCGTTCGTCATGGTTGTCCGATTTCCACATTTTTGTTCAATTTCGTCGTGGATTCTATCATGGAGTGTTCCCATGCGGAAGCTCACGATGTAGGCGTTGAAGTGCTGCCTGGTGAATGGTTAGTGGACTTAGATTATGCGGATGATATCGTCTTGCATTCCGACCATTTTGCGACGGCACAATCAACAATGAATAGCCTGTCCAGTGGCCCCATTCTTTGGTATACACTTCGTATCTTCAAAGTGCAAAGTGTTGCTGTAGGACCACCAGCCACTAGATGACCCTTGACGCTTGCTAACGAGGAACTCGAGGTGGTTGATCATTTCACGTATCTTGGCAGCTACATCTACAATGATGGGCACATAGAAACTGAAGTCAGCTCACGCAATGCAAAAGCCCGAGCTGTCTTCTTGAACCTACAACCTCTTTGGCGAAAGAAAGGAGTTGCCCTCTGTCTAAAAAGTCTGGTATACAAGGCCACAGTAAGAGTCGTTCTGCTCTATGGTAGTGAGACTTGGCCCCTTCTGTCTGAAGATCTGAGGCGCCTTCAAGTCTTTGCTCATCGTTGTCTGCGATGAATTGTTTGTGTCGGATGGCACCAGCTTGTCCGCAACGATGATGTGCTTCGGCGAGTACTAGGTGGTGATAATCATGCTAGTTCCCTAGAACAACAGATAGCACTGAATAAGTTGCGTTGGCTCCGGCACATGCCACGTATGACTGGTCACCGCATACCTCGAAGGGCCTTGAATAGTCTGCCAGGTATAGGTTGCGCAAGGCTCCAGGTGGACAGAAGAAGGCTTGGCAGCGGGAATTGAAGTCAATGGCGACCAAACTGGGTGCCGTTGGTCCGTCTCGCTTTCCGGGCTGGAGTCTACGTGACTCGCCTTTCGCCTGGCTCGAGAATTTACCGGACATGGCTCACAACCGACACCAGTGGCGTGTCTGCTGCAGTCTCCTAAAAGGATTGCCTGTTTAAAGTGTGTTTGGTTCTGAGTTATCTGCGGGGTAATGGCTGATTATGACGCGTGGCAGTGAAAGTCGCAAGGAAGCTGTCTCGCCGACGCAGCATTATCCTTGTAAGATAGCCAGCTGTTTGTGACGGTATGTTGTCTACACAAGATGTAGGCGCCTTGACCCTGATTGTTTGCTTAGGGAATTACGGTCTTCAGGTACACCAAGTTCTCTCCCTCTTCTTATGCATTATTTCATGGGCCGTCATGGTTGTATGGCAGCGAAGCATGAGTTCAGATGGCTGATGTAATTCAGTCGACTTTGATGATGACGATAACACGATATGTGATTAGACTGCCAATCGCAATCTCAATATAATGGACTGTGTTTCAAGTAGAAGTGAACCTTAGTTAATACAACCAGTGCGACCCTAATAGAATCAGATGCAAATTAGGTGTCTTCCACCATAAAGCACTGCACAACCACGGAGCGTTTCGATGTTAATTCGACTCATCATGTGGAGACAGCAAGCCGTTTTAACTAAATCATTGCATTACAGGCGGGAAAGCCTAACAATTTGGCTACCGGGTCACGTTGGGCAACACTTTGCACAACGGCGGATGACTAATTGCAGATTTTGGTTATTACTACGCGTTGTGTGATTGGATTGCGACGCACAATCTCAATGTAATGGACTGCGGTTCACGTTGAAGTGTACCGTAGTCAATGCGGTCGCTGGGATCGTACTCAAAGTTAAGAGGAATTGGGTGTTGCCTAACCAAAAACACTGCAAAACCACGACGCGTTTCGATGTAATTTCATCTCGTAAGTTGGAGAGAGCATGTCTCGATCCCTCAAACAAGGTAATAAAAGCCGAAACCTCTACCCCTTTGGCTACCGGATCACGTTAGGCAAAGTATGGCACCAAGGTAAATGACTAATTGGAGGGTCAGTTTTGGCTAAATTTTTTGTGATTGGATTGCGACGCGCAATTCCCATGTACTGGACTGTGTTTCACGTTGTAGTTTACCTTGTTCACTTCGATCACAGCGACCATACTGTGTGTGTAATTTACTGGGACTGAACTCAACGCGTATGGAAATTGGTTGTTGCCTACCAGAAAACGCTGCACAACCACGACGCGTTTCGATGTAATTTCATCTCATCAGGTGGAGACTACAGTCCTCAATACCGCCACCATTAGAATAGTAGCCAAAACCTTTACCCCTTTGGCTGGCTGGTCACGGTGGTCAACCCTTGGCACAACGGTAAATGACCAAGTGTAAGTTCATGTTTGAACTACACGGCGTCTGACTTGCTTTCGACCAACAATCTCAACGTAATTGACTGTGGTTCACATTGAACTGAATCAAAGTCACTACGATCGCTGGGACCGTACTCAAAGCAGATGAGATTTGTGTGTTGCTCACCCGAAAACTCTGCAGGACCACGACGCGTTTCAATTTAACTTCATCTCATCAGGTGGAGAGAGCAGGCCACGGTCCCGTGACATTTGGAATAGTAGCCCTAAACTATTTCTCTTTTGTCCATAGGTTCAAGGTGGTCCTAGCATGGCACAACGGTGAATGTATAATTGGAGGTTCTAGTTTTTTCTACACGTTTGTACCAGAGTCCATTACATTGAGAATGCCTTGCGCAATCCAATCACACAAAGTTTAGGCGAAAGTTGACCCTCCAATTAGCGATTTTCCGTTGTGTCAATCTTTGCCCACCGTTACCCGGTAACCAAAATTTTAAAGGTTGCGGCTGCTATTTCAATGGTTGCGGGATCGAGGCCTGCTGTTTCCACCTGATTATATGAAATTACATCAAAGCGCGTCGTGGTTGTGCAGTGTTTTCTGGTATGCAACACACAATTCCCTTCTGCTTTGAGTACTGTCCAGGTGATCGCAGTGACTAAGGTTCACTTCAATGTGAACCACAGTCCAGGATATGGAGATTGCTCGTCGCAATCCAATCACACAACGTGTGTTTCAAACTTGACCATCAATCTAAATGCATGTACTTACTGATGAACGCGCATTTGGATGCCCTGAATTTGCTTATACGGAACGAAAATATGCTGCTCTAGGCCGTTTAAAATAGACGTTATTCCTTGTTTTAATTCTGGCTATATCTCTAATGTTAATGCCAACCTAAACGATCTTTTAAAATTCCGGATGATGTAGAATGTGAACTCAAAAGTGTCTAAATAGAAAAGACAGTCACAAAGCTTCTAGGCAATATGAAGCAAGAGAATGCGATTGACGTTGTTTTGTTGGGGTACGCTCGTCCCTCCGGGACAGTGATTGCACATCTTTATGTCTTACCGAAAGAGCATAACGAAGGATTTCCATGGGGGGCAATATTAGACATGTGATTCTCCATATCACACTACAGAAATATTCCCCACCTACCCTCTATTTGGGAAAACAAAAATAATCGCTGGGAAGTTGGGTAGCTTCCCATCTGCTTTTCGCATGGTGAGTACGCTAGGCTGCTGTAAATAACACGGCTTTTAATTAATCGCTTCGCTGCTTTAATGCTCTGCAATACATAATATTTGGTGTGAAGGGCGCATTGCATCCGCTGTGTTCCAAATGCTTCTCTGTAGCGTGATAACGGCATACTAGCGCATCGAAGACCAGGTGCCTATTGGGTAGAATGGCGGGTCACTACATTCTTCCGGTGTGATTTAAACACACTCCAACGTAAAAAATACTATCTCACAACGCCGGAAACAAACGATGGAGCAGGTTTTCATTCAACACTTTGTTGTTAACGTGAGCAGTTTGCAAGGGAGATTCATCAAGATTGTTAGTTCGTTGCAAATGCTTCTCGCTGCGACATATGGCGCACCGGTTTCTTAGCAACTTGTATCACTGCCATTGAGAATAGGACATTGTAGCATACCGGCCGCGCTGAGCAAGGTGACAACCATCATTGAAAATGAACCAAAGAGGCCACTGATTCTTTTAGGTTTACCCTGCTTGAGAAATATGTCAACAATAGAATTGTTGAATTCATTGAATAGTTATGACATTTGCGAAGCTAACTGGCATTTCTAATTCCAGTCAGTAAAACTGTTTGGTAGAATTTAGTCGTGTATCCACTAACTTTCGTCGTGTGTGAGAAAGTTTGGCCCTTGTAACCGCGCTATTCATTCATTTAACTGCAGGTTCCCTCTCGTTGCCAAGTCAGTTTTGTAGTCTTCAGGTCGAACGTGACTTTGTTGATCGTGCTCAGATAGCTAGTGTAGCACAGCGATCTGGTTAGCTGCCAAGGTGCTGAACCTCATTGATCAGATTTAGGTGCGGTGTACCAGATTTGTGAATTTCTCTAATACTTTGTATGGTGCACCTAGCCGCTGGCCTGCTGATAGCAGGTGATTGAAGATTACTGCCGGAAATGCAGCACTTAGCTCTAAACCCGGTAGGTAAATTGCTTTAAAGCGGACTAATCTAGATTTTGTAATACTGGAGAGCCATGAGACTGGCCCAGACACTTCATATGCTGTGAATACACAGCCATGCCGTCACCAGTTTCTGAGGCGTCAATGAGCACATGTATTTGTGGGCACCCATTGTAAGCTTTTCGGTTGTGTGTGATCGAAAGATAGACTACATTTCAGTCGATAAAGTTGTACGATAATAATATTTTACCAAACTAGTCCACCTGGAAGCTAGATCGTTTCATTCGATCCCATTCGTCTTATACACAAACACTGCATTTCGATGGGTAAAATAAACAAAGCCACAAATCCGATGAGATCGGGAAACGACGACACCGTTGAAAGAATACCGAGTTTGGGCTCCTGATAGCTGCGTAAGCTGAACCGAAAGCAAAATCCGGCCGTATTGTCTAAGTCGTCGATAGAAAAGACAGTAAAAAGATACCACACTGCCTGAAGCAAGAGAATACGATTGACTCAGTGGTGTTCGGGTACATTCGTCTCTCCGTGACAGTAAATACACGTCTTTATGGCTTACCGAAAGTGCATAAAGAATGACTTCCTTTGTGGCCAATAGTATACATGTGTGATTCTCCATATCACACAACAGCGAAACGGATCGCTAACCTTCTAGAACCGATCAGAAAAGTTCTATCCAAACACAGTCTCAGAGATACATTCAGCTTCTAGACTCCGTAAGCCATATGCACTTAATCGAAAGGAAATGTTTTCACCAAAAGTATTGTCACTTTTCACCAAGGTTCCGCTGGAGGAGACGATGGATTACCTATGCGATCTGTTCGATTGCATCATGCGGATGTCGGCCTCTCGAACGCGAGACTTGAGCAGTTGCCTTTGATGTGTACCAGATACGTACAATTCCTGTTCGATGGAAAGTTCTACAGGCAGAAGGACGGAATCGCAATCGGCCTTCCGTTAGGACC